>OU906961.1:8655715-9892246 GCA_918317495.1 Synanthedon vespiformis | reverse complement strand
TTAACATCTTTAAACGCTCATATCTTTGTAACCAGAAGCGCTAAAATCCGACGAGACACGTCAATAGATTCGGAAAATTGCCACCTTTTTCCCGACCTGGTGGACAATACTATTTTCTCACCTGGTTTTGCCTGTAAAAATTTAAAAATCCCAATAATTCCTTTGTTCCTTGCAGTAAGTGGTCGTGCGGTACGTCGTTTGATAGGCCTCGACGGGGCCTGTCCTGGGACCTATTGCGCTTGACTAGTGCTGCACCCGGCTGCGTTTGAAAATTTTTATAAATTTATTTTTGGCTATAATTATTTAATTTTTCAAAATTTCTTCTAAATTCTTTCCTTAGCCGATACCCCTCCCCCAAGACCCTCCCCCCACACTTATTTGGCTACCCCCTCCCTTCCTAGGAACCCCCTCTGGGGTGTCTCGGTGACCGGGAGTCTGATCTCAGGTACTGACAAACAAACAGAGGCTTAGGTTAAGATATTATAAGTTAGTTTAAGTTGGATTAAGTTTTATTAGGTCTGTTCAGTTAGTTATTTTAACTAATTGCAAACAGACCTATTTTAACAAATTGACAAGAGCCCATTTACAGCTCCAATTTTAACTTTGACATATTATTATTGATTTGATATCATCTCTGTGTATATTTAATTTAATTATTTTATTGTTATTGACTTTTATTTTAAAAATTTTATTGTTGACTTTTAATAATAATTGTGACTGAGCCAATATACAGCTCACTCTGTGTATGTTTTTAGGTATTATTAATTGTATATTATATTGTATTTTAATTGTGTAAAATTTTAAACTTGTTATTATTATCGATCTGACATCATTTATTTTAAATTGAATATTATAGTTATTTTAAAATTTTTATTTGTTGATTGTTATTTTTATTTAACTTATTTTAACCGTTAATTATTTGTAAATTGTTTTAATTATTTATTTATAATATTCAATTAATAATATTGCAAATTAGTATTGTAAGTTAGTATTGTAAGTTGCTCAAACAGATAAAATTGACCTAATCGACCGGCCCCTATACAGCCTGTCGTATCTGTTAGTTCTTAGGAGCTGACCTACCCGACCGGCCCGTATACAGCTTGTGGTATCTGTTAGTTTTTAAGAATTGACCTAACCGTCCGGCCCATATACAGCCTGCGGTATCTGTTTGCTTTAGAAACTGACCTAGCCGACCGGCCCATATTACATCTTGTTTTCTCTGTTATTTTTAAATTTACTCCACATTATATTTTAACTTGGGAGTCTTAAACCGACAATTATTTTATCGTAAGTATTGGAATAAAAATTTAAATCATTAAACAATAGTCCAAGTCGGTAGCCAGTTTTGGTTTCCGAATCTTTGGGTCCCACATTTTTGGGCCTAACTTTTGGTCCCCAACTTTTTGGGTCCCACATTTTTGTGGTCCGGGTTTTGGTCCCCAACTTTTTGGGTCCCACATTTTTGTGGTCCAACTTTTGGTCCCCGACTTTTTTGGTCCCACATTTTTGTGGTCCGGGTTTTGGTCCCCGACTTTTTGGGTCCCACATTTTTGTGGTCCGAGTTTTGGTCCACAATTTTTTGGGCCCCACATTGTTGTGGTCCAACTTTTGGTCCGCGACTTTTTGGGTCCCACATTTTTGTGGTCCGAGTTTTGGTCCCCAACTTTTTGGGTCCCACATTTTTGTGGTCCAACTTTTGGTCCCCGACTTTTTGGGTCCCACATTTTTGTGGTCCGAGTTTTGGTCCCCAACTTTTTGGGTCCCACATTTTTGTGGTCCAACTTTTGGTCCCCGACTTTTTGGGTCCCACATTTTTGTGGTCCGAGTTTTGGTCCCCAACTTTTTGGGTCCCACATTTTTGTGGTCCGGGTTTTGGTCCCCAACTTTTTGGGTCCCACATTTTTGGGACACCAACTTTTGGTCCCCAACTTTTTGGGTCCCGCATTTTTGGGTCCAACTTTTGGTCCCCGGCTTTTTGGGTCTCACATTTTTGGGTCACCTGTTTTTGGTCCCCGACTCTTTGGGTCCAACTTTTTTGGGACACCAGATTTGATCCCTACACTTGGACGTGGACATTGCCGAGTCGGTTGGCTCACAGGTTAGTTATAAGTTTTGACAAGCCACTATACAGCATTAGTTTTAAGTTTGTTGACAGGCCCCTTTACAGCTTATAGTCAGTATAAAATCGAACGAGGCCACTATACAGCCGATTTTAAATTTATTTGTATTGACAACAAACCCTCCACAACATGCTGCGGTCTCCAGCGGCGGATCGAGCAAGACCGGCTCAGGCCGAGAAAACCCAGAAGTCTCCGCCTCCACTCTCGAACGTCAGGAGGAGCATAGGGGAGTGGGAGACCGGTAGAGTCTCCATCTCTCCCCTGCCCCCGGCGGCGAGCACGGCGAGGGCCACACAAAAGATCGACTACCCAGACCGAGTCACTGAGGCGAGGGCGTGCCTGAACAAGGCAAAGCTCAGCCTCAGTGCCTCCAGGAACACTAAAACGGAGATTAAGAACAACATACTCCAGGCCCTCGACCGTCTCTTCGCTTTAGTGAAAGAGGCGGAGGCGGAGGCCGAAGGGAAAAGAATTAAAAAAGCCGGGTCGGGAAAGGAGGAGGCCAAACCTGCCCCTTCCCCGGCCCACACCGCTCAAATAGACACTAATTTACTCGAAGCTTTAGAAAAGCACTCGGTCTTGCTAAAGGCAAACGAAACGGCATTAAGGGACCACACAAAAATGATGAAACAATTTGAAGAAGACATAAAGACAGTAAAAACAGTTGGTCCCGCGAGATCCTATGCGGAGGCCGTAGTACGAAACGCACCGGAGAAACCAACCCTGCACTCGGTGGTCGTGACGTCAGAGGATGTCACGGACACCGGGGAGCAGGTGTTGGATAAGATCAGGGAAGCGGTTAACGCAAAGGATGGCTGGGTAAGAGTGGAAAGAGTGCGGAAAGCGAAAGACCGGAAAATTGTTATGAGTTGTAGTACAGAGGAGGACAGGAGGAAGATAAAAGAAAAAATCGAAAAATCGGGAAAGCGACTCCTTTGCGGCGAGGTCGAGAACAGGGATCCTCTGCTGATCCTTTGGGACGTCCTGTTGTTGAACAACGACGAGGACGTCCTAAAGGCGATCAGAAACCAGAATAGGTCCCTGTTCGACGGCCTCGACGAAAAGAAGTCGAGAATGAGAGTAAAGTACAGAAGGAATGCCAGGAACCCGCTCACGGGACACATCGTCCTGAGCACCTCTCCGGAGGTGTGGAAAAGGGCGACAGAACTCGGGACCCTGCACATTGATCTGCAACGTGTTAGGGTCGCGGATCAGTCGCCCTTGGTGCAGTGTTCGAGGTGTCTGGGCTATGGCCACAGCAAACGGTTTTGTACGGGGGTGGAGGACCTGTGCAGCCATTGCGGGGGGCACCATTTGAAGATGGAGTGCCCCGAATGGAGGACGGGAACTCCGCCGACCTGCCACAACTGTGCTGTGGCCAAGCTCGGAAATCGCGGGCACAACGCACTCAGTCCGGCGTGCCCCGTGAGATTGAAATGGGATGCCATCGCACGTTCAGCCACTCAGTATTGCTAAGGGCACCCCTGGCGGGGGCCCCATCTATGGGCTCTTGCAGGTCAATTTGCAGCGAAGCCGGCTAGCTACCTCCGAGCTCCTAGTGGAAGCAGGGAATAGGGGAACGGCCATAGCGCTCCTCCAGGAGCCCTATGTGGGGGCGGCCGGCACGGTTCGGGGTCGGAGGGGGATGCGGGTCTTTCAGAACCCCACTCCAGAAGAGGGTACTGTCAAGGCTGCTATAGTAGTCTTCGATAGCAGCCTTAAAGTTATACAGTACCCAGAACTCACCACAAACAATGTCGTTGTGGTGGGGATACGGACGGGGCGCTGGATGACAACGCTTACCTCCTTCTATTTCGAGCCGGACCAGCCAATCGAACCCTACATTGGGCTCCTGAAGAGAGTGGAGGCCAAGCTGGGGGCTGGGAGGTGGCTGGTCGGTGGAGATGCAAATGCAAAGAGTCCATGGTGGGGCAGTGACAAGATCGACCAAAAGGGGGAAGAACTTTCAGGTAGTCTGGAGGAGCTTGGCCTCGAAATTCTGAACGTCGGAGACGCTCCGACCTTCGACACGGTCCGAGGGGGGCGGCGCTTCTGTAGTCATGTGGACATCACTGCATGTTCACATGACCTATTGGACCTGGTGGAGGACTGGAAAGTTCTCAATGATTTGACGGGTTCCGACCACAACGGTATCGCATTTAGGCTGAACCTTGGACCCTCCCGAGGAATGGACGTGGTCAGATCGACCAGAAGGTACAACACCCGTAAAGCAGATTGGGAAAAATTTAGATCCAAAATTTTAGAACTTATTGGGAAATATGGGATAAAAGAGGATGTTGTACCAGATAGGGAACAAACAATTTCGGCTGTCCAAAATTATACTAAATTAGTAATTGAGGCGTCTGACCACGCCATCCCGAGGAAGGGGACAAGGGAAAAGCTAGCGCTGCCGTGGTGGTCGCAGGACCTGGAAATCTTGAAGAGGGAGGTCGCCACCAGGAAAAATAGAATCAGGAACGCCGCACTCGTCCGACGGTCGTGGGTCGTAGAGCAGTACGTTCAGAAGAAGGCGGAGTATGAGCAGGCCGTGAGGCAGGCTCAGACAGACTCCTGGAAGTCCTTCTGCGAGCGGCAGAGTGGCGAAAGCGTATGGGATGGCATTTACAGAGTGATTGGAAGAACGGCAGTCAGGGAGGAGGACCCGCCGCTGGTTCGAGATGGAAGGGCTCTCGATGCGAGGGAATCGGCGGAGTGGCTTGCGGAGGTGTTCTACCCGAAAGACCACGCAACTTCGGATGAAGGCATTCACCGCCAGATCAGAGCGGAAGCGGACGGGGTGAACGTGGGGGAGCAAGACTCACCCTGCGACCCTCCGTTCACGCTGACCGAGCTGGAGATGGCGGTGAAGTCCTTCAATCCGAAGAAGGCCCCCGGATCCGACGGGCTCACTGCCGACATCTGCGCCAGGGCCATCGGCTGTAACCCCAAAGCATTTTTGGGGTTACTTAACAGCTGTATGGCCCACCATATCTTTCCAAAGATATGGAAAGAAGCGGCAGTGATCGTTCTTCGGAAACCGGGGAGGGATAGTTACACCGTCCCCAAGTCGTTCCGACCAATTGGACTGCTGCCCGTGCTTGGAAAAGTATATGAGAAAATGCTGGTGGCTCGCCTCAAATACCATCTTTTGCCGGGGCTAAGCGACCGCCAGTATGGCTTTGTGCCCCAGAAGAGCACCGAGGACGCCCTCTATGACCTAATGTCGCGAATTTACAAAAAGCTTGCTGACAAGAAAATAGTAACATTGGTGTCATTGGACATAGAGGGGGCCTTCGACAGCGTCTGGTGGCCCATGGTCAGAGTCAGGCTGGCGGAAGCGGGATGCCCGGTAAACTTGAGGCGAGTCTTCGACAGCTACCTCGCCGACAGGACGGTCAACGTCAGGTACTGCGGCGAGGTTCATAATGCTGAGCCAAGCAGGGGCTGCATCCAAGGGTCAATAGCCGGACCCTTGCTCTGGAACCTGACCCTCGATCCGTTGCTGCGGAGTCTTGACGGTAGAGGCGTCTACTGCCAAGCCTTCGCGGACGACGTGGTCCTCGTCTTTGATGGAGACAGGGCGCTCCAGATAGAGCAGAATGCCAATGCCACTCTCGCGCATGTTCTGGAGTGGGGTGTCAGAAATAAGCTGAGGTTCGCACCAGGCAAAACCAATGCCATGGTGCTGACCAGAAAGCTTAAGTTTGACACGCCACGCCTTACCATGGGCGGGATTGACATTGCCATGAGGGACAAAATCAAATTGCTGGGATTGACCATAGACAGGGGTCTCAACTTCAAGGATCACGTTAAAAATGTGACCAAGAAGGCCCTCGGGGTCTATAAGCAGCTCGGGAGGGCAGCTAAAGTCAGTTGGGGTCTCCATCCCGAGGTCGTTCGCTCCATTTATATCGCCGCGGTGGAACCAATAATCACCTACTCTGCGAGTGCGTGGGCACCTGCGACCCGCAGAGTGGGGATTATGCGGTCCCTGAACGCTGTGCAACGGGGTTTCGCGCAGAAGATCTGCAGAGCCTACCGAACGGTGTCCCTGAACTCAGCTTTATTACTGGCTGGGATACTCCCCCTTGACTTGCGAGTCCGCGAGGCTGCCTCATTATACGAGGCCAAGAGGGGAGTACCACAGCCTGGGCTCGGGGACAGGGTCATCGAGCGGGGGGTTCTTGCGACCGAGGCTCCCCACCCCGCCGAACTGGCTAACCTTGAGTTCGGAAGCCTGGTGGACGAGAACGAGCTAAATGCTAATAGCGACTACCACCTTCGCATCTTTACGGACGGCAGCAAGATTGACGGTCGGGTTGGCGCCGCTCTATCCTTATGGAAGGGCGACGCCGAAACCAGGGCCGTCAAGCTTGGTCTGTCGTCGTATTGCACCGTCTACCAGGCAGAGCTCTTGGCGCTATATGAGGCAACGAGGGTTGCCCTCGGGCGCAGCGAAACATCCGTTGCAATATACAGCGATTCGAGGGCCGCACTGCAGTCCATCGCGGCGAGTAAATGCTCGCACCCTCTAGCAGCTGAAACGAGAATAAATTTAACGAACATCAACAAACAAGACAGAATAATTAAACTATTCTGGATAAAAGCCCACGCTGGTCTAGAGGGGAACGAGAGGGCGGACTACCTCGCGAGGGAGGCCGCTCTGAAGAGTAAACGAAGGCCGGCGTACGACCTGTGTCCGGTCTCATTTGTCAAGCGGTGCATTCGAATGCGCTCGCTTGACGAATGGGACCAAAGATACAGGGACGGTGCGACGGCTGGAGTTACTAAGCTGTTCTTCCCTGGAGCCATAGACGCCTATAAGACCCTGAGGAAGGTGACACTTGAAGGTGTGATGACCCAGGTCTTGACGGGGCACGGTGGGTTCTCCGAGTACTTGCATCGGTTCAAGCGCAAGGAGAGCCCATCGTGCATTTGTTCCAGTGACAGCGAGGATGTCCCGCACGTTCTGCTGGAGTGCCCGGTCTTCGCCAGGGAAAGAATGCAGCTGGAATATGAGATGGATATGGAAGTGTGCCCAGCCAACCTAAATGCGTTAATAACAAGTAGCCAAAGGGATAAATTCATAAAATATTGTATAAAAATAGTAAGTAGGGTTATTGAAAGAAATAAAACATAGTGAAAAATAGTTAGAAAATTGTAGTTAGTCTGAATCTAATATTGTTTTAAAATGTATATAGTCTTTAATTAATTATTTTGAATTTATTATGTAATGTTTTTAAAAATTTTATTATGAATGTATTATTGAATTATTGTAAATTTTGTAATGTTTTTAAATTTTATTTTGTTTTAATTATTTATTGTTAATTTTAATTATTGAAATCTTAAATTAATGTATGTAAAATTCATTTTTATCCTTTCAGCAATTGACTACAATTATAACAACATTGTATAATTATTTACCCTACTGAAAACAATAAAAAATTAGAAATTAAGTATAGATAATTAGCTAAAGACGGGAATCCCACCCGTATAGAATGAATGTGGATGAATGCTAGAAAGAAAAAGTATGCAGCATGAAAGTACGAGAAGCATAAGTGATAGAACTGGAATGAATGTGTAAAAATAGGCTACGACTTCGTGTCGCAGGGTTTCGCATTTAAAAAAAAAAAAAAAAAAAAAAAAAAAAAAAAAAAAAAAAACCTAACCTAACCTAACCTAACCTAACCTAACCTAACCTAACCTAACCTAACCTAACCAAAAAAAAAAAAAAAAAAAAAAAAAAAAAACAGCCGTTCTAATCGGTATTGATCGTGCTATACACTAACCTAACCTAAACTATCTTAACTCTGTGGCGACTTGCGTGGCGACCGTCTCCAATATCTTCTTTGGCTTTTTCACTGTAACTTACTGGGGCTGATTTGTGCCTCGGGGTGCCCACTGTACAATTCCGTTGGAATTTTTGCGCTAGCTTAATAAAAAAGCGTGACCTTGACACTTAAAAAAAAAAAAAAAAAAAAAAAAAAAAAAAAAAAAAAAAGTTATTATAATTATTAATGTTGCCGTGTCAACCTGGCCACTGTGCTTGCCCACTAAACGTACAAAACGGTTGTTACTGTGTTCGTCACATTTGTTTTTTCAAGACTCGAACATGGACAATCGCAAAATAGCAATTCCTCCCGGCTATATTATTCATATAAATGCACAAACGCCCCATCATATTAGATATGAGTCTCCAAACAATATCAAATCGTATGTACGTTAGCCTACTGCCGACTTTAACGTAAAAAAATGTATAATTATCAATATTCCCCCAACTAAATGGTTGATTCGCATTTCGGATAGTAATTGATTTTCCCTTTTGATTTTAAACTAGTTTTCCATGCACAATTTAATACTGTTTGGTGATTCGATTCTGAAAGATTGTTGATATTGTTACCTACTTATTAAACGGCGCCTTATAAAAAACCCACAATTTTACTTTTTTAATGGTTTCGTTACAAATAAAATTTATAATAGTTGAAGTGAGTGATGACGCCGTGATAAATACTCGTAAGTGCCTGTGTTGTTTTAATAGCAACTTGTTCTCGTGGAGCCGCAAAACATGACTATATTTTTATGTGGTTTTAGGTAGTGGTTAAAATTACATAAAAAAAAAAAAAAATCAAAGTAATCGATATTTTGCATGTCGTCGTTGATTGATGTAAAAGGATTACTTACCATTGAAATTTCTTCGTATAAGTAGAGTTGCGTTCTGAATAACGATTGGGACGCTTACTTCCCGACATGGATACGTGCACGGGTTTTGTTATTTCGCTGTTAGCTTTCAAATTAATTTTATTATTTCTTCATTATTATTCCTTGTTCAGATATAATATTGCATATTCGGCCGTTCATGATGCGATCAATGGTACGGGGAAGTGGGTACTGAGGGGTTTAGGAGAACGACAATTACAAAAAAATACTTTTTTTATGTTGTACACATGTATTCGTTTATTTTTGGTCCTTTATTTCACCATAATATATAATATCGCTTTTTACTCGTGTATATTCATCACTATGTAAACAATAAATTAATAAAACAATAAATATTTATATTTATGTAAAGACTTAGTTTTAACTCCCGTCCCGCAGCGACGCCGAACAGGTTCGAAATCTTTGGTCCTCGAATATCATATAAGAGATTGCACACAGGGATAGATCAAGAGTAGATCGTCATCAGGATGACCTCCTCGAGCGAGAGCGGGTTCGACTTGAGCTTGAGGTCGATGCTGCGGAAGCGCTCGTGCGCCAGATGTAGCCGAGCCAGCGCCAGCAAAAACCGGTCGAGCGTGAAGGCGCGGTGGCGCGCGAAGCGCAGCACGAGGCACTCCAGCACCTTGTTGGACGCCGACACCCCGGCCGAGCGCAGCAGCGCCCGCAACGCGTACGACGAGCACGCTGGCGCGCGCCACGGCAGCGCCCCCACGGCACATCGCGCGAACGCCTCCCGCCAGCTCTCCAGCGCACAGCGCAGCGCGGGCAGATCGCGCGCTGGCATACGCCCCGTTAGCGCCGCGTCGCGCAGCGCCACCAGCGCGCGACATAGCTCCAGCGACGGCCGACACGAGCACGAGCGCCGCAGCGACAGCCGCAGCGCCTCCGCGTCCAGCGTCCCATCGCCAGTTGACTCGATGCGACACTCGTCAAGCAGCTCGCTGACGCTGCGCAGCAGCACGTTGTCCTCGTTGAACTCCCAGACGTCGGCATGGTGGTCGGTGAGGATGCGCAGCAGGAAGGCGGCGTCGAGGTGGGGGCGGCGCGTGTGCGGCACGACGACGTACTCGCCGGCGGGCAGCGTGAAGAAGGTGGCCACCTCGCGCGCGCGACACTCGTGTGTCACGTCCAGCGGCCGCCGCCGGTCAACAGGCGCCTCGTACACCGCAAAGCCCACGGCGACAGGCGCGTGCGCCTCTGCGCACGAATACTGCTGCGTCACAGACACCACCACATGTACCTTACGCGCGCCGGCCGCCGCCGGGATGCGCACGTGGAAGTGCGGGTTGGCGCCGGCGGTGGGCGCGCGCGGCGGTCCTCCGGCGCTGTGCCCAGGGAGCCACCGCCGGCGCGCGAGCACGGCGCGCCACGGGCGTCGCGTGTGCAGCGCCGGCTCTAGCACCCAGTCGTCGGGACCGACGTGGACCAGCTCCAGCCGCGCGAACAATTGCGCGAACTCTTCGAAACTCATCCTGGCGGAAGCATAAACATTAAAAACCATCGAAATAATATTCAAGTTCGGTGGATATCACAGTGTAAACATTTCTCTATAAATGGTAAAAAGCTTGTAAATACATGTCGTGACGTGTTTGTGTCTATCTAATATCCAATTCAGTTTTTTTTTTTTTTGGTTTCTCGCCATTTCGAAATATATTCTCGCCACTGTCGATGCAGCGTTTGATTCTGGTTTTGTGGTTTTGTTAATGGCCTACTTTTAGAATATTACAAATTTGCCTACGGACCCCAGTTCCTGCGAGAAAAGGAAAAGTTGGGGTCCGAGAGTTGCTTAGTCTGAATTTTGATTATGCTAATTATACAAGGAATACTTAAACTAAATTAGATCCAACTTCTTAACTATATAATAAAATTTTATATTTTTGAGCCGTTCCCTCGGGCGACAAGTGAAACCCAATTCAGTTAAAACCCTATCTAAAAGTTTACGCTTATAATGCTTTTATAAGCATAAACATTTACATTTCTTAATGAATTTGCAAATTCCAAAGGGGAGCTCTACAAGCTGAATTAGTTCTACACAAGGGAGGGGAGAATAAATACGGAAAAATAATTTTAATCATAGAGGAGATCTTATTGTACTATTGTTCCTCCAAATTCGATAAAGAAAAAAAAATGTTTTTGTTATCCTGCCGATTTCCGAAAATACATGCATTTCAGGTAAACGGGATCCTGATTAGATTGCCTTCTCCGACAGATTCGATTGCGTGATTTGTAAGTGGAAGTGAGCTTTTATTTTTCTACTTTAATCTGATTTAAATAAGTTAATGCAAGTTTGATCGCGCAAAAGGAAGCAGATATCGGTCCAACAAATAGATTACCAGAACTCGTCAGGTCGGGCCGCGAGCATTTCGCGGTCACGGTCGGGCAACGCTCGCCACTGAGCGCCGCCGCGCGTCCACTCGCCGCTGCCGAGCAGAGGCGCGGGCGAGCCGGAACCCGCCGCGCGCAGCCGCACCAGCGCGCGCCCCGGCTCGCCCTCGGCCGCGCGAACTCGCGCCAGCCCCGTTACGCAGGCAGCCCCAGGCGCGCGGCCCGCCACCAACGCCACCAGCAGGCTCGAGCGCGGTACCGCCGAGTGCAGCACCTGCAGCGTGAGCGCGCGCGGCTGAGCCGACAACGAGAAGCTCTGCACGATGCCGCCCGTGAGGTCCTGCAACGCGCGCGCACTGCTGCCATTGCGCAGCGCCAGGTACGAGCCGTACAGCTTGGCGTACGCCTTCTCGAGCAGCGGCAGAGTGTAGTCATCGGGCAGCGCGCACTGCGCGCCCGCCAGGCGACCGTCGCGCGTCGGCAGGCGGTCGTCCACCACCACGTCACGCCACTCGCCGAACACCCAGAAGTGGAACGCGAAGCGACCGTCGTGAGACGCAGAGGGCGCCACTCGTGCCAGCAGCTTGGGCCAGTGCGCGAGCGCAGCGCACGCGGCGCACAGGCTGGCCGAGCCAAGCTCGCCCGCGTGCACGCGCCACCGACTAGCTTCGCCCTCGGCGCCCGCGAACACCGCTCGCCCGCTCAGCTCCTGCGAGTCGCGTTCACCGTTTATTAGACGACCAGCCATCGGCAGCCGCCGCCGCGGGGGGACTCACGTGAGGTCTCAGCCAGAGGAGGCCGCTCGCGCGCCGCCTGCTCCCAATGGCGCGCCATGTCGCCGGGAAGTCGGCGTCCTCCCAGCCGCCGGCCTGCCAGTACCTGGTGCGCGAAGAGAGCTGGTCGTCGTCCTGGCGGAAGGCTCCTCCAGCCGCGCCCTCGATCGCCCCGTCTGAAACACGTGCGTCAATGTCCAACACTCACTTGTGCTAAAATTCTGCTTCAACTTTGACATTATGTTGTAAAAGAAAATAAAAAATATCATTCACGTTATGCATATCTATATACTTAAATAAAAATTAATTACTGAATGTACCTATGATCGAACATCACTTGAAAACGGCACAAACAACTTTGCTATTTTTTTTTTGTTGTGTTCTTTTTGTCAAGTGTTAAAGTGTAAATACATAGGTATTATAAAATTGTGCACTGAACATTGAGTTGGTTGCGAAGGAATCCCAGTAATTTCCTGTTATGAAACGAGACAAAATACCTATAAGTATTTACGCAATAGGCGTTTCACTTGAAATTAGTATAGTAAGTAAAAAACTACAATTAGCTCTTCTAGTCCTGGATTGACTGCAGACTTATTCAGTAGGTTAGGTGCATTACCTAATAGGTAAATACAATATGTAATATTTAATTTTTACACTTTTGTGTATAAAATATAATATAAAAGTTTCGCTTTCTGATTGTATCTTTGATGCTTATGACAAAACCATAATATCTGGAAAATAAATATCTAAGCTATCATGTCGTAGCTAATGCATATACTGACGCTAATGAGACCATTTGCCCTGGAGGAAAAAAAGTCATCATCTCAGTTCCAGGATTTTTATTATTATTGTTAATTGATCTACTTAAAGATGAAGAAGATTGACATAAGAATAATGTCGTTAACGATCAGTAGGTACGGTCTTCATGTAAATAAACATATACAAACGTTCGCATTGGCGATTTGATTTTAACTTTGTTAAAAGATAATAACGAAGAACCTCACCAACATCTGTTGACTTTCCCACCTGCAAAACCGAGTACAAGCCGCAATTAGATCAGTTTCTTTTCTGTTGGTCACTTAAATTACATACCCACGAGTACTAAGAGTACAATAGCCGCTGCCTACCGATAGAAAAAATAGTAGGCACTTATAATTTATAAACGGCTTAACCGATTTCAATGCGGTTTTCACATAAGTATTGTAGCAAGTTTCCCGTAACATTTAGTATCTAATTTTCTACAATTTAAAATCAATTAAGTCCAATATAGTGCAATAGTTTTTAGGATGTTCTCCATAATTCTAGGACTTATTCATAAATAACGGTGCCCCCAGTTCCTATTATTTTAAAGTGCCTCTTTCAGGGCATGAGGAATAACTGTAAATACTCATATGTCAAGTGACATGACTACTGCTATGACATCGATTTTAACTTATTAACTTGGCATAATTATGCTTTGTTTCTTCTTCACCAGACTCCTAGTAGGTATATCAGATTTCCACAATAACTCCTTATTATTTTTTACAATACTTAAATATATTATGTTTAAAAATTAGTTGGTGCAAAGTTGAATTACCTAGGTATTGTTTGTTTCGTAAGCCCACCTCGTATAGCGCCACTTCCGCCCGTCGCCACTAATTATAATATTTAGTTTACTCATCAATGCATACCAACTAAGTACATAATATTACTGTCTTCCTTATGCTGCTTTTCATAAAATATTATTATCTGGCTATGGCCCGAAATCAAGCTAAGTGCAAGTGAACCTAAAGTACCTATGAGAGGAATAGAAGGTGCAGTTTTGATACGATTGAGTGTACGAACTGGTGTGTCCGTTGGGATGGTTGGTTCGCATGAACTTCCTCATGCCGTCGACGGCGACTGCGCCGGCTGCCGGTCACATTGTCCCTTCGCGTAATGCACGAGACTCAACACGAAAGGCGAACTGTTAACGGTATAGTGAACGTGATGCAACTGCGAGTACCGTTCACTGCTCATAATAGAGCGGCACGTGAGTCGTGAGGTGACTCCGCGAGGAGCGCGCGCGCACTGATGTGATGGTCGATGGCAGACGAAGCCTCCCCCTCCCCTCCCCCTTTCTTGTCATTGTTCAAGTGTTGTCGTGACCGCTATCCGACGATCCGCCATCGCTCGTATCACGGTTACTTTGCAAACGTTCGCACGAAAATGTACTAGCATTCGACTTTACTCTTGTCACCGTTCTCATAATCCAAAACGCCTTACAAGAAAAGGAGTTCACTCGGTTCTACTTTTAATATGCGGCTACACCTGCATACTCTAAAATGCTAATCAGTTTGTGGGAATGTCCTGGAATAAATAGATTTCAACGGTGATAGACGATAATCATATTATATAACGGATTTAATTAATTGAAATCCAGACCCACAACGTCTGCAGTTGCAGTCTTCTGTCATCTGCAAGAAGATGGCTCAAGGATATCGTAATAATAACTACTTAAGTATTCCACCCATGTGACTTACCTACATTTAAAACATCATTTTCCCCACACATTAGATGTGGGTGACCCTCTCTAGTATTTGCTGTAAGTATTTACTTAGTTGGATCGGAAACAATCGGAACCTACTTTTCATAGTCGACAAAAACGAAAGCATTTCGTTTAGTAGGTATATTTTTTACTTAACCTAATAACATCAGATCGTACCACGGAGAACTTAATAACACCCCAGTTAGCATAAAATAAAATGAATATGCCGGTGCCGACCATAGTTGAATTACGGATAAGGGTTGAAGATGGCTCTGGCATCCCTTACTCATTCACTTCCCGGTGGTCTTCTGTAATGGAGTGCTTCTGCTGCTTTCCGCTGCCAGATGACTGCTAAACGAAGTGTGCCCATCCACTTTTCATAGTTGCCAAATCCAACTATGAAAAGGGCAATTCCAAAATTGGCCCTGCCGGAATCGAACCCGGAAATAATATAGGTAGCTACCTAAATAGCAACGTTGCCCCAGCCTATTATACTCGCTGATAATGGAACTTTCTATAGGTGAGAGTTTTCAAAATGGGTCTAGTAATTTGAGTATATTCATTACAAATTTTCTCTCTTTATAATAAATGCCTCACGGTAGTCCAATCTGTGCAGTAGAATTTGTCCGATTTGTTCTATCGTAGAACTAGTTGCACTAACCCGTATATTATTCGCAGCGACGACCTTCACCAGAACCTCGAGAACCCATTTCATTTTCACTTGAAATCTATGCAGTGACCTAAGTTCCCTGTCAAGGTCTAAAGGCAATGAGTCCAACGAGTGCTCACCTGACTTTCTGGCATTATATTAAAACTCACAGACAGTATAATAGACTACAGATTCTCATCCTCCGTGAATAAAATTGAAGCCAAATTTTCATTTTCTTTCCAACTTAACTGAATATTAAATGTAGGTCGACAAAACGCAAGCAAGGACGACGTGAGGCAAGAGGTGTTGGGTGTTGGAACAATTAGTGTCAAGAACACCTTTATTTCATTACTAGCTGGCGCCCGCGACTTCGTCCGCCTTGAAAAAGTAAAAATATCTGCATTGCTATTTCACTTTTCTGTTCTATCTCTCCCTCGGGAAAAATGGGTACTTTTTTCTGGACGAAAGGGTTCCTGTATCCCAGAAAGGACAAAATTTCATGGTGATCGGTTCACTAGTTTTTGCGTAAGAGCGTAACAAACAAACTCACATTCACATTTATAATATTAGTAAGGATAGTATGAAGTATTTTAGTTTTTCATTTAATGAACCTATCGAGTGTGGTATGAATCCATGAGCCGATTCCAAAAATATACATTTCACACTGTAAGTAAGTTTTTCTAGTAAAAACAAAAAAAAATAAAGCTCACAGAGTTTGTGCTCTTCCCGATAGGAAACATACAGACGCGGCTCAAGATTTTATTAATATTGATTTTATGGTTGTCAATTTGACATTACTGCTTTAATAAGTAGAAAGGACTACCTTGTACAGTTTATATTAATATTTGCACACCTGTACCTACATTACATGGATACAATTATTTGTTCTTAAGTAAAATTATGTTTCTCCTACAATATTAAAGGATAAACATTGTATAAAGGCTAATTTTTTCAATTCTCTGCAGAATCCACAGTACAAAGTATGTTTGGAAAGGGATATGGGAGTCATAATCAACATGCTTTTGATTAAAGGGAATTTATTATTTGTAGAGAGATAATGGATAAGTTAATGGTGGCAGTCGTCGAAGTCGTCGTCGCTGGAGTGGTGGCAGTCGAGCGGGTGGCGGTGGCTCTCGGGCAGCGCGTGGTAGCGGCACGCCGCCGGCCGGCCCCGGTCGTGGAACTCCAGCGTCTGCGCGTGGCGGCGGCACGCCGGCCCGCGCCACCACCAGTACGCCCCCACCGCGCCCACCACCTCGTACCCGCCGCCCTCCTCCCTCTGCGCCCCCGGCGCCATCTGCGCGCCCTGCACGCGCTGTTGCACCACCAGCGGCCGCCAGCGCCCGACGCCTGACGGACCGGCCACCGACGGACCGGCCATCGACGGCCCGGCGCTCGACGGACCGGCTCCCGACGCTCCGGCCCCTGCGACCACCGACGGCCCCGCCCCCGACGAGGGACCCGCGGCTCCCGCGCCGCACGCCACGTTCGCATACCTGCCAAGGTTCAATTTATTAACATCAATCTCAGCACTCTTCTTTCTCTAATATGAAACACCATACATTATTGCAGAACTCATTGCGGCAATCTAATATACTTATCTAGTATATTCCACTTATTATGTAACATATTCCATTGACTGCTATTCTCCTCTCGGTTAAACCCAATTCGCTTTCGCTTATAGGCAGCGCTGTTGGGGGATGGGTGTGGTGAATTTTAAAGGATGTTAATGTTGAGCTATATAGAAATATTAAAATTAAAATAAAATGTTATTGTTAAATGTTGACGAATACACCATCGATGTGACGATCAATTATGCACTGAATTTTATTGTTAATTAAATAATTACATTTCATGCGGTGACTGACCTAGAAAGGGGTCACGCGCAACGTTATGTCATTACAAAGTATTTGGTAATAATCCAAACGAGCGCCATATTAATAAGTTGGGATATGAATTCGACTGCACAACTGTCCTCTAGTAAAGAGAGGAAACTCACCCGGGTTCGAGATGCGTCTGAGCCGGGGGTGCGGCAGCGCCGGGAGGGCGGCGCGGGGCGCGACATCAGGTGGGCGCCGAGGGCGGAGGTCGCTCCACGAACGCCACGCCCGCGTACGATCGGCCCACGCTCATGGGCGCGCCCAACAGACTCCACGTGTCCGTCGCCGGGTCGTACACCTCCACGCTCGTCAGGTTGCACAAACCGTCGTCGCCGCCCGCCACGTACAGCCGCCCGTCATACGACGCCACGCCCGCGTTGCGCCGCGCGTGCGTCATTGCCGGCGCCGGACTCCAGCCGGCGCCCTCGCGGAAGCGCTCCACTGAGCGCCGCACGGCCGGCCCGTCGTGCCCGCCGACAGCGTACAGCGCGCCCTCGGCTACGCCCACGCCCGCGCCCGAGCGCCGCGCCGCCATCGGCTCCACAGCGCACCACGCGTCCGCCGCCGGCTCGTAGCACTCCACCGACTGCAAGCACTGACGCGACGCGCCGTCGTACCCGCCTACGGCGTACAGCCTTCCGCCCAGCACCGCCACGCCCACCGACGAGCGTCGCGTGCTCATCGCCGCCACCGGCCGCCACACGCCCTCGCGCGGGTCCAGCGCCTCCGCCGAACTGAGCCCCGTGGCGCCGTCGAAGCCGCCCACGGCGTAGATGCGCCGGTCCAGCACCGCCACGCCGAGCGTGGAACGCCGCGCGCCCAGCGCCGGCCCCGCGCTCCACGTGTCCGTTGCCACGTCGTAGACGTCCACGCTGCGCACCCGAAGTGTGCCGTTAAAGCCGCCCACGGCGTACACGCGCCCGTCCAGCACGGCCAGCCCAGCGCGGCAGCGGCGCGCCGGCAACTCGGCGGCCGCGCGCCAGCGGCCCTCCTCCACGTGGAACATCTCCACGTCGCGGATGGCCTTCGGTGCCTGCCCACCCACCACGAGCAGCGAGCGCGGCGCGCGAGGCGGTCGACGAGGCCGAGCTCGCGCGCACGCTGCCGCTGCCGCCGCGCGCCTTTCGGGCCGCGTCAGGTGGTAGGAGAGCGCCTCGATGACGAGGTCCTTTACGCGCAGCCCCGCGCCAAGCAGCGGCTCGGCGGCGGCGCGCGCCACAAGCGCCTCCTGCGCGACGAGCGGCAGGCGCACGCGCTCGAGCAGCGCGCCGAGCGCGTCGCGGCGTCGCTCGGGATCGTACTGCACCCATTTGACGACGCCGTCGAGCACCACTTCCTCGCTGGGCACGGCGATGCGGTCGCTCTCGAGCAGCCGCGCGAGCGCGTCGGCCTCGAGCGCCAGGAACTCGTCGGCGTCGAGCACCTGCACGAAATGCGCGTCCACGTAGGCGGCGGCGGCGTGCGCCAGCTCGGTGCAGGCGTGCAGGTCGGCGAAGGCACGGATGCCCAGCGCGTTGTCGGGCGACAGCGCGCCTGCCAGGAACGCGCAGCAAGCAGCGCGTGCGCCCGACACCTGCAGCAGCGACGCCGCCGACAAGACGCTCTGCACATTATCTTCGGTGATGAGCAGAGAGTCGGGGTCGTAGACATAGTCGAGTATGGCATCAAGAGCCGACGGCTCGACGTTCTGAATGGTGACCACGGGTTGCGTGCGCTCGTCGAACTGCGTGAACATGGCGCGGAAGTAAGGCGAGCAGGCCGCGAGCACCGCGCGGTGCGCCGGCACGCCCACGGCCTCGTCGTCCGGGGAGAAGGCCTCGGGCGCGGCCTCGGGGGCGGCGGCCTCGGGGGCGCGCGCCACGAGACGTACGTCGCACAACGCGCCGCCTTCGCGCCGCAGCCGCGCCAGGGCCTGCAGCAGCTTGGCGGCGTGCTGCGAGCCCGCGCCTCCGTCCTCATTGCCCTCCGCACCCCGAGGCCTCTGCGACGACTCGTCCAGCGACGACTGCGACACGCAGCGCATCAGGCTGCACAAAACAGAGGTATAACTGTGTGTCTGGCTATGGCAGGTTTTATAATTGTTTGAAAGGTGACATTATTGAGGTGGTTATTAGCTATGATGGTTATTAGATCTATCCAAGTGTTGTTTAAATATCATCACCTCATTTCCCTGCTGACGAAATGATGTCACTAACTTCCACAGATTTATTTGATTTGAGCTCATTGGAATGCCAACTGTTAAGTTTTATAGCTTGTTATTTTAATATATCAAATTTGGAAAACAAACAGTTTTACACTTTAATATAGGTTACTTTACTTACTTACTTTAACTTAAACCTGGACGATGATGAGATAAAAAAAAAACAACAATGCTATCCTATTATAAACAGCATACACCAAATCATCACAATAAAGTAAAGAAAAATAAGCATAGAAGTTATTGCTATTAAAATATGCATTGCAAGATTTTTCAAGATAAGTACCTGTATCTTCCACGATCCCCGTCTCCATCCATAGTCACATTGTCCGCCTCTTCCCTATGTAAACATAAACATATTTAACTGTTATATTATAATATTCTATGTATTTAAATAGTAGCAGTTGCAAAGGAAATACAGTAATTTAGACCAGTATAGATTCTAAGATATATAATTTTATTTTTTTTTAAAAAAGATGCACAAAAATAACTAGTCAATAAAAGGTGTGCTCCCGTAAAGAATTTTCTGGATGTGATCAATTTATGTGTAACTACCCGTTGTCATAGAAAAAAAACATAAATTAAGGTATTGGTTACAGAAGTGCCTAGTTTGTTTATTTTATCAGAAGAAAGTATAATTTTGTTTTATTTTTTGAATATATAAAATAAAAGGTTGATTTTGATATGTTTTACTGTCTTTTTGTTACTACTTTCTATTACCAATACAATCCCGGGATCAACTGTAGATAATCCTGAAATCCTGGGATTAGAAAAATCAACCGGGATTGAATCCTCTACTCATGACATTATAGAACTTATAAGTTTGTTATTATAAATAAAATTATATAAGAATAATAAGAAATTCTATAATAACTGAGTTGTTATAATTTTATTTAAATTTTAATTATTATTTATTTGATTTTTAAGGGGCATATGCATGGTGTATGTGTTAAACCTAGGATTCCTGCGGAAGATCAGTGCTGGCCTATTTGTAACTTCTAACTCATATTTTTCTTATTTCTGTATTTTTTCTTTTTCTTTGTCTTGGTTATGTTACTAAGTTACAAATAAATGTTTGATTGATTTTGAAAATATTTTAATTTAATCCTCCTTACATAATTTTTATAAAGCAAAGTCCTCCGCTGCGCCTGTCTGTTCGAAATAAACTCTAAAACAACTGCACCCATTTTCATGCTGTTTTCACTAATGGATAAAGTGGTTCTCAAGGAAGGTTTTAGTATACAATTTACAAAGTTACGTGGGCGAAGTTGCGGGCAGCAGCTAGTTTAATTATAAAAATGCGAGCCTCCACCACCTGATTTTTTTTTTCATTCTTATAAGGAAAAACAATTTGGAAAACTCTTTTTTTTTAAACAGCATGTAGGTAAAGGTACTAAGCTTTCACAAAAACATAAAGATGCAAAAATTTCGAAAACTGTGTGACTTTTACTGAAGCGATCTATAATCAGATTTTACTTTATCTGATTTATACATGGGCCATGACTAGACCTAACTTTGATTCCAAGGTTGTCCATTAGGTACTTGCCAAAAGCCTATAACTCCTATAAGTATATAATTCAATGCATATAATTATAGTAATTTATATTGTTATTACTGTTTATTGTTTCTTTTCTCTTATCAAACAGCTGTTTATTGAAACTTTTACACCTAAAGTGTTATTTAACTTAACAATAATGATGAACTAATTTCGACATTGTCGTGTCTATAATAGAATTAAAAAAAAAACATTATAACTTGAATATTATATTTACATGTTTCTGTTCTCGTTCCCTTCTGCAGCATTATCTTCCATGGTTAATATATTATAACAATAATTATTGCTTCATAATACGTTTATTATAATACAGTTATACACTAAATTATTTACACATTTTTGCTAACTTAAGCTATTGCTCAACACCATCTTAACACTTAAACAAGGAATATTCACAATAAGAACATTGCAGTAAGTTTCTATTTTAGCGACACGGACTACGTCAAATATAACGATCTAATCCATTTTTATTATTATTATTTTTTAAATTTATTATTAATTAACTTAACTGAACTTAACAATTAAACTGTTAATCTTAATAATACAATAATAATGAATAATAATATCTCCATCCACAGTCCATTGAATATTCTTTGACATTGACATATACCATATAATGGATGTTACAGAACACAAATATTATTTGGCTGGTTCATGGCTGGTTTATCCATGGCTGATAATTGAGAAGATGAGAAGGATGGATGAGTCATAGCTCTTTGATTATAATTCCGCTTCATTTTCTAATAGGGTTCATTATTTAAACAAATAGTTTTGTTTAATTTCTTATTTAATAAAATCAACAATTTCATGCATGTTAAAAACAGCGCCATCTAATGTATATATAGGCGGAACTTCGAATCCTCAATCCTCAATGCAAGTTATGCAAGCAAAGTAAGTATAGTAAAATTCTGGTTGTGTGACTGTGTATGTAATTGTGTAGATATTACTTACACAAATATGCTATTGTTATGCTATCATCATGCGATTAAACTTGTATCTATTTTAAATATAGAACATCAGTTTTTCAGTAATTACAGTTCTAATAAGAAGGGATGAGATTTGTTTGTTATCGATTGGTGGTGCTGCGGCGTGCGGCGGCGAGCGGTGTGCGGAGGCGCGCGGCGGGCCCTCCGCGCCTCTCCAGTGCGCCGCGAGACCCCGCCGCACCGATAGCACGCACTGCCTCTAGACGGCTTCTTCATGGAGCATTTTATAGAAACTGTACGCAAATATCCATGCCTGTGGAACTCCACTGCTATCGAGTATCGCGATCAGGAGCTCAAGGATGCCGCTTGGGCCGAGGTCACCAGGGAAACCAACTTGCCGTCAGGTGAGGATACAAAACGCAACTATAAGCAATTAATTATAAGTACCGCATGTAATGTAACGAAGTAGCCACCGCGCATTTACTTTCATTCATTTATCTCACTCACCCGACTTGTGGAGTGCGGCCGTGTGGCGGCAACTGTACGCGAAAGTACACTCGAATGAAATATTTTCTAATATTTTACTCAAAAGTACAGTCGAGTATAGTGTCAACTTCTTTCTTTTTTTCTATTTACGCAATGCAAATTATTTTATTTATGTCGTCTTGTTTGTTTGTAATAGTTAATCTGTCCGATGTTTTCTATTATTATTAGCTGTAAGTAGATGCCAGTAACTGGTACACAAAATGTAAACGTTGTAAAGGTAACTTGTATGTGACTTAGCTGATTATGAATTATGATGTGCTGTTGTAATATAAATAAATTAAAATAAAAAGGAAAAATAACTAAGCGTGTGTACATTTATTGCATGCGTGCATTTTTTCTGCAAATTACCTACACACAAACTATTCTCGTTGACACTGTCAATTAGTGAAAACCTCATTAAAATCAGTTCTTTGGTTTAGAGTTTAGAGGAAGTTAGCGGAGAAGCGGAAAGACGCGGACAGTGACTTCTATTAAATAGATGTCGCTCAGTGGTCGTAATTTAATGAACTTTCAAGTGAACTACTTACCAAATTTCACATTCCTCTGTTCGCGCAATTTTCCTAAAACAGGATCCGAAGTTATCGCTTTACTTATTATATATAGATAAAGATAATAATTATGTAGAGACTAAGGACAATACGTCATATTAAAAATTATATAAATAACAATGAACATTGTTTGTTCCTGCTTGTCGCAACTGCTTGCTCTGGATAAACACTTACCATATTATCATAATTATATCAATATTTGTCTCTCGAATATAATTCCCAAGAGATATAAATAATATATATAGAGTGTATTGAATATTGTTACAGTGAAGGACGTGAAACTGAAATGGAAGAAATTACGCGACAGCTACCGCGACGCCCTCAAGCGGCAGAACGACATGCTCGCCAAGGACCCTGCCAGCACCGGCAAGAAGTGCTACGCCTGGAAGTACACCAGGCTCATGCAGTTCTTGCAGCCGCACATGAGCAACCGTAAGAAGGCCGCCGAGAAGTTCCAAAGGACACCCGCCGCGGCCGCGGACAACGGCCAGAATGGCGCCGAAGCGCAGTCCTCAGACGACTCCGACTCGGAAGCCGAACCCTCTCCCAAGAGGAGGAGCAGCGACCAGCTCGCGCTCATGGAGCGGAAGCTGGACTACTTGTGCAAGGTGCACATGCAGAACAAGAGCTTCTCAGGCGAAGACCAGTATCATGAACGAAAACGCGAGGGACAGTTGCCGATCGTGCCGGATCCGTTGGACATCTTCTTCAACAGCATGTGTCAGTCGACGAAGCGATTGCCCTACAACACTCAGATCGAGATAAAGAAGGTGCTGTTCAATGCGGTGGTGGGCGCGGAGGAAGCGTTGATCGCAGAGCAGCAGAGCTACGCGAACCTGTGGGTGCAGCAGGAGGCGGGCTCCTCGTCCAGCAGCAACGGAGGCGCCGAAGGGGAGGGCACCACCACCGAGACGGAGAGGGCGGTGGGGGAGATACGCGACATCAATATCGACATCATGGACCACAAACCGATCACAATTCCCATCCCCATTTAACGCTCGGCGCGCTAACTACGAAATCGTCCCACTGTGCAAATCTAGTCGACTTCTGTCGAGTTAGAAATTACCGGCATCTGCATGTTATTGTAACTTGTATGGTCGGTGAAGCAGCTGTCGCCGACGGCTGGTCGGAGGAGTTCATTCGGCATTCATCAAAAATGTCAACTTTGATGTCGTATAAAATTATATTTAAATAATGTTTAATTTTGTATATTTAGCTTGTAATAAGGTTTTAATTGATTATTATAATAGGATTTTCGTGTACCAGTGTTCGTGACGATGTGACTATGCTGTAAACTTTGCAATGTTAAAAATTATCAACAAGTGTTCATACTGACTTGATTAAAATTACCCACTTGAATATTATTTATTAATACTTTATAATTAATTTCGCTTTAATTTAGTTAATTCTATTAAATAATTAGGATATTTCTATAATGTCGCTGCCACCTTAACCTAAATACTTGGACATATCCTGGAGAATATTGTTATCTTTTCTTTTGTTTACATTGTTATTTCATTTCAATTATTTATGTAGGTACTTACCTACTTAATATTAATACTATTTTATTTTATTAATTATTTTGAAAATAATTTGAAACTGAGCTTAGGAGTGCACATAGCCAAATATCTCAGCTTAAAAGTCACATTGCAACATTTGAGTTATCGCAGACACAGTCCCTGTATGACGAGCTGATTACTAGCTCTGACTTCCGAGACTGTGGCTGTTCTAATGACATTAATTTGAGTTATGGTACCATTAACATGCCTAGTCACTCTTTCAATTTAAGTAAAAGGAAATACAAAAAAATTGTAAAGTCCAACAAAAAAAATAAAAATTTATTCGATATTACGGTTAAGTTTAACACAGGCCAAATTAACATACAGGATTACTCGCAATCTCATGTACAAATTTCATTTCAGAGCGAAGGCCCGTTGTCAATGAGTGAACTGACTGAGCCAGCCGGTAAAGAGTCCATTCACTTACCACAGTCTTCGATGGTGAAAAATTGTTTATAATGTTTAGTGATGAAATAGGAAAAAATATGAGTCACATACTACGAACATCTGGTGCACAGTTTACTAGTTTTTGTTATCCAGGAGCAAATTTTATACAAATTGTTGATCGTATTATAAGCATGAAGTATACTCCGGATACTACACTGGTAATTTTCATTGGGAGAAGGGGAAATGCAAATTCAAGGCATATAAAGAAATACTTTGACAAATTGTTAAATCTAAATGTTAAAAATATAATTATGTTTGCCTTTCCCTATAGTAAATTATTGACATCTAATGAAAACAATTACAGACATAAGTGCAATTTAAAATTACACACTTTGTCTGTTTATAATAATAAATGTAGAATAATTGACAGTAACGCATTCAGTTACAGCAAATTTTTCAATTTTTCAATAAATAATTTTAACATTTCTGATTATTACAGACGTAATATAGCTAGTTCGCTACTATATTGTATTAAAAACGATACCATTCCTGTGGAACGGTATAATGTAGACTTAATTTCAACTATTGCTGCTTCTATTGAACAGCCATGTATTGACAGGACTGTCTCTATTAGACAGTCAAATATAATAAATTGTAATACAAATACATGTAGCTCCGATCCGCTTAATTTAAATTAACATCTCAGACAATGGAGGAACCCTCTTGCAGTCTTTCTCTAGTTCACCAGAACATACAAGGCTTAACAGGAAAAGAACTCGAGGTAGATATATTTATGAATCATTATAATGTTGATATTTTGTGCATTACAGAGCATTGGTTGGTTATTTAATGAGTGGGCAACTCATGGCATCTACACAAGTAGAAATAAGCTTTATGAGTTGTATGGCCAGAAACAGTATAATCATAATTTAGAGTTTAGAGAATATGTTAAGAAATATTCAAAATTGTTTAAAAAAGTCTGTTTTATGGCCAAATCCATTCATGTAAAAAACAGAATTAAGAATGCCGCAAATAAAATTCAAACAACATGGCGCATCATTAACGAAGAAACTGGAAGGGGCCGGGCTCGGGATGGCGGCTTTAGTTTGAAGATGGATGGTCGGGACCTTGAGTCGGATGTGGATGTGGCGGCGGAGTTTGAGAGTTTCTTTTCCAGTGTCCCGGTTAACCTCACTCGGTCACTGGACTCGTCGTCGGTTGCTGCTGAGAGTCTGCTCAAGAAGAGTGTAAAGGAGTGTGATGCGCCATTTGAATTTACATTTGTTGGCCCAGATGATATTCTGAGTTTCTTTAAGACTATTGAAATAAAAAAAACTGCAGATCTCTGGGGCATGTCAGTGAAAACAGTTGCCTCTGTAATAAATATAATTGCACCTCATTTGGCAACTGTGTTCAATTGCTGTGTTACATGTGGCGAATTTCCTAATCTAATGAAAATTAGTAGGGTTGTGCCTTTATTTAAGTCGGATGATAAAACTAATCCCGCGAATTATAGACCAATTTCAGTACTTCCGACCCTTAGTAAAATATTTGAAAAAATTATTTTGAGTCAACTACTTAAACACTTTAATAATCATAATTTACTTTTTAATAAGCAGTTTGGTTTCACGAAAGGGCGCTCTACTACGGACGCTGGTGTGGAACTATTGAAAAATATTTTTGAGGCATGGGAGAACTCGCAGGACGCTCTGGGTGTTTTTTGCGATTTGTCTAAAGCCTTTGACTGCGTCCAGCATGACACTCTAATAAGGAAATTATGCCACTATGGAATTAGGAACAAGGCTCTCGATCTTTTAACTTCTTATCTCAGCCATAGAATTCAGAGGGTCGATGTTAATGGTAAGAAATCTCCGGGTTCTCTAGTTAAAATGGGCTTCCCTCAAGGCTCGATTCTCGGTCCGTTTTTGTTCCTGGTTTATATTAATGATTTACCTCATTCTGTGAGTAAACATAATATTGTATTGTTTGCTGATGACACATCATTAATATTTAAGATTAAAAGACAACTTGGATGCTATAATGAGGTAAATTATGCACTTTCTAACATAGTACATTGGTTTAGTGTAAATAATCTTCTTTTAAATGCCACCAAAACTAAACTTGTTAAATTCAGTACCCCTAATGTTAAAAATATTGGAACGAATGTGATTTTGGGTAGTGAAAAATTGGAACCCGTGGAATCGACCGTATTTTTAGGTATTACCATAGATTCTAAATTACAATGGGGTCCACATATTGAGAAACTAAGTAAAAGGCTTAGCTCTGCGGCTTATGCAGTTAAGCAGATTAGACGCCTAACAGACGTAGATACAGCTAGGATTGTCTATTTTAGTTATTTCCACAGTATAATGTGTTATGGGATTCTTCTTTGGGGTAGCGCTGCGGACATAAATACTATTTTTATTTTACAAAAAAGGGCCATTAGAGCCATTTATCAACTAGATCCGCAGTCTTCCCTCAGAGAAAAGTTCAAAGAAATAAAGATTTTGACTGTTGCATGTCAATATATTTATGAAAATTTAATTTATGTGCACAAAAATATTAGTCAATTTAATAAAAAATGTGATGTACACAATATCAATACTAGGTCCAAAAGTGATTTAAATCTTCATAAAACACGACTACATAAGATAAGTAATTCTTTTATGAGTCAAAGTGTCCGGTTTTATAATAAACTGCCTCAAATAATCAGAGCCTTATCTATAAATAAATTTAAATGTGTCATTAAAACTAAACTTTGTTAATATTAAGTAAGTGTATTGTACTATTTTACACTTTAATGATGACAAAAAGAATAGTATGCTGAGTTTCTTTCGGGGTTTCTTCTCAGGATCGTCATCTTGGTTTTTTTTTTCCGAAACCCTGGTAAATTTAAATTTATAATGACGATCAAAAGAGTTTCTTGTAGAAACCTAATTGATAAATAAATATTTTGATTTGATTTGGCAGCATTAGTGGAGATGCCGTAGTAGGGACACGTGGAACGGGCGGCATTTAGGATCTTAGAAAGGTCACATAGATTCCAAATGGATACAGAATGAAGTCTCCCCAAACTGTCAGAAATGTTGCGACGCGCCTAAAGTCCTTTTTTCCGTAGGCCGTCGTGAAGTTTTATTGCCATCCATTAAAATTTAGTCGGAGATGAGTAACCAATTAGTTTCGATTTTGATCTCAATGATTAATGTAAGTAATAAAAAATAAAATATTATATTATACTACTTTGGTTTCATTCGCTACTATCTTTTCAGTTAGTATAAGAACAAACTGATTAGTAGATAAAAACTCATTATATATTATAAGTGGGTTAGGTAGGTTCGATCCAATCTGTTTTAATAACAAATGACACTATCATCTGTTCTATTAATCGAATTGTATTTTTCTTATCATAATGTACTATAATGTATAATTAAACTAAAGTAAACACTAATATGGATGGATATCGCTGTAGTCAAAGCGTTCCGATTTTATAAGAATTAAGTTATTGAGATTTTGAAATCAACCACTTCATGAACCCAATTAAAATTGTATAATAAATCAGCTGTTCACTAATATTGGCATGCTATTACATCCTGGCTGACTGATCCTTCTGTACAGAGCATTCGTGCCCACACAAGCCGTAAATAACGATCAGCTGATCGCTCTTTTAATCTATTATGAAGTTTAACATCAGATGCATAAGGTGTGTTTTAAAGCGGCGCACATCGGCAGACTTGTGAGCCCCAACCGTTAACAGTTTGTAAGTATGTTTCACAGCTGTTTTTTTGTTTATTAAAAGAAACATAGTAGATGGTTAAAATGTTACTTTAATGTGGCTAACTATGAGCTATTTTGAACAAGAAACTGCGGTCTGCCCTCTTGCCATTGACAAATTTTAAGATACCCGTCAACTCCGTTAATACAAGCAAAAATCTTGTACAAGGTTGCAAAATTTTGTATTTTTTTCTAGGTTTACATAAATTAGGTTTTATTATCAATAAATATCAATACTAATAATAAATCTGTAAGTGTAGGTATTGTATATATGTGTGTATGTTTCTCCATAACTCTTATACGAATTAACTGGTTTTCATGAAACTTGGTTGATAAACATTTAGACGTACAGGACAGGCTTGCTTTTCTCGTTTTCAACGCGGACGAAGTCGTGTGCGTCAGCTATTAGTATAATATAAGTATACTATACTTATGTATAAACTTTCAATGAAAAATCTGACTGATGGTGAAAGCCACATCAAAATCCATTGCGTGGATATAGAAGCTTTGTTCACATATAGAAAACTATACATTATAGTAACATAGGCCATATCGCCATATCTTATAAAGTTACGCGGTCGAAGTCACGTGCAACAGCTACTAGAGGTAAAGGCGACCGATACGTGCGGCTCGTTTCGTTTGGTTAATCGAATCAATATTGGTCGGACCGGCTACAATGAGGAATTTAAAAGTAGCAACCGGAGCGGTCCACTTGGGTCGGACAGAGCGTCTGCGCTCTTGCTTTTTCACGTGTTTATTCGCTTCCTCTATTCGATAAGCGGGACGAGAGACGAGTGCGAGCGAGACGGGTCTGTTTGCGCGCTTGCTTCCCGCTGCGCGTGTCTGTTTGCCGTTATGCGCGTCCTCATGTTTGGTTCGCGATCTCACTGTGGCGTGACGTGTTTTGCTTATTTTTACTAATATTCTTTCAACTATTTCCTACAGATTTTTTAAAGTTATGTACATCTAGTTTTTCGTTTAAATACTACTGCTACGGAGTGGTAGTTGATACTTTGATAGATAACAAAATTCTCTGAAAGTTAAAGTGTTGGCCAAAGACTAAATAATGTCACAGAGTGGACAAATAGGTCTTAAAGTAAAGAATCCCCGAAACATTGACGTCGGCAAGTTGGTGGATTCGAGTCAAGCTGATGACCGTAAAATGATACGATTGGTGAAAAAACGCCAGCTTCTTTACGCTAGAAACAATTTGCCTGTTGCGAGTCAAATTTCGAAAGTCAAGTCTCTTTGGCAAGAAGTCGCTTTGGAAATGGGTTGGAGTGGTAAGTATCTACTAATCTATATGTAGCAGCCAATGTAAAGATTTCTTTTATACAAACGGTTATAATTAAAATAATAAGATGTATGATTTTAGTTGCTGACGTTCGCAGAAAATGGTCACACATTCGAAATTCATATTCGCGACATCTTCGTAACGAAATGCACGGTGCCAGGACAGGAAAAGGTCGTATAGTTTCTAAGTGGTATCTCGCTGATGAACTTGAATTTCTCCGAGCACATATGGCCACAGATACGTGAGTACAATGAGTAACTATTTAATGAAACCACATTTCTTCATATTTTCAGAGAAACGGTTGTAACATCTTAGTCAAATTATAGTATATTAATCTTTATTTAGGTTTAAAAGTGACGTCAATGTCATTGACGTTCATAATAACAAACCGTGTAAATCAACGAAATTTCACTTATCCCTACTAGGGGGATATTTAGTACCGATAGATGGAACGGGTGGTTTTTCCTGAGAATAAGCCTAACGAGTCACATCATATCTAAAGATCTTTTTATTTTTTCAGTCGAAGCTCACCGTACTCCGCCTACGCACCCCGGTATTTAGAAATGGATATGTCAGAATCATCATCAAATCCTGAAAATGTCGATGTCCAACCATTTCTTCATAATTCATGGTTCACTCTTCCTACACCACAAACGGCTTTAAATGGGTTCAGTGTCAAGCAAGAAACAAATATTCACAGCGATGACAGTAGTAGTTCACAAGCTTTCGGCCCGGACGAAAACTGTTCATTCTTTCAATTTTTTCGGGGAATTTATAATGACTACCAAGAATTATCAAATAAGAAAAAAAGGTTTTTCAAAAGACAATGTCTTAGTTTTTTACATGACTTGCTAGACGAAGATGAAAAGCAAGAAATCCAAATAAATTTTCGTGATCAAAGTGACGCCATTAATTTAAGTAACTCAGGCCATAATGCAACTATTGAAGAAAATGAACCAAAAGTTTATATCGAGGCTACAAGCATACCTACTGAAGAAATTATAGATGAATAATTATTATAGAGAATAGGATTATATCCTTGTAATTTATTCACAATAAATATATAAATGAAAATAATATAATAAAGTTTATTTTAATTTATAAGTAATTAATTTAATTGCATAGGGATTTCAAATTCTTTTGAAGTTTTACTATGGTAATTTTTCATGATTAATATGATACGAACGAGTAATACTGTTGAATTTAGTTTTAATGATGTTAAACAAGTAGGTACCTACTTTATAAAATAAAATAATTTTATATTTTTTTATAATTTTATAATTTTTTACATTATAAAATAATAGCATATTTGTATATTTAACTCTGCGAGGTAAACACTTGCAAGGCTTACCTATTATCGCGTCTTAAACACTAGCTAATCTATGAAACTTGACGTCACACTGCGTTTAGTTATTGCAAAACACTTTCATCCATTCTGAAAAAAGAAAGCTAATGATGTGTACCTGAATTTTATAAATTATAATTTTAATATCATAAATTTTGTACCGCTAAAGCTATATCGCATTACTTTTATATTATTATTATTTTACTATCAGTTCAACCAAACGTAAGTGTCACTGTCATCGGTCGGACTCGATGGGCGCGGGTGTCGCATTTCTGTCAATGTCATCACGCACGACGCGACTCGCATCGCAATCGCATCGCATAAAAGACACACAAGTTTTTATTTTATATTTATTTGTAATTTATACTAGTGACTCGCTCCCGGCCGGCTTCGCCCGGGAAGCAAATACACAAACCTTCCTCGTTTATCTTCCTTTCCATAGGTGAAAACCGAATTAAAATCCGTTGGGTCGTTTAGAAGTAGTCAGCGGAAAGGAAAACAAACAGACGCGAACAGTTTCGTCGACTTGGTTACTAAATATTGTTTTGTTCTACGTTTTTTCTACTTACATAAAAACTGAATTAGGTTTTATTATACTGCATGATTCCGGAGGAGTTAGCGGATATACAGACTTAATATGTTGTAGCACGAATGTATACTTTGGTTTATTGGTATCTTTTTGGGATTTGTGACATTACACGATGGCCACGAGTTATAATAGATTTACCAGGTTTTCCAAATGAATAATATTTAGTAGTTCTGAGTCAGTAGTCAAAGTGCTTCCCCTGGTAGCATAATGGACTGAACCCTCCACCTTCCCATGGCCTTATCGACAGTCAAGTCATGAAGGCCGAAACAAATACAAATTCTTTGTCGTTGCTGTCCCAGTAACGTCTCTCTCCCCTTTCTGGACTGGTAGCATAATGGACTGTCAACTTATACCATAAAAAATAGTGAACTTGCTGGGAGCCATCATCCAAAGTTAGATAAAGTTAATCTAAGTGAACTATGATCCCAAAAAATTTTTGGAATTACATTACTGATTTATTTTATTCCAAAAGACTGCTCAGTGCTCACTAGAATTACTAACTGACTATAGAACAATTAAGGACCTGTTAATATTGTTAACCAGATGACTGGATTAAGATAAAAAGAATGAAATTTGCTGTGACAATATACACTTCACCATTGACAAGGCATACAGGTTTGAATCCCCGTCTAGCTCTAAAGACTTATCATAGAATTTTAGGAACCATAATTAGTTATGTGTGTAAGTATATTGTTTATGTATGATATCTTAGTTCGACCACAATGAATATCCTTATAAATGTATAATACTATGCACTATATATATAAAGATTTACTTATTTACTCACTGTTACTCGCTGATAATATAGCTTTCCAACAGTGAAAGAATTTTTCAAATTGGTCCAGTAGTTTCGGAGTCTATTAAATTCAAACAAACAATGAAATTCTTCCTCTTGTATAATATTAGTAAATTTATAGATTTGATGAGTCCATTTGTGTATGGGTTTAGGTGCTTGCCTTAGCGCTCTATTTCAGGAGTCCCGGGCTCATTTCCCAGTGAGGCTAACTTTGGAAATGAAATTTTAATTGGATCTGGATAAGTTGCAGTCAATTTATTTCGTAATTTATATGAATGAGCATACAATACAAACACTGCTTTTACTTAGTCATAACAACCTACTAGCGCCATCTATTGAACTTTAATAACATTAACATAGAATGAAATAAACTATAAGTAGGTCTATTCCCAGTAGTCCAATATACAAAAGGTTTGTTAAGTTGTTACCTTAAATAAATAACAACGAAAATATGTATTTATTATTAAAAAATACTGAAACTCCAAACTACATTTCTACCTCTTATTTGGCCCCACTGGCCCCCCCAAATTGATTTAATTTTTTTTGGTTAAAGGCTACCTATGTTTATATTCAGTCTTCTAGGCAAACCATACAATGTAATTCTGTCTAGGTACTTATATCAATGTCTTTTACATAATATCCAAGATATTGAAATTGAAGATTGGTTCGCAGGGGAGATGAGGAAATGATCCCACTATCGCCTCACCGTACAAAATTGCTACCGAGACGGCTGAAGGCCCATTTTATAATCAGCACATCCAAAATGGATGACGTCACTTTTAGAAATGATTTTCCGGCGAGAGCGCACCTCCCAATTTATTAAAGGCCCCTTCGGGATTCAATATAATCATTTCCTCACGACCGACCTCTAATGAAAACCGTTTCACGAAGTGCTGCGACAAAAAACGACTTTACCCTTTACGTAATAAACGTCAACTTGGACTGACGCGAACATTTTTAGGAAATACAGGTTAGGACGCATATTGACCACGTAAGATATAAAGAACGGAAAGTGGTAAGTAGTTGCGGTTTTCTCAATGGAGGTGGTTCAACGCCGCTGGTATGATTAGTAAGTGCCATGGTGTAACAATAGTACCTATTATAATAGTAGAATAATTGTCAAAGTTCTTTCACGGGTCACCGCTCGCCGCCCCCCTCGCCCCTCCCGATCGCCAAAGGGCAACTTTCACCAAGAGTAATAAATATTACCGACGCAGTCGAGTGCAAATATCAACTTTAACTCATCGCCGCGTGGTTCTAAATGCGATAACACGATTGCTATATTATTCGCGAATGACACGCACGAAGAGTGGACTCTGTGCGGTAGTCAATAAGGCACATTTTAGATGCGTCGCCGAGAACAAAGGCAAAGAAGCCAACACATTTTCTTGGGCACTCTATTGTTTCGGAACCATTTCGCTCGTGTTCGCTCCAAAATAAGTTGCATAACATAAGTATACTCTGGCTTTGTTCCTCTGTGCTTACTGCTTACTTACGCGCGCGGTATTATATTAATGCTTACATAGGCCTCGAATCAATAATGTGTTTGAATATGTTTTACTTTACCTAATCTTTTTATCGACCTTGAACTAAAAGCCCAAATGAAGAGTATAAATTTACTGATTTCACTACGGTCTAACTAAGATAAGATAGTTTAAATGGCTAATTTAAATGGCTTTATTTGACGGATACGTTTCCCTGCATCTCGCTCTGCTGCTGTTTCCGGCGTAGAACCGCACTCTGTTTTCAATTTTGCAGAAAATGTCATCGTAAAGTATGCCAATACTGATAAGGTCTCGCTGTGCGGAATTGGTTTTACGCATTGTCTCTCAGTTTTAGTATAATGACCGCTGATGGTGGTAAAGAACAAAGGGTTGTTTATTACTTAAATCATCCCATTTTCATCTTTCGTATACTCACCAAGATATTGTAATGATAATAAGTTGATATCTAAATTGGCTACGGTAGGTACCTAACTGGCAGCTGATCGCAGAAGGGGAATGTTTACATATTCCCCTCCGCGAACGTACTTACCTATAGATAGGCATATCTGACGTAGTTAGGTACCACTTTATTAAATTGGTTTTGCAAAGGGTATTTAAAGTATTTACCTATCTATTCTACTGCTTTTCGCAAACATTTGGGCAGCAGAACACAACCGTGTAATAACACCATATGTGCTGCTGTGTTTCGATGAGCCACCCCCCCCTATCATCCTTAAATTTTACTAAGGTCGACAACGCAACTGAACGCAACATTTATTTTGTGGAGTTGTTTGTGTTATATATTTTGTGGCGACCTATGGCTGACGAACTTTACATAAAAATAGCCGTATGCCGTAATTGATGTCCTCGAAAGCTTGAAAAAAGAAGCCACTCAGTTAAGCACATTTGTATAGGTACGTGTGGCGTTTGTACGCGTCGTATTGATCGCCACACGCCACACTGTCTGTGCTATGATGCTAACGATAATAATAGCGCAATCGGTATGCCATCGACATTAGTGTCCCCTTGCGGAGGGGACAGGCGGAGGCTGATGATGGATGCCTCGGAGGAAATTGAGCGGCCATCGGAAATGGCTGCCGTAACGAACGGCGTCCACCGCGATAATTCATTTCTCTACCATTCGCCAGCAGAAATCATTCATTCTCGTCCGCAGGAAATGGCATTGTCAAAGAATTTATGAAGCAACGGGGAAAACAGTAGGTGCCAGCTACTGCTTGTAACTTCACAGGCTATGAAAGCCAAATGAAATTTCGCTTAGCGCCTAATATCTGGGGGATGAATCCGAGCGAACACGTTTATTGCCAATATATCACGAGACCCGACGATAATTCAATTTACTGCCGAAACCTACTGATTAAAACTCTTCGCTAAAAAGGCAACTCGATACGAACGCTCGCGTAAGGGATGCCATTACTTTTTCCCGCTGACATTGCCCATGTTCATAGGAATATTATTTTGTATTTCACTGTAGCTTCAGTTTTACTGCAGATTGATTTAGACTTCATCTACGTTGATAAAAAATATGTATATAACGCCTGACAAATTATATAATATTAAGCATCTAATGCTAATTTATGTTCTTGCCAGGCGTTGGATTTTTATTTTTATGATCCTTCAGGAGTATTTTTTTTATACATGAAAGGTTATTGTGACTTTTTGCGAGCTTGATGAGCGCTACCTTACATTATTCAATTATGTATCATCAATAGATTTCGCAGCGCAAAAAATGACTTTTATAGGCAAATTCATAGAAATCTCTATTAAAAAAAATATAGCTCATTATACTCGTTCATAATATTGTTTTCTTTACCTACTTGAATACGTGAAAAAATTTAAAAATCAGCCACATAGGCTGATTTTTAAATTTTTTAGTCTGGGTTTTATCATTACGAATAATAAACAAACATCCAAAAAAAGTATTAGTGTAGATATGAAACTGAGGCGTTCGGCGGTCGAGATCATTTTAGCAGCGATCAAAGTAATCTGAAGGGCACAAATTGAAATGTTAATCCGAAATCGGTAAATCAAACGCCATTATGTACCCAATCTCTACTTGAGAGTTTGCACCCGAATAAGAAGGGACAGTATTATACCCTATGAAAGAGTTGCAAGTTACAATTTTTAGTTTGTAGTTTACTTATTTGTGTATGAGTTACTACAAACTAAAAATACTAACATTATAATTCAATGACCTATTGTAAGTTTTTTAGTGCTATTGGCGTACCTTTTGAAAAATAAAAATGATACAATGTTGTCACTAGATCTAGGAAGTTCTAACCTCGGCCAGATGACTAGGTCTGACATTTTAGATATTTGATTGAAATGGTGGTTTGGAGCAGAGTGCATTCCAGATGCTGTGTGGCACAAAGTAACGGATGGCATGAGGCCAACCTCTTGCGTAATGTAATGTCTCCATCGTCGCCGCCTGTCAAAAGCGCTGACACCTCACAAACTGTCACAATTATTTTGGCGAATACAATTTTCCGGCACTCCAGTAATCTACTGATTTAGACACGAGGAAGCTTCAAAACACGCAAGACTCTATCGCGTGTAGGTACTGCGAGGAATAAAATTCCTCAATTCCCCATTAGGGAGGTACTACAGTCAATAGACAATTTTCTTCTGCACTAAATTACTACTCTTATTTTTTTTTTAAATAGGTTCAGTAATCAGTATCACGTACTGACCCTAAATGCACAAAAATCCTTACGAATTCGGCGGGCGGAAGTGCCGCCATTTTGACAAAAATTCGGCCTAAAGTGGTAAAAATAAATTTCCAATTTTTTTTGTCCAATAATTTTTTTGTTTACGTTACGTTGTATCACTTACCGTTTACGACTTATTCGACTATTACGTTTTGTTTATTGACACAAATATGCCAATATAAAAAATAAGAATATGTAGTAATTTAGTGCATTATCGAAGTTCAAAAAATAGTATGTTGCGGAGTAGAACACCTGCGTTAGGGCATTCATTCGTCTGACGCAATAACAGCGGGATTACATCCGCCGATCGACGCCTAATCCTAGATTACCTTCGCGCAGAAACCACCCCAAATAAAATACGGCATTATTGACCTGCAAAGGTCTTTTGTGCAGGGATTGGCGAGGAGTTTAAGCCTTCTTTTACATAAGACGTATAAATAAATGGCAATAGATTAATTTAGTAGGTGTGTAATGGATTATCCACAAAGACGGCCACGCGCGAGTGGCCGTGGCACTGGCGGCCCTCCAAATGTCATAGCCGGTGACATTATACGGATTATAAGAATACGAACTGAAAATAACAGATTAACTAAAAGATAACAAAAAAGTTGAAAGCTTCACTTACACTTACATATTTATTATTAGTATTGATGATGATAAAGTAAAGCTAATGTTTAAATAAACAGACTCTTCTTGTCGCAGTTTTATTTAACCCCTTAATTCGTAGTTAGGAAAATTTCTCCAATTTAAATACAAAAAACGGCGATAAGACACTAATGTTTAAGTTAGGTATATTTCTTATGTTTACTTAACAAGACTTCAAATCAGCCCATTTTTCAAAGTACAATAAATCTCATGCTTTCAGAAATGATTTTATGTAATGGCATCTTGCCAACGATTTTGTTTACTTGTAAAGTTCAAATCCACTAAGCTTTGATAACTAAATATTACTCAGTATTAACACATCGCATTATAATCTACTTAATCAGAACTATATCCTAATTTATAGGTTTATTAATAACTAATCGGTAAAATCGGAATAATTTGAATATTGTCTGCTGATTATTGCATTTTGAAAATAAATGTGTCTTCTAACTAGAGTATAATTAATTAATTAATATGGATCGGAGATCTTAAGTCGGTTTGGAATGATGTCGGATTGAAGTGTAATGTTTTGCCACCGGGTGAATGTTGTCACTGAGCCAACGGGCCCACGGACAGATCTGCCAGACAATCTGGCGCGGCCGCTGACGTAAAGGGCAACCGTCCAATTGCTAGGTGAACATTATTGGCATATCGCTCCCAAACGTGCGTGGCTGTAGTCACACCGTACGTGTGAAGAGGAAGACCGTTGTTGCCGACGCACGTGTGTGGCCAGCGTTGGCACCGCCACAGCCGCGGAGGGCACTCGCACGTCTTACGCGATTATTAACGTCGCTTGCATCACCCCACCACGCGCCTTTTATATTAGAATTGCATTTGTATGAAATCTTGGCTGTCTTGTAAGCTGTCGAGGCGATGGCACCGCGATGAACCGTCGTAAACTTTATCATTCTGCGGCTCGATTAACCAGTGAATTAATGGGGCAGTTAATTTGCCTTTATTGCTGGATTTCGTTATCTAATCCCTTTATCCTAATTTAGAGGCCAGTATATCCTGCGTGAGACACTCAACGGAGAGAGAGCATGAAATTAAAGTTGAAATTTGCATAATTGTGCGCTACGACGCCCGCCTCCCTAGGAGGAGGCCCCCGCGCGTTCCTCCTTAGCGACTTCCTCAATCCCGTTACAAGTGAGAACTAAATCTCGCCCTTCGTTAACACTGAAGGTCGGTATTCCATTAGGCTCTCTTACTTAACTCGCTAAATATACACTCCACAGATTCGAGAGCTGAGCTAATGTTAGATGGGTACCCTCTGTAAATGTTATATTCACGTGCGGAGTTAAGATTATTTGCACATTATTCTTAGTAAGAAACCGACTGTTCACTCTCTCATAGGTGGCTATACAAGAAAAGTCGCGGGAGACCTTGATAGGAAAACGGACAAGAAACAATAGGAAAGTGATATATCGTTTATTTGAAATGTGTGTCGTCCCATTTCATTTAGTAAGTTGGATTGGATAATGGGCCGATATTGAGCCGTGGCGGTTGAAAAGCAGCTGCAACGGGCACTCTGCCAACTGCACGCCAACTGACACCATTTTGTTGCAAATACTCGATCGAAAATTCCCTCTAGCAATATCTTCGCTGGTGAAATAATTTTGCAACGCTAATGACACCTAGACCAAGAGAGCTCAACCAACTTCAGAAAAGAAAAGAAAAAAAAAGAAAGAAAAGGTTTGAAAAGAGAGCCTTTTCAACTTGTACCAGCCTTTGCACCATGTACAGGTAGACAAATCCTCTTTATAGTATTGTGGCTACTGCCACAAGCAAAGTCATAGGCAAGCGCGCTGCCGACATCACTAGGTTTAATTGCTCACTCATCGAAATAAAAAAGCACATGTGCTGTTATATCACGGGGGTGCGTCGGTTCCGCTATTAAATTGATCTCTTATTTGTTGTTCATTATACGAATGCATGAAATGAATCGCGTTGGCAACAAAACGAAACAAGAGTTCGGTACATTTTAAGTTTATTTATAGGATTTCCATGAAACGAGCGCTGAAGTGACGGCAGCGATGGTCGGGACGGTGACAGTTGACAGGTTCACGGTCATCGTCATCGTCATCGTCACTCAACAACGACAACAGTACAGTACAATGTCACGGAAGGGTGTCGTCCGTTGGCGATCGCTCACTCTAATTTGAAACTTTTCCTCACTTATACTTGTAAAACAAGCTTTAATAATTTAATAATTCATTATGTAACTACGTGTTCATGTAACACTGCTGAGCTATTTTTTCACTATAAAGACCACCGGCGGGCTATCGGCCTATTTGATGGCAGTCGACTGGTTTCACTACCGTTACCCGTTACCTATAGGGAGACAATCAAAATCAGAAATGCTCACAAGCACAGAAATAAATGACCTAGTGGTATCACCAGTTTACTAACTACCTTTTTTGTATCGCGTGTGTATGTCTAAGTACTAGGCTACTAGGGCATCTGACACTCAATAGCACTGTTTTGATAGTTTGGTTACATATCGATAATTAAAATAAAGGCTCAAATGGGTTTCCATTTCCTCAAGTTTTACAAATTTTGTAGAACGCGTACAATGTGTACGGTCATGTACCACGTCTGAAAGTAGTTAGGAATGAGATTCAGCCAGCAGCAGATCAATTAGCAAACGAGATTAAGAATCGCCAATAATACCTTTTGGCAAAATGATGTAATCGGTGTGCAGTCGGTGCCTCCCCCCGCGCCCTCACCCTCTGAGCGGTCGCCTCCCGGCCCGAGTGCGCGGTATTGATCTAGAGCGACCTTGGCAGTGAGCGAGGTTGCGAGTGCCCCTATCTCCCCGACCACTACACAACATCAAAACTAAGCCTCTTACGCTACAATGAAAGCTAATTAATTTATATATATTTAATTATCATATGGTGAAAGTCGGCTACGAGTTAGCTATACGAATATAGCTCCTTAGCAGCTTCATCAAAGGATAAAATATGTAGATCACACCAATATAGCAACAAAATAAAGTTGCGACCACTCATGGTGCTTTCGATTGATTTGGTCAGGAGCAACGGTGAAGGAGGTTCAGGTGTGAAGAAGAGGCTCATCAGGCTCGCTAGAGGCTCGAGTCTGTTGCTGGGCGGCGAACGATCGATGGCCACCTCGCCTGGGGCGGGCGGGAGACGCGCTTGCGCGAGTCAGGGGGAGGCAACGGGGCAGGGGGAAGGGGTGTTGTCATTTCAAACTCAACTACTGTCATGTTACCAACTGGATTTATTTATGTTCGTTACTAGGTGTACATTACATTTTCAATCATAATAGAAGCGATATGAAAGTATGTGTATAGTATGTGTTAGACACAGAAACAACACAAGCATATCTTTTATAAAATGTTATTAAATATTTACACTTTTAATTTGACTCTCTAACAGTTTATTATTTAATGATAAGCAAATGCAATTAAATACACAACTAATTGGGTTTGGCGACGCGTTGCACAATGCTGCGGGTATTGTTTTTTTTTATGTTTGAGTAAAACACGCGATTTGATAAATATAGGTAAAAAGAAAAGTGTTCTTAAGGGCTAAATTAATATGTAAAAGTTGTATCAAATCAAGTTGTCATTTTTAAATTGCAATTTGATCGATGCATTAAAGTTTTGTTATATCACATAACTAGGTGGACTAACCCAAAGCTTATGGCAACACTTGGGCATCGATGGCTTCCACAGAGCAATCTATAATAGATAGTATTGAGACCAAGTTCCAAAAACGAAAGATGATAGGTGCAAATCGAAAGGCTGCCGAAATGCCGCTGCTCTCCAAGGACACTAAAGATATAATGGAGAAAAAGATCGAGGAATATTTACAGAGAAAGCTTTTCTTTCTTAACCGCACTAGCGAACTGTTCAAGCGGACGTTTTTCAACATCAGTCAGTTCCAGAGGAGAACAGATGACGTCAACGCCAGCATCGGCACTGACGTCATGCAACAAAAGAGGAAGGCATCTGATCATAGAAGTGAGTCTATTTGATCGCAGTTGGTCACTGTAATGTCTTGTTGGACAAAGCGGTATTGTATGAACGACTCCACGTATGAGCGAATGAGGTCGATGGAGAACATACCTAACGAACTAGTACGTTAACGTTAACGGCAAGTTGGATCAGCGAAATTTACGAGAAAAGCAAAGCCAATTTCAAGCGTCTGGTCGTACTTTACAACCACAACTTGCAGTGGAAAGTGGACATCACACACGTCGTTGAATATGTGATTAAAATGCACGAGTGGCTGGTGGCCGCCCTATAGAAGCCGGACGTTTTCAATTATGTCCCGTATGAGAGTTAATAATTAGTTTCGCTGAATTTGTCAGTAACCCGTTTTGTAATCTTTGGCTACACTATCGTCCTCGCACTCCTGCTCCACCTTGAGTAGGACGTCCAAGACCTGTTTTTTGATTTGACACTGGTACTTGCGCGGCAGCCGCTTGGTACTTTGACAGACGCTCGCGAAGAACAGGTCTAGGGAGTCCCGATCCGCGTGTCCCGGGTCCCAAACGTCGGGCTCGTGCGCTTCGGGCTCGTGCGCTTCGTGCTCCGAGTGGACTTCGCTTTCGTCCATTTTGATGTCCACATCTTCGTTCATCCGTCTTTGGTTCCTGCGAATCAATAATGCGGTTAAATAGGAAGTGGAAGTACCTAAAAGGTAACTGGCAATTATGTATTTACCGTCGAATGGTCATGTATGGTAAGACGAACGCCATCCGGTTTTGGAACCGCCACTTCTTGCAAGGCAGGCCGGCCTTGGTCTTGGCCCCTTCCTTACTCTTCTTGAGCGCTTGGCGCAGAGAGTCGCGAAGTATCTTCCATTCGCGTTTCAATCCTTCGCCTAAACGAATAATTTAACTAACATTAATAAAAACACAAGATACTTAAATAACTTTAATAACATACAAATTCTTATCATCATATTATTATTTAGATACTCGTAATATAAACAAAGCCCGTACACGAGTGTTTATTAAACACTAAATTATTAATCTATTTATAGCAAACCCGGTAGCATACAAAGTGCTAATATGTAAAATAAAATTTACATTTTTACAAAACTGGTTTTAAAATTTGACAAATCAAAATTTAAGAACATGAACATACAAGTGAATATAAATGCGTATATTATGTGTTCTGGTTTGTAAAAGGACTTTTTTATGTAAAGTTAGGCTGACGATGCATTATGTGATCTGACTCTGACGCCTAGCAGCAAGTGCGCTGCCGACCTTAGTAGGATGAAATATAAAGAGGGGTTAGGAAAGTGAACAGTGGAACAATCCTTTACTCAGTCACCGAAACAAAACAGCACACAAATGCTGTTAGGGTACTTCATGGTGGTTTGAGCTGCCCAATCTATGATCGTGAAACGCAGTGTGCCCTGACTAAAGAATGATCTATTTGGCTTCAGTTCTTTCCAATAACTGATTAGCAAATCGATCACAGTGGAAAAGTGGATTTATGCTGTAATCCATTGTAATAAATATTTTAAAATTGAAGGTAGTTTCATCAGTACACACCTAAAAACAGAAAGAAATATAATAATTCGTATAGCATTGGATCTATATTTAAACAATGTAGTTTACTTACTGTTTTCGCCCATTCTCTCGGAGATTTCGTTCCAGCATTTGTCCCTCACCTCAATGTCCCTGTGGTTCTCATGCCTGGTGTCGTACAGGACTGGGTACTTCTTCACTTCGTCTATAAGCCTCTCTCTGTACTCTTTAGGGTTCATCGTTCGACCATCAATATATTATGCAGTTCGACGGAAACACAGCCATCCCACGCGAGGCCGAAGCTATACTGAGCGAGACAAAGCTATGCGAATGCGACGTTGTCGCTTCGACTTCGTATGTAGGGCTCGATAGCTGCGGCGCGCATCGCGTTTGGTGGTCGGCCTGGCTTAACAAAGAACACTTGTAGTCTAAAATTAAAAGACTGGCAATTAGGTACAAACTAAAATAAAAATAAATGAAATAAAATAAAATAAGTATAATTATGGGGACTGCATAATAATTCTCGTTTGGGGAAAACGGCAACGATAACGATTCTTTCCTTTTGGTAAAAAGTAACCTAATTGGAGATATTTTAATTACTTACCTTTTTTTTTCATTAGAGATGGGTTTGCTCTTGGCCAACAACCAGCTGAGTAGCAAGGATGAGGCCTATGTTGGAGCCAGCTCACCCAGAATATGCCTATTTACTCGAACTTTGAAAAGATTAGGGTTATATGAGCCCGGAAATACAGACGCCGGCAAAGACTTCCAAACCTTGCCAGTGCGCATTATAAAGGATGTTTCAAAGCGCTTAGTCCGAAAAGGAGCGATTTCGATAAGATGAGGATGGTAACTAGCCGTACGTCTGCATGTCCGATGGAAGAAAGGGGAAGGCGGTATGAGCTCATGCCGCTCCTGAGCACACTCTGAAGTATATCTTATAAAAGACACATAGACTGGCAATTTTGCATCCTAGATTTTAAAAGAGTACTGTCACCTATGAGTCTCCTAGCTCTGCGTTACACCGAGTCGAGTGCGGCAAGTTGGTATTTGGCTGAGCCATCCCAGAGGTGGGAGCAATACTCCATGCAAGATCGGACTTGCGCCTTATACAAAGATAAGAGCTGTCCTGGTGTGAAGTATTGCTTCATCCTGTTTAGGATGCCCAGCTTTTTGGCTCCTGTTTGGACTCAATAGATGTGCCGAAGTTGAGATTAGAGCTTAACCTCATGCCAATAAGTTTGAGATCATTGGCGAAAAGTCATATTTTTGACGTGATAACGTCTTATAAATTGATGAACACCGGCTGCACGCACGAAAAAGTGTTACGTTCCGCGTGCCAGCGAGAGCGCCGAACAAGCGATAGAGAGGCACGATATTATGACGTTATAACGTAAAAATATCGTCCGTAAACAGACTTTACATACAACCAATGTTTTTTTAAATAATAAAACAGATATTAGGCAGACTGAAAGCTGATTTAAGTAATTTTAGATGGCTACTGTCGCATAAGGAAGGACACAACTAACACCTGGGGTAAATGGTTTATGCTATAGAGAGGCATAATAATATAAAACATTAATTCAGTATAAATGAAAAAATCAATAAAATGATTAATTTACCGAGACAGATTGTGCCTAATGTCTTTTCTTCCGGCTTGTTATTCTATGACAGAAGCGATGTTGTCAGATTGGCGGCGAACGCAATGATGCCAGTTTTCCCCGTTCACTGCGCTCGACATAGCCACAAATAGGCTGCTGGTTACAGCACTACGAGTAGGTACCTAAGGTAGGTATATTCATATTTTGTTTGATGCAGTGACAGCTTAAAAATATTAAAAGGATAATTATAGATAATTAGCCGCGCCCTTAACATATCGCTTAGTATATTACGTCATGAAATTATCTGTAATTAGGATAAGTAGATTTTTTAATGTAAAGGACGGTCTTATTGATCTTGGAACGCAGAAAAAAACCTACTCTTCATCTAACCATAGAGTAAATAGTACTTATACTATACTGGTTAAGTACTTATTTACTGTATGATCTAACAATAACATAAGTGCCTAGCCTACCTATTTATCGTATACTAGGTAATAATCAATAATAAGACATTAGTCGATCGACGCATTATAATAATCTATACTTAGGTACTAATAAAATCGTTTGTTCTGACTGACTATCAACGCACAGACAGTTTCGACTCAGACTAGCTAGAGTGCTAGAACATCGGTGTTCTAGAAAGCTGTAAGCATAATTGAAACTCCATGTGAAGCCGAGGGCAGGGCACTAGCAACAATATAATTATAACTGATAAGAGTATTTTTAAGAAATAATCACTTATAATTACTTATTATAGAAACCAAGTATGTTCAGAATGAATAGATTTCCTCCTTTTGGAACTCAATTAGGGAAAAGGTTTAGATGTAATCTTTTATCTAGGTTCAGTGTTAATGGGGCCTTACGCCTACTCCTTTGTGTTGTAATCACTTGTGTTTTTTTTACAAACAAGGGACTTTTTACAAGAGGAATCCATCATGGATACCCACCGGCCTGGGGACAGGGCGGTGGGTTATGTCGGACTCCTGCCCCGAGATGGTATTGGGGAAGACCTACCGACTAAACCTCTTGGCGTCCTCCACGTCCGCTATAAGGTGAAGTTGCGAGGTCGGACGAACACTCTTCCGCAACTCCACCGCGGGGGTCCAAAACCGGACACCGCTACCTATGCACAACTACCTAGTAGGTCTGTCATCAGCGCAACTGTATGGAACGTCTGAATCTGCGAAATATACTTTATTTTTACATATTTCATTATTCCTTATATTATCTTTATCTGATAAATTGTCACGTAAATGATGCCATAGAGTAAATAGCTACTTAACCAGTAACTATTTTGATGATAGGTGTACCTATATAATTATAATACCAAACAACACCGATAGATGGCGCTACGTGTCACACAATTCAATGGTCGGCGGTTGCGGAGCAGAATTTGTATTGGTTTTATAATACATATTATTGTAATACAAAACTCTGCTGTTGAATTTGGGAAATTGAATTTTCAGACGACCGCTTTATTGCTCTGATCATTCAATTTGTAATCCAAACTGTAACGACTTGGCAGTTGGTTTCGTGGGAGGATGAAAGGGAGGTTAGTACTTATATTCTTATCATGAAATCGGACAAGGCTATAATTTAGTACAATACATTATTTAATAAACGTACCTAAGTATATATTTTTATTATATTTTTTAAATACTTATTATCTATATGTATACCAATATATATAAAGCTTAAGATATTTTTTTGTTTGTTTGGTTGTATCTACGCGCTAATCTCAAGAACTATACTGGTTCGAATTGAAAAAATCCTTTTGTGTTGTATAGTCAATTTATCGAGGAAGGCTACCTATAGAGAATGTTGGACGAAGTCGCGAGCATCAGCTAGTATTATATATACCTATATCTATAATAAGAAATAAGAATATTTTTATTGTATCGTTTAAAAAGTATACAAGTTTATGTAACTTTATGTAATGGCAAACGAAATAATAAGTAAGTATATAAAACAAAGGCGCTAACGTGTTGGCTAATAAGTTGAACCTGAAATAGGTAAACTAAGTTTGTGTGTATGTAGGTATTTATCTAAATAAATAGGTTTAGAATTAGAAATAAATAGGACACGGTGCGGTGCGTGTTGCCGTCTCGCTCTAAAAGGCGCGGCGTCTCTTTCGCGCCGGCTCAGTAGACAGAGTGTCGCCGCGCGCGCAGCGATCCATGGCACCGATAACTTCGCTAATCGCCGTTTCTCACTATTCGCCTCTTTTTTCCTACATCTGCGATAACACTTTTTGTTCAATTATGCTAACCTTGTACAATGAATATGAGCAATAATGTAACTTAATTAAATCATAACGTACCTAGTGATAACCTACTTATCTTACTTTTACATTTTTAGTGTTAAAATTACAGGATTAGAGAGAGCCTCCTACAGAAAGAAATGGGACTGGAGAATGTTGACGTTGGACAGTTTTATCAGGGGGTTTTATTTACGTTAAGAAAATTAAGACACATTTTTCAACACAATCGAGGAGTTTGTCCATAAATTATAATTCAAATACATTACAAAAAATGTAGTTAAGTACGTCATATTAAAATAAGTACAATATAAGTTTTTTTAATTGTCCAAATTGTAGTATTATAGTCTTTATAGAGATCTTCCTTTAAAATAAGTACATTGAATGCCTTTATCGTAAAAGAATGGTAAATTATTCAACAAAGAAAACTTGACTTTACCAGCAGACTTTTTGTTATTTAATATTATAAATATTGTTATTTTTTTTTCTCAAAATGAAACATTATCATCATGACTGACGCTCACTGCTGAATTTAGACTTTTTAGACCTCCCCTACACGCTAGACACCATGTGCGATGTGTGGCGTTGCCATGTACTGTAGATAAGTCCACATCTAACTTTTCTATCTAAATACTGCCATTATGAATTAATATATTATTATGTGTAGTACGACAAAATGCTACCTAATATTATCACTAGCAGACAATCGTCAATTAATGTCACAATCAAAATACTTAGATCGTAAGTAGGTATATGAATTTATGGCAAGATATTTTATTATTAATTACAAACAGAGTTGTTAATATCATATTATGTGTTAAAATCGGAGTGATTTTTTTATTGTTAACTGAGTTAGTAATAAAGAAATTAATTAAGAAGTACTACCTACTTATTAAGTATTAAGAAAAGTAATCTCAAAACAAACTCGTTTTTAAGAGTTTTAATTTTAATATGTTTTAAAGGTGAACTTAAACTATATGTCAGTACCTATGTAATTGTGTGTGAGCCCTTTATTTTGATGTATTTTTCATAATAGCAACAGAGTGTGTATGACGAAAGATAATAATCGGGTCACGTTGCACCCACATGCATCGAAATTACGCAATCGCCAACCTTGGCCATGGTCACGGCCAACGTTGGCCACGCGTCTCTTATCACTGCATTTCTCTTCCGCAGCGGACCGTGTCCCTCCACCAGTCCACACATTTTTCTTTCACCTATAAATATAACAAGCACGGACGAAGGGGTGCACTCCTCATTTAAATTAAATTCAAAATAGACAACTTCACATTTTTACTCACAGAGGCTTAATTTAAAAAAAAATATTTTTGGTGTTAAGTATATTAGTTTCAATTTATTGTCTATGTAAGTAAATAATAGCGACAAAATTAACAATAAATTAAATTTGTTCACTCTGCCTAAAATCAGTGATCTGCTAAACTGGTAACCTCCAAGGTTGCATATTATTGTAATCAGGCGTTCCTGGCAGCTAACATTCGAGATTCGATTCGAATGTCAAATCATGAAAAATATACATAGTTTGTTCATTGGTTTTGTTAATTGTATGTAATGTGTGTTTTTGCAACAATAATAAGTTTTCTGTTTTAAATCCACTGCTTTTATTTCATTAATAAACTCTACAAGATAAACACATAACTGCCTAAAACAAAACTGTCTATTCCCAAATTCCCAAAATGTCGTACAAGAAATTATGTCAAATTTTGGATCTCCCTAAGGATCTCAAATTTTGATTTGGTAGTAGATAAATTTTACTTAACTATTTTACTAAAACGTAATGAACTAGATAACTATCTTGGATTTCAAGGTCATCCATTAATTACGGCCAAACCCTGGTCTCGTACCTACTACTCTTTGTTCATATTTTGATTCATCGTTAGAACAAGTGATCATTATTTAATGCATATACTGTGGAACATGTAATACGATTACAATAATAGAAGTAAATGCGGCATTATTACGTAATAATAAACTAATAGCGCGGAGAAAAACATTCGCGGCACAATGAGGTACATTGGTAAAATTGATCTATAAATGTATCGCCATAGAGTCGCAAATCGCGCTGACGCCTCGGCCACGGGCACGGCCGGTTGCTGGTGCCATGACATAATGCCACAAAAAACATAAGTCAAGGTTTCGCCAAATCACTGCACGAGAAAAAAAAATGGTTGCTATGGGAACTAAGTAAATTCAATATCTCTTGTATATTATAGCTAAAAATTATTAATCCGATGTTCGTTTGTATTGTTCTCCACGATGACTGTGCCGATTTCGATAGAGTTACCTGTGATGAACCGAAACAAGCTTTGTATAACATTTTAATCTTTAGTTCGTACTCAAACGAAAGTCACCTTTCAGAATGTATATATGATAATGCTGTTTTATAATGTAATTATGATGTTTTTGCTTGCAATATCTAACTTTAATAATGTTACATGACGAGCACATATGGTTGTAATGTAAAATCTAAGCATTCTTAAGTAGAACTTCTTATCCGATTTCATCGGTAGACATGATTATAGCGTTCCGCTATTGTCTTGATGTACAATTTTAACAAAATTACGTACTGAGGCTTCGGCATAAAGTTAAAAGCATTTAAGAGGCCGTAAAATGAGCTCGTTTAGATGATGTGTGAAGAACGCAAAAGGTTAACAAAAAACAAAACAATTAACGAGTGGTCGACGAGGAGAACAAATATGGGCATTCAAATAAAAAAAGTACATAACAACACATCACATATTGTATCTCATTAACGACTTATCACCTTAGGTGTATTTGGAAGAGTATTGCAATATAGAAATGACGGATCAAGGGTACGCGAATATGTGGAGAAGATAACGCACGGAAGGAAATAGATTGTTAAAAAAACATGTTCGTTGAAAGAGCAACATGGCGGAGTAAAAAAGCCAATAAGTGCAGGATGCAACTAACTGTGCATGGGAAGGTAATAAAAATAAACCATCCGGACAAAATACACGTCGACAAGTAAAAAAGGTCTTCACTATACAAACAGACTGTGATCCTTGCGTTCTTTATTTGAAAGTGTTTTATATCTTGGACAGGATCGACTCAGCGACGGACAAAACAAAGGCCAGTTCATTGCGATATAGATCCAGTGAGTAATTAAGTATATTGCAAAGCATCACAACTGACCGTTATGTGAATTAACATGACGATGAAGTCGAGTGGAGGAAAACAGATCGAGTGGAAATAACCGCGATTGCAAAAGTGCACTATTAGATACATATAATAAGAGGTGATTATATTGCACGAGACCTTGAAGGCGCGTGTCGGTTGACTCACAAAGACTTTACACAGACAAATCGACGCCCTGATGTCATGTTTTATTGTTCATACTCGTGGAATACTTAATCTATGGATGCAAAGTTATTTTAGTTCCAGTCCGAGGTATTGTTGGTGTGTATTCAATCAATCTAAAGTCTCAGACAATGCAATCTGGAGGTAGCAACATCATCTTTCAAGCTTTTTTTGAAGAAAGCGTTCGGGGCCATTTTTTAAACGAATGTTGAAACAAAACATCGTTACGGAGAATGGTTCTAAAATAAAGTCAGTATCGGTACGATCGCGTTTTTTATATTCCTATTGTGAGTTAATATATTCAGAAAAATGGCCGCTAGCGCTACACTCGCCGTGGCTGATGTCATTGTAGCACAAAAAAGTTACGAAAAAGTGGTCAACACACCACGCCATGCATAATGGATGGTGTTTTTTTAATTATTAAGATTTCAATGAAGTGACATGTTTAAAATGTATGCTGTCAAAGCGGTTGATTATCGTTGTGTTGGGATTTTATTCGTTTGATATGACTTCATTACTTTCGACCTTCAATTAATATTATTAATTATTTATGTCTTTTTAATTTGTTTTTCCTAATAATCAAAAACCCCTATGACCGTGAGGAAACACTTCCACGACACCGAAATTGGAATACATGGAGACGTCGTCGTAGCAATCTCTTGTAAAGTGATAGTTCTAACAACCGATAAGCAAGCAGCTTTGCCGGTTTTGACGGGACCTGATGTGAACTCAGTACACATCAGATGACATCTTTGGCCAAATTGAAGGATTTTGGACTTGGTCATCGATTGAACAATCGATGACAATGTCATTAAGACGAACAACTACCGAGAATATACCCTGAAGAACGATACGGTCTACACTAACCAACACCTTGTCCCTTGAGGTCTCATTGAGGTTCTAGTTTCCATTCTTTCTTCTTCATTCAGTATTCCTTATTCATCATATTCTTTCGCAATTTATTGAACAGATCTGCAATGCTCTACTGGCATATGTTCCATAATGACTGTCGATATTAATTGTCACCATAAAATCTGATATCGTGGTTATTTTGACCAATTAAGCATGATTTGGTACATGAGGCGACCGTCATGTGGAATATCAAATATATCCCGTAAGTCATTTCGACGAATATAATAGAGAAAGCCATCATTGTTGTGATACCATTGAAAATTATATCACTTCGTAGTTCAAATAACAAGGGTGTGACAACAAAGATAATAATTAAATTTGAAACTTGAATTAGATGATCGCATAAAAGCTAGAGATAGCACGCAGTGAGTAAATTAATGAGAGGCAGAAGGTAGGTAGATATTCAGCGATAGTTAATGATTCCAATTTCCACGGTTCATTACCCCATAGATGATCAAACAATGGGGCTAGTAACGAGAGAACACGCCTCGAACTAATGTCGGCTTCAATTAAACGCGCTGTCAGTCACAATGAATGATTTACGTCACCGCAATTCAACTTGTGGCCTTGAAGCGGTGTCAAGTTCGCCGGTTCATCGCTCTGTAATCCACCACCACCGCCGTAATCTGGTCCTCGTCCCCCTCCCACTGGTCCCACTTTGCAGCCAAAAAACCTCATGATGGATGTCGTTTCAGAGCTCCGATGAAAATGGTTCGGCCACAGCAGATTACTCGAATAAGCCAATTAGAGGTTCCGTGGAATCATTTCTGCGCTGGTTACATCATTGTATATGATTTCGCAGTTTCGCGATTGCGGCCTCATCGTTCGGGAAATTTCCACGACTTTCGTATTCTTGTTTCTATGCACCTATCTCTTTCTTTCTTCTTAGTGTGGCGTTGTTAGGTTCAATGCTTTTCTAGAAAGAAAAGATCAGCGTGATTAATGCCAACACTTTATGAAACAAATGGCTAATGTAAATTGTGGCCTCGGGAGATATGAATTTGACAGGAACTGGTAGGTAAATTGTTGTATGTAGTTAGGAGTGGTTCTGAAGTAGCAACATTTATCATGACAAGAAAAACATTTAACAGACCTAATTATACTTTTTTCCTAATAAGTATTTGTACTTATGACGAAACCTATGAAGTGTTTTGAAACAGATAATCAATTCGATCTACTACTGCCAGATAATAAAGTGTGGTTACAATTTATGATGTTTACTTGAATTAAAGTCCTAAAGAGATCTGTTCAATGATCTGACGATCCGATGTGATAGATACCTTATGCGATTAGTAATAAAATTGTGATTTGCTTGCAGCGGTTGCCGGCTCGAGCGCAACACAGGTTGACCTTACCGCCAGGGTGTGAGGTCAAAAGGAACCAATCACATCTGTGTCACCTTCGCTTAGACAACGACGATTATAATGCATTAAATTTACTCGTACAAAGTCAATTCTTAATCATTTTAAAGCTTTTTATATATCTTAGTGGGTGTAATGTAAACAGGTAGCTACTGAACATCGCAAAAAACTTAGTAATTACCATTAATTACACACTATTTGTGGTTAAATGCACAAATTGTATTGTTTAAGTTATAACATTATCTGCCTTGTCGGTTTCCTTTCCTACTCGAATATATCCGTTCTATCTATACTAATAAAGCTGAAGAGTTGGTTTGCCTGTTAATCTCAGGAAGTACTGGTTCGATTTTAAAAAATATTTTTGTGTTGGATAGTCCATTTATCGTGAACGCGGACGAAGTTGCGGGCAACGGCTAGTATTAATATAATAGTATCATATTCCCACTTCCCACCAACTCAACATAGTGATCATTCCGCCCTGGTACTTACGTAATACCTAGGTTTAAGGTCTCTGCTCTTGAATAAGTGGCTTTGTAATAGTTATCTATACTAAAATTATAAAGAGGAAAGATTTGATTGTTTGTTTGTATAGAATTGGCTCCGAAACTACTGAACCGATTTGAAAAATTCTTTTACCATTAGAAGCCGACATTATCCCTGATGAACATAGGCTACTTTTTATCGCGGGAAAATGCTTCATTCCTACGGGAAATCTAAAATAAAAGTAAATACTAGCGGCTTGGCCCGTGATACACTGGACATTGCCATCTATCCAGAATCGGTGAAGCGATTAACATTGACAACTGCTTGGTGATATTTTTAGCGATCCATTCCACGGTAGATGGCGTTTTATACGTTTCAACGCGGACGAAGTCGCGAGCACCAGCTAGTTCGTTATAAAGGGTGGCTAGCAGGCCATGAAGCGGTATAGAGACATGATTTATTTATTTCCTTTACTTCGTCGTCTAGTTTGATAATCAGATCCAGTGGAGATAATTTCACACTTGGTGATTTGTACAATTTGACAATCAGCACTAGATCATCCAAGATCATCTAGTAATAGTATCCAGCAGTAGCTTCTATAGTTCATCAAATGTTTTGTCGTCTTTTGTGATGTTTAGTAAGAGTTGTTTCTGCTTGTTGTTAGTAAGAGTTATGACATAATAATATATGACATTCACGAAGCATGTGTTTGTGTACCGAATTTGTACCCAATGTAAATCAAAAGATAAATATCTATAGATAACTACATAAGTACTTAATTAAATGATATAAATGAATAATCGTCCGACGAATGATAAATTAAAAGCAACGTGTTTTTAGAGTTAACAATCTGTTTGTTATATAAAAAAGAACCACTGAAAAATAAGTCAACCGGTTTGAACCGGTTGAATGTAGACTCTATTCCTTTGGCGACAAGGTTGATCATCGAGTGTTCGGTTCTAATTATTTAGTTTATAAATACCTCGAGAGAGTTACGAATTGTGCATGTGGAGTTTTATTGCCACATTATGCTTTGATACATCGACTTTGTATACAAAGGAACATTTGAAAGAATCCCTTTTCTTCGTTACACAAAGAAAACATGACTATAGCTATAGCTAAGTATAACTAGTATAAGTATTATATAAAATTCTCGTGTCACAGTGTTTGTAACGATTGCAAACTCTCCCGAAACTACTTCACCGATTTTTATGATTTTTTTTGTGTTATATCGGTAGGTCTGAAAACTTAGTACGTAAACTATTTTTTATATCCCTAATTGATAAAATGTGATATATAAGTACATATTATGTAGATATACTAATTTGTCATGTATGTTTTATGTAAATTTTAAGCTAAATGCTCTTTAGATTCCATTTCTACAGAATCTAAATAAAACAGTGTTGGTCAATTTGTTTATTCCTAAAAACGGCTTAACCCATTTCGATAGGTCTTTTATATTTAGTAGAGACGAGACACAATGACACAAGATTCTTAAACCTATTAAAATGCTGTCCACTGCAGTACAAATCGACGATACCTAATACCAAAGTATAATACATGTGAATACATTGTATGTTATTTTAAACAATTTTATATGATGTCTGTTTCGTTGGAGGCCTTATATAATAAATGAGTAAATAAATAATTTTAACGATTTTACTATGTACAAGACAAGTAACAGGTGAGGATGAGCTGTGCGGATGCGTTGATGGTTGAAGTAAAGTTGACACAAGCGAACCGGCGTTTGTTGTCCCACATTATCTTTTCAGACAAAAATTGAGCCTCTGATAACTTCGATGCACGTACACACACTGACACATTCCCACCACCGTAAGTCATAGGCGACGGTGACCACGCACCATCAACGGTCAGTCAGGCTCTACTCTGTCTCCCCTTATCGCGAAAATAGCGTGAGGTTTTGGCACAGATTGACTGTTTCATGAGGTTCATGAACGGAGTGTACAAGTGATCTATTATGTACGAGCACTGTACAAATGTGAGATTATAGTTTAGAGCAAACAAGAAAAGGGTTCAGGTCGGCTTGTGCGGTGTGATGTCAGCTATCTGAACCTTTGTTTAACAGGAATTAACTTTACCACACGAGTGCACACACAAAAGGTTTCAAAATGTTCAAAAGGAACACTGAAAAACCCCAAGTTAAGTAGTTGAGATTTTACTACATATGCATACATACTTTTAACATTTGACGACATGTTTGGTCTAGTGGCTGTTAACCAAACGGTCCTGGGTTCGTATCCCGCTAGGGGCAAATGTCGTGTTAACATTTACCTGATTTTTTTTTTATTTATAATTTTTATAATATATATGTTGGCATTATAATGTAAATATTATAATATATTTATAATATTTACAAAACAACAATTAGTTTCTTAATGTGGAATGTGTGAAGATATTTATTATTATTATTATACTAAATAATATGTGACATCGATTTAACAAAATGTAATTTGCCATATCTTCGTAAGTACCTTTGCCGCCCCGGAGCACTTTTTACGGTCGAACAAGGTAAGATAAGTCCACGGCAATTAATTCTGTAGGATGGAAGATAAAAGTTAAAGTCAAGAGGTGGAAGGGTTCAGGCGAAACCGGTTCGCTACCGGTACCGAGGTGTGGGTGCGCGGGCGCAACAAGCTTCCCAATGAGCTTATTATGTTCCTGCGCCTGAGTTAAAATATTGTTGCGTACTTCTGGGGGTCAAATGATATTTAAGTCCCAGCATTTAAGCCCAGCATTTAAGTAATAATATCCAGAAGATTAATGAAAAGCTGTGAGGTCACTGAAACCATTACTTGTATTGAGTTTCGAACGCTTTTAACATTTCTACTGAAATATTAATCCGTATGACAGTTGCAACGAGATAATATCAAACGGACGCAGTTATTTATTTAAAATCCAACTAATTTTGTGAAGGAAATGATGTTTTTGACTTACGACGAGACATCGTCACATTCGCTTTTTACCACATTAGACATTCGTTATATTCATAGCTAAAATCTTTGGTCATATTTGTTATCCATTTACTAAAGAGATAAAAAAAAGCCCTCTGTAAATTAATTATTATTTATATCGTTTATGTACCTATTCTAGCATATTATTATTTACTTATACACCGAAAATACTTTGTTTTATTTAAAAGCTATTGTGCACGAGTTGACATACGAAAAAAGTGCTAAAATACAAATAGGCAAAGGACAAATCGCGCCCGCGATCAATCGCGAGTTGACCAATAATCCGTGTCAAGCAGATTTGAGGAGGCAACAAGAGTTCCTTATTCGTCGGGTGGACAAATCACAAAGCTCCTCGTCCCTCTACTTCCGAACTTCGTTTTGTGGCACCTAGAAGATGACAGGGCCCACACACAGCATTTTGCGTAGTTATACATAAAAATATAGGTAATTAAACTGTGTAAAAAGTGATAAATAGTGACGATGTTTTGCCGCATTCACGGAGATAGTTGCTTTTAGGTAGGGCCGTATCTAGTAGAGATTTTTGTAAATCGGTCCAGTAGTATTGGAGCGTATTCATTTCAAACTAACAAACAAACAAATGTTTCCTATTTATAATATTAGTAAAGATAAATATTTACTTATAAGCAGCGATTTAAAATAATAGGAGCAGGATGGGGATGTAATGTAAGGGGAGAAAGGAGAAAGAGCCCGCGGGTCTAACTTTACTAGTTTAACTTGTAACCAACTTAGATGAAGCGTGCCCCAAAACTTGTCCGGAAGGGCCTTACCTTACTGACGTTACCGATTGAATATTATTATATTGAAAAAAAAAAGTGGGAAATGTAAAGAGTTTATTCTAAAGTGAATTTTGGAGCACGCAGTAGCAAACGACTCTTCCAATAAATTTGAAGGCGAATCACCCATCACTATGATAATGTTGGTGTATTTGTTATGTTATTTTACAGCACACGTTAGCTGCGGCGATATCCAGAAAGAGACGCGTAAGCCAGTAGCAAAACAAGTCGTTAGGGTTGCCAATCACTTACTAATTATTATTTATGTTTGAGAAAAAATATATAAAAACAAAAACCGACAAAAACTTAAACTAAAAAGTCTAAAATGATATTTTAATTACTTAAAAGCAAAGAGCATTAAAGGACAATCAAAGAAATTATTGATACATACTTCGGAATTGCAAATATAATTATAATATCTATTTATAAATTATAATCAGTTAATTTTGAAGTCGGTGCCAGAAAAGGGCAGTTTAATTCTGCGGCAAAATTAACTTTCAAGTGATTGAAATACACATTATTTTTGATTTTTTAAATTTAAGTATGTACGTGTAGAGGTATAGTTATGAAATCGGTTTTTGTTTTTTTTTTTGTAAAAAATATTACCAGAAGCGTTCTTTATTTCTTTAGCAGTAAATTAAAAAATACATTTTTTTTCTTGAAAAACTTTAAAGCTTTTTATGGATATAATTTACTCAATATTTTCTTTTGGCAACCCTATGAAAAGAGACAAGCCTCCAAACACGACCGGTTTTTCGAGTTTCTTACAACCGAACCCATTTAAGACCGACTGAAACCTTCACATGACTCATTTAAATTCGTCCTAAACAGCATGAGAATAAAACTAAATGTTGTATGCAGTATAAAATGACAGACAACCTTTTGGGAGCACAACGTCCGGAGTGGGGTTATTGTTATCTCTTTCTATCGCGTGTGAAATGTAATAGCCCGTCTCGTTTCTACAGCCTGCCGAAGCCAGTTTTCACAAACATTGTATCGTTAAGCAGGCTACATATTACATATAATATATATATATATATTATGTAGGTGTGTAATAAGTACAAGTGTATATGTTTATGATTATTTGTTTAGCCCACGGACGGTCCACTTGACTTGACTTTGTTTAAACTAAGCTACGAACGAAACCCTGATTGTTTCGAGCTGAATTAGATGTACATACATAAAATACATCTAACTTAACATAAAATTGAGTTAAATAAGATTGTTACCTATATAACCTTCAACTTATTATTGTACACTAAATTGCTTACGTAAATATAATAGTCAATAATTTGTTACAATTCCCGACATCCGTTATTAAAAGTCATTACTGCAATTGGACACGCCAAATTTAATATTAAAAGTAATAACATCTGAGAAAGAAACGGCTTGTATAAATAATGGAGCTTGCCAAACGAATTGTAGACCGTATTGTGTGCAAAATAAAGATTAATTTCAAAGAAGTGAGCTACTCCTACTCCTGTGGATTTCTTTTTTATTAGAGATGGGTTTGCTCTTGGCCAACATCCAGATGTGTAGGGAAATGAGGCCTATGATGGAGCAAGCTCACCCAGAAGATGCCTATTCACTTGAACTTTGAAAATATTTGGATTCATTTCACAATGAAACCAGTTGGCGATCGTCGAGTACATGGAATCGTCCGCAGATAACAACGGCAGACATACAACTCTCATACAGGATGAAAATCTAGTAGAACTGCTTACAATACATAAGTAGTTTTGCACTACATATCACTGTTTAAAACTCACATAATTATCATCAATCAATACTAATAATAAATATGTAAGTGTAGGTATTGTATGTATGTATGTTCCTCCATAACTCTTAAAAGAATTAACTTAAAGATCATGAAATTTGGTAGAGATAACCATTTAGACGTACCTGATCAAGGCTACTTTTTTCTCAAGGCGGACAAAGTCGCAGGCACCAGCTAGTTTATAAATAATGCTCATTGCTGGGAGCGAGAGAAAAGTCCTCTCCTGAATACTTCATGAGTTCATACCAAAAGACTTTATAAGAACAGACAGGGAGGGGCAGCTGCCCCCCCTTAGAAGAGCAATTATTCGCTGATAAACTGTAATTCGGACGCTTGTTATAAGACCTAAGAAACTAACAGGCTTGAAGGCTGGCTTGTGAAATCCTACAATACGAGATTTGATCTCTAATACTTTTAAAAAAAAACGATCATAATCCTATATACAATCCTGGCGACGCCCTTGGCAGTTCATAGCTTCATACGAGATATACTCGGTGTCCTAGTCAAAGAAACACGTGTCTTGTCTGGAGAATGTGTGGTGCATGCGTGAGCTAATGTATTTTATTTTATGTTTTGGAGACGCCATAAACTAAAACGGAGGTGCTTTGGATGGAAATTTATCTCGTCGCTTGTACACGACTCCGACCAAAACTTGTATCCACCTCTGAGACAGCTGCAATGTTTACACGTACTAAATCACTCGCCCGATCACTAATCACCGAATCGAGTTAGTATCAACGCATTGAGCACTTAAAGACATATCGATTAACAAAACGTAACCATCGGATTTTCTTAATTTATTTGTTTTTAGTGATTCGCTTGTCTTATTAAAGTGGCTATCTGCATCTGTGTGTTTTTCCACTTTATTACTTCTCAGCTTAATACGTTTTTGATACGGTTTTCACCATTAGAAAGAGCGATCAACGAGTACCTAAATTATTTTTTTATATAATTTGCAGAAAAAAGGACCGTGCGTCCGTGCCAAACCTGGGGCTTGCAGCTTGTAAAGTCTAAAGTTAAAGTGGTGAGTGGTGTAAAGGAAGCACGAAATTTGGGATGCTGGCGTTACCTGCCCGTGGCTGTATTTTACGTGGCCGTGGGCGGACTCGGCCGATAGGAAACCGGACTCTCTAATGCGTATATATCTCACCCTCGACTCTACATTTTTTTTCTAACCACGATTAGAACCTTCCTTAACTATCTATATACCTTACTCAGCTACCTCACTCCTACAAGGACACAGTTTTTTGCTCGGTCACGAGTTAAATTTTATAATAGGATATACCTCGGTATCAAAAAATGTAGATTAAATGAAGAAAATTCGTCTGGACGTTCAATACCTGAGATACGGTTTTAGATATAGTTAAAAATCTAGAGGTGTTTTTCACGAAGGCCGTCTTCCTTAATGCAGTCTGTCTGTATATTCTATATTGCTTCACAATAAGGGAAAGCTGAAATCTAAAATACTCATAACAGTAAGTATCATAGTCTTTATGTAAGGGAGCCCTCACATAAAGACACACACACATAAATTAATACAAACACATATAATATGTTTCGCTTTATGTTGAGAAAAAGCCATCTTCATAAACAGTATTGTTTAATGCTAAATCCGGATTGGTGAATTTGTTTCGTAAAACCAACGGAGACGCAGTATGTCGCGTGTGAAAGCGCTGTAAAGATAAGTCGAACAGATATCACAAACTGTACAGTTGTCGTGCGGAACAAACCTTCGGACTTATTTATTTATTTTCATCCAAATACCAAGAGCACAGCAAAACTCCAACAAATATCAACAAACCCATTTGCACGCCAGTTACAAATATCTACGGCTATAATATTTTATCACCATTAAATGAATTAAAAATACATTTAACTATGAAAACATTCTGTTTTTAAAAACAATTGGTTTGATAACAATATTATCAACACTGCAACATTGGAGCTAGTATTCTCTTGTTTTTTGTAACAACAAATTTCCTTCTAGTAGTATGGCTAGATATTTATTTATTTGTATATAGATTCAAAATGATTTTAACGTTAGGTGTATATTACGCTTCGTGCACGCGATGCCCGAGTGACAAACACTGAGGTGTGTTTGCACAGATTAGTGTGTATGGCTGTGTGTGATAATCTTCGTTGGCTCAGGGCTAGGTAAGCAAACAACGATGGCAAGCAAAGCAATAAATATATTCACGCAGCAACTCCTAGATAAAACTATTCCAACACGAAAATGTTGACCTAATTTTCCCATATCTAAAACTCCATAACGGTTCGGTTGTAACATGGCGTTAGATTAGTTTTTGCTAATTTTCTTTTCAAAGTTCTGACAAACAATAAACATGTATATAATCATATTTTACAATCTTCAAATCTTCAGTCATTTTGGTACTAAGGATTTGATCATTATTTGTGACAAGTATTCATTTGAATTGCAAAATGTTGATTAGTGTTTCTAAGGGCTCATTTGGCAATTAAGCTGTTAGATGGTATCAAAATATCTTTTCCTTGGTTTGATTGCGATAAGGAGGTAAACAAATGTCAATAGAAGTGTTATATCATAAGAACAAGATTGCACAGTGATCAATCTCTGCTTATCAGTCAACATCCCCGAAGCGACGTCATTCGCTTGCCAAAACAACTAAGTACGCAAACCTGGTTAGCAATAACAGATGGCGCTGAACATGGATGTATTTGACATCAGTAAAACTAACTCCAAGTAATGCTGTATTTCTGTGCGAAAAATTAAAAAAAATGGGTGTGCACACGATAGAAATGTAATCTTCTAATTTTCCAATAAAATTTTGAAAATTCAGTGCTTCGCCAATCCGAATTGAACCGAGTAATCCCGATTTGGCATCACCGACCCGAAAGGCGGTTTTCACCATCACTTAGATAGTTTTCACGGAATTTTCAAATATATAATAAACTCTAATTAAGTTTTTTCCAGGACGAAGCCGGAAGCTGGTCGCTAGTAATATAAAATAATAACTTGTGCAAGATAAATTAGGCCGTTAGGTAGGTATACGGAGTTATTAAGAAACGGTAGCCTTCAGAGTCGGGGGAGCGGGTCTGTGGCACAAATATGATCCTCGTTAGCTCACTGATAATATTTCACCATTTTTTTCGAAAAAGTTTCGCCGCTAATTGGATGTTCGTTCTCTTTTATTGGAGCGTGCAGTGGGACTATATTTTTTAGTATTCCTGAACTGTTTCTGAAGCAATAAGAGAGCAAACATGCGTAGTGCGGACGTGACCATATGCACGATAACGCGTTTCGGGAAGTAGGTTAACAATTTTTATAATTTTTTCAACCACATGTATGGATAATGTATGGAGTCAGATCTTTGGAGAAAAATACAACTTCACTGTTAAACCACTTGCAAAAATAATTAAAATAGCTACTCGGTAAGTCGAATCCGACCCGGCACAGTCGCAATAACAATTTATACCCAAAAATAGGGTACGAAGAGGAAGCAGAAAGAATTCATTTGTATTTTCCTTTATTGTAAGACATTATTCGTTCACTTGGACCAAATTGAGCCTTCCGCTGTAATTATTTCTAATATTGTCAGAGGAAATTAGACCTTGCGACCCGACTTGATATTTCGCTCGTGGAATAATAATGAATTCCACTTAGTTCCTCGTGTTTCCATCTTTTCAAGACACATTAAAAGACGTGACTGTGGCGACATTTATATAGTTCAATTCGATTTTATTACCTATAAATAAATGGTGTTTAAAGTCTTCGAAAGAACGACCAAGTTAATTAAAAACTCTAAGTTGAGTTTGAAAAGTATTGCCTTATTTCTGGGCACCAGCCTCTCTATTCTCAAGAGCTCACGGAGATTTTCTTGCGATGTCTTTCCTCCATTCAAGTCCCAAGAGACTAACACTAATTCTAAAACTGATCCAAGTAAATCGCATGGCTAATTAGTAAAATATATATAATAAATGAAGAGAAAAAAATAGAGTGTAAAGTGGTTCGCTGAATAAAATAGTCCGAGGGCCATTATCGTCTCCCGGATCTCGTATTAATTCGGCAATTATTTCTTTTCCGGGAAAATTTCCTTTGTGATAGAACTAACTTGCTGATAAATTAGAGTTCAGTCGCTCGCTCTATTTACATATTTGTATAAGGATTGTATAATATGATACACAGTGGTGGTGGCTTCCAATGACAGATAAGAAGGTAATCTAGGATAACAGGCGACTGATAAATACAACAAACATTACTCCACGTTCAAAAACAACATTAATCATACACCTTTTTGTTCGGAGCATAAAAATGAAGTTGTAAACAACCAAAACGTGTGTTTTCCTAACATTTTCCATATTATGACTCAGCCAAATATTTAGGAAACTTATTTGGAGCCCTTGAACTCAGGTATTACCTTATTACTAATTACTAAAACCGGTTTAATTTTGACGATATTTTTATTGTTTTAAAATGTAGTGAAGTGAAACGGAAAAGTTTCGAGGTTCAACAGCCCCCGTCAGATGACATTAATCAATTTGCATTAAATTCTCGTGCCGTCGGCCACTTAATTGCCAAGTTGGCAACAAAGACAAAATGGCGGATTATTAATCATCGTTAAGTACACGGAGTCCATTTTTAATAATTCCGCTGTAATCGAGGAAGACAATGGCCCTTAAAGAGAGCTACGAGGCAACGAAGCGGAAGAGGGAGGGAGTGTCCATTATGTGATAATACACCTAAGCTATCAACTGTCCTCTGAGACAGTTGCTTAGCATACCTTGGCTAGGAAAAGACCAAAAGCAAAGGCTTGCAGTCATACACTGATACAGTGTCCTCTTGTGTTTCGGTTCGTGAGGGAAGTATACCCCTAATATAACCCTCCCTTATAGCCACTTCACGATAAATACAGGAAAAATGTACATTTTAAGTTTTATTCCATTGAGATTGAGTGTAATATGTCCTAATGAAGCGTACGCCGATAAACATGATCGATGAAGTTGTTTTTGTTGATAAATATGTTTTAATTTCAGGTGCAATCGGCCTTTATCAATTCACCATTTCAATGCGTGAGTGATTCGGGTTGGGGTTGACTGCGCTATGCTATCAAATTAATTCATTGTTTATAGAGGGAGCCTAAGTACTTAATAGAGGCCCGTCTAGATATTTCTGACTAGACTCTAGCCATTCGTTGATTGTCTCCGTAAAAGTCTATTTCTTGACATATGTTTAGAGAAACAGACAGACAAATAATCTGACAATTCTAAACTAAATGCTAACATCCTACTAATTAAACCAAACAGTCTGTGTGTATGGAGGGGTTACAATGAAGAGCTACTCAATTTATGTCACGGAGAGTTAAGTTGTCCCCTGTTACTGTAAGTCTGACTGTCTGACTCGATAAAATTTACAATAGTGACATACTTAAGTATTTATATTGAAAAATAAATCTTTTTTCGCGCTGCGATTAGTCATCATCATCATTTACAACTATCGTTCAGTTATTACAAAAATTACACATTTTACCGTTCACAATAAAATTAAAAGAAAAGTCTAACCCAATAAATAATTCACAACAGTTTACATTGTGTTATAGCTGTTACGAATTGATATAAACCTATACAAACGCTTGAAGTTCCCTTGGGACGCCATCCTGGCGCAAAATCAAGAGCCTCTCTGACTCAGCACAACCGTCTACAGTAGATCTCCCCTTCAGTTCCCTGCCGCTACAATAATGGATGATCGAAGAGGGAACACTTCTCGGGAGGGAGCTCTCGTAAGAATGGACGCTGATAGTCAGGCCTCTGTATGATTGATAGGAGACCATGCCAATTTAGCATCTGTAAGTGTTGCCTTTGAAACTCATCATTTAAGGGCCGTAGCCGTGAAATTGGAATTTGGGGAGGTTCGTCTACTAATCCATCATCGTCTTCAATTATTTTAGGTGAGCTTTCTATACGGTTAGGACCTGACTTACTAAATTTGTGGCAAGCAATGTACAAACAAAGGAAGGAGTTCTAGTAAACAAAGGCATCGTGGAGACAATTCTCGGAACAACTATAACATTCTCTTTGTCTTCCTATGGCTATAATTAGTCATTATATATACTTGAACACATTTGACTAAAACTGAAAGATTAGATAACTAATCATTACATAGGACAGTATCTTATACTATTTTCGTGTTAGGTAAATATTTTTTCGTAAAAAAAGGGCGGAAGACTGCAAATTATATTATTTTATTACATCATTGCACATAATGAGCATATCCACCATGATTGCTATGGTATAATAAACAGAACTTCGTAGATTAGTTTTTTTTAAATGGATCGTTTCTGTAATGACAATATGTTGTAATTTAAATCTGATGACCGAAAATGGATCTTATGTCTACATGAATTATAATACAAACAGAAACATTTCAATTTCTTTTATTTGGGTATCGTTTTCCTTGTTCTTTTGTGATTGACATTTAAATGAATGTTAAACTTTAACAATTAATATTATTTCCTTGAAAACATTAATTAATAAGAAGTAGGCGATTAGAAGTACTACGTACTTACGGTAGGTAAGTAAAATCTTTTAGTAATTAGCTAATTTTATTTTTAGTAGCAATTTGTCATTGTATGACTACATCTGTTCCGTTTTTAGTTTTGAAAGCAATTAAGAGTTTCGTAAGTTTAAAGTGGGCTGCATCCCGGTCGTGGGCTAATCACTCGCTAACAATAAAATTACCAAATCGACGAATGCTCTGTCCGCACCACATCCACCAACCAAACTTTAATGGCATTTTTACGAGCGCACAACGAATTACTTAATTGCGTTACAACCACTCCAGACAATAAAACATTTCTCCATTTATGTGGGATAAACTGACGTTCGATTGGCATTATTCTCACTTTTGTAGATTATGCATTACGAAAGACCATTTCTCTCTTGGGGATTTCCCGTCACCTGCCAACTGCCATATCGAAAACCACCATGTGTACGGGACATGGAATCGCAAAAAATAAATGCCAGGAAACATCTCTAAGTATCCACAATATTTACGATGGCATTCTGTCCTACAATGAAAAAGCGTAAATGGGCAACTCGGCTACTACCATATATTTTTTTCTAAAACACGTGATCGTCGCATCTCACTCATGTGCACTCGAAAGAGCGGGACAGAGATACAAGTTCGACTCGTCATACGTTGTTTGTCGTTTGCTTTTTGTTGTACATTTTTGACTTTTTGTTAAAGCGAAGGGTTCCAGATGTACCTCACTCAATAAAAGAGTTTCGTATGTTGCGGTATATGTGTGGATCCCATAATCAATAACATTAAATGCAAGATGTTCATATTCATACCTACTGTTACAGACGGCAATGTGGTAGTCATTCGCCATAAAGCACTATTATACTAACATCTGTATATTACCTAAATATTATATCTGTATATTATATTATATTATTGTTCTTTGTTGTTTTTGTATTTAAGTGTACTTTTTGTATATAAATATTATGTATTTCTCTGTTTAAAACCAATGTACCAAATCGTGCAAAATATCATTGATTGTACTATTACCTCTATTTATGTATGTTTCTTTTTTTCAAATTTACTTACTATATATGGTGTAATTGTTTGTTTTCTCAATTAAAATAAAATAAAACAAATAAAAAATATCTGTTTAAACAGATATACAACCTACAATCAACCTACAATGGGCCTCACCCAATAAAATCTAAATTCGACATGGAAATAAAAATTAGACGAAGTCGTTTGCACGTCTTACAAGAGTCACAAACAACACATTGAGTGTGGTGTTAATATAAAATAATTATTTAAGTGCGTTTATTTTAGAAATAAAGTTTAAAAAAATACATGATGTAACCTCGCGTGTAATTACATAACAAAGAATCGTTTTAAGTGTTGTCAAGACCGGTTTTTCGCGTGTTCCGAGCAAGGTCATGCAACATTTATTATGTATACCATATTATATATCTTATTATTTGTGGAAGTACCTACTAACACATATAATACTTGTTTTGCGAAAACTTTTAGTAGGATGAACTCGAGTTCTAGCAGAGTCTGATAATCTTCAAATCTGATAATCAAATTGCTGTATTCTGGTACTGAATAATTAGGATTTTGATCGCGCGTCTTGTTAATAAGATGATTCATTTTGACCTCAATAATTCTCAAGTATCCTTCATTATATCTTGTAAAAACAGCCCATAATACTACAATTTATTTGCATTATGGTCACACAGTATAATACGAATTGCTAATTTAATCGTTTTCAGCCGGTTTTGGTAACGACTTTATTTAAAAATTATTTAAGTTTATTTTGATGCTAATAAAACATTATGAATTCTGTTATTGGCGACAACAAATTCGAAACCCACTCTTTTAAGTTTACAACTGTGATGATATTCAGTAAAATTTATGTAATAAAACCTTTTTTTTTTTTAAAGTGGTATTTATAATGTATTTGTTTACGATTGTTTAATAAAAATGAAGCAAATGAATAGAGGCGTAACCGGATATTTTGAGTTTGCCTCCAACAAAGACATTGAGGGCGTAAATTTTTTGTTGGCAACTTTTATACTGGATGATACGGGCTCTCCTAAAACTTGAGTTCCCTTTTAATATTGCTCTTCAGTGTCTTTACGACCCTCGAGGTAAATAAATTTGGATTTCTGCACACTCGGCACTCGGCAGGTTAGCGTTTGGTATAAGTTACATGGACGATATTTGATAGTGCGTAAATCTGGGGGCTAAACTCGTAAATAGAAGTAACTAGCAGATGCACGTGACTTTGTCCGCGTAACTTTATAAAATAAAATATAATACATTCGTGTCTATAAAACCATGGAAATACACATACAAAATTTCAACCCTACTTCAGTTTAATAGTTGACATACCGACAGCAGCGCCACCTACCGGGTCTAATTGTATTTTTAAATCATCCAGGAAACCATCGAAATAGCAATATAAATTTTCAACCCAATCGGTTCAGCCGTTTAGAAGTTATGTGAAAAAGATAAGTATAGGGAAGGATAGTTCTTACTACCCGTTGTCCAATTACCCATTTTCCCGTAGGAATGAAGCATTTTCCCGCGGTAAAAAGTAGCCTATGTTCATCAGGGATAATGTCGGCTTCTAATGGCAAAAGAATTTTTCAAATTGGTCCAGTAGTTTCGGAGCCTATTCAATACAAACAAACAAACAATCAAATCTTTCCTCTTTATAATATTAGTAAGTATAGATAGTATAAGACAAGGGGCGTTAGGGCCTCTTTAAACTACAAGTAAAGTGTTGATTAGATACTTTTAGAAATAATTTTATGTCTTATGCACTCGGTTTAGTGCATCCTTCGATAGGCGATTTTTTTTATTATTTTCTTTTTAATGTTTGGGACTTTTAAGGTACAAACAAAGGTATATCGGCTCCATTATCTCCGGTGACGACTTTAAATGAAGGTTAGTCTACTTGACAGAGTCTAAGTTGGTGGTAGAGTCAAGTTAGTCAAAGTAACCTTTTAAAATCTATATACGAAAAATAATATGTAGCACGTGATTTAGCGACGGCATACTTATTTACATCGATTATTTATCGTATTAAATTGTTACTTTGACTAGGGCCCAAGTTGAAGGAAGCAAGGCCTACAGGTTTTTACAATAAGTCTGTGACTAATGCTATTTGTTATCAACCTCTCAATTATTCTTGCATGCATTTTTTTAAATTTATATATTTTGTTACCTCAGAACGACCGACTGAGTGAAACGATTTTGATTGATTGATTTATTTATTTATTTAAAAAGGCTTACCAACTAATGATTATTTTTTTATTTGAAACCTGGGTGCTTCCAGTGTGGTCCCATTTCAATTTGGTCCAGTTCTGACAACGGCATACATGAGAAGACGGTTTGAAGTCGTTTTTTTTTGTTATTACAGATCTGTTCCTTGGTCAGAGGAGAAGCTTTTGCCCATCGACGGACAAAGTATTAGCATATAGTATAGTCACACACCATTTGCTCCAAATGACGTTAATGACGCACGACCGGTCGCCAGCTCGCATCCGCTGCGTCCCATCCGAATCCCATATTCAACAATTATTGCTAGAGGCAATTTTGTTTTATCGTCCATAAAGCTGAATCCTCCTATTACAAGTTACAACACACTATAAACAAACAACAGTCAGCAAGTCAGGGGTCTATTAGTTGCTCTGTGACTATCGTGCCCACAGAACACAAATACTCTGTCAAAGACAAATAAATAAATATGACATATGACACACATTCCACACAGCACCATCTAGTTCCAAAGTAAGCAACTAATGCTTGTATTATGGATACCAGACAGTTGATATACTACATACTTATATTGCTTTTTTTTGTAAATACATACATATTATAAATAAGAAACATCCATGACTCAGGTACAAAGGTAAAATGTTAACACATAAACTTGACCCTAGCGGGATTCGAACCCGCGACCGTTTGGTTAACAGCTAGGGTGTTGACTAGACCAAACGTGTCGTCTAATAAATAAATAATATACATATTAGTTCAAAAGTCAGTTTATACTTTTACAAAAGCTTTTAACTGTATCACAGAAGTAAGTACTTACTTAGTAAATTATAAGGATTAGAACTATAAAGGCATTGTTGAGTGTCCCCTGACCTTGATGTGTTTTCGAGATCAGTGGCAGCTGAAGATTACTTGAATTCACAAGAACACACATTCATTTATTTATTTACTAGCTGGCGCCCGCGACTTCGTCCGCGTTGAAAAAGAAAAAAGTAGACCCGTGTCCTGTACGAGCATGTACTTTAAATGTTTATCTACCAAGTTTCATGAAAAACACAGTTAATTCGTTTAAGAGTTATGGAGGAACATACATACATACAGAAAAGTACCAACTACGAGTAAAGTGTTGATTAGTTACTTCTCAAGTAACGCTATTTGTGCGAGTAAATGTTATATCTTGTGTCAATTTTATTGAAATTACCTTTGAGTAATGGTACTCGAAGATGGTTAAACGCTTTCTTACCGGTGACTTTAACTGGTGGTTAGTCTACTTGACACTTTACGAAGAGATGGTGAAAGAGGCCCTAACAAATGTCACCAAAAGAAGGAAAATTCTTTTAGAACTTTCGCTATACCTAGACGAAAAATAAGTTAGAAAAGTAATAAAAAACTTAAATACTTAAAACATTTCTGTATAATTTTCGAGTTATTCTCAAAGTAGACAAATTTTACGAGGAGTTTTAACGATTCGCAAGGTGAAGATCTGCAGCTGCTCTTTGTTGACGCCCCACTTCACCTAAAATTGCTTTCTTCAAAATGATTTACGAACAATAGTCATTACTGTGAAGTAATTTTTAGAATTTATATTAATACAGCAAGTCCACGTAACAATAAGACTACTGTACGTAGTTGCTATGTTCAAAATATATTGCCTAAATCCAACTCCCAATAAATACCTATGTTACCAACCGTCTATAACAAAATTAAATTCATTTATCAAAAGAAAATTGTGTACCGAAGCCTTCTGTGTATGTATAGTACACGTATAGTAAGATAACTTATCCTCGACTAATTTATATAATAGCCTTGTTTACTCATTTCAAGAAGATGGTACTTGAAAGCATTTCTATACAAATCGATACGCCTCGAGTATCGAGTTGAATTAATTTCGTGACATGAAGAAAATATCCCAATTTGTCGACTTCATGAATTTCATCGCCGCCGTCTCTTTCACTCCCGTGTGCTCTCTCCCTCGCACACAATCTCCATTATAACGGCAAAGTGACATTGAGCGTGAGATTGCGTAGTCACAACCGCCTCGCCACATGCAGTCTCCCTATCATTGGCGCCACGAATTTGAACCTTATTGCTTGGCAGTCACGAGAGGCTATTTCGGCCTCAGCGGCAAGGGTAGGTTTGCGGTTACGTAAGGAAGCGTTTCCCTTGGAGAGTGAGTCCCTCTGTTCAGAGGGTTGTCAGCTGATACATCAAGTGACATCAGTGTCGTATATATGCATTAGAAGCCACTCGTTGTTTATCAAGCGAAGCCTATCTTGCGGGTCGGCCGCTTTGTCGTATAGATAAATGTTTACGGCCTGGAGGCCGGTCTCGGCTTCGCCTAGCTGTAACTTTCAAAACTGCTTATACGAAAACAACATAAACCCATACCAGCATAATTGGCATCCACTCAGCCACTGTAAACGCTAACTAAGCTAAGCAAGGGATGCCAGAGATGGCCTGAATAAGATGCTTTTTTACCTTAACTTCAGCTGTGTGACGTATATTCTTTGAAGAGGTTTTCTTCATGAAGCCAGTAAAGTAACACAGACATTAATAACAATAATTATGTTTCAATTAGACGTGCTGTAAGGTATCCTAGTAGCATTATTTTATGACAAACAAGGGGCGTAGCTACAGAGGTCTCCCAATTCGTAAAATGTCCACAATCTCACTTAAAATAGGCCGAACAATAAGACCGTTGAAAGTCTAAATGCAAAATCTAATTCTAACGTCTAAAATAATGCGAGTTTCTTTTGTAAAAAATGTTTTCTCTCTATTTGGGCTTCGCCACAGTCAGGAGAAGTCACAAAATTTGATACTAAGCCTATCTAGGGCAAGCTACGCCACAGATAAAAGCAAGTACGCCTCAAGCAAACCCGCTATAAAATGAGCAAATAACTGTAAACTATGTTTTATTGTAACATCTCTAAAAACGGTATGACTGAATCAGTTTTCTCTCAAGTTCTAATCTACTAGGTCCTGGACATAGTAGGTATAGGCGCCGAGGGTGTAGTCCTTCCAACATAACCGTAAGATAACAAATATCTCGCTTATTACGATTGCATGAAGAAGGGCGAAGGCTGTCTTGAGTCGGCGTACTCTCTTCCAAAATCAACTTTAATTGTTGAGCGGTAAGGCTTGATTTGGAGTGGCAGTGAATTTGGGTGTAATCAGCTGTTCACGACTGGGGGTGTCCGTTGTGAATAATTAATTGTTGCCCCGCTGCGTTATCCTTTCTAAAGTGGCAATTTTGAAACAACATAGGTAAACTGTGCAAGTATATTATATATTTAAGAATTTCTTAACTCTTTAACATACATACCTAATGAATTTTGGGTATTTTCAAGTCAATAGGGAAGATTTACTTTAATAAAGTTAAAAGCTAACCGAAATTGCATGTATTGACCCTATCCGATTAATATATATTAGGCGACAGCAGCCACTTAGCCGGCTTAAAAGAGAAAAAAGTACCTAGCAAATGACCATTTCAATCGGGAAATCATGAAAAAATTTAAAACCGAATCTTATAATTGCATACATGGTGAAGAAATCGACAAGAATCATATTTTATTTTCAAAAAACAAAAAAATAATATGGTTACTGCTTGTCTTATTACTCCAACACAATTCATTAATCTTTGTTTAGTAATATATCTTTAGGTTATATTATAAGTTAACAAACGGGAAATTTGTTTTTGGCGTATATTTGACAAGAAGAGAAGTTAGTTAGTATTTGTATGTATATGTTTTAAAAATGTATTTTTGAATAGAGCAGACGCTCGATTAGGGATTGAACCCCCCACAGAGAGAGTGCGAGAGGGACGGAGCATAATGTCATAAAAAGTGCATAGATTGAATAATATGAATCGAAGTCCCTTTTCTACGCCGTTAAACACAAATTGATGGTTGAAACCCCATAAAAATAGATTGTGGGGCATATATCAAAGTTATTATCGCCAGAAAAGATGTCGCTGTTGCCTGTTGCTATAGGTGATAGTGTATTAAGCGCTTTTAGATTGCCATGGTCAGAAAAAAGCTCTCCCATAAGGTTGGAAAAAAAAATCTATCCAAAAATTTACTAATTTTTGAAGGAATCTTTTTATTATCTTCATAGTAACAGAACAATAATTAAAACCAATAATCCGTAAGGGTTGGTCATGGAGTACGTAAACTTTGTTTTCAGAGATATCGTGTTTATAGGCTCTATACATGATAATGAAATTAAATTGACCATGTTTACAATTTTTTTCTGTATGTATGTTTGTATGTTATATAAATGATTTTCATGAAACTTGGTAGATAAACATTTAGACATACAGGACACAGGATATAGGCTACTTTTTTCTTTTTCAACGCGGACGAAGTCGCGGGCACCAGCTAGTCCAGCTACTAGTATAATAATATTATATGTAGTGCATGTACACACGTTAAATTCTTTTAAATTGCAAAATAGAAGAATAACCAAATGAATAACATACTTAGGTAACTATTTTAACTGTTTTTAAACAAAGTGAATTTCAACGAAATATTACCACGCCCCTTGATTTGGTATTCTCTTAGTGACTGGTGTTTAGGCGTTATATCTTTTGTTTTTCAACGCGGACGAAGTTGCGGGCAACAGCTAGTATAGTATATATTTTTTTACTTTTAATTCATTGCATTGTAAAAAAATATTATACCTATTATTATTCGTAAAATCTAACCGTAACAGATGATTATATTGTTGGAAATTTCAAGGGTAAAAAAAAGATCTTATGAACCTGCCTACACGTTAGAAAAAAAAATTGAAAGGTGTGCTGTTTTGTGTGAGGAAGCAACGGGCACTTGTCTCGCAAATCCACATTAATAGAAGAGCATTCCTTCGACCCGGATTTGGATCGGGAATTCGGGACCTGTCACCCCTCGGGATCTTATTGTGATTTTATTATAATCTTCAATAAATAGATTGACGATTGTTTAAGCAGCACTCGTACCAGGATGGTACCAGATAGTTTAAAGATAATTTTACACCATATAAACTGTTTAATTTTTTGTTTTTTTATTTCCAAACAACCCTTATTACTTCTGGCTTTTATCTAGGTATATATATGTAGAAAGAGAGGTACAACATAATTGTTTAGGTAGCTATACATTATAATGAGAAGGAAGCTTCGTTAGTATACTTAACCTGTACTTAACGCTTCGTCAGAAATTCATCCTCAAATCCTCTGTTCCCCATGTCACCTGGCAGTTCTGGCACTAAGATGCGAACTGATAGAAATATGATCCTAAATTGGATAACACAAAGGTTTTAAGCCAATTAATAAAATAGTACATGTGTCGTTTGAAGGCGATAAGTACGAAACTTTTTCGCGTAAGCTTGGATCAATAACAAACTAGTAGCATATGAAAATGAACCATGTCACTGTGAATTAAGGTTGATTTTGGTTTGAGAGAGTGAGTATGCTTTCATTCTCCTGTTACTAAGCGCGAGTGTTGTGCGGGAGTGCGGGACGAGCCGCAGGGGATCGCCAACCTTTTTCTGGGGCGTCCTTCTTTTAAACTTTATAGATCCTATTCCGCGAAATAGGTCGGTGCCTATTCCGCGTTTAATTGACTTTCCTAACTATACCTTTAATATTAAAACTTGAATAATTTATTCAGTTGAGTTTATTAACAAAAGGGAAGCTTTAGAATTAAGAGCATATTTCCATTACCTTCTTACCTTTTTTTTTTTATTAGAGATGGGTTTGCTCTTGGCCAACAACCAGCTGGGTAGCAAGGGAGAGGCCTAAGATGGAGCGAGCTCACCCAGAAGATGCCTATTCACTCGAACTTTGAAAAGATTAGGGTTAGAACTTTGAAAACCTTCTAGGTTTTTTAAATTTTACTAATAGGAAAATGTTCTAGTTTACAACAACTACTGACGTCATATTAATGCTATTTTTAGATATTATATTAGATTTCACGCCTAAGTGTTATCACGATATTTATGAATTTGGGACATTGGCAAACAACACTAGTCTTTTTGTTGCGAAAATAAAATTCGAAGAGGGTGAAATAGGGGGATGAAAGTATTAAAAAATAGTCTACTCAAAATATCTACTCACTCTACGCAGACCAAGTTGCGTGTACCGGCTATTTTTTTTTACTTTTTTATGTAAAATTAACACAAGTTTGCAAAAATCGTAGGTAACCATTCGGTAACACTGTGGCGGATCCGTATCGCCGCCGTGTCGTCGCGTTGCCATCCATCAAATAGCCAACGTCTAATTAAACTCCACCAAACAGATATTTTTACGTAAAAAATATAGAAGCAAAAAGGTTGGCAACACAAGCGCGCTGCCATAAATGCACTCTCTAGCGCAACGGGGCTATTACTTGGTCCGGCAACGCAACGACGTAACCGGCGTGCAAAGCCATCAAACGAAATAGCTTCTATCTCGAGAGCCGTAGAGGCGACGGATGTTTACTTCTCTTTGTGAAGGTCGATGTCGCTTACGCTTAGTCGGTGCCGTGGCTCGACTTAACCGCGCCGGCCTTAGTGTGCGTAGGCTTTCGTGTCCGTGAGCGTTAGCGTTCGCTTGTGTGAGTTTGTACATCGGCTCGGTCACGTAGGCTCAGTTAACATTGACTTGCTTACGAGTTTTCAGGACATTTTGTGTTCATCTTTTCTCGTTAGTACCGTTCGTGACTAATTCATGACGAATTCTCTTCTAGACTGTAGATAAGACCGGAAAATGAATGGGATATGTTGAATGAATGTTTCAACTTACATTGTAGGTATACTGAACAATTTTTAAATTGAAATATTTAACTAAAAAGAAGTAACTAACGGATAGTGGTTTCGGTGAATGTTCTAATTTTTCAATAGAGAGAAACTGCGAGAAACAGATACAAACTGTTGTATAGTAGATAAAAATTGAAAATAGCTGTAGTGACCGGTTTGGTGCTTAGCAAGTGCACATAGCAACAGTTCGTGTCAGCTGTAGCGAAGCCAGCCGAACGGCGGCGGAGATGGCCGAGGGCTCCCGATTGATTGGGCGATGGGCGAACAACGCGAAAGTTCTTTGTGGGTTTGTTTACAGCTCCGTTTCAATTAACCATCATTGGTGATTTCAAGTAGCGAAGAATACACTATTGTCATCACTTTCCATGTAAGATGACTCTCGACCGACACAACCACACGTCTAATAACTCGGAGACTCTGTACCTACCATAAAAAACTAGACGCTTTCTTCATGATTCAAATTCAAATTAAAACATAAACTAGTTTCTAGTTTTTTAGACACCAATCAGGTATTGAATTGATGACACCTTTTCCGTATTAAAATTAACAGTTAATGTTACGTTGAACGATGAAAGGTCCTTTCTGGTGTTGTAATGTGACTTTCCTTAATTTCTACATTAAAAATCATTAGACTATCAGTATTCAAATATGTGTTCCCTAATCAAACAACATTACTTAATATTGTTTATTCTCAAAGGTCCACATCGTTAACTAATATATTTACATTGCAATATCTAAATTGATAATGATACTAAGTATAATTCCAAATTGTTTCTTTGTTCTTAAAATGATATTTAAGCTCTGCCTCGCTATCACACGGACACTCTCTATTTGGTTGTCATACTGTCAACTTACCATAATATAAAGTTATTCGCTTAAAAGTGGTTTTACTACCGATCCTTCGTCGACAACGTGCCCTCTCGCCGTGACATTACAAAAATTGGCGCAGTCGGTAGGATCCGTTATTCAGACCGTAGAAGTCAACGGATACCAGCGGAGCCAGCATTGAAGACCTGCAGTTAAAACTTCAAGAAGGCTTCGGTAATCATCGGCGGCACATTCGACTTTCGGAGAAAACTCACAAGTAAGGCAACTTAAATATATTATTATGGAACAGAAACCAACCAAAATGGAGGTGTCACGCCCTCATACGAATATAAGCCTTGAAATGGCTGAGCGAATGCTCATAAAATTCGACGGCAACAAGTCTAAATTATACGAATTCATTGATAATTGTGAAAAGGCCCTTAGCCTTATTGATCCACTACTACAACCTGTCCTGTTCGCAATCATCGAAACAAGGATAACGGATAAAGCTAGAGCAATTGTGAGAAATCGAGAGTTCCCCGATTGGAGAACCCTAAAGCAACATCTGCTCGACGCTTATTCAGAAAGAAGAACGCTAGGACAATGGCAGTTAGAATTGAATTCATGTAGACAACTTCCGAAAGAAAATGTAATGTCTTTTTCGAATAGATTAGAATCTTGTTATATTAAAGTTATAAATTCTTTAGATATCCATTTAGATAAAATAAGTAGAGAAGCTTGCGTTAATTTAATAAAAAATCAAGCTCTTAGTATATTTTTGAATGGACTGAATAAAGATTTAACTATATTAGTCAAGTCACAGCGACCTGAAAGTTTAGAAGCTGCAATTGGTATAGCTCTTTCGGAAGAGCAACAACTTAGAAGTAAAATAGAAACTTATAAATTTCACAATCAGGAGGTGCATCACACTTCCCAACAGACAAAATATTGCAAATATTGCAAGAAAACCAATCATAATATAGATAATTGCTTTAAATTAAAAAATAAAAATAATTTTAACAAAAGTGATCATCAACATAATAATTTTCAAAATAAAAATAAAAAATTTAACTCCAAACCACAGCCGAGTGGTCGTTTAAACTCGAACGACCCTCCGCAACCGGCTGTGCAGAGGGAAAATTTACACGTAATAGCCGGATCCATACTCTAAATCTAAACGCTGTTACGACATTTGTTGAACTGAAATTCGCACAAACAAGCGAACCAGTTAAATTATTAATCGACACTGGAGCAACAATTTCTTTAATTAAATCTCATAAACTTTTATACGACACTCCAGTTTACATAGATCATATTTTATATTTAAAAGGTATAGATAATGTTGAAAAACATAATAAAACCGCAGGATATTCTTATCTTGATTTAATACTCCAAAATAGGAACTATAATACATTATTTCATGTTGTAAAAAGAGATTTTCCTATAAATTTTGATGGTATTTTGGGCAATGACATTCTAAAATGTCTTAATGCTACCATTGATTTTGAGGAAGATGTTCTTAAGTTTGACGATCAAATTATCCCCTTGTACCACATAGAGACATCTAATGAGCCACCCCAAAAGAGTCAATCGGCCTCCAGGGCTACTCCAATGGACAGTGGTGACGTCCTAGTTGAAAAGGTGATAAGACCTAAAGAGTCGTCATTAAACAACAATGTTTCAGTTTCCTTAACGGATTTATTCATGAATATTCCCACAGAGGATTCTATTAATATTCCTACAGAGGATTCTACTAATATTCCCATAGAGGATTCGCATAATATTCCCATAGAGGATTCATATAAAATTCCTACCAAGGATTGTGATAACACTCCAAGAGAGGATTGCTATAAGGAAAATTATAGTTCACATGAAATTTTGAAATTGAATTCGTTCACTATATATAATAATGAAATAATTGTTAAACCAAGATGTGAACAAATCGTTGAGTTCAATACAGATTCTAACCACGAGTTAGGTATGATTAATAAAATTGAAATTAAAAAAGGCGTTATTATCGCAGACAGTTTAATTAGATGTGTAAATAATAAAACTTATACTTCGATTTTAAACACGAATGATAAGGAAATAAAACTGTCTAAGGTTCAAATAAAAGTGGAACCTTTAACACAAATATTTAAAAACCAATTAAAAGGTCATACAATAATGAATGTGTCTTCGAAACACAATTTTAATTATGATTCCAATCGTATCAATATTATAAAATCAAAACTTCGTATATCACATCTTAATATCGAAGAAAAGGAATCTTTAAAAAAAATTTGTAGTGAATTTAATCACGTTTTTTATTTGGAAGGAGATAAATTAACATGCTCAGACGCATTATCTCATTATATTCCGACTAAAATTGATTGTGCACCAGTAAATGTAAAAACTTATCGTTATCCACAAGTGCACAAAGAAGAGGTTGAAAAACAAATAAAAAATATGCTTGAACAAGATATTATACAACCTTCTACTTCCCCATGGAATTCACCAGTTTGGGTTGTTCCTAAAAAAGCTGACGCTTCAGGTGAAAAGAAATGGAGGATCGTAATTGATTACAGGAAGCTTAATGAAGCTACTGTTGGTGATAGTTACCCATTACCAAATATTACAGATATTTTGGATCAGCTAGGTCATTCTAAATATTTCACCACCCTGGATCTTATTTCAGGATTTCACCAAATAAAAATGGCACCCGAAGACGCAGAAAAAACTGCATTTTCAGTCCCTTCAGGACATTACCAATATAACAGAATGCCATTTGGTTTGAAAAACGCACCTGCCACTTTTCAAAGATTAATGAATAGTGTACTCGCAGGAATACAAAACTACAGATGTTTCGTTTATTTGGATGACATCATAATTCACGCTGATTCACTAAAACAACATAACGAACGTCTTATTGAGGTTCTTGAAAGGCTAGAAAAATTCAATTTAAAAATTCAGCCAGATAAATGCGAATTTATGCATAAACAAGTGCTGTACTTAGGTCACTTAATTACAGATGAAGGAATAAAACCTGACCCTAAGAAAATTGAAGTCATAAAGAAATATCCTATACCTAAAGATCAAAAGGACATAAAAGCTTTCCTAGGTTTTGTAGGTTACTATAGGAGATTTATAAAAGACTTTGCGAAATTAGCTAGACCTTTAACTATTTTATTAAAAAAGAATGTCGAATTTAAATGGACCAGCAATCAGCAAGAATCTTTCGAAGAATTAAAGGACAAATTAATAATGAAACCAATTTTACAATATCCAGATTTTTCACAAGAATTTGTTCTCACTACAGATGCAAGTGCATACGCCATAGGTTCAGTTTTGTCTCAAGGTATACCACCTAAAGACTTACCCATTGCATATGCCAGTAGAACTTTAAATCATGCTGAATCTAATTATTCCACTACTGAAAGAGAACTTTTAGCCATTGTATGGAGTATAAAACATTTTAGACCATATTTATATGGAAGAAAATTTAAAATTTATACAGACCATAGACCACTTACATGGTTATTCAATGCTAAAGATCCAAGTTCTAGATTAGTACGATGGAGACTACTGTTAGAAGACTATGATTATGAAATAATTTATAAAGAAGGAAGATTAAACAACAACGCTGACGCTTTAAGTAGAATTCGATTAGTTAAACCTGATACATATAATGATTTCCTACATAATTTTGAAAATAAAATAATTGTAAATAATAATATAGAAGAATTAAATGACAATTTAACAGACTCTTTAAATGGTAACATTTGTATACCAATATCATGCGATTTAGAATGTTCTGATACACTTACAAAAGAAATCGAAAATAAATATAATCATTTTAAGGAGATTAAACCTAAAGATATTGACATAAAGAATTTAATAGTAAAATCAGAAAAAAATAATTATATTTACTATATGTGTATTAAGCAACACTATTGGGATAAAGCCGAATATGAAGACATATTTGAAACCCTAATAAAAGTGAGAGACCACTTACTTCAAAATAAGGGGGGAGAGTATGAATTAAAAATGCCCAAAATTGGTAATCATTATGATAAATTAAATTGGCCTAAAATAAGAAGTATGTTAAGATATATATTTAAAAACACTAATATTAAAATAAAAATTTATTGCAATTTAAAAACTAATCTAAATAAAGAAGATATCTCTAAAATACTAGAAGAATATCATTCAAATCCTGTCGGAGGACATGCAGGATCTCATAAAACCTACAAAAGAATTAAAGAATTATACAAATGGGAAAATATGAAGAACGACATTAAAAAATTTATTAAGTCATGTGATTCTTGTCAACGTAACAAATTAGTTAGGAAGAAACATAAACTTCCAATGGAACTAACAACTACGTCTTCATACCCTTTCGAAAAAATTGCCCTCGATATAGTTGGACCATTACCATTAACTGAAAACGGTAATAAATTCATTCTCACACTTCAGGATGACTTAACTAAATTTTCTCAAGCTTATGCTGTACCAAACCATGAAGCTTTAACGATAGCTAAAACGTTTGTTTCACAGTTTATTTGCAAATTTGGAATACCGAAGTCTATATTAACAGACCAAGGTTCAGATTTTATGTCAACGCTTTTAAAAAACGTAGCAAAATTATTTAAAATAAAACAAATTAATTGTTCTGCCTATCATCCTCAAAGCAACGGAGCTTTAGAGAGATCGCACTCAACTTTAGCTGATTACTTAAAACATTATATTAATGATAAACAAACCAATTGGGATGATTGGATTGATTATGCAATGTTTTCATACAATACTTCAGTTCACACGTCTACAAAATTCACACCATTTGAATTAATTTTTGGCGTTAAACCAAGCTTACCTGTGAGCATAACTTGTAAACCTGAATTTAAGTATACTTACGATGACTACATTAGCGACCTAAAGTTAAAACTTCAAAAAAGTCATGAATTGGCAAGAAATAATATTCAAAACTCTAAAGTTGTTAACAAAAATTATTATGACAAGAAAAATAATATTATAAATTTAAAAATAGGTGATAAGGTCTTCTTAGAAAAAGCGACATTTGCTAAAGGCAAAAGCAAAAAACTAAGCGCTAACTACGAAGGACCTTACGAAGTTGTTAAATTAAATTCTAAATGTAATTCAACAATTAAAATTAAAAATAAATATAAAATAGTCCATAATAATAGACTAAAATTAGCTTTTCAATAATAAAATTAGTAAATCAACAATTAAAATTAAAAAAATAAATAAATATAAACTAGAAACCTTAATTAAAATAAATGCGTTCATATATAATAAAAAAAACTAATTTTTGTGCTACTCATTCCGTTAGTCTTCAATGAAAGCTTCGATACTTATAGGATTATAAGTCTGCCCATCCATAAAAATGATGACTATTATTCTTTTATTCTACCAGAAGAAAATGCACAGTACGTTTCAGTTTCAGAAAATAGAATGTTTTATGTAACCTTAAAAGATTTAAGTCATTGTCAAGAAATTTCACAAAATATGAGATTATGCCTTAACAGAGGAGTAATCTTCTCCACGCATTCGAAACCATCCTGTGAGATAGGTATATTGCTTAACAATATCGATAATCTAAATAATTGCAACATTCGCCTGACAACATTAAGTAAAGAATTATTTTATAAACTAAATACTGAAAATCAGTGGTTGTTTATTGCCCCAAAGCCTACTTTAGCTACTGTTAAATGTGAAGGATCTCAACCACGAGATATAACCCTAAATAAAAAAGGAATTCTAAACTCTAATAAAAACTGTAAAATATTTACTAGTAATATGGTTCTTACTACATATAATATCAACAATGAAAATCAAGTAAAATTATCTGTATTCCCTAAATTTGATATAAATGAATGTATAAAAACTGAAAAAATAAACCTAACTAAATTAAATTTAATCCCTTTACAAAGTTACAAACTAGATCATGACTCCTTGAAAATGACTAGTCATAAATTAGATGAAATCGAATCATTAACTGAAGATTTTGAGAAAAAGAATACTATGTATAACAAAATTATGGGAAACGGAATTTTCTCTTATATTTCGCTAACAATTATAAAATTGATCATACTCTATGTGTTTATGAAATACACATGGCCTCTTTTAAAATATTTATGGAAAAATCATATTAGAAGACATGACGACAGAGACTCATGTTGTTCTAGGGTTACTAACTGTATAACGTTCAATGTAAACCAAAGGCGCAGTATGTACACACCTACTGCACCTACTGAATTAGAGATGCAAGACATTGAATTAGAGGGACCTGAAATAGTCGCCCCTCCACTTAGAAGAAGTCCCCGTATAGCAAAATTAAAAACATAAAGAAAAATATATATTTAAATCTATATTCAGTACCATGTCGATAACGTTTAGTATATTCGATACCACCTGTATATTTTAAGATGATTTCTATTCATTGTTATTATAAGTTTTACAGTTATCAATTGTATTAATTAATCTCAAAATAATGTATGCTTTGTTAAAATGCATACTTGTTTTAGTTAGTAAGTTTTATTTTTATACCAAATTTTGCTTTGTAGTAAAATTAATTATGTTTTATTATTATATAATAGTTTTCATTATAAACTTTAAATTGTAATGAAATTGTATTAATCATAAAAATTTTAATGATTTTGTATTCTTTTGTATTATTAATTTTGTGTGTATAGCAGAGTGCTTGTTATTAGAATTTAATGTGATTATTTTGTTTTATTGCTTGTATAGAGTTTTGTTTAGAGTTTATACTTACCAAGTTTTAATTTTCATTCATAATGTTTAAGGAATAATTTGGAAAATTATTCAATCTAAGGGGGAAGGTGTAATGTGACTTTCCTTAATTTCTACATTAAAAATCATTAGACTATCAGTATTCAAATATGTGTTCCCTAATCAAACAACATTACTTAATATTGTTTATTCTCAAAGGTCCACATCGTTAACTAATATATTTACATTGCAATATCTAAATTGATAATGATACTAAGTATAATTCCAAATTGTTTCTTTGTTCTTAAAATGATATTTAAGCTCTGCCTCGCTATCACACGGACACTCTCTATTTGGTTGTCATACTGTCAACTTACCATAATATAAAGTTATTCGCTTAAAAGTGGTTTTACTACCGATCCTTCGTCGACAACGTGCCCTCTCGCCGTGACATTACAGTGTCACTATATGTATACTCTAAGGGTGTCACTAGTGTTCACTAGTTTTTGCGTGAAAGCGTAACAGTAACAAACAAACAAACTCACATTAACATTTATAAAAAAAAAATATTTATAACACACATGATACACCATTACAGGAGTAATCCTAATTCAATGTATCTGTTCTGTTCTGATCTAAGTTAAAATAAACATTATTTACTTATATTACACAAATCAATTACATAGGTATATAAATTATAAAAATTACATACAAAATTTACAAAGACATGCACAATAAGAAACAAGAAATTAAAATAAATCTATATTATTATACCTACTTAACTATCAACGTTAACTATAAATAATTATCACAAATAGTCCCACCCTAATATTGAATTCATTCAGTGTGCAAGGATAAGGCTTGTTATTAGGTCACAGATATTATTATGAGGATAGGTTTTTGTCAATAATTAAGAAAATTGCTTAGAATACGGATAGTGTGGGTTGATTCCGGAATCCGGACAGGAACTGAATCTCAATCCTCGGCCGCAAGTTCCTGCGATCGACTCCACACAAGCACAAGTATCGAGTTGCGAGGTAAGTATTACTTGTACCGTGTATGTGAAACAGGTTCTTGTCATCTGTTTCCACAATTGGACGTTGTCGTGCTTTTTTGATTACAGAATCAATAAGTGGCCACAATAGAAAACCAGTTGTAAGAATAGCTCGATAAAAAGAAAAAAGAAATAAGAGGAGGCCGTACGTTATCTGTGGTACGGTCGGATCCCCATTGCGTCCCCGTAAAACTTTATGTGGTGTATATTTAAACCCATAGAGTAAGTATTCGTTGGGTGACGTGACGGGCCCAACGCACACAATTATCGTAAATAAAAAAGTTTTAAAAAAAGAGTTGACTTGATTTCTAAAATTTAAGCAATTTATTCACACAGTCATTTAATAGCTATTTAATTAATTTCTAAACATGTTTTTAAATAGAATTTAAAGAATAATAGCTTTAAACCAATGTACTTAATAAGAAAAAACACGTAGTGGACTACTCGCCCAAATTTATCTCCCCTGAATATGATATTTCATTTTTGTTAATTATTGTAAATGTCATTAATTTTTAATACAGCAATTTATATTATATTAACAACTTGTTTTATTTTAAAGCAATATCTAGTTTTAACTTTAATATTTTATTAAGTTTTTATGTTTAAGTGTACCGAAATACCGAATGACCGTTGTGGGCGAGTTCTCTATTAGATAAAATCAAACATGATAGTAGCGGAGCCCACGATGCTAAATGTGGAGTCACTCGAGCGTCGTGGGGCCTATTGGACTTTGAAGATTGGATGGTAAGAAGAAAAAAAGGTTATATGAAATTTTTCATTTCAGGGGTGTGGTGAGAATCTACAGGCGTTCAAAATTTTGTAGGCGCTGTATTTTAAAAAATCTTCCATAATTATAATAATCGTCAGATTAAGAATCAGCACGATCAGAGATTCAGGCTGAATCGTCTGTGAATAGGCTGAAAATCTGACGCGCTCGAGTATTACAAAATTACAATCGTCAAAAATCTTTGTTGCATTTTCAAAAAGCTGCCACGAGCTTTTGTTATATCGGAATCGTCTGAATTTTAAATGGGAGCTAAGTTTAGGTTCACTTAAAAATAACCGCCAACCCCACCCACCAAACCGTCAGATTAATACATATCCGTTATCGGAGACACGTGGGGAATATACTTTGGCAATATCTGACGCGCTCGAGTAAATCCAAAAATCGCCTCTTGGGCTCTCCTACCATGACAATTCGCCCATTTGGGCGAGCTCGTTGCAGTTCGAGCCGTGTTTCGTTTGGCAGTGCCTAGGCATCGTACACATGCGACGAAGGACGAGGGTGACGAAATGATTGCGTCATCATTCAGCCCCTTCTGGAAAGGGAGGCTTCTCGCCATCTCTCTCTCGCGTTATGGGAATGATCTTCCTTTGTTGTGCATTTTGTATGCCTTAAATGTTTTATTCGGGGAATGCATAATGAAATAAATGATCTCTATTTGCATAAATGACGGTTCTGGAAGTATGTACAAGATATGGTCATTTCGCTGGCCATAAATCAAATTTACACTTTTTACAGGAGAGCCAATTGAAGAAAATTAAATTATTTTTTGTCTATTTTTTTCTTATTAGATATTATATCAAATATATGCATCGTTAGAAGCGTATTTTTAAGTAGCATTAAAGTACTCTTTATAATAAACTGAATACTAGAGGAGATATATATATGCGTTTCAAATAAGAATAGGATCACACTTGCTGCAAACTTCACATGATCGGAGTCATCATAGTACCGTCGTCAAAAAAATCCGAATAACAAAAATATATATTTTTTATTTTTTTTTTATCTAATAAAATGTAATAAATAAGCAAAAGTTCATTTAAGAGTTTTATTTCGATTTAACTTGTTTATGAAAATGAACATTTAATATTATGAAAATATAATTAATACACATATAAGATCAATGTATACGATTTTATAATAAACTATCTGAATAAATAAATCACATTACAAAAATAATAAAAATAATAAATAAACTTGGTTTTTTTTTGGCACACCGTACACATCACTAATGCGGAGCAACATGGAGGATTTCCAGTCCTATTCTTATTTGACACGCATAGTACTTTTGAATATAAAAAATATATACTAAATATTGAATAAAACAACAATATAAAGGATTAAGGATTTTTTTTTTGTTTATGGCCCTTTAGTTTTTCAGCAGCGATTTGTTGCGAAAAATGTCTTTAGGCCGATTCGGTTGAACGGTTGAACAGTTTCTCGGATGTCGTGACGGCTACTTTCATCTTCCAAGAGAATACCTTCACGGAAGTGCAAATATTTGCCACCTGACCGACGCGTCCCCGGAAGGGTTGACGGGTTTCTAAACCTATTCTAGCTTATGGCCGCTGATTCGCTTCCCTTTGAACGGTTTAATCTTGAATAGTTAGTTCATTTTACCTTTCGTGACATTTCATCATTACTTAGCGTCTACTATTGGACATACAATGCTAGACGTTTTCTCGAGATAATAGTTCCAATAGGTGACAATAGGCACATATTATAGACTTAGATCGATCTTCACATTTCAAAAACTTATTTTAAAACTTCATCCTAAGGAATAATATTTGTAATATACGATCGACTGTCATTACAATCAAAGTAGGTTCGAACCTCAGTCGGGCCTGCCTCGACATGGACCCGGCAGTGGAGTCGAGAGAGGAATAAAAGATCACTGAAATAGTTACAGATGAATATACGTACAACATACGGATATCGATTAGTTAAAATTGAACATTTGCTAAAGTGTTTTGTAGTGTTGTGAACACACAAGTACATATTTGCATTGTGTAGATGGCACGCCTGTTGAGCAGTCAAGTGTTGATTTGAAGCCTTTGTTCGACGACTCGGCTGACGAGTGCTAAAATCCCTCATTGCTTTCGACATTTTGAATATGAAAAGACATGCGGGTTAAGTCGTTGGTACATATAAAGAAAACATTAAAAAAGTATATTACATGTCGACTTATGACAGACGATAATGAATCGGCAAATTATTTTTGAACGAATGAAATGTATTCAGTCGTTTTTACGGCTGACTTAGTTACGTTGCCATAACAGGTACAGTTTGCAAAAAAGTAGTAACGCATCGTTCGTGTAACACTTTAATTATTATGAACAAACTATTTGGGTACTACAAACAACTTATAAAAATAATACTTATTTCGATGTGAATTTCTACAATTAAAATGTTCTCAAGCCAAGACGAGAGAGAACGAATGTAGAAGAAGCATTCATTTTAACCAATTTATTTTTTGCCGGCCATACTTAAAAACTAACATAAATCTTCACTTTTTTTCCATCCCTACCTCCTTGGCCCTCTAGCTCTAGTACCTGAGCGTGGGTGTATCATACGATACGTATCTTGTGCAAGCAAATTTAAACTCTATCGCCAAACGTTAAGGTAGAATTTTGACTGAATCACTTTGAATAAATTGGCATTGTTACATCTTTCATCGAAACTTCGACAACCAAAATTGGACTTAAAATACAATCGCATAGAGATTTAGTTGGTCTGTATTTCGTGACAGTCTGTGCCTATGTACTTCGATCGCTATTACAAACGCATACAGTTCATTTTGCATTGTCGGAGTCATTCCTATATGAAGGACGAGGGACCGGTCGCCGCGGTTGCTATGCACTCGTATGCTTTTTATCATGATATGAAAGCTATAATAAACGCATACATCTATTTGACGGTCATTAAAACTGTTAAAACTGTTGCCAGCTGATGCAGGTGTTGGTCACACTGAAGTACCCACTCCACCCATCAGACTATAATTTGAGCCCTGTCGGGAATCGAACCCGGAACTTCAGAGGCAAGCATTTTAACCACTCAACCAATGGATTCGTCAAAGTAACTTTCCTTACTATCAAATCCATAAATTCAATAAAATAAGAGTCAAATGAAATGACTCAATAAAATACGAGTCATCAAATTAAAATATAAGTTGAAGCATTTTCGATGTAACTTTAACAAAAAAATAGTCAATCATTTGACTTTTAATAATTACAGTTTAATGTTGATTGGTAATAATTAAATAAATGTTAGGTTCTCCGATGGTGATTTCATAATAAAATTTTCCGTTCCGCCGAAGTACATAAGAAAAAACATGGCTAATGATAATGTGGTGTTTTTTCTCATATTGATGTAATATAATGAATAAAGTGACGTGTTGTAGGTACATTTTGATGCAATCGGAATCATCGACCAAGTACATAATATAAATGGAAAATATTACTTACGTAGGTAGATTTTATTCTATATAAGTGGAACAAATGGTTTTACTAAAACATAGGAAATTAAAATTCTTTCATAAATTTAATGTAACTATGTACTGAAAATTAAAATATCATTAAAAGGGTTTAAAATCAGCTTATCTTTATTTATCGCTACACTAAATTTTAAATAGTGACTAATAATATTACCTACCTATTTACTTATACTAAATACCTACTTAATATTATAAAGAGGAAAGATTTCTTTGTTTGTTTGTCTGTTGAACGGCTTACATATTAATACATATGGCATGGCATATGTGTTTAAGTGTTGCCCACTTATTTTTAAAATTAAACTTCAATTTTGTGTGACACTTCAGTGTAACGTTTTTACTGTATACATATATATCGCCATATATATTATGACTAAAATGACAGTTGAAATCGGCCTTTTATTTTTTTAATGTTGCAAGCATGAAGCGTAGTGTTGTAGTATGACTCATTTATAACCGAGTTCGATCATTATGGTCAAGTTGTAAGTATCGATCACGTTATAGAAGAGAACAAAATAATGGAACTCAGCCGCCTTATTAATGTACTAAAATGACAGCTAGCAACAACTAAAAAACTCAATAAAATAATAAGTTCAACTAACAAACTTATTATAAAATAAAAAAGATTGAATCACGATTCTTACCTAATACTCGATTACTCAGGATACAACACTATTTTTACATTACAATAAAATGGTAACCCACCAAATGTCATTTTAGTTCATCTAATTAAAAATCCGACTAAATTTCGTACACTCGCATTTTTTAAAGGTGCATGCAAATAAGTACAATTGCAGATAAATCTTAAAAAAGTAACACAAGAAACCTATATATATTTATGTTTATTTCTCAATACGAATGATTATCTATTATAGATTTTATTTGGGCATAACAAAAGTCATGTGATAGGACGAAATCGCGGGCACCAGCTATTTTGTTGTATTATAAAAAAAAACAGACAGACAGACAGACAGACAGTCTAGACAGTTATATATACTTACATAATAATTGTGTTCTCAAAATGGTTTTTCTTTGTCCGATACCAAATTCAAATTTGCAATGTTTCATGCGAACTAACTTTCCAACAATTGTTTTGTTATACTAATATAACTTGTAATGAGGCAAATTGTCGGCACGCACCGTGACGAACCGAAAATGTATACCTTTCCCAAGTTTTAGTGGACGTTCAAGTTTTAATGGGCCAGTTGAAATGACACCCTGTCGTCAATTCAGCTGGCGAATACTCGTTAAACAGTGACAATGGATGAGGGAGCGGTGAGCGAGGTCATTAACATAATCTGTGGACAATCGGCTGACGAACAAACGTACAAAACAAGAGTTTACTACTGTGAGAATGTGCATGGCAACATTTCGTCAAAGCGATACTAGAGAAGCAGTAAAATACTGATTAAATAGGGTGACTTACATAGTGATGCATGAATGAATTCTTTGTCAATCTATACTAATACTATAAAGAGGAAATATTTCTTTGTTATAGGCTCCGAAAAAATTGGATCGATTTGAAAATTTTTTTCACTGTTGGGAAGCTTATATTCCTATTATCAGCGAATAGGCTATCAATACTACTAATAATAAATCTGTAGGGGTCGGTCATGGAGTAATTTACTTTGCTTTCAGAAATATCGTGTATATAGGCTCTATACATGACACTGAAACTAAATTGACCATTTTTAGAATTTGTTTTCTGTATGTATGTATGTATGTTTCTCCATCACTCTTAAACGAATTAACTGATTTTCATAATCAGTTAATTCGTCTTTTTTAACGCGGACGAAGTCGCGGGCAACAGCTAGTATATTATAACTATAGCTTGCGTAACAATTTGCTCTCTTCTGAGATTACATTATTATACATATTCTAGCGGAAACCAAGAATCATACAAAGAAAAATAATTATAGGTAATTTTTTTTTCAAGGAAAGGTGTTTCTTTTTGCAGTGGAAATATATTCCACAATTTACTTTTTGTGTTTAGGTGTAATTAAATAATATTTACTACTTTACACATCTTTAATTTTGCCAATAGTTTATTGTGAGAGAAAATTTTTTTCAGTCATATAATTTGTTATAATCTCTACATTTGGAATTTTTCCTTTCATAAACACTCCGCCATTTTTCAAAACTAAGAATAACTTACTTAAATTAATGTAAGTAAGTAATTAAATAAGTGAAATTTAGTATTTTTGAGGTCACAGACTCATTAAAGTTATCAATAAGAGATGATGAAACGATGTGACATGACATACGCGTGTTACTTGCATCATAAATATTCATCACTTCAAGTTCAAGTTGCGTCATTCAAGTTGCATTGAGGAAAGTTTAACTAAACGGAACTTTTTTCCGAAAACCCCTTTGTCTCACTCATGCTGTGCCCACATAAGTCTTATTACTTGCAAATTTCAACTTTATTAACTCCCGCATACGGTCCAAATTACAAGCACTTTTTACTATTACCTGTAAACTTAGTGATGATGAAATATCTTTGTAAAAATCGTCACGTTAACCGTCTATTACTAACCGACATTTTTTTTTCTTAACTGACAATCTATCTAGTTTGTTGGTTAGTAATCAAAATATTTATTCCTAAACCGACAAACTCGGTAGTAGACTTAATAGACCAAATGTTCCACTATTCCTCTGCAGTGTGTTTACTCAACTTTTTCAAAAAGATTCAGCTTTTTATATTACCTATCTATATGTAGCAAACAAAATAATAATGGAAAAGCACCTACCAAAAATTCACAGATTTCGTGCCTCACACGACTATCGACATTGGAAATAAAATTAATCTACGGTATTCGAAATTATGTTGTTCTGACTTGTTGACTTCTTTCAAAAAGGTTAAGCTACAGCGCAAACTCTTAACCCGATCGTCTTTATTTTAGGCTCAAATTGTAGCTGACTAAATTGTCCACAGGAGATTTTCTAAAATTTTTGATATCGTTCTTCGTTTCCAAAATATCGAGCGCTAAAATCAAAAATTCGGAAAAATATTGATTATTTTTCACTATTTCGGCCATAACTTTTTTCGTTTTTGACTTTTTTGAAAAATTCTTTTTCACCTTACAGCTCTCGTGAATACGCGTCTTTTGAGCTCTTTTTGAATATTATATCTTCACAACTCTCCGAGATATAAGGGAACGCACTTTTTCGTGAAATCGATGCCCATATACTGAAGCGAACGAATAGATATTTCCAATGTCAAAAACGTTCGGATATTAAGATGCAATTAATTGCCAGTCGATATACTATTTTTTGTTGCGTGTTGCAGCAACATCTTCCCTAGGCATTGGTATCAAAGAAGTGTTTAAATTTAAAATTACAATCACTTCGAGTGAGGTTAGATGTGACTATAACAATGTTGCAAACAAGTCCATATATCACCGTTTCTCGCTAAAAGCTAAAGGGCTCCTCGAATGGAGAATTAAGATAATTTGGTAACAAGGTTGTTTTGTTGCTAAAACATAAAGTGAACCGGCGTCTCCCTGTCGCCCGAACAACAACCAGCGTTAGATAACTCTGCCATTGTCCTAATTCAGTGTTCTTTGTTACAAAAAAAATGTCGCCAAACGTAGTCTGTCAATTAAATTAGTCAGTACAAAATATATTAAGAAAATGATCGACCTTGTAAAGTCTTATGAAACTGAAAGTAAGTAGGTATTATATTAGCAAAAAAGAAATATAGTCTTCAGGGATTGACAAGCGAAATGTTTGCTCGATTAAAGTGAAAAAAAAATTGTAAATAAGTACCTACCTAAGTTTATATATATGACTTAATTGGCAAAAGTGATTGAAACTTTTTCTCCGTTTAAAATTTCAATTATATCTACAATATAACTATAATAAAAAAGACAAAAAAATATTTCAAATACAACAGTACTTAGAACATACATTTAGTTTTTATTATTACATATACTTAAAAAAAAGTGTTTGATCGATGGTTAAAATGCAACCCATTCATACAAAAATCAATGAAGGATATTTTGGGGCAGTAACAAAGAAAGTAATTCATGATAATGCTCCTTTGTGAGGTTCCACACATAAGTGACCCTACACACTACACATATACGCACACAGGGAAACCTACGACCCCCTGTTTAGGGGACAAGCGACTACGCAATTCACTATTCAACTTGACTAAATAAATTGGGGGAACAGAGCAATTAAATATTCCCTATATATTCAAATAAGAAAAGAGTGATTTCAGCATACACAGAGCAACTTATTGTATGCAAATGCAAACAGAGTGTTTGTTGACGCGATAGTATCCGTTAGGAGCTAGAAGCAGAACTGCGAATAAACTAAATAAACAAAGGAAGGAAACCTCACACTAAACACCAAATATTTTCCATGATTGCTGGCGCAAGCAACTTCGTACACGCTGTACAAAGATATTGGTCCTGCTGCGCTCGACTAGATACAGCCGCTGAACTTGAAAAATGCGGCAACTTTTAGTACGCCGAATTCGGCGTACTCGAACTAGTCACACTGCAAACTGTCTGTGATATGTACGTTCCGAATGTTTTATAAAATTTTAGGCATGATGAAATGCCAATTTGCGTAGTGAAACTGTGTAAAAATATAATTAAACTGTGTAAAAAGTGAAAAATAGTGACGGTTTTGTACACACACTACAATAAAAAGTTGCCACATTCATGGAGCTGTTGCTTTTAGGTAGGACCATATCTAGAAGAGTGCAGCGAGACTAATCATTTATCTATGACGCTGTAATTAGTGTTTCAGAATCAGGTTTCGAAATTTTCAAGGATTAAAGGTATCCTATATAATTGTTAATCCAGGTAATAAACTGTTAAAGACCTTGTAAATCATTGTAACTTTTGTTTAGAGTTTACATAATTATTAAAGCTTATAATAGCTTTTTTTATTATTGATTTTGAATTACAAACAATATAAATAACATAGTTGAAACGTGTTTTGCTAGATATGTATCTAGTTAAGCGGGCGTTTGTGGATTTTAAACCGTGTCGCGTACGAGGAAGTCACAGATTCGAATGTGCAGATTTATGTCCACTTGATGCTCCGTGTGCTCAAATAAGGCACCACACTTGAATGCTAATTTTGAATGTCAATATTTTTGCGAGGCAAATGTATTGGCGCTACTCCGATAGCAACCGAGTTTGGGTCATCTTCGGTTCAACTTACTTATCTAACTATCTATTAACTTATTTACTTATCTATCAACTTACTTACTTATTTATCAATTTAATCATAACCTTAGAAGGATTATGAGACTTGGCATCAAAACAATGAAAACAATTAATATACGTGAAAAATAGAATGAATAAGTTTACATAGCTTCAACTCACATCACTCTATTTGTCAAATTTACACATTACACCCCAATGGGTATTGAAAAAATATATTGTCCATGGAAAATAACAATTACGCTATGATTTTTTGTTTGTGTTGAGCACATTTATTTAGTGAAGTTCTTTAAATTTTCTGTTTATCGATCGTACACAATGCACGAGTCCTATCCCTAGTTTATACTAGGGATAAGTGTGGCGTTAGACCCGGGTGGCACCTATTTGGCACTCGTAAAAGTGTCCCGTAAATTTCCAAGGGCTGGCGCGGGAGATAGGCCGCTTCGCCCTCTGCAACCTCCCCATACTAATAATCTCAGCGAGCACGATAACTTGCCATCGACACTCGATGGCTCATTTTGAGTTGCTACTTCTCGTCACGGGGCAGTGTCGATAGTTTCATTGCGACTCTGCTTTAACTTTTAAGGTTTTAAGTTCATAAGACACTCGATCGCTCGTTACAATACACAAACACATCTTAGTGAACTTATAACTGCATCACATTTTTTAAAAAATTAATAGGTATTTTAAATATTGTGTAATACTCGTAAAAATAAAATAAAATAAAAATGCGATCGATAATAATATCGATATTATTAGCAAGTAGTAATATTAACAATAATAAGTGAATAAATGAATCTTTAATTAAAAGTATCGATGTCGATACTCGGTAAGATTTATCGATAAAGAGTGTCGCCTCACTAGTGTAAAAAGTGCGTATTTGGCATAATGTTGCGTTCCCTCCGCTCCGGTGCCCGAATGCGTCCCCGGCCCCCATATTGTTTTTAAGTTATGGCAGATTTGGACAATGGCACGGAAATCGCAAGCGAGTTACGATTTCCACTTAGAGAAGGAACCTTAATATACTTTGCAATATTGGCTTCGTAAGCGAACAGATCTTTCAAGGGTACTTACTTTACGAAGACTGGGTATCGCACAGTCAACCTGAATATCTCTCGAATTGACCCACTAGTTGTGGCCAAGCGACCTGATGGTGCCAAGAGCCTACTTACTTCATTTGAAAATTTAATATTAATTGCTTATTAACATAATAAATATATGTGAACGAACACTTTATGCAAAAACTACTCTGTAAACTCGCCAAAGACACAAATATTGAATAAATTTTTCAATTACACGTTCGTTGAAAAACAAATGTTATCAGAATAAGAATCCATGTTAACATAAAACAACCTGCCTTAACTTAATCGGCGGGGAGAGCCCTCCTTCTATTCGTATCCAGTGTCCCAAACTCATTCACAAACTCTTGCACTGAATGGATACGAAGACCCGGATAAGTTGACCCCTCGCGCTGTTGCTACCCACCCCTTGCAACCCCCTCACCCCTGGCGCTCATTCAAGTGGTGGGGGGCTGGGGGGTGGGTTCGTAGAGGTCTACTGTATTGATCGTAGGGCGTCACCCCACAACAACGAACCCATCTCTAGTGGAACCTCGCGCAGGTCGAGTTTGTTCGCGATCGAAGCTCTGATTAAAATGGTCACGTGTACAGAATAAAAAGTCCTTTGTTTGATAGTGCTTAATTGTTTACATGAAAATGTTGTTCCGTAAGCTCTTCTACGATTATATACTTAATAAGGAATTTAATTGTAACAAAAGAGCAGTGAAACTCCCAGTCAGAAGACTATCAGAATTCGGTGCTTAAAAGGAAGCTGTATTTAAATATACAACTATGAAAATCAGTTCACAAAGAAACATCGATCAAAGAAATTAGAAAAAAGTCGCTTCGTGTATTAATATTAAATTATTGTACGAATATTTTGTATCTTATTGTTTCAATTGTTCAATACATAATAGTAACTTTTCCTTTTTTTCTAATAAATTATGAAATAATGTGTATTTTATTTCATTATAAAAATTCTGTAAAGTAAATTGTAAATATAGAATTGTTTGCTTTTACGGCCATTACACAAACTTTTTTATTACATAATTATATTTTTCTTTTAATTGTTACGAGTAGGCATTAGGCACAATGAAATAAATAGAATGATACAAGGCTCGCGAACATGCAACACTATGCACAATTTAGTTCACCCGCCTCGCGCCTCACCTGTGCCCCTCGATACCCCGACGGACGCCAGTCAGTGCGCGAGCGAGCGAGCGCCCGAGCGAACGCACCGCGAACCCACGTTCGCCTCAACCATGTCCGTCGACGTATGGACGAACTCGTCCGTTATTCAGCTCGTCAAAGAGTACCGGAAACGTCCGGAACTGTGGGACAGCAAGCACGAGTTGTTCCGCCAGCCCACGGCCAAGTACCAGGCGTGGGCCCACTTGGCGACTATGTTCAACTGCGACATCGCCGACCTCCGCAAGAAGATCAACTCGATCTTCGCGTCCCATCGCCGCGAAAAGGCCAAAGTGCGCTTCGGTGGCAGGTCGCAGTGGTTCCTCTATCCGCATCTCAAGTTTTTGCCCTCGCATTTGGACAACAAAGTAAAAACTCTCTCATAATTTCCATTTATTTTTTTAATGTTAAGTTCGGAAGACAGGCCGACGACGGTTAAGTGGCTCCGTTGCCTATAATACAAGCAACACCACAGGTGCGTTGAAGGGATTAGGAAACAATAGCAAAATGGGCTCTGGCATCGCTTACTCACTCACCGAAACACAACAGCACATGTGCTGTTATTTCACGTTAGTCTTCTGTAAGAGCTACTACTTTTCAGATCAAGTCAGTCAATTCAAGTAAATCAATACATACAGGCTCGATCGGGGTTGTAATCTGCGATAGTCCGACATTAGCCTCACTGCACTACAACGACTATCTATAGATTATTTATTTTGTACCTACTTCACTTGTAGTTTTATTATTTTTAGATCTGTTTTTATTATTACAGTACTTAAACTTAACTATTATATTATAATCATTTCTAACGTGTAGATAAAACTGATTCCAATTTTTTTTTATTTATAATTTTTTTATTTTTTTATGTTTGACAAAAATATTTACACACTATCTATGTGTCTGTCTGTGATTCTTTTTTACATTTTTAAAAGTTCAAAGAGAATTAAATGGAAATAAAAAGGCTTAACTTCTCTTTCTTTACTTCCTTATTCGACCGTATTAGCCGAGTAGTCTTTCTAAAGTGAAACCTCGGTCCATATGTTTTAGGTTCATTTTAGTAGCAGACAAGTAATAAAGGAAGTTGTATTATGTTTTTTTACGATCAGTGACTAAACTATCAGTTACTAACTAAACAATTAGTTAATAAACTGTGTCTCAAGTTTTAATACCTGTTTAAAAAAAAATAACTACTTAATTACCGCTATTTTTTCAATTAAGTGTGTAATAAAAGTTGACAATACATTTTATTTTAATTTTCTTCAACAGTGTCTAGATTCTCTATGGAAGTGCATTAGAGAATGTTAGTTTTTTTAACCACAATAATTTATTATTATGATAGTAACTACTTAAGTTCCGTTTGAGTCGATTTTTATTATATGAAATCGTGAATAAAGATAAATACTTGTATACGTTAGTCAGAGAGACGATAAGCGTCGACCTTGGTTTGATGCATCCATTACAATGCGGCAATTTATATTAGATTATTAATAATATCATCCACTGAAGTTTAAGTGTAACCTGTTCTACTATTAAATAAGAATTTTTGTCCTCAGGCCTCTACAGAAAAAGAGACATGGCAACAGTCATCAGATCCAGTAACAGACGAAGATAATTCAAATGTCGATTCCGACCAAAACGAAACAGTAGTAGAAGAGATCACCATCAAGGAGGAACCCTACACGGTAGCCTTCAACCAGCCCAAGAGACAGCATCAGGCGACTATTAACAGGACTCGCTACAGCAGACCTATAAGAAAAAAGTTGGTCAAAAGGACTGCGACAAGTCAACTCGACAGCAGACTGTTAGAGGCCCTGAAGAATATCAGAAAATCGAACTCGATGAGGCAAAAGGACGAGTGTGACAGTTTCGGCGAGTACATAGCAGATTCGCTGAGGAAACACGACGAACGGACCCAGTCGATGATCAAACAAGCCATTAACAACATAATGTTCGAGCAAGAAATGAAGAAGTACAGTGTTGGACAATACTCGGTTGTAATATCGGACATGGACATCCATACAGACACTAACCCCTTAATATTAGGCGACGCTGAGTCTTCAGACCCCGGGAATGTTGCTAAATGAGTAGCCTTACTTTTTCTAACGCCTCTTTAATGTGTCTTCCTCGATCATAGATAAACTAGAAAAGAAATATCTCGGATTCATTGTGCGATTCTTTACGAGGAAAGATTGTAGTATTACAAAAAACCACCATTTTCACGTCAGTTGCACCATTCGTTACACGCATAATAACACAGTATCACGCGTTTTCTTCTCCACATTTTTTTTCTTTTTGCCTTTTTAAACGTCTATCAATACATCTAGAACGGGTTGTCTACGTGCTCCGTTGCACGATTATATGAAACCTTCCACTAAGTAACCAACCAGAGCTTTGTGACAAGCGTTTGCTTCGGCTGTTCCTCGTGCACTGTCGGCTTTCATATTGTTGCTTTATTTGCGTTCCAGTTGCAACAAGTAATAGTCATCTTGTCTATTTAAAAGTGCATCTGTTTGCACGTTAGAACTCCAGATGTGGAATTGACACAATTTTTAACGTCGCCGCATCCATTACCGGTTTTCAACCGGTGTGATTACTTGTGTAGCGTTATAGATTGGCAGTGTAAGAATTGTTTCGAGGAATTGTAGTGGGAAAGGCGTACAATGGCACAAGTTTGTGGTGCATTGGAGCAACACGCAATCAGACATCACGCCACCTGCCTTTGTGTGTGCATTTGCATTTTTTACTACACTTGGCGATTTGTATGTCATTCTCACATTTACCGTATATATAACCAATAAGTATAACATTTAATTCATTAATCTTTATTGTCATCAATAGTCAATCCTAACTCTGTTTCATGACGAATTTTTAATTATTTTTTTAAGGCAATAATCACAAAGTGATAATACATTTAAAATATACAATTTCAGACTCAAGGTCCCGCTTCAATATTAATATTATCTACTCAGTCTACAAACTTATCGGCTTAGTAATATAAGTAAATCTTTTGTGGTTTAATTATTATATCTGTAGGAAATTTTATGAATTAAATATTTGTTATCACTTGGAAATATTTTCCCCAAAGGAAAGTTCATAAAGTCGCAAAGTGGCACCAACGCTAGCTTAGCATTTGTGCAGTGCATTATAATGTAGTATATTTATTTATTTATTTACAGGAACCGACAGGAACATATAGTTCATAAAGTTTATTGGCTATGAAAACACACACTAGGCATGCAAGCCTGTATCGTGTGCTTCATGAATTATAATCCAAGAAAATCTATCTATACTAATATTATAAAGAGGAAAGATTCGATTGTTTGTTTGTATAGAATAGGCTCCGAAACTACTGGACCGATTTGAAAAATTCTTTAACCATTAGAAGCCGACATTATCCGTGATGAACATAGGCTACTTTTTACCGCAGGAAAATGCTTCATTCCTACGGGAAAACGGGTAATAGGACAACGGGTAGTAAGAATTATCCTTCCGTACTTATTTTTCACATAACTTCTAAACGGCTGAACCGATTGGGTTGATATTTTATATGGCTATTTCGATGGTTTCTTGGATGATTTAAAAATACAATTGGACCCGGTAGGTGGCGCGGACGAAGTCGCGTGCAACAGCTAGTATGTCATAAAAATATTAATTGTAATAATTAAAAATTCAAATATAATAACAAATTATAAATTACTATTTCGTATATTCGTATTATAATTATACATTCGTCGAGTAGACGAAGTGTCGCCGCCGCATCTATATTTATCCGTTGCGCAAACACCACGAAATCGATATGTACAGTACAACAACAAACAATGGCATACATGTGGCCAACTCTGACTCCGCTTGCGATAAGCCACGACCTCGGCGTATCGCGATTACAGCCGTCAATTGTTTTTGTTCAGGATCTGTTTACATTACTGTAATCTCATTCGCCGTAATCCATGTCTGTAACATTATCTTTGCGTTGAGTGTGTTGGTACTTGTTTTTTGAGATGGAACTAAATATTTACTGTGAATAATGTTTGATAGATAGATTGTTATTTTTTAAAGTGATCACGAGCCTATTTTTAGAATAGTTAACATGGTCAACATTTTTTTTAAAGCAGTACTAATTTCTGTGTGCCCAAAAGTCTATTTCCCTATCCCCTTCCCAAACCCTTACACCTACTATCAAGCTTCCTCGTCATGAGAGGAGTACCGGCAAATATAATATAAAAATAGGAAATAAAAGAAAATAATTATGTAAATGAAAATTTATGTAAATAAATCTATGTATAAGTATAAGACTATAGAAGTAAGTAAAACAGAAGTAAGACATTATTGTGAGATGAAAGTATACAGTCATGAATGTAACCTCTGAGAGGAAAAAGAGTGTCGGCCTGTCTGTTGATTATATATATAAGCAATAAAAAAAAAATTATTTTTACTAAATTTCCCTGGAGCTGTGATCAAGGATCCATACGCATTTTAGAATTTTTTTTTGACTCCTTTGACATTCGTGTGTAGTATTTAGCTGACATGCATTCATTCAGACATTCCTCTAGATGTCTAGATGGTCAGTCGCTATGCTAGTTAGCAAATCTTTTTCTTAGGCGTCTTTTCAACCGACTTTTATTAGGACAATTTTCATTAGCTCCTGGGCTAAAATTTGGATACGAGTCTATTCTTCAACCGACTTCCAAAAAAGGAGGAAGTTCTCAATTCGACTGTATTCGAACTTTCGACAGGGTGAGACGATTTTGATTATTCTTTTGTATTTGAAAGCTGTGTGCTTCCCGTGTGGTCCCATTTCAATTTGGTCCAGTTCTGACAATGGCATCCATGAGAAAACGGTTTGAAGTAGGTTTTTTTTTGTTGTAGAACCTTATTTTTTCTTCTATTTGTGGTACTCTTAAATCGTTGTAAGTATATTGCGACACTAAAGTTGATTCTGAAGCCCTACGTGGTTGTGAGAGTGTCGTGATCTGTCAATTTTGGCGTACGTGCCGATAGCTGTGCAGCGCTGTCTAAAAATAGCAAACACTGAACGGCCATTTGGTTGCAATTTATTTTAATATCTATAATACCGGCCGTAGCTTTTGCTCCAGTACTGAGACACCCCCACGTGAATTTTTCGTACACCTTTTTCCTCTGCGAAAATTCTCGATAGAGGTAGCTAAGGGAGTTATCAGCCGTTAACAACTTCAAAGCGTAGGACTGTGGGAAAGCGTACCACTCAATTTGTAGGACTATCCGGCCATTTTATCATACAAATGTTTACTAAGCTGCAGACAAAAAATCAGCTGGTTATTAAAATTTTTTATGACCTATTGTGATATATTGGGAGGGATGGGATTGCTACCTTTATCGAGAATTTTCGCAGAGGAAAAAGGTGGAAATCTCGGCAAACGAAGCTAGTCACGGAGTTTCAGCCTGTTAGTAATCAGAAAAAACTCCAGGTGAGGGATACTGGACTATTTCTTGTGTATCAATGTATACATTTCAGTTTTCCTCATTCAAAATCACTTGTCACCGTCGATGTTTGCCGCATTTCTTATTATAGATGGACTCTGAAACCGCTGAACCAATTTTGATGAAATTTTCAGACAGTCTCAGATTGGCCTTCAGATCGAACTCGGACGAAGTCGCGGGCACCCACTAGTTATTTTATAAAATTTACAGTGGGTCAGACGGGCACTTTTATTCGGTGGGTCCAAAGGGTCCGGACTCCGGAGGCTATAATACATGGATAAGTTATTTGTCAATTTGGATTTGAAGATGTTTATCAATATAAAAATATAATTTGTGTTTGTCGTGTGGTGCATGACGTCATATGTTATATTTAAAACAATGAACTCACGTTCGCTTTCGTCCGAGCGAACAAAGAAAGTTAAAAAATAAACTCAAATGAGTTGCTGACACAATTTGGAACCATTTCTGTCACCTTATATTTATACTGACTTAACTGCCCCGGTTCATTAAAACCTTTTTCTTAGTAGATCTTTTTAAGACCGACTTCGTTAAACATTGTTTTAACTTTTTTTTAACTAAAATTTGAACCAATACTGTGATTATTCATTATAATATCAGTAAGCCATTCTCGGAAACTACTCATACCATCTATGCAAACAGGAACAAAACCCTTTCACAACGTTCTGAAATCAACTCAAACATAGGTACATACATACAGACAGACAGAGAAAAAAAAAGAGAATGTTATATGGGTTTTATCAAAGATTTAAATCTTGGGTTTTATGCAGCTCTGATAGTTTGTAAAGAAGTATACCTATCACTTGGGAAATATAATTTCACTACTATTAGATAGACAACCTATTGTTTATTTACTATTTATTGACATTTTGCATTTTAATTTTAAATTATTTTTTAAGCTAGTCGGACGCGAGTTCGAATCCCGGTCAGGCCAACAGGTACCCTCTTCGTCCCTTTAAGTTTGTCGAACGGTGAAGAAAAATTATCGCAAGGAAATCCGCGTGTGTCACACAGATTGCGTACGTGCATAAGAACACGACAATCGGCGCATACGCAATCTTTGAGATAATAATATCTCAGAACAGGACTTAAAGATCGTCACACACGTAGCTATAATATATTTCAATATAAACTAGCTGCTGCCCGCGACTTCGTCCCTAAGTTTGTATCCTCGACAACCACTCTATTGGTGAAAACAGCATGAGTGCAGGTGCAGTAGTTTTTTGAGTTTATCGCAAACAGACACAGACAGACAGACAGTTGTTTTAAAATAATATGCACCTAGTGATCATTATGAAGGTGAAAAAATAATTCGGCAAAAGAATCCAATTACAAAAAATCAGTTGACAAAATGAAAAAAAATGTACGTTTATTGAACTGTTAATTATCTCTCTACTTTTCTCTTACTTATGTTTTATTTGTTAACTTTGGGTACTTGCGCAAAGTTGGAAACTTTGACTATTTAAAAAAAAATAGCCTACATAATGGACAAAAGGTCTAGGCCCGGCAGGGATTCGAACCGAGGTCAGGTAAAATTTCTTGCCCCTAAGTTTGATACATATATAAGAGTATTTTGCAGACGCAAAGCGTGTTTCCAGTCACGTAACCAGCGTTTTTCCTTATCTACTTACACTTTGTTCCGGAATTCCATATAAAATGATATCATAATATTGACCGTGTATTGAAAAATAACAATATTTTTTGAAGATACAAATTATGCTTCAAAAAGTGGAATTTTCATTCTCAAAAAGTGGAACTCAAAAATTGAGAATTTTCAGAATTTAGAAACTCGTTTTTAAGAGTTAAGTTAAATAGATCTATTATTTTTATAGACAACTCGCCCAACCAGACAACATTAATAAAAAAACAAAGTATCCGCCGCGTCTGTCTGTCTGTCTGTTCGCGATAAACTCAAAAACTACTGCACCGATTTTCATGCTGTTTTCACCAATGGATAGAGTGGTTCTCGAAGTAGTCATAACTAGTAGTAAGTAGTCATAATTCATATAATATATTATGACCTAACAGAATGGGAGTTTTTTATGTATTTTTATAATTTTATATATAAGGATAAGGTCTTATAAGGAAACATATAAATTATTACATATAAAGCAAAAGGTTTAAAAACATTCATTTAATTATACAAATTAAATCCTTTTTTTGAAACTAAATTTTAATGTATTATAGTGAAAGAAATAATTTAGGAATTTCTGCTGCAAAATGATAAGCATATTTATACATAATATAAAATGTAATCAATTATAATGGGTTTGCGTGGTGAGGTAAAAATAAAATATCGATTTTAACCATTCGTTTAATTTATCACGTAACTATGAGTAAGTTACAACATTATCAAGTACTTACTCGAGGAAAAAATAACTCTTATCTTAAGTTCAAATAATTAAACTATTTGTACAGTCGAAAGCAGAGAAAGCTATTTAGTTAATTAGAAATTAATAGAAAATTAAAAGTTAACTACAAAAAAAATTAACTTGCGGTATTATTTTTGGTTATGTTATTTAAATTGAAACTATTTTCTATTTTAATGTAAAAAAATAAAAAATCAGAAATCCACTCTTATTTTTATCTATACTAATATTACCAAGAGGAAATATTTCTTTCTTTGAATTGAATAGGCTCCGAAACTAAATACTTTACCGATTTGAAAAATTCTTTCACTATTAAGAAACTATATTATCAGCGATTAACATAGACTATATATTTTATGAAATTACGCACACAAAGTCGCGTGCAACAGCTATAGTCAACTAAACATTGCGTAACGTTCTCTGCAATCGAGATGTTCATACAAATTCAAGAACTCACGTTGCCATTAGATTGTTCTTCGCACTTTTGTGTGGCCTTCGACACTATCATGGACACGATTTTTGGTTGCAGATTCAAAGCTTCGTGCACGGGCAGAGTTCTCAACAGCGATGCTATATATCTGCCGAAATTGTCATAGAAGTCCTCCTTCTCGGTGGACTGGTATTCGGTTTTGAGTCTCTTGCTATGCCTACTGGTCTCGCTGCCCCCGCGTTTGCTCGGCTGCGGCTCCGGGTCTACAGAGTCGTCGTTCTCGGTCCAAGAGTGCGTTTCAATGCTAGTAGGGAATAATGTGTACTCGGGATCGGTCGACACGACCCAATCCTCGGGTTCCTCTTGTTCTCTTTTAATACACTCTTCAGACTTAACCTGTAAAATATACATCATTGCAGTGAAGATCAGAAGAAATAAAGTGTCAAAATCCTTAGCGTAAAAAATAACTCAGAACCTAGTTAAAATTTTCAATAATCCCGGGTTCGTCTTGTTTTCTTTTAATACAATCTTTAGACTTGACCTGGAAAATATACCTACATCATTGCAATGAAGAGCAGAAGGCATAGAGTGCCAAAATATATAGTGTAAAAAAAATTCTTAGCGGATGCTACAAATTGTAACAATGTTGCAAATTTCAGCTTTCAAGTCTTTTGCCTGTGTGTTGATTTATTTTGATAGTCAGTTAGGATAAATCCTTACGTTTTGTCTGACAAATTATCATCACATTTGCCAAAACTAAAAAAAGCTGAAGTTTGAAATTTATAAATTGAAACTATGAAGGTATCTTTCTTCATTTCCAAACCGGTGATATCATAATTCACTTATTAAAATATCTACATAATAAAATATAGATTCAAAAGGTTATTTTTTCGTTTCAAACCCTATTTGGTCCAATTGTGAATCTGTCCTATATAATTATATATATTCATCGATCCAATTGTTTAAGAGCAATACGTACACACACATAAAAAAGATAAATAAATGTAATTCTACACAAGAAGACTCTCCTTAAGTTGCCAAGATGAAAGCGGTAATTTATTAAAATTCATCATACTCAAAATGAAACTCTCGACTCAATATTATAAAAAATACAGCGAAAGCTATTATACTGTGAACGAATGCAACCGCTAACTGGGTATAATATAAATGCAGGTTACGTAAACGTGTTTTATGCAGTGACTCACCCGTCCAAAGTCAAGGTTGGCGGTAATTGCGGCTATTAAAAAAAAACGCAAAACTCACTAAACTGCACTGCGGTACGCTGCGCGCGCGCTGCAAATGGGGCCGTAGGAACGAATCCATTTTGGAGAACCAGAGCACTTTGGGCACGTACACCTCGCCGTCGCCCGATTTGATGCTGTTCGCTATCTTCTTCAGCTCCTGGCAGTACGAGTTTCGCAGATTCTTGAACTTGATGATGACGTGCCTGTGTTGGAAGCCGCTGATGGCCAGTTTCTTGGCTATCCTAATGGCGGCCTGCAGTCGTCTCTCCTTGTTCTTGTAGTGTACGGAATGCGTGTTCCACAGACACTCCTCCTGCTCGTACAGTTCTATGAGTTCCATGGTTTTCTGATCGCTAATGCGCAGTATGACGTTCTGCGAGAACTCCATAGTCGGCGTCTGTCCACGGCGCGTGGCCACGCCTCACTAACTTCGAGTCGACACACGACGCGTCGAGGCTCACGCTTCGTGCAAGCGATCTACTAAATAAAAGGCAAGGGGGACGGGGAATATTTCTCGATTCTCACTCACTTCTTAAAGAATTTTAAACTACAAAATTAAATATTAAAAAAAAATGCATACTAATGCAAAAGTTTGTATGGATGTTTGTTAATCTTTCACGCAAAAACTACTGAATGGATTTCAATGAAACTTCACAATAATATAGCTTATACATCAGAATAAGACATAGGCTATATAAGACATAAAACGCGGACGAAGTCGCGGGCAGCGGCAGCGGCTAGTGAGTTTATATTTTTTTAAATGATCATAAAATACCTATCATACATAGTTCATTAGTATTCATGGCGTCTAACTGTTTTATTTGGTTTTTTTAATATTTTTTTTCACTTTAAAAATACCAAATAAATTATCCCAAATTAGGGGCATGAACTTCAAGAATAAATTGATTGTAGGTATAGATAAATCAGCCCCCGGAATTCTCTGTCTTTACAACCATTAAATAATACATAGTACAGTTGTTAATTAAGAAAGAGAAAATCGCATTAAAATCGAAATAAACCATCCTCAGTAATTATACTCTTTCCATCAATACAATCGGGAACAATATTTGTTTATAACTTTCCCTAGTTTAGCGCATGCATACATACATCCACACAGACAAAGAAAAGGGAGGGCTTTATTTTATACTATTGTACTGATTTATTATATTATTATCCCCGACTTCGAAACGATACATTTTTTTTGCAAATTATGTAGAAAAATCTTTCTCATTGATCGCTCTTTTCATTGGTGGAAGCCGCATCTAAATTCAGAGCCAACGTTGAGAAGAAATTTGCAAATTTGGCTCAGCTGGGAATTTTATGGGCTCGTCAAGTTGTTTGTAGTTATAATATCAATTGGTAACTTGTTATATTTTATTTTTCAAGGCTTAACTGCTCAATAGATCATTAAGAAATTTTTGCATACACTTCGAACGAGTTAGGTATTCGCCATTCGGTTGAATTTTCGGTATAGCAGAAGTAAAACTGAATTATGTCCTGAATTCGGTTACTCGGCCAAGTAACCTAATAGAAAATGAATAATTATGTGTGAATATAATCCTTTATTGAGACTTATTTGAAGTTAAAACGTTAAATAAAAATCCTAGGAAACAATTGAATCTTTAGCGGTTTCTTTGGGAGCTTCGCAGCACTCGGAAGTAATGATTTCAATGATTTTCGGTTGCAGAGACAGAGCTTTCTCCTTGGACAAATTCGCGAGCAACGAGGAGACGTATTTTGAGAATTTCTCATAAGCACCGGATTCTTGTCGCAACAAGATGTCCAATATCTTCTCTTGATATATGCTGACATCGTTCATGAAAGCCGTTAACTCCTTAGAACTTATGAGTTCTGTAGTCTTCGTACTATAGTTGTGCTCGTGAGTTACTGCTTCTTCGTCGTGCTGGTCGTCGGTGACCATCATCGCATCTACTTCGGTCTGCGAACAAATTTAAAATAAGGTTGCTTATGAAATATCACACAAATGCAGCACAACGCACACATTATATATTTTTATATATAACTAGCCGTCGCCCGCGACTTCGTCCGCGTTTAAAAGGAAAAAAGAAGTTTAAATCCTATGTCCTGTACGTCTAAATGTTTATCTACCAAGTTACATGAAAATCAGTTAATTCGTTTAACAGTTATAGAGGAACATACGTACATACATACAATACAGCTACACTTACAGATTTATTATTAGTACTATTTATTTTGAAAATTTTAAGGTTAATAAAATATGATACATGTAAAATGATAACATTAAAAACCACTCAGGTTTAATATTGTTATATTATATATACACACACACACTCATTCACACACACTCACTTTCACCTGCAAAATGATTTTATTTGCAGGTAAATAGTAAATTAACTGATGAAAAAAAAAAAAACAGATTAAAATATGTCCACCTGTTCGGAGCTACGACACCATAGACAGACATGCACATAGATACACACATACACAACACACACGTCAAACTTATAACACCGCGTTTTTGCGTCGGGCGTCGCGCGGAAAAAATTAGTATCAGTTCGAGTCCTATTAGTCCATCAATTTTATTATATGTATGTACATACCCATTAATTTTTTAAATTAGTTTACAATATGTATTAGTTTTTTTATATATAAAATTATCAACGAACGAACCCGCAGGCATAGATCAGTCTATTATAAAGTGCAAAAAAGCGTAGATTAAGTTTGAACTCACTTTAAGAGGAGGCATCAAGAAATCGTTTTGCTGTTGAATCGCCTTCATTTCAGTGTTAACAAACAACTGGGCGAGTTTCACTTTGAGCATCGTTTGGTCTTTAGGAAGAAAGGCTTTGAAGGTGTTGGCGTAATTTAGGAATAGATGGTCCACTCCATCGTCGCACTCCTTGCTCCTTTTGGGCTCTGGCCAGTCCGTTTTCATCTCGTGTGTACTTCTTTTAGGATTCCGCCCTGTTTTTTTCACACTTCCAGGTTTGCGAGTAGATTTATAATCCTCAGTGGCTGCGGGAACTAACAAAGGCATAGTGAATGAGGCATTATTAAAACTCAGGTAATCTTGGCATTTATCTGAAACATTATTTGGAGAATCCCACTCGACCGGTAAAACAATTTCATTTTCATTACACGTTTCCTCTTCTACTACACTTTCATCTGTCAATGCCTTCCATAATATACTTTTCACGTCGTCACCTGTAAGAAAAATTCAAAATCTATGAATTGCATAATACAATTTCAGCGCCATCTAGTGCCGTGTGTACCTATAGGTAAGTTAACGAGAGTTGGCACGAGCAACACATTTAAATATTGCGCTTGTGTAATGTCTGTGAATAGGCGCATACAATGACGTCACACTGTCTATCTCTTTCCCGCGCAGACTCAGGTAAGAGTGTATAATCAAAAATGCATTTGTGTGAGTACTGTGAACGTGCCAACTCTAGTTTTTTAGTTAACTATAGTTAACAAATTAACTAGTAACTAATTAAGTCACTAGTCAACACGTTTAGTTTGTTGGTTTGGTCCAATAAAGATTGTATGAGATCTACGAATAGCAAGATGTTTGAGACGAAGCGGCTCGGCGCGGCTCGGCCGCATTCGCTCTGCACAGGTACACTCGCATAAGTATAAAAATAATATTTTTTAATCTATAAATAATTTATTTTAAAAATAAAACTTATGTTTAATTTACCGTCTATATTACACACACAAAACTCATTTTAAATAGATTGCATGAAACAATGTAAATATTAAGTTATTCTTTGTCTAATAAATAAAATAAAAATAATTTTAGTAATGGCAGCCACACGGGACAGATACAACCACTTTACAGAAGACCACCGTGATATAACAACACACGTGCTGCTGTATTTCGGTGAGTGGGTAAGTAATGCCAAAACGCATTTTCCTATCTCTTCCCAATAACTTATGTTTAATCCCACTATATCCACTACGGAGTAATAAATGGTCGTTTTAAAGTTATTTTGTAAAAATTAATTTATTTATTAAGCTAATTTTGTTTTTGCCTAATTTTTTTCATCTGTTAGTTTGCCTGTGTTAATATAGGAAATGACTGAATCGATTTTGATCGATTTTTAACTAAATGTATACTGCTTTTTATCTTGCAATCGATAGTACCAGATATAATATAAACTACTCACTAGCACTTAATGTTGAGACCCCTTCTTTTGAGCCAGAAGTCCCTGGAGCTGATATATCTTGATCGGATTTCATGCCTTCAAACTGTGGAACTTCGTCTTCATCGTCTGCTTCAATATTTTCAAAATCATCCGAATCGCTACTGCTGCTGTCTGAATCTGGTTCCCCCCCAATGACCAATTCATCAGTCATACGGTCTACTTCACGTTCGGCCTGTAAATATTCGTCTTCAATGGTTTCCACATTTCCACACATTTTTTGCCACTCGTCAGCATCCATAGCGGCTATCTTTTCTTTTACCAATTTTATAACACGATAAGCATCCCATTGTAAATTTTTGGCTCCTATATAATCCTTTATTGAAGTCCACGCTATCTCGAGAGGATTTAGATCTGAACTTTGAGATGGTAGGCGTAGTACTTCATGACCGCGTTCTTCTAACAATTTGTCTATGTAAAACTTTCTTGAATCACCTCTATTTGTTTTTATTATTTCATGTAACTGGCATTTGAACATGTCAGAGCTAAATGAAATTCCCTTATCTGTTAGCCAAGCTTGAAGATCAGATTTCTTAGAAGTACGTTTAGGTGCCACATCGAATTCTTTGTTATGGTAAGGGGCGTTATCATATATTAGCACGGATCTCGGTGGAAGGTTCGGTATCAACTGTGTTTTAATCCACTTGGCATAGTTTTCACAGTTAATGTCGTCTTTATGGTCGCCTAATTTAGGACCGGTCATAAAAACTAACATGGCATTAGGCAAGAAACCAGCCTCGGTTGCTGCATGCACTATGACTACACGCTGACCCTTAGCGTTTGCCTTGTTTTTGGTTTTGGTGTGTGTAGCGTCAATGTAACATTCGTCTACAAATATCAGAGGTCTACCTTCTTGCCGGTATTGTTTTATTTTAAGTAAATAATTAATCCTTTGCAATTGTATGCTTGATTTTTCCATTAGTACCTTCGATTGTGTTTTATTTTCAACGTTTTTCCATTTGAATCCAAAATCATCGATGAGACGTCGTAAACTTACTTCGGAACCTTCAAAATTAATAAGTGGTTGCAGTTTTGTTAGCAGTTTTTTAATAGTAGGCGTTTGTTTTCCGCTTGCGTAAAAGTTGTTAATAGTTCTTCTCATTATTCCTTGTTTGAAACTATCAATACCTACCACACGTTTGACTCCAGCGCGTTTTTTTCCGGGAGTTCGAAATACCAAATTCGTTTGCTTCGCTTCGTCTAAGATCCTCTTAATGGTGTTGACCGATGTCTTAGTAGCTTCGGCTGTTCGTGCTCTTATTTGACCTTCAAACAAATTCGGGTCCTCTTTTTTCATAAAGCAGTAAACGTCGTAAATAAGCTTCCTCGATTGTCTCCTCATTGTTTGCCTCATTATTATTATTCAATCAAAACTATATTATTTAGGGAAATGACAATATACGTGCGGTCGACTGTACTTTTGCGTGGCAAAGCGTTGAGGGACGACGTGTCACGACGAAAGGCGAAACGCCACTGAGCTTCTTTGGCGTCGGGCGTTCAAGTTATTTGTCGGCCGCTATACATTCAATTTTAGCCGACGCAAATCGTAATGAGCTCGCGATATCACGTGTATTGCGACGCGGGGATGGGGGAGCCAGGGAATGAGCGAGTCTACATGCGCAAACGAGATACCCGCTCAAGGTCAGCGCCCATTAACATTTGCGATGTTTTTGTAAGAGAACGCGTTCAGAACCATTTTTAGACTATGTATCAAACAACTATTGACCTCTGAATTTGTTTCCGGCGTTACTTAGCTCGCCCAAAATAATATTTATTTTTATATTGTTTGTCATGTCACATTATAGCTAGTAATGGGTTGTTATATAAAAAGGTAAGTAGGAATTATGACAGATAAAACAACCGAATGTACAAATACGTGTACAAAAAGAAGATAAATATTATGTATATTTATATTTTAGGATACTTTTGTAGTTCATTTCTGATTGCTAACTCTGATAGAAAAAAGTAGGGTATATTGAATTATTATTTCAGTGACACATAGTCTGTAATAAAATAGGCATTCGGTCGGACCTATGTCCACGACAAACGAACGGCAAACACGACCTTATTGATAAGATTATGATAAGAAATACATGTTTCCTGTTAATAGGTATAGTATTGTTGGAAATGTGTAAATTAATCAGATTCGGGTGACGAATGCTAGGAAAGTTTTCAAGGTGATAAAAGCACTGATAAAGACTTGTTTGTTGTATTAGTATAGGTACTATATAAAAGGATGCTAAAAGGTAGCCCCGATTGTCCCTCTATACATGAGTGAAGACAGAATTAAAATAGGTCCAGCCGTTATCGAGTTTTGTGCTTAGCAACACATTTAGGGATTCATTTTTATTTATCAAAGATAAAAGGTGTTATGATCAGAAATCTATTCGAATGTTTGAGAAAGATATATTTCCCATGAAAGAGGGAATTTGATTCCATTTTACAAAATGAGAATGACCCTCAATGTGACCACTTGCCACTTGGAACAAAGCCAGGCTCGAACAACGATAACAGTTATCATCCAAACATCGTTCGATTTGGTCAACCTCCGATAAAGTTGTTATCAATTATAATATCTATTAATTGTATTCACTTTGTAGGTGCAGTCTTCATTTCGTAACACCCACTATAAGGGTTTGACACATATAAGAAAAGGTGGAATGCCGCCCTGTATTTCAATGTGGTGCTATAGATAGGGTTACCATATGGAAAATTGTAAAGTCCTGACATTAAACCTGATTTCGATAGAAAAGTCCTGATATTTCTATTTATTATTTCTGCAAATCATTTAAAATTAAAGTTGATTTTACAAACCAAAGAAGGTGAATTATTTTATGTTTTAATTAAATTATGTTCATGTTAATTACGTTGATTTGTAATACTATCCAAATAGATTAGGTTTTTGTTTTGGTTGATTGAAATTTTCTAATATTTCTTTTTACTGTATTTTATGGAAAATCGAAAAATCCTGAGATTTCCGAAATCCGGCCGCAATCCTGTACACTAAAAACACTAAAAATCCTGAAATCTCAGGACAAATCCGGAGATATGGTAACCCCTAGCTATAGAACACAATGGAGGTATCAGTTGTAATTTCAAACGATATGCTACTATTGTAGGAAATTCGTGCTTCGCTAGCACTAAATAATGAAAAACCTAACCTATTATCAAATTGTTGAGGAAGGTTTTTAACGACATTTTTATTGTAGTGACAAACACAACAAAAATAAAACAAAATATATATGTATTTCTATATATCATCATCATCTCAACCAACATAGCTGAGACCTATAATTTTCTAATAGGACCTGTACAAAGTAGCCTGGATACAGAGACGACAAGTGGCAAACAAAGTTGCCATAATATCAACTTAGTAATTTATCTTATTATCTATCAAGTTTCATGAAAATCAGTTGATTCGTTTAAGATTTATGGAGGGACATACATAACATACATACAATACTATACACTTACAGATTTATTATTAGTATTGGTTTACTATCTAACACATATTAGCTAGTAGTTATGATTGCAAAAATCGCCCGGAAGAACATAAAACCCATTTTTTTTCTCATCCATAGTTTCTAGCTGACATAAATGCTAGTTATTATATTATTTGTGACACGTTTTAATTATAAAAATCACAAAAAATTAAAGTTCACTTCCATGATGAAATGAGTATAGTAATACCATAAAATGAATGTGTACATTAGCGTCAGCTTTCGTCGAGACGAGAGCGACCGCGAAGCGACAATCTCCATTTGCGAATGCAACTTAATTAAAAAGCCTCCACCCCGAAGCCTGTTCGCCTAATAGAATAGCGTTTGATGTAATAAAATGGAGCGCACAGGGAACACCTGTGCCCGAAGGGGCTCGTAAATCCCCGAATCATTTGTGCGATTGTAAACGTCGACAGAGAACTGACGGACTTTCTTCACGCGCGGTTTTTTGACGCGCGTTTTTTAAAGTGAGGCAGAAAATCTGACGAAAGTAAAAAGGAATTTGACGAAAGTAAAAAGGAATACTGAACCATTAAAAATATCTCATTTTTTATATAGAAGATATATTTTTAAGCTGTAAAGTTTTTTAAGTCTGTCTATCAACGAGATAATGTTATTTTTTCGATATTTTTTAATTTTTAAGAATGAAATGATAACTCCATAGATCAAGTGTAAATTTTTTTTCAAAAAAATTAACATCTTATGTTACCGAGGTCATGTTTTTAGTTTTTTTGTCTGTTTGACTGTGCACCGTTTGTGCACGTTAATCTCCTGAGATTCAATCGCATTCAATCTATTCCTGAATGGCTTAACCGATTTGAATGCGGTTTTCACTGATGTATTGGTGATTACTTGGATTAAACTATACGATACTATTTATCCTGCTAAAATGCTATGTTCCTTTAGGATTTTCAATAAACGAACAACAGAGCATAGTACGGGCTAGTAATTTTTTAATGCCTGAATTATCAGGTCAGTTTAATAATATCTACTCTTAATAATAATGGCTCAGTTAATAATTCGACGTAGCAAACGTCGGTGTGTATTTACTCAAGTTTTCCGCACTACGAAAGCTCTCGTTCAAGTTTTCTCGTCGTCATCAGCTCGAGGGGCGTTTGGCAAACATGAACATTCCTAGTTTGAAAGAGAGACTTTTGTCTTCTACACAGATCGGTACAAATTGACACAGCCAAATAATACATATTATATCCAATCACTATTCTTTGGATAGACATTAAATTCTCTAAGTATTAAATTATTGTGGAAACCTTTCAAGGAATCGTCGTGGTAACACAAAAGTTAATTAATATTAGCTTGTAACACAAAATTAGGTAGGTTATATCTACCATTAAATAGACAGTCAGCTTGCCTGCCTACCTTTAGTTAAAGACAGTCAGCTAACGTGATCAACTTCCCATACGAAGGAGAGATTGATGCGTGGAGAAATAAATATTAAAAATGATTTTCTAACGATTATCACTCTTTCACAGATTATTTATTTTTCAAAAGGTACACCAACAGCACAAACAAAAACCTAATTAGTCATTGGTATAGGCCTAGATTCTGGGTTGCTTCACTAAAAGTGGCTAAGTATTTTATCAGAAATTAACAAGAGAAAGTGATAAGCATTTATAAAAAAATCCAATGGACAGTTTCTCGCAGTGATTTTGTCTGTGACCCTGAATCTAGTGTATCCTTTATCAAAGGGTATAGGTAACTTGTTATATTATTATCCAGTTAAAGACATAATGCAGAAGTTGATACTGTTCGTGACCTCTCATTTGAAATGAGCAGATTGGCCTTATCTACTTTCCATTTGCAGACAAAATTACTAAAAACCAGTCCGCCTGGTGCACTTTCTCCTGCAGATCACATCAGGTCATGCAGCTGGCTCTAATTCTGCACGCACTATTATCGTTAGATCGTTAATTCGACGCGGCTTTGCCTGCATTTATTTTCTAAGTGGAAAATTATCTGGGTTGCCTCTACTTATATGTACTGTTGTTGCACGCGACTTCGTCCGCGTAACTTTACAAAATATAGCCTATGTTACTGCCTGAAAACGTAGCTTTCTATAGGTGCAAGAATTTTTCAAATCGGTCCTGTAGTTTCGGAGCCTATTCAATTTAAACAAATTCTCCTCTTTGTAATAGTATATGTAGACTTTATTATACTTGTATGTACCAGTATGGTAATATGTATGGCAATTACATATGTCTATTTTAATTTCAAATACAAACACAACAATTACACAAATTGGACTGCCCTGTGTAGTAGGAGTAACCATCACAGAAAACACAGTGAAAATATAGAAGCGTAAGTGATGTTGTATTTCGGTGAGTGAGCGAGGAAAACGAGAGTCCATTTTCTTATTTTTATTTTATTTTCAACATAAACCCTAGCAAAACAAAATAACATACAATAGATACAGTGTTACTACCTACATTGCCTTTTATTCTTTATCCTACTTAAGGACAGCAAAGCAATACTAAAACTACAATACTAACACAGTATTATTATAATGTCTGTAAACCACTAATGGTTGGTCTAGACATTTAATTCATGCCAACACAACAATACATTTACATTACATTTTACTATACTTAACATATTTAAAATGAAATCTGATCTAGTTATAAACTTTTACTTTTTACATTATGAAGTGCTTTATTATGTTACATTTAGAAGAAAAGCAATGAATGGAGGTAAAAGAAGGTAAACTTCCTGAATGATAAGAGGTAGATCGAGGTAAGAGGTGCGTTGGTATGGTTAGACGCACTTTGTGAAAGTAATACAACGGAAGTGCATCGTTGCTGCAGTTTATTGCAATATACCATATCCGCTTGTGCACACCACGTAACACTCACTCGTCGACACAAATCTATTGAATAAGCAGACACCAATTAATGCCAAATTTATTTATTTATTATACAAGGCACCCAACGAGGCAGTCTAACTATAAAACACAGTTCAAAGCAATGAGCACAAGGCGTGTGCAACATCTTATGTACTACCTAAATCTAATATATCCAATAAATCTACTAAATGGGAATAAATAATTGAAATATATATATATTACATTACATGGAAGAGATCTCAGGAGAGGACCTAGATTGCCATGTCTTTATGAAGATCATCAAGTTTCTTGGTATTGCAAATGATGGAGTTTTTGGTGATTTTTAGCTTGCAATGTTAATATAAATGTTCATCGCAACAGATTTTGGAGTTTACTCCTTAAGAATAGATTTCAAATAATTTATGGGAGTAAAATCAAATGTCACATGACACACGTTACACGTTACAGGCTACAATATAATATGCTTCAATATTTAACCGTATTTATTTATCATTCGTGATTAAACTCCGTGCGTGCGTCGGAGCTGAGACACACACACTTTTTGATTTATTAAAATAAATATTTTAATGCAGATATTTCCCAGTTACAGAATATTATAAAAAAATTATAATTTTTCAACACAATGGACAATGTGCATTGTTTTGAGGACTCTTTTGAGAGGCTGTTTGTAGCAAATAAGTTAGAGATATGTTTGTCAAACGGACTGAGATTTGAATATTACGAGAATCGTCTGGTATTTCAATAAGTGTATTGTCACGAACACAATGTTTTACATTCCTCAAATGGTAACAGATTGCTTTGTAACAAAGCGTTTTGTGTCCCACTAAAAGCAGACTAATTTAGAGGGCTTCGTTTTCGCCTCGGATGGAACGTGAAACGGTTGCGGCTTCTCGTCGAAGGTAATGAATTCAATTTCTCCACAAAATAGTTAAGATTGAGTATTTCGTTGTTTAGAACACCTCCCTGTTAGGGAAAGCTTGTCCCGATCGGCTTCTATTTGATTAGCCCCCTTTATTTATTTATTTTGAACATATTTATTTATTTATTTTGAACATATTTATTTATTTATTTATTTTGAACATATTTATTTATTTATTTATTTTGAACATATTTATTTATTTTGAACATATTTATTTATTTATTTTGAATATATTTATTTATTTACTTTGAACATATTTATTTATTTATTTTGAACATATTTATTTATTTATTTATTTTGAACATATTTATTTATTTATTTTGAACATATTTATTTATTTATTTTGAAAATATTTATTTATTTATTTACCGACTACTATAATAAAAAAAATATTAGCCAATAATCTTTTAATAAGTTTATTTATTTATTTTATTAGGTACTTACATTATTAATTATTACAATCAATTAATTACCTATCTTTTAATTTTTTTTTATTACTTACATAACACCAATCAAACAATTAATACTAATAATAATAAATGTGTAAGAGTAGAAATTGTATGCATGTATGTTCCTCCATAACTCTTAAAAGAATTAATTGTTTTTCATGAAACTTGATAGATAAACATTAAAGACGCACAGGACAGAGGATAGAGGATCTTAATAGGTTAATCTTACCAAACAGCATAGTAATAGGTCATTAATAAATACGAGTATAATTTACATTTATAAATAAGAGCTATTAAGTACATTTTATCATTGTTAAGTAATTAAAAAAAACTAATTGATAATTGAAAGAAATTGCAAACACATGGTAATAAAAACAAAGACGACAACTACAAATGAAAATACAGATAAGAAAGAAAAACAAGCATATTACATACTCAATAGTGTAAATTCGATAATTTTATAAGCAATCACTCATTAAATAGACATTTCTATATATATTCAAAATTTCAAAATTCAAAATATCAAGATTTCAACAACGAACATAAATATTTATTGGTTAAAATCTTTGATTGGTTGTATAGAAATGAAAATATTATCTCTTATCTGGTAAACTATTGTCCACGGTCATCGCAAATAGATTATTATTATTATTATTACGATGTGAATAAAGAAATTCTACTTCGTTCTTGTACGTAAACTCATGATAATTATGATTTTTGTGCCTGCTATACAAAAGGGCAGATAACTTGTCCGAACATGTCACAGGACAAACGAGCCTGTGCTGTCAAGTCTTCGTTGCAAATATTGCAATAGGTATGAGACAAAAACGCATACATACTTTGTTTGTAACTCCACATACCTAATCATCTATCATACTAATAATAAATCTGTAAGTGTAGGTTAGCTATTGTATGTAAGTATTTTCAAATCATCTAGAAAACCATCGAAATAGTCATATAAAATTTCAACCCAATCGGTTCAGCCGTTTAGAAGTTATGTGAAAAAGATAAGTACGAAACACGGAAGGATAATTCTTACTACCCGTTTTCCCGTAGGAATGAAGCATTTTCCCGCGGTAAAAAGTAGCCTATGTTCATCACGGATAATGTCGGCTTGTAATGGTAAAATATTTTTTCAAATCGGTCCAGTAGTTTCGGAGCCTAAGCAATACAAACAAACAATCAAATATTTCCCTTGTCACTTGTCCCCGCATCTATGTTTTTAAAATCAAGTCGTTATTCCGAAATGAACGAAACTCATTAATTTCCCACAGCCAACGGCGCATAACTATCAATTTTCAACAATTGACGTTTCAATTATGGTCGACAGTCCATAGCAACTGAATGTGCATTCGATAACCACACTCATGTCGTTGCTATTATGCACAAATTCATTATTAAAATATGTATGTATCGATTTAGTTTCTTCACAACGAATATTACTAAGTATCAACTAAATATTGGATTTTCAAAATCGGCTGCACTCATATAAAATTTTATCACGCTTATGTATATAAGCATAGTGTGCCAAATAAGTCGAACTATATTTTACGAATTTTGGTTGGAATTTGTCACACATATAGTTTATTACCTGGATTAACATATAGGATACATTTAATCTTGGAAAAATGTTAAAAATAATAAAAATTGGGCGCATTTGCTATAATAATATGTATATTTTTAAACGGTTTTTGCGTGAATGGTGTCCTCAGCCTATTATATTTTTAGCACGGTCGTAGTCGCGGCTACCAGCTAGTGCATAATATTGTATAACTTCCTAAATATTACTTTTGTCATAGTCAATACAAAAATAAGGCCAACATAAACTTAACTGTTAAATAACTGTAAAGGAATACTCGTTTAAAGCCATTCTAACAATTACATAATAAATATATATATGTTAGACTTAATAATATGTAATTTTTTTTAACCGGAAATTTATGAAGACGGTGACTAATTTGTTTTTATCGTTACTTGCATAACAAAAGTCGACCCGGTTAATGTTATACTCATATTTTCCTAGAGTCGGTATTATTGAACCACATTCGATGACTGCTTTGCTACCTAGTGATGTGCCGGATATCCGTATCCGTATCCTTATCCGCAGATATCCGCTGGAGAAGAAAGATCCGCATTCGTTACTTTTTGGCGGATCTTTTACCTTATTAATTTTTAATTCCTACATAGATAGATATTCTGCACATACATACATTCTGTATAGATGATGGATGAAACTATTAATTTCCATTCAGATGATTGTTTATTTCTTAAAATCAAACATTAGGCGTCAACGTAAGAAAGTAAAGACCCCTTTCCGTATCCTCGGATCTCGACACCAAGTATCCGTATCCGTATCCGCGGATCTACGTTTTCAATGAACCGGCACTTCACTAGTTGCTACCTTTTGCGTGAATAATAAAATTTCACAATGTAATAGAGGTATTGTCGCTATACAAATGCGCTTAGCAACACGATAACGATCGCCGAGTTTAAAGTCGGACGTGCCTCGGTTCGCAAGATTAGTCACTCAGTCGCCGAGTGTGACCAAACAACAGCTGAATCGGCAGCTTTCTTCGACGTGTCAGAACACGTATGGCAAATTCGTCATTGCGTTACATTGCATCACACGATTTCAGTAATTATACCAATATTATAGGCGAATTAATGACTCATTTAACCGACAACACGTGAGCCTCTTATCGTGTGTCGTGGCTTCTAGAAAATGTTAGTAATTTTTATACCTACTTTATCAAAGTAATCTCTATTATTGGCAGACACGAGAGAGCTTCTCAAACAGATAAATGTTATATTGTACAATGGACAATATTTGAGAAAAAAAAAGTAAAAAAATGCTGTATTGCGGTTAGGAGTCCACAAAATACAATATTACATCAATGACAATATTACAATACAACAAGTATTATAAAAGCAAAACAATTGTGCAAAAATTAAAGAGAATAAAAAAAGAAATTATGTTCAAGGTTAATACCGACTTTTAAATGATTTTAATTGACTGTTGGCTACATTTAGCTGATTAATTCTTAAAATTGAACTATACTCGGTGCTATATGTTCATCAATACAATAATTGATTATTGAGATCAAAAATTTATTGTAAGACTGAAATCAATTGTATGCAATATTTCCATTTTTAATAATATATATTAATATGTAGGCATAGCATAGCACTGATAGGAATATTAATACCTATATAAAGCAATCGCGATCGCGAATCGTGCGAACGAATCGTCCGTGGCAGACAGGGCGGCGCGACGCTCGGCCGATATTACAAGTTTAAACCAGTGATGTGGTTTAAACCCATAGTTTTCATTGCTAATGAAAACAGGGTTAAACTGGGAAGATTTGTGAATAAAATAATTGCAGCCTGGGCGAAACCGGGAGCGGCAGGCTTATTACCTAAATGCGTCTGCTGAGCGACAGGCGAAAAATGCGAAAAAATTGTGCAATATCACACTAAATCGTTAATTTTTACGCAAATTTTTACGTGATACGATTTAGTGTGATATTGCACAATTTTTTCGCATTCTTCGCCTGTTGCTCAGCAGACGCATTTAGATAGTAAGAGTCTGTCGATCGCTAGTTTTCAACCGACGAAAACGAAAAAACAAAAATGGAGGAGGTTCTCAATTCGACGCGTATATTTTTTTTGTTTTTACTTTTTTTTATGTATGATAGGGTGGTCCGATTTTGATAATTCTTTTTTTAATGAATAGGGTATACCTCGAAGTTGGTCTCGTATAAATTTGGAAAAAAAATCCTACCCTAAGGGTGGGAAAATTAAAAATTAAGCATGTAGTAAATATTAGATTATAGTCGCAAAAAAATATAAAAAAAAAAAAAACCGCCGAAAAAACTGAAAAGCATAAAATAATCTTATTATTTTACCTAAGTAATTTTGAGTCGGCGCCAAACAAGCAAAAATTACGTAAAGTAAAGAGTGATGCGCGGCGGCGACTCAAAATTACTTAGGTAAAATAATAAGATTATTTTATGCTTTTCAGTTTTTTCGGCGGTTTTATTTTTTGTTAATTAATAATACGTAGGCATTAGCACAGATAGGCAAGTAGGTACGCGAATAAGGCATGCGAACGCATAAGTACTGTGCGAACGGCAGACAGGGTGGCGCGGCGCTTGGCCGATATTACACCTACATACTTGTAAACATAGGTTTCACTGTTTCACACTTATACCTACTTATACTAGCCCGTGCCCGCGGCTAGTATAGTTCCTGTGTCCATACGTCTAAATGTTTATCTACCAAGTTTCATGAAAATCAATTAATTGGTTTTAGAGTTGTGGACGAACATAACTACACTTACAGATTTATTATTAGTATCGATACATAAAATTCTATCCGTGTGTATGTGACTAAACACCTCCTAAACGGCTGAAATCTATTTTGATTAAACTTTTGTGTGTTTTAGGTCTTATTGAGCTTTGAATGGTTATTTCAGCGCGGTTCGAGTAATAAATGTAGCTCTTGCACGCGACTTCGACTGCGTAACTTTATTAAAAATAGCCTATGCTACTCGCTGATAATGTAGCTTTATATAGGTGAAAGAATTTTTAAAATCCGTCCACTAGTTTTTGAGTTTACTCATTACAAACAAAAATCCAAATCTTTTTCGCTTTTCTATCAGTATAACAAAATTGTCTCAAGTAGGTATTTTATTTCCTTCGAAACATTAACAATACAAAACTCAGTGCTCGAATTGAATAGCACTGACGCAGCACAATTTTTTTACAATAAGCCCTCAAGGTCACCTTCATTGCCTGATTGAACTAATGAATTTAAACCTTGTTTACTATATCGATTGCGCTCATACAATTATAGCGCACTAGCGACCTGCTCCCGGCTTCACATTGGGTGCAATTCTTTGTTATTATACCTCATTTCATATGTGAAAGTCGAATTACGGACTACCCATTTAAAAACGTAGCTCTAACATTTTTTTTATACCTATATGAAGATTAAAATCACATTGGGTATACATAATTGAGTAGACCCTGTCAGAAATATTAAAAAAATATTTAAATCAAGGAAGAATCTTATAAGAACAGTCTATTCCTAAGCCCAGTAGCGAGCAATAATATGTCATTGGGATTTGATGAACTGTCTATCAAATGAAAGAAAAAAATACATGTCACGTATTACATTGCCAGCTTTTTTTAAATTTGAACCTTAGCGTATGGAGAATAAGGTTCAAAAACGGCTCGCCGTCACGTCGTATGGTATGAGTAATTGTAATGATGCAATTTGCTCGGTCGGTTGCTGTTGCTAAGCGCATTTCGTTTGCAGCCTTTTTATGCGAGTTTCTAACTGATTGATTTATTGACTACTAGCTGGCGCCCGCGACTTCGTCTACGTTGAAGAAGTCTACATACATAAGTACTAAAAAAAATTGTAAAAATGGTCAATTTAGTTTCAGTATCATGTATAGAGTCTATAAACACGATATCTTGGGGAACAAAGTATGTAACTTACTCCATGCCATGACCAACTCTTACAGATATATTATTAGTAAGTATTGATTTGATAGATTTACAAAACTATTTTTAGACGTAGTAATTCTAGATCTATGGTTTTTAGTAATATCTGATAGTATTTGCCATGAAGGGGTGTGCTATTGATAGAATATGCAGTCAGCTGTCAATGTCACCCTTCGACGCAGGGAGAGAGGGTTTTATCATTTATCGTCGCCGCCTAGCAACAGAACTTCTGCAAAACAGTCTATCGATTCAATTTTACTTTGAAGTGGCCTTCTAATGTTATAATTTTCAGTTTATAAAATAAAAGAATATATGCGTAGATATATTATATATACTTCCGTTGAAAAGAAAGGATATTGTAGTTATGAATAGCCTTTTGTTCAGACAACATACATTTATAACCAATATTTTTTATAACATTTTTTTTGTCTGTCTGTATGTAAGTACAGACAAACTTAGAACGGCATTTCATGCGGTTTTCACTAATTGAAAGAGACTTATTATTTTTATATATAACTAGCTGTTGCACGCGACTTCGTCCGCGTAACTTTATAAAATACTAGCTGGTCCCTGCGACATCGTCCGCGTTGAAAAAGAAATTTAATTAATTCGTTTCAGAGTTGTGAAGGAACATACATACATACAACACCTACACTTACAGATTTATTATTAGTATCGATTGATAGCTAATGTTACTGGCCTATGATGTAGCCTTTTATAGGGGAAAGAATTTTCATAATTGGTCAATAATTTTTGAGTTTATTTATTACAAAATATATACAAATCATCTCTTCTTATTATCTCTACGAACTCCTAATTACTGAACTGTTTTTGATAAAATTTTGGTAACTATGTGTAATTTGGTTCAACTTAAAAGACTTATACAAAGACTTATACACTTTATACAATTACATTTCAATTAGGTACTCGTACTTTTTTAAAACAAAAATATAACTTTAAAAATAGGTATTCAATAGTCAGAGGTGTAATGTAGCGTAATTACGAGCCCCTATTAGAGTTTAAGCGAAGCGTGAATGAAATAAAAATAAAATGCATCTGTCCCTCGCACAGTCGCACCCCCGGCCGGCATTGACTTGTTTACGACTTATGGGGAGTCAGGAGTCACCGTCTCTTTAAATATAACCATTTTAAGAAACACATAGAGAATACTTCTCATTCGTCATACCCTCCCAATACTGGTTGAAAGGGACAACAAGGGTTGAAACCTTAAACCGATTAAAATACCTATTTTCTTCTTCTTTTTAAACTATTTGAGAAACTATTTAATAAGATAATAATTATTTACTTAAAGTATATAAGACTAAAAAGTGTCTTGAAGGCGCCTAGAGCTAATTTTTGCAGTGTGGTACCTCCTATAAGAAGTAATTTGTAAGAAAACTACTTAAATAGCATCAGGACAAGGTCAAGAAACGCAATTCAAATACCCTACTTAACTGTCGAATTAATCCAGGTAATAAACTACTTATATGTGTGTCGAGTTTCATCCAAATCCGTTGGACGGTTTTCACGTGATTGTAAAAAACAAACACCCTCAGAAACTTTCGAATTTATAAGGCTTGTGAAACAGTTTTGTCCCAAGCGAAATATGTCCCAAAAATGTGGATGTTTGATTTCACTCACTTTTGTATTCCAATATTTTTTGCTTTTCATCTAATTATACACATGTAATCTAGGTTTTTAACTAAAGAATTTTCGTCTGACACTACTTTTGAGACACCCTGTGTAACAACCGAGTAAGTAAGCTATTGTTGTAAGCGTGTATTGTGGTCGGGTCAAACACATCCAAATTCCTATAATAGTTCCATGTTTGTCTACAATCCGATCGCTAAACGTTTATTTGACGTCTTATTGTTGTTCAACCATTAATCAAATTAGTAATTCAATGTTGATTCGTCCCATTCAGCCGACTGCTGACGAGTTAACAATAGGGGAGAGTCGGCCGACGACAGGAATAGCTACCGACACATAATTGCTTTGCAACATCATTTCGATGTTGCCTATCCTCCTCTAATAATCAATTTGCTACTATTTACTAACATTTATTTCGTTTAAAATCATGTTAATATAGTAGATTAGCTATAGGCACTAATATTATAAAGAGGAAATATCTGATTGTTTGTTTAAATTGAATAGGCTCCGACTTGAAAAATATTTTCACTATTGGAAAGCTATATTATCAGCGAGTGATGACAAAAAGAATAGTATCCTGAGTTTCCTTCGGGGTTTCTTCTCAGGATCGTCATCTTGGCTTTTTCCGAAACCCTGGTAAATTTAAATTTTAATATGACGATCAAAAGAGTTTCTTGTAGAAACCTAATTATTGATAAATAAATTTTGATTTGATCAACATATGAGCCCATTACCCCCTTCCCTTCCTTATCCCTTATCCTTAATCCTTCTATGGTCAGCAGCGCACTTGTAGCACTTATGGCGTTGCTTGTGTTATAGGCGACGGTAGCCACCTTCCATCAAGTGGACCGTCAGCCTGTCTGTCGACCTTAACATAAAAAAAAAAAAATATAAAGTTACTCGGAAGTTTATAAAAAAAAGTTGTGCATACTCACATTATTTTTATATACTTATTTATTTATATGTACTTAAGTAAAGTCGCTGTCCGCCTCTGCCTGTTTCTTCGGTGACTCCTTCTAAATCGCCCTACAGATTTTGATATAGTTTTCACTAAAGGAAATAGCGATAAACGAGACTTTCCCCAAAATTTCCAATATAAAATTGCAGAAAAAAATTACATCCATACGAAGCCGGTGGCAAAACGCCAGTGGTCTCTATATTGTAACAAAACAAAGCTAATATAAATAATTGAGGATGAAGTAAACATGATGTAATTTTCCAACCGCATTCAGAATCTAATTATGTTCAAATGACAGCCACCTTTCATAAATCATTGCGAATGACCCGAAAAGAATCCAACACGCCATCGCCGAAGCTATTTCGCTTCGATCCATTGCTGCTCCAGTCCCATTCAAGAAAAAATGGTCGCGTGAAAAGAGAGCATTGTATGCAGCGCTACTCGGTTGAAAGCTTCATAACGCTGCTCTATGATTAACATAATTACTGTGTTGCCTGGACAACGTATTCAATTGTTATTATGTTAATATGGAGCGAGCTGTTCTTCTAAATCATTTTCAATTTGAATATTAACGATGTACTTAAATAATTATTTAAGTATAGCATAGCGTTTATGGCAAATGATATTTAAAAAAAAAAAATACTTGTAGTTTTGCTACGCCCACGCTTACCTAATATTTGAATTTTTTTTTTTTGTTAGAACTTGTCACGCCCACTCTCGGCTTACAAAAAAAATGTTAAATGAAAAAAAAATTCAAATTGATAATTTCAAAGCGTGTAAACTTTCATGACGCGTTTACGTTTTGATAACTAATTCCAATTATCTAAACTGCATTTAATTAAGTCTCTAATCAAAGTTCAGATGTTATCTTGTGGTCAGTTTATTAGTCAAAATCAGGTCTCACATCGATAAATTTATCTCATCGTTCAGAAGCATGTCACAGACTAAATTACGACTCGAGATAAGTTGGCACACTTTGCAATTGTTAACCCACATTATATCATTAGGAACTAAATGAAACACAGAATAAAGTTGGTTAAAAAAGTATATTTAAATTAATTACACAAGACACAATGGCTACAAATGTGGAAGGTCACGATACTAATGTTTGGTTTATGGCACGTGTTGCCATTGCCAATAAGACAGTCGACGAGAAAATGCGTTTTAAAATTGCTAATGAGCAGTTTCCCAAACATGGCGCTAATGTTTGCAAACGACGACAGAATAACTAATTGGAAGTTTGTGCCAACATTTGACAGTTTTCTTACAAATAATCAAACTCGATAGAGTTACCTGCTACCTGCCTAATGTTTGATCAAACGTTCGACAGTAATTTTTAAAAATATTTATAATAGTAACAAATATAAAATAAATATCGCTCCTTAAGAACTAAAGGGACATAAAACAAAAAATAATGCAAAAAATTTTTATTGCAAAAATACAATCACAATACACTTCAATATGTTGCAAAAAGACTTATTCAAAAGTAACTTATATGCTTATATCTCCTCTAGTATTCAGTTTATTATAAAAGTACTCAAAACGTTATATATGCTACTTAAAAATAAAGGCTTCAAATGATATATATATATTTGATATAAAATATCTAAATAAGAAACAAAAAATTAATTTAATTTTTTGTCGATTAGCTCACCTGTAAAAAGTGTAATTTTGATTTGTTTTCACTTTTGATTTTAAGCAGCGATATTTCTTATGGAATGACTATTGATTAAATAACAGGCGAAGAAAGCGTCGATAATTTATTAAGGAGTTTTGGAGAGAACAAGTTTGGTAGTTTGTGAACAGGTTTAGAAACAGGTCAAGACTTGTCCGAGGTCCAACCCGAAGACGGGACGCGAGGCGTTATAGGATGGGACGATTGGGACGAAAATGCAATGGGGCATGTTATGATAATGTTTACGGACATTTCTCTTCATGAAACAAAATATAGTCATTATTAAAACGATGATCAGTGAATTAACTTATTGCCTGCGTGAATACAGCCAGTAAATTTATAAAATACTAGCTTTTGCAAGCGACTACGTCTGCGTAGGCTATGTAGCCTTGTAATGGTGAATGAATTTTTAAAATCAATCCACTAGTTTTTGAGTTAATACATTACTAAGAAAAATACAAAATCTTATTTCTTTATAATAGTAAGTATAGATTTGACAGTTTTACATGTAAAATTTAAAATCAGTTTTTTTTTTTAATTTTTTTGGCAATTAGTGACGAAATAAAAATAATGCTAAATTAACACACAATAGACCAAAAATAAGCATAAACCATGAATCTATTAAGGCGTCAAGGTTTGTTTTGCACATTTGAATTAGTTTTCTACAATGTTTAAGAAGGATCAATAAAGATTTATTTTTGTATCGCATAGCACTTAATTTACAACACAAGGTGTATTTTGTTTATATAATTATGTCATAAAAGAAAAACATTTGTGGCAACAACTAAACATGATATCATACTTGAAACATATTGTTTAATTAAATAAAACAATGTGAACTCATGCCAAAAACAACTTATTTTAAAAATGCTATGTAAGAATATTATATATATACTTCTTCCCTTTAAATTCGTAATTTTTTTTAATTTTTTTTTAAAAAGAAAGCAACTCTATGATTTAAAAATAAAAGTAGAGAAATTTGTCGTAAATATCAATCAGGCTCTAGGGAAATGTACACGAAAATAATTGTCGGATAAATCCGACTCTCGCTACTAAAGGATTTTTCTTTGTTATTTTGCCATAACGTATTTTGGTAAAAAAATATTTTCTAGCCGATTAAAATGTTAGTAAAAATGGAAAACAAAGGATTGTGTGTGACCTGTGAACTTTGGGAGGTTGAAATAAAAATTGAAGATGTAATATTGGATAAAATCGTGACTGTTGGCTAGAAGTTTGATTGTAGTACCTCCGTGGTAGTACTGAGTTCGGTTTGGCCGTGAGTCACGTTCGCCCAAGGCCAACTCGCCGGCCGGCATCTATTCATTTTTTTTTTTCAATTTAATTTTCTACAAGAGCTTATCACTAGCTGGTGCTCGCGACTTCGTCCGCGTAGAAAAGTATAAAACTCAATCTACCGTATTTTGGATAGATAGCGCTATCTCCCGGGCCAAGCCGCTAGTATTTACTTTTATTTTAGATTTCCCGTAGGAATGAAGCATTTTCCCTCGTTAAAAAGTATCCTATGTTCATCACGGATAATGTCGGCTTCTAATGGTGAAATAATTTTTCAAATCGGTCCAGTAGTTTCGGAGCCTATTCTATACAAACAAACAAACAAGTCTTTATAATATTAGTATAGAAATATAGATGAGACGTTATTTATTATTTTGACAAAGTTAATTTTTAACCAAAATACCAAGGTATTGCTTAAATACTGGACGCAAAAACTACTGGACCGATTTAAAAAATTCTTTCACCCATAGAAGCCATACATTAACAGCGAATAACATAATTCATATTATACTAGTTAGTGCCTGCGACTTCGTCCGCGCTGAAAAAGAAAAAAGTAGGCTATCCTGTGTCCTGTACGTCTAAATGTCTATCTACCAAGTTTCATGAAAATCAGATAATTCGTTTAAGAGTTATGGATTAACATACATTACATACAATACCTACACTTACAGATTTATTATTAGCACCTATTGATGATTTATTAAGTTACGCAGACGAAGTCGCGTACAATAGCTAATATTTAGAAAACCTTATTAAGTAAATAATTTTTATGTAAGTAAAAAAACCAATATTTTGCAAACTGTACGCGTCTGTCTATTTCTTCGTTACTTCTAAATTACCCAACCGATTTTGATTTGGTTTCCACCAATGAAAAGAGGGATAAACGGGGAAGGTTTGTGTTATAAATATAAAAAATTGCATCCCGAGCTAAGCCGGGAGCGGATCGCTAAAACATAGTCATCATAATATACCTAATATATTGTATTTGTAAGATCACTATCATGTCTAGATTGAATTTTTTTTTATTAATATTAACACACAAAAAAAACTAAAACATTGATAAGTATACCACATTTATCTTTAAGAAATTATTCTTAATCTGAGCTGTATATTTTTCTTTGCAAAATAGTCTTTTTTATTTTATATACAGGCTGATGCAATAGTAAGAGTTTTTACATTTTGCTTTCAAGCAATGGACGTTATAGTTTTGAACATTCTAGTTATATTACATAGATTGACAAAGGTAAACAGAATATCTCCAGTGTTAACATTTTTACATAAATAAACATTTACTTTGATTATTTAAATATTATATTTTTCTAAAACATTACTTTTCAGAAACAATATTTGTAAAAGTAATTTTATATTGTAACATCTCAGTAAAAATGTAGAGTTTTCAGGGTTTACACAAACTTACCTAGGTACTAAAGTTTATGAGAAAGTCAACATTAAGTATATTTTTTCGCTTTTTTTATACTACTCAGCTATAAATTTACTTCGCTAGTTACTAGCGGAATATTTTTTTCTGCAGTCTTATCGACTGTTTTAAATATTCTAGAATCGACAAGGGTAAACAGAATTTTTTTAAATTTTTTACATAAGCATAAACTTTTACCTTGATTATTTAACAAATATATTTTTTCATAACTTACACTTTTCTTAATAAAAATTTGTAAATGAAATTTCATATTTTATTATCTTAGTAAAAATGTAGAGTTGTCAGCGTTTACACATTACATACTAAGTTAACACGTAAGTACTAAAGTTTATGTTAACATCGATATGTGTTCCTACTTATTTTTAACCAAAACTCACTGAAATTACAAATTAACAATTAATCTTTATTAACAGATTCTGTATCGCTTTATTAAAATGAGATTTTGTTCATATGCCGATTGTACACAAAGTAAATTATACATATTACATATTCGTAAATACGAGAGAACAAAGAGTTCAAGGATGAGACGTTAAACAATGGATATTATAAGAAATGCGAAGACATGGAACTAATAGATCACCACTTGACTTGGAATGAGTTCCACCGATGGAACGGAGAACAAAGAAAGAAGCCGGCCGGCTCGGGGCCGGGCCGGGGCAGACCTGCCGGTGGACCGCGCGCGGAGCGTCCGTCGGCGGCGGCGGACGGGCGACACTGGCGCGCGGGGCACCCGCCGTCGCCTGCGGAGTGTCCCCGCGCACCCCCCCGCGGCGGATCTCTATAAAAGCCGCGAAGGCTTCCCGATTTCGTCAGTCCGTCAAGAGAGAACGACAGGGTCGGGTGGGTCGAACGGTGAGCCGAGGGTGAGAGACGAAGCCCTGTGGTTACGAGATCAGATCTGATGCAGTCGTGATACACCCGTGAACACTTTCGGTCGTTTCCCATAGATCTCTTCTTCGCGTTTACTAGTCGCCGGTCGTTCAGTGCGTATTCGCAGTACAAAAGACACTTGTGATATTTTTCTAGATAAGTTCCGGTGCGGAACACTTTAATTTTTTCGTATTTAAAAGTGTACAATATAAGTAAAAATTTGGAAAACATGGAGATCCTGCCGGTCACGAGTCAGTTTAACGTCGGATTTAACAGTGAGAAAGGTGAGTTCTTCTGACTTTCTATTCTGCGCGCTCGTCGAGTCGGGGGAGTTAGCGGCTTTCTAAACCGGCGGCCGTCAGCTGTTGCTATGCGGCGCGCGCACCGGTCGCCGCTCGTTATCGCAGTTGCTCCCCGGCCGCACTTCGCGATCAGCTGACGCGTATGGCAGTGAGCTTTAATTCGGTTCTCTCTTGTTGTAGCATGGAATGGGCCGACATGGCGGGATGCGCCGATGCCGGTGCCGACGGAAACGGCACTGGCGCAAAGACTGGAGAGGGAGCTTCGGGCCGCCAAGGGGGCCAGCGAGCTAGCCGCCGCCGAAGTACTGGTGCCGACGGAACTTCTAGTGCGAGCTTCGAGACAGATCCTGGCGTTAGCCGAGGGCGAGCCTTGCGGGTCGCGGGGGGCAGCAATCATCGTTGACGTCACTGGGAGAAGATTAGCGGCTTTCAAAGTGGATCCTAACACGCTCACGACGCACGAAATACATCTGCACCTACAACACGATCCAACGAGCTGGACTAGCCTGCTGCCGCAATTCATCAAGTGAGTATCCCGGCATCCCTTCTGCCGACTGTTGACAGTCTTGACTAATTGTCTGACCAGGGACTAACCGCGCTTTCCTCGTTTTTACAGAAACTTCACGAGAAGCGGCACCATCATCATCAACCCCCAGTTCACGATAGAGAAACAGAAGCTGTTTCGCGGGCAGGCCGAGTGAAGCCCCCGCTGTGAGCCGACTGACTGCCCTCCCCGATATCTACGTATCGTTACTTTAAAAATATCAACATTATTATCTATATGTATATTAATTACTATATATTTTTATTAAGAGAAAAAAAAGCACAGCGTGATATGTAACGTATAGTTGTAGAGTAAGCGCTCGGTGAGCGCAGAGTTTAGTCGGAAGACGCGCTGGCGACGGCGCGGGACGACGCGCCTCGATCTCTAGCGCTCCTTCTCCCCTCCCGCGTCCCGCATCCCGCGCCCCCTCCCCCTCGGCCCACCGTGCGGCCGCGTCCCGCGCCGCCTCAGCATATAATATATGTTAATGTTTGTACGATATACTATATTTTTATGATTGTGAGTGTGGTGCGCAGCCTTTGATCTCAGCCGTCGCTGCGCCTGTGATAAGACGCCCGCCCGGCGTACTGTTAGTACCTTTACTTTTGTTTCGAGTTCAATTCTATTCTCAAGTTAACTAGCGACCCCCGAGGGGGTCGGAGTGCGTTTTTGTAATTGTACTAGTTGTACATTTGTTTGTGATACTACTTTTGTAATTAAAAGCGTGAACAGAGTGAATATTGATGAATGAGCGAGCGCAGATCGTGTTAGAGGTGTATTAAGATATAATATTATATATAAGAGATGGACGGAGACGATATGGGCAGTGGCGGGCCGGGGAGGGCCCGGCGTCGGACTCTGTCGCCGGCATCTCCCCGTCCGGCGTCTCCCCGTCCGGCAACTTTGCAAAGATCTCAGGTTATATTATAAAGATAATAAAAAGTATTAAGTTATTTAAGTTATAATTATAAAGATTGTATGTACTTTTGTAAGATCGTTTCTAAGCCGCGCGAAGCAGCGACAGATTATGCATTTCAGCCAGTGAATGTTACATCTGATGTAAATCCATAGACTAAACGTTTTTAAACGAAATCTAAATGTTTGTAGGGTCCAGTGTTTAAAAAAAACGCACAATATCATAGTTCTAGATTCACTCATCAGTAAAACATTTTAAAATGCTACAAAAAACCTTTTACTCACTTCTTTCTATACTTGGATTGTCAAAATATACAAAAATAATGATTATTGATATTTATTTGATAGACGGTAAAAGAAATTGTAGAAAAAAAAATACATAGATTCAATAATGGAATTACTTTGTTTTAATTTTACCCCAATTGTTCATCCTCCTAACCTATGATATGCTATATTACAAAGCATAAGTATGCCACATTATACAAAGCAGCCTCGACGTATGAAATAAACAAAAACACGAGAAACTTGTCGAAACAAAGAAAACAAGCGATTTCCATAAATTACCATAATTTTATGTTCGAATTGAAAAATAACCAAAGAGGCGAAGTAATTGATTCTTATGGAACCGGTTTAGAACTGGTTCGGACCAGATGACCAGATAAGAGACTGGTTTCCAATGTAGCCGAAGAGCTTTTTATAGGCTTTTCAGCAAAAGCTGCTCAAATCTGGAAAAGCTTTTGTGACACACTAGATGAACTCTCCAAACAAAACCGGAAAGCGTTTTGTAATATAACAAGTAATTATACACGGAAGACGAACCAGCATTTATGCTTTTTGTAACTCAGACTACTTCCGAGTGTCAATACAATACATTGACACACTTGAGAAAGAAAATTAAGAAAAATGAAAAATAGAAAAAAAGGAGTCGAAGTTATAATCATTCTGTGTAATGAAAGTCGGTGACAAAAATCTTTTGACTGAATAAAAATATTTTTAACATTCAAAGTTTTTGTCAATATTAGCTGAAAATGAATCGCTAACTAAATAACATGTAAGTAATTGACGACATGTTTGGTCTAGTGGCTAGTAACCCTAGTTGTTAGTTAACCAAACGGTCGCGGGTTCGAATCCCGCTAGGGTCAAATGTTTATATGTCAACCTTTGTACCTGAGTCATGTATATTTTGTATAAATTTATAACATGTATGATGTATATATTTACAAAAAAAAAGTAATCTATGTATCAACTATATCAACTGTCTGGTATACATAATACAAGCATTAGTTGGCATTAGTTTGGTGAACGAGTCAACAAACTATTAAGATTAAATTTTCTAATTCGTAATTAGCAGTAGTTTTTCTTCTACATGAAGTAGTTTTTTTAACTTTTACAGTCTATTTTATTTTTGGATTAGATCTATTTTGTTCTAGTCAGAGCCGAAGGCCACTACTTACATTACCTAATTTTTTTGATAAGTCCTCTTATAGGTTTATTCATTTTAGTGACGATTTCTTTAATTAAAATTAATTATTTCATGGAGTTTTATTTTGAAAGTAGGTTATAATAATAAACAAAATGTTGAAGGCGGCCGGTGTTTAGTATTTCAGTAGAAATTTATTTATAGTAAGGTCTAGTTGAGCGCCATCTGTTAACGGCTCGCAAAACTATTTATCATTGAAATGTTTCAGTACTTTGATATTACGGAATCATCTCGCAGATCAAAGCGGACAGCACGTGTGCTTATTTTACTCATAGAAAGTTCTAGTTAAAGTTCTAGTTAAGTAATGGAATTGTAATAGCGTCTTATAAAATGTAAAAAGCGTAAATAATGACCGAAGACCATTAAAGTAATTACAACAATTATTGTATTGTTATTAATTCATCTATTTATAAAACCTGTTGAGACCCTGACGTACAAAATGTATATTTGCATTTTAATTATTATTGATTCGCGAGCATTTTATTAACAACTATCTGTAGTTGAATATTTTTTGAAATTCCCACAAGAAGCTAGCATTTTTCCAGGATAAAAGGCGTCCTATATGACACTATCTCTGTGCCAAATCTCATCAAAATCTGTTAAGTCGTTTTTGAAATTAGTGTGCACAAATGGACAAAAATATAAAAAATCATAAACAATTCTATTGAATAACGTTTACAAACAGTTTTTTTTAATTATTATATTGAATATTACACATATTTTATATGTCTATGTCGAGCCCATTGGATGAGTGTGTAGGGGCGCTTGCCTTAACACAGAGTTCAAAGGTTCGATTCCCGGCAAGGTCAACTTTGGAGACGAACTTTTCAAAGTTGACTCCTGGATTTGGAAAGTAATAGATATAGATAAAATGGTTTTATGTTTTTACTCATTTGTAAAACTGAATTTACTCATTTTTAAAAGTGATTAGTAGATGCATAACCAATTATGAAATAAATGTTGAAAGAAGTCAAGAAATGTAAATTAAATCCTTACATGTTCGCTAGAAACTCGGAAACTACTGCACCGATTTTCATGCTGTTTTCACCAATAGATAGAGTGGTTTTCGAAGAAGATTTTAGTATATAATTTACAAAGTTACGCGGCCGAAATCGCGGGCAGTAGCTAGTAGTTAGCTAGTCAATCAATCAATAAATCTGTAAGTATAGGTAAGTAAGGTATGTATGTTCCTCCATAACTCTTAAACAAATTAACTGATTTTCATAAAACTTGGTAGATAAACATTTAGACGTACGGGACACATGATAGACTACTTTTTCTTTTTCAACGTGGACGAAGTCGCGGGCACCAGCTAGTTTGTAATAAAATGAGAATTTCACCAGTAAAGAATACTTATAGCTGGCCGTACAGTTCGCCTTAGCAACACAACTATGAACTTATTACATTTTAATGTCTCTTTAAGTGTTCGTGGCTCGTTTATCGTTAAGAAAATCATTAATCTGACCCTAATGAGTGTTATAATACCGTCCGCAATTATAACAACTTCATTGAAACCATTACTAACGCCGTTAGATGTCCACTTTATTGCTTACTAGCTGTTGCGCGCGACTTCGTCCGCGTTGAAAAGATAAAAGTAGTCTATCCTGTGTCCCGTACGTCTAAATGTTTTTCTACCAAATTTCATGAAAATAGGTTAATTCGTTTAAGAGTTATGGAGGAACATACATACATACAAAAACTCTCCTGTAAGAAGATTCTTAGTAGGTTACAGAAGTTAGTTACGAATGAGACTTTATTATGTACACTAGCTGTTGCCCGCGACGTCGTCCGCATTCCAAATGTTATATAGCCTAATTATTTCTCGATAAATGGATTAAACTAACACAAAAATAATTTTTCCCTGCGATTAGCGCGTACAACCACACAAACGAACTTCAGCTTTATATTAATAGTGTACACTTTTACCGTAACTAAAATTAGTTTTAATAAAAACAAAGTTTGTCATAGCTAAACACTAAGCCAGGTTTATTTGCATAAAAGGTTTATTCAAGATTTACTGTCTAGCAAAATTATAATTTACTTATACATTTCTTAAATGGAGCAAATAATGAATATTGTAATGAGGCCCTCGCAGATTGGAAACTGCAGACCGATTTCCATTACAATAAAGCGGCGTTAACCAAATCCCTTCTTCGCACAGATTCGGAATTGGAAATAACAGAATAAACACTGTAAAATTTAATGGTAACAAACCCGGCACACTCCTCCATTACCAGTGCTGCGATAACGTGAAACTATCGCATAGCGCGACGTACATTGACTGCTGAGTGTAGCAGCCTCGCTTGGCAATTCCAAGCTACGCACCGATGTATAGCGTTTAAACGATAGGTTCGTTACGTGTGTGAGTTTGAATGATTGCAGAGTACACAGTGCGAGAATAAATTGAAGTCTGCTGCCAGTAGCCAGTGGTAAACAACACAATTAAGGCACAGTTCAATTGACGATGTACTGCCTCCGGCGTTAGACACGTGTAGGGCACTGTGTTGCTCTGTGTACAGAGTCAGTACTCGGATTTGGATGCACAGCGTCTTGTGCAAGCCCAGTTGGAAAGCCTAGCGTGTGCATTTTGTGTATATTTAGATCGAGTTACTATGTACGAGTAATAGGCTGGTAGAGCCATTGCTCGGTCGAGCATTAGAAAGTCAATTTTTAACGTAACAAGGTGGTTTTGTTTTAATGGGTATATTCAGCATAACAATTGTCTTTATTTTTTACTAGCTGGCGCCCGCGACTTGGTCCGCGTTGAAGAAGAAAAAAAGGCCTATCATGTGTCCTGTGCGTCTAAATGTTTATCTACCAAGTTTTATGAAAATCAGTTAATTCGTTTAAGAGTTTAAGAGGAACATACATACATACATAATTATTAAATATCGAATTTACATCATTGAATTTATTTGAAAAATAAAAAGTGGGAATTTATTGTTTATTTCTCATAGAAACGTCTTTACTTGTAAACAAATAATTAAATATTAAATAACAGTAAACATTCTAGCTATATATATTTAAAATTAAAAGAGAAATATATTATATGTAACTACATATCTAAAAAACAATTACATATCACTATAATAAAATATAAATCCTTAAAAACTAACTAATTATTTTCAATAAATACTTATAAATAATTTAAACCTTTGATTATTAATTTAAATTATATAACATGTGTGTGTTTTTGAAGATAGGGGCATTTCGTCACAGTGTCTCTATCTACTCTGTGACGAAATGAAACACAGATACTCGAGGCAGAGTACAAAAGACACAAAAACCCTTTCCAAACTTTCTAATTGGTCACATTAAGCTTGTCATATATACTTGCAGACATCGCGTCGTATCGTGACAGCGAGATGAACTAACAAACAAATAAATTAACTACAATAAATTGAACAAACTTTTATCGGACGCCACATAAACGTCTTACAAGCAAAAATGGGCTTTAAGCGGCCGTAATAAGACACAGATTGAGATTGTCGAGTGCCACTCCTAAAGTGGTGGAGCTCATTGCATGATGGCCCTTCATCTCATAGGGTTATTTATAGAGCAAGTCGTTTATGCGAATGTATAGTTAAACATGAATATTACGACAACTATATCTTTAAATAATATAACTACTTACGTCTGTAAATAATTAATAACAATTTCATAATGATTTTTTATGAATTCGGCTATATATATTTTTTTTCAAATATTAAAGTTAATAATATTCGTTAAAGTCCGAGCCAGGTTCTTATGAAAAACAAAAATTGGAATAAGTTCCCGGAAAAAGCATAAACATTTGCCCATAGCGAGGTTCGAACCCGCGACCGTTTGGTTACTAGCTACTAGACCAAACGTGTCGTCGATAATAACCCAACAAAGTTTATTGAACAGCTGAAAATAACCGCTTCTAATTTGTTTTCAAGCCAACTTTCTCTTATTTTTTTTAGGTAAAAATGTAGATAATAAAATATAGCCCCAGACTCGCAAACAAAACACAGTGTTTTATTCCGCCAAGTGTACAAGTGGCGACCGTCAAATTCAATTAGCAAAAGTAGTTCATTGTACGTACGCTATAGTTGTACTTATCAATATTTTTAGATAAAACCTACCTCCATTTATAACGTAGTGTTGCGTAATATACCTTGTTTCTTGTCGTACTTGTGCCTTTGTCAACAATTTCATCCTACAGGACTTGTTTGCATTAACAGAAACACCTCAGGCTTGGCATAGAAGATTCCTTTCCTTTATAACAAAGTCCGAATCAGTTTAGCGATTTAGCCGTGACTAAGTAATATTTTAGGCAGTCTCTGATATTAATTATTAATATTTCCTACCACTAAGAAAAATAATTTTCCTAGTACCTAGTACTAGGAAAAAAAATCCTTTGAACAAAAATCTAAAACGAAACATACTATTCACAGAAATAAATATAGTTCTGAAGTGAATACGTCTTTAAAGTAAGAAGCAATTCAGTTTGTTGCTCTACATACATATATCTGTCATCTACATCCAAAATTTAATTACTCCACTCGCTAGCTAAAGGATCAAAGAACTTTATGGTATAGACATATTATAATAATAAAAGAAAATATTAGTGTACACGTATGCACATAAAACACAGTCATGTCTTTGTCTATGCCTACGACAGAGCCACACTATTTTTTAACACGAATTTTAGTTTAATTTTGAACCACATCAGCGCATTTGTATAGCCACTGGTGTAGTTTGTGTTACTAGATGTAACACTAGTTACTACTACTGTATAACAATGTATAACTTCTCAGTTTTAAACATTTTAAACCTTTGGGAAATCAATCACAAGGTAAATATTAAGAGAAACTTAAATTCACTTTGTCGTGACGCTTCGTGTTTTGATGCAATAGAAACTTACAAAGTATCTCTTGCCCCAATTAGTTGAAATGGGACATTAATTAATGGCCCCGAACCTAATCCAATTTAAAAATTGTGTTCCGTGTCTAAATATAAACGTTACAATTGGCCAATGTACGCTCCACTCGCCAATTGAGCCAATCAGGTATTGACATGAGTTATGCTCTTGTTGACTTTAGCTCCAGGCTCCAGCACGGCATAAGGACCTGGTAGCACTTCGTTGACTTCTCCTAATGCTTTTCATCCGAATTCCTCAGAACTTTCACAGGACTCAGCATTTTGGCGCTATAAGCAAGCACTGATATTCCGTTGGACCCTTAGTTTAACACACACACGGCATACGTTAAAATCAATAATTAAACAAATAAATTTCCAAAACTCAACTCTTTAAACTTTAGACCAACATTGACAGACCTTCGTAAGACAAGGGCATAACTTACACTATTTTTTAAATGAGTTAAATTAAAAATATTTAAAAGACTATGGGGCTTATTTGATGAAGAATCATTTAAAAGCAATATAAGCAGAAGAATACGATATTAAATGCAAAAAAAAATAACTTTAAATGGCTCTCCTCTAAAATTACAAAAAGTGCAGTTATGCCCTTGTCTCGCCGAAGGTGCGACATGGCTATTTAATTCTCAATTTTATTGTATAGCTTCCCAACAGTGAAAGAACTTTTCAAATCGGTCCAGTATTTTCGAAGGCAATTCAAATCAAGTCTTTCCTCTTTATAGTATTAGTATATATTATCAGTAAAGACTGTTGCAGAGGTTGCATGGGGGATGCGATTTACTGAGCTCTCCGCTGAGCGTGTACACAAGGGAGTCTGCTCCTGCCAAGATTTATTTGCGTCTGCGCACGCGTTGCCCGCACATGCGTTTGCGAACGAACGTGTCATGTAATAGTTACAGAAAAGGTCAGCAGTTGGACTTTATCGTGGATTTGCAGCTTCATTAACATTAAAAGCTCAATAAAAGTTTACGTTACAAGCAGGGATAACAAGTCATAATATATTTTATTTCAATTTTCATATTATTTCAAGTTCCAATAAGAGGTTTTTCAAGTTTACATGCCCATATATACCTTTTATAATATCTGTATTTTTCAGAGTAGCATAACAGCACATGTGCTGCCATTCATGCGTTTTATGAGGATGACCAGGAGATCAAATGATCTCTTTTCCTTCTGTTAGGTATTTCTTATGTTATTAGTTAGTTACGTGATTTAGTTGTGGCCTTATTTCATATCTGCTTGCGATATGCGCACGCGCATGGGCAAGTACTTGTCTACTGTGGGTGAATGAACGAGTTAGGTAATGTTTTACAGAATATTACCTTTATCTGACGGCGATGGCGGTCCGTTTGCGCAATTTGACTATTTTCAATCTTACCGAGCGAACGATGTCAAGGTCTCGTGTGAATGAACTCTTATGCACGATTGCCAAACACCATACTAACTAGGTACTTCATTTAGTGGTGGCAGGCACTGCATCTATTTGATATTTTTCAGAAAAAAACCTATAATGACCTAATTAGGCTCCAACAGATTCTCAGTCCGTGTTAGTCCAGTGTTCACGCATTCTTATTTCAAGAACTGAAATAATGTCTCGTAGATTTGCAACAAGTATTCTAGCGCAGAAAAGCACCAAGTAGTTACTGTTAGGTATCAAAAATAGGTTAGCATAAAATAAAATAAATGAACTTGAAAATAACCTCAATAAGATATTTGGTTCAATAATTTCATATGTTACAATTAATATATTATATGTAATTTTATGCCAAAGGAAAAGAATTATCCTGCTTACAGATTACACTGCTTAAAAACTAAAAAAAAAAAACCAAAAATGTTTTATTGCAAAAATACAATCACAATCATTCATATTATATGTTGCAAAAAGACTTATGGTTATTTTATTCCATATTTATATTTTATATTTTTTTTATATATTCAAAAGTAACTTATATAATGTACTTATATCTCTTCTAGTTTTCAGTTTATTATAAAAGTACTTCAAAAATCTAATGCTACTTAAAAATACGCTTCTAAAGATGTATAATATGCATATAAGTATTTGATACTAGCTGTTGCCCGCGACTTCGTCCGCGTAAAAAAAGTTAAAAGTAGCCTATCACGTGTCCCGTACTTCTAAATGTTTATCTACCAAGTTTCGTGAAAATCAGTTAATTCGTTTAAGAGTGATGGAGAAAAATACATACAGAAAAAAATTCTAAAAATGGTCAATTTAATTTCAGTATCATGTACAGAGCCTATATACACGATCTGAAAACAAAGTAAATTACTCTATGACCGACCCCTACATATTTATTATTAGTACATGATGATATTGATAATATCTAATAAGAAAAAAATTGACAAAAAGTGTAATTTTGATTTGAGTCCCTTTAGTTTTTAAGCAGCGATATGTTCAATCCTTACTAATATTATAAATGCGAAAGTAACTCTGTCTGTCTGTCTCGCTTTCACGCCAAAACTACTGAACCGATCACCATGAAATTTTGCATACACGTTGTCTGGGACACCAGTAAGGACATAGGATACCTTTCATCCAAGAAAAAAGTAATGTTCCCGAGGGATTATCTAAAATATAAAACTGTAACTAGCGCCTGGCCAATGTGTTATAGCAAAATGTTGTCAAGGGTTTACTTAATTACTTTTATATTTTTAATTTATCATCGCGTACGAAGTCGCGGGCACCAGCTAGTGATGTATATTTAAGCAATGGCAGGTCACCCACCCACTCACTAAGAGTGCACGAGCGACGCCATGTCTGCCAAATTTATATTTCAAATAGACAAATAGTCGACACAAGTCAAAGAAGCAGACGAATTTATACTTATGTATAGATAAGTGTTATCTCAAGGTTGAAGAATTATAAATAACATTTCGTGTTCGGCCGTAGTAAACATGTTTTCTGCACAATCGCTAATGTTCTTAATCAATCTTAAAGTTGGTTTGTTTTTCACGAACCACGTGGAAAATATTTGCGTCATCCCTTGCACCATCTGTTAAATGAGTTCAGAACTAAACAGTGTTTATTCCGAATTCTATATTATATAGCCGCGATAAAAAGACTCTTATTTATTTATCCAGAAAATGGTTTACCCGCCTATCAAGTTTCATCAAATTTGATTAAACGGATTATGCGTAATCGGGCAGCAAAAATATAAAAAGATATTTATGCCATCCTATAAATGTTATAAATTAATAAGTTATTATTATTAAATGCAATAAGATAATATTCTTATTGCATTTATTATATTATGTACTAGCTTTTGCACGCGACTTCGTCCGCGTAACCTTATAAAATATAATACATTCGTGTCTGTGAAACCATGGAAATACACATACAAAATTTCAACCCAATCGGTCAAGCCGTTTAGTAGTTGACATACCGACAGCAGCGCCACCTACCGGGTCCAATTGTATTTTTAAATCATCCAGCAAACCATCGAAATACCCATATCAAATTTCAGCCCAATCGGTTCAGCCGTTTAGAAGTTATGTGAAAAAGAAGTTAAGTACAGAAGGATAATTCTTACTACCTGTTGTCCTTTTACCAGTTTTCCCGTAGGAATGAAGCATTTTCCCGCGGTAAAAAGTATCCTATGTTCATCACAAATAATGTCGGCTTCTAATGGTAAAAGAATTTTTCAAATCGGTCCAGTAGTTTCGGAGCCTATTCTATACAAACAAACAATCAAATCATTCCTCTTTATAATATTAGTATAGATAGATAACTTAATATTATTATATCGAGCATATTATTAATGGCAGATTTTGAAATAAAAAAAGACCTAGTTTTACGTCCGAAAACTCATTAATTTCGTATAAATTTGTATGTGCAAAATTAGTATTTTTACTTTAGCAATTTTGATAGCAATAGAACCTGAAAATATAAAGTGTGGGAACAACATGAGTATAGGAAATATCTATTACAAGCGATCATGAGAGTAAGTGCATAACAATTATCATACTGGTAAATTACCAACCGAAAGTAGACACAAAAATGGTTCTTATGCATCTTATAATAAAGGCGATTTACACTCAAATATGCCGCATTTATTTTCGCTTCTGTGTTGTTTGGCAAGTTCCCTGAGAAACACATGTTCCAGAAAGGTCATCGGTCTGTTGAAAAAAACAAGATGAAATTTATAGGCAATTTGTTTAAAATAAAGTGCTTTTTATAAGTGTGGCAAGTATAAAATGTTTATCAAAAATATCTCTCAAGGACGCGAAGGGCTTTAACTTTTATGAGAATGTATGGAGGTTATGAACTGAAAAATATCACTAGTTTTTTACTAGCTGGTGCCCGCGACTTCGTACGCGTTGAAAAAGAAAAAAGTAGCCTAATCTGTGTCCTATACGTCTAAATGTTTATCTAGAAAGTTTTATGAAAATCAGTTAATTCGTTTAAGAGTTATGGAGGAACATACATACATACGTACAGCAAAAATTGTAAAAATCGACAATTTAGTTTCAGTGTCATGTATAGAGCCTATATACACGATATTTCTGAAAACAGTAACTTACTCCATGACCAACTCTTAAAGATTTATTTATTAATAGTTACGATGATGGTTCAGTTATGGTGCAATCCAAATAACAGCATAAGTGCTGTTTTTCGGTAAGTGCTTAAAGCCTCACATATCCCTTATCTCATCCCTTACTCACTTACAGAAACACAACACCTGTAGATCTGAGCCTAGCGTTATTTATACAATTATATAATACTAGCTGGTGCACGCGACTTCGTCCGCGTAAAAAAATATAAAACGCCATCTACCGTATTTTGGATAAATGGCGCAATCTCCAGGGCCAAGCCGCTAGTATTTACTTTTATTTTAGATTTCCCGTAGGAATGAAGCATTTTCCCGCGATAAAAAGTAGCCTATGTTCATCACGGATAATGTAGGCTTCTAATGGTAAAAGAATTTTTCAAATCGGTCCAGTAGTTTCGGAGCATATTCTATACAAACAAACAAACAATCAAATCTTTCCTCTTTATAATATTAGTATAGATGTAGATTTAATCTATGAATCTATGAATCAGCAAGCAGGGATGGTAAGTGGCAATGGTCGTCAACAATAACAAGGTACACTAGGCATTTGTCGAGTCAGACAAGCTAGGTATGCACTTTATTTACTTATCTTCATCATCATCATCTCAGCCGTACGACGTCCACTGCTGGACATAGGCCTCCCCCAAAATTTTCCAATTGGACCGGTCAGAAGCAGCCTGGATCCACCGTCGACGCGCGGCCCTTATTAGGTCGTCTGTCCACCTTGTGGGTGGACGTCCTACGCTGCGCTTGCTCCACTCGAGAACCTTCCGGCCCCAGCGGCCGTCGGCTCTTCGTACTTTGTGCCCTGCCCACTGCCACTTCAACTTACTGATTCGACGGCTTATGTCGGTAACTTTCGTACGTCTGCGGATCTCCTCATTTCTGATTCGATCTCGCAGTGTAACCCCGAGCATAGCCCTTTCCATAGCTCGTTGAGCGACATTGAGCTTCCTTACGAGGTCACGTTTCAGCGCCATATGTCATCACTGGCAACACACATTGGTCGAACACTTTTGTCTTGAGACACTGAGGAATTTTGGACGAGAATATGTCTCGGAGCTTATCTTATAAAATGTATTTTATTTTTTATATTTAAATAATAAGAATGAGCTCACCTATAAGTAAATATGCCTATCTTTATGTCTAATTGTCTATACATTTGTGACGCATTCAAGTCGTATCTCTCAACTCGAAATTTCTAAATGACCTTGCTCGTTTTGTGTTTATTTGCATGACTTTGTGTATAATAGTTACATTTTGTTATCTCATATTCCAAAGAACGCAGACCAGTGTAAGAAAAAAATATTATTGAAATATATTTAATGTATGTGAAGTATAATAACTTTTATATTTTTTATATCTTTTTTTTTCTTCTTTTTTTTTTTTTTTTTTTTTTTCACAGAAATTTTTGGGATGTCTGGAAAGATATTTTAGAAAGTAATTTTTTCCTAACAATAAGCCTTTATTTCCGAATTTTACATTCATATATTTCATATGTTTAAATTAATCTTATAATGAATGTAAAATTCGGAAATAAAGTCTTATTATTATTAATTTTTTCCTAAAACCTAGCTGTTTTAGGACTAGCGGGCTTCCTCCGGCTTCACACGGATTTTTTCTGAAAATTACATAATAATATATATAAAAACCTTCCTAGCGTAAACAATTACATAATAAAACATACGATGTGGATTATGAGCAAGGTAAAATTTCTTTATCTGTTTTCGAATAACAACTATAAAAATGTTTTACATATAAAATTATACTTTATTCGTACTGCGTTAAGACTCAAATTTGTTTAATTAATTGCAGTTTCTTTTTCAATGAACGTGTTCACATGCATGTAAGTAAGTATAGAGTGTGCTGTAGATGTGTGATAAGTATATATATATACCTATATAGGGCATTTCCAGCACATATCGAAGAAAATTGGAAGCACAGGCCCGATCGGATTTGAACCTGCGTCCTTCAGTCAACGATCACTGCTTACATGATACATATATAATGTTTTTAGACTTAATTAATGAGGTATTTTGTGGCAAAAAGCCATTGGACGATGGATTCTTCTTCAGACGAGCTCCCTGGTTTTTTTGTAACCTTAGTCAAAGATAGTCATCGGATCGGACCATCGCTCTGTCTGCCACCAAAAAAACTAAACCGTTATGCCACGGTTTCGCCTATAAACAATCGGGGGGGAATAGTATAAATTAGTATAACACATTATCCTTACTTCCTTACGAATATTATAAATGCGAAAGTAACTCTGTCTGTCTGTCTCGCTTTCACGCCCAAATTACTGAACCGATCACCATAAAATTTTGCATACACATTGTCTGGGACATCAGAAAGGACATAGGATACTTTTCATCCAAGAAAAAAGTAATGTTCCCGAGTGATTATCCAAAATATAAAACTGTAACTAACGCCTGGCCAATTTGTTAGAGCAACAAGTTGTCAAGCGTTGTAATTGCTTTTATATTTTTAATTTATCATCGCGTACGAAGTCGCGTGCTCCAGCTCGTAATATATATTATGTACTTAGAGTCCATCTGGAATAATATACCTTTCAAATAATGAAAGAATTTTTCAAATATGTGCACTACGATTTCGGAGATTACGCTCCACATACAAACAAACGTACAAAATCCGTTTATATTTTTGAAATATAAAAAGAGTACACCGATCCGCAAGGATAGTTAAACGAAATAGCTTGCCATTCAGCGACTCATTCAGGCGTCAGAGAAGCGATTTTTGTAAATCTTATTTCGAATAAAAATGTATTGAATTTGGATTTGAATTTGCTTACAGATGAAAGCCCAAGCCGGCGGGCCTATTCTCTATCTGTGGTTTTTAAAAACGTGTCGACTTCAAAGTCGACATTAAATAAGAAATAGTACTTTCTCAAACTAAAAACCACACAATAACGCGCCAATAACTTCATCGACATGTATAACTATGGAAAAAACGTCGTGGACATTTTGACATGTGCCTAGTCAATACCAAAGTAGCCAATTGTCGAGTCTATAATCGCATCGAGTCGATAACCACAGCAAAACCACACATAGAGAATACGGGCCCGGGATTGGAACCTGCGTCGCTGAATTCGTCACGACGGCTACCTATTAAAAATGACGTCACGACGACGACGGCGTCTACGTGAGCCAGTGGAGTTATCAGCAGCAGTGTGAGTCAGTGGGTAGTTAGCATACAATCGAGGGTCGCGGGTCGCGGGTCGCGCTACGAGAATGTGTTTTTTTTTTGTGAGTCGAGTCGGCGAAGGCTAAAATATAATTGTTCGCTTTTGTTCCAGTTTATCAATTTGGGTTCGCGTACGTGCGACCCCAATAGCTTATTGCCTAATGAAGGTACTCATTGTTTTGGGCAATAATTGAAGGTTTAGAACTCTGCTTCTATAGATCATTCACAAAACACTATAAGAAAAAGTAATCTAATGTAATGTCTGGTATCCATAATACAACAGTTGCTTAGTGTGGAACTAGATGGTGCTATGTGGAATTATTCTTATTTTTCATAAGTAACACATACATATAAATAGATATTGCACTATGTACCTAATGGGATTGCAATATAAAGAGTGACGGTCGGTCGTTATGCACTCTATCTAAATTTGCCGCTTGTCGCCGTGACGTCATCACCGTCCTTACAATCATCCGATCACGACTTTGTCGCTACGCGTGGAGACCGGTTACCACTAGTGTCCATTCCGGGTGTTTTGCTCATTTGTAGCCTATCTTTTTGCCTGTTATACTTGATATACTTCCTGTTTCGCCCACAGCCCACTACATGGTAAATTCACGACCAGTGTTAGCCTCAATAGGCTCATAGGAATAGGATGCTCGATTTCCATCGGAGCAGGTAACAAGCTCGAGCTGTTGGCTGTGTTCCAACAGTCCTTTAAAAAAATATTGCACGAGCTACTGTCAGAATTTGATTGTATAATAAAATGGCCGTATAGTCCTACAAATTGAGTGGTACGTTTTCCCAGTCCTACACTTGGAAGTTGTTTACGGCTGCTAACTCCTTTAGGCTTGGTTTTTCATATTAAAAGGCACATTGTGTTGTATATGTGAACACACATAGCATAATAATACAAAGTGTCTAAATGGCATGCCACTGTGTAATCGTTGGAACAAATAGTAGTGTAATAATAGACATTAAACAATTGATAAGTAATAATAAAGTTGACACGGATAGATAATATTTTTCTCGGCGTCCGGTGGTATCCGGTGATATCCGGCGCGAACCGGCGCAGCGCATACTGTGTGTACAATTGCTTTGTCGGCCGTCTGCCTGTCGTGAACTAATGAGGAATTTAGTCAATATTGGCACATCTGGTTCGATACATGATTCAGTCAGAAACGAAACGGCTTCGTGTTTTTTTTTCTTTTGTGACAAACATCGTACGCCTGCGCGTTTCAAAAACCAAAATTTCCAATTTTATATTTTGATTATATAGGTACTAGCTGTTGCACGCGACTTTGTTCGCGTAACTTTATTAAATATAATGCATTCGTGTCTGTGAAACAATGGAAATACACATACAAAATTTCAACCCAATCGGTCAAGCCGTTTAGTAGTTGACATACCGATAGCAGCGCCACCTACCGGGTCCAATTGTATTTTTAAATCATCCAGGAAACCATCGAAATAGCCATATAAAATTTCAACCCAATCGGTTCAGCCGTTTAGAAGTCATGTGAAAAAGATAAGTATACGGAAGGATAACTCTTACTACCCGTTGTCCTATTACCCGTTTTCCCGTAGGAATGAAGCATTTTCCCGCGGTAAAAAGTAGCCTATGTTCATCACGGATAATGTCGGCTTCTAATGGTAAAAGAATTTTTAAAATCGGTCCAGTAGTTTCGGAGCCTATTCTATACAAACAAACAATCAAATCTTTCCTATTTATAATATTAGTATAGATTATAGATAAAATGGAGATGTGATAAAACTGTCAATGGCAAACAGTGAAATTAAAAGAGTAATCAAGATTTTTAGACATGAATGCGAGTTTAAATTTGCCTCCTTAGTCCATGAAATTCAGAAAGTGATAACAAAATCGGGGGATACAGTTTGATGCTGTAGCTTCATATCTATCATCTACATCCATAATTTAATTACACCACTTGATAGCTAAAGGATCAAAGAAATAAAACACATTTTTTGAATAAATTCTACTTACCTTATTTGATTTGAATGACAATAAATTATTTCACAACCCTTTCTCCACCCAAATCAAGGTATCACCAATTTAATATATAACTAAACTCGTGCACAGAGCCAATACTAGTGGTTTGTGATATTAGGCTAATCGGTAAGTAAATATTTTTAATCATCACCCTATGTACGAATATGTACATTGTACATATACAATACTCGTCTATCTATATGTATAAATGAGTACCATGTATCTAGCTAGGTACGGTATATGGAGAGATAAAAATGTAGAAAGTCTACGCACCGTAGCACTTCGTAGCACTCGAGCACTGTATTGCACGCACAAAACCAGAATAAGTAGTCCAGTAATAAAATTAAAACAATAAATTGAAAGTGCAAAATGATTTTAATCTCATTATAAGTGATGTAACGGCATTAATTCCGCGTATTACAATGTTGCCACGTTGCAATTTTAATCGGAAGCCTTACAGTGTTGCCAACTAAGCGATTTGTTGATACCACGTCGACGGTCTTCCTTTGCAAATAACCTTATACCTTATTTGTTTGTTTTAACTTTCGGTTATCACCTAGTACACTAAAAGTTAAGACTTCACTGAGCTGAAACAGCTTATTTTTTATGATGTTTTCAAACAAAAAATGATAAGGTTGTAGTCATAGCTCAATTTTCACGTGAATATTTTATGCTCAGGAGCCTAAAAGCCTTCCCGTTTTTTCATCAGATATTTACACGTACGGTTACCATCCCCATCTTGTCGAAATCCTACTTTTTTTCGACTAAGTGCTTTAAAACATGCGTTATAATGCGCACTTCCCAGGTTTTGAACTCCCTTCTAGTAAAACTATTTTGTTAGACAAGGTGCAACACTTAGATCGGTCAATAGACATAACATAATCGGAGATGTTAGCACAGATAAGAGAATTGGTGACCTCCATTTGCAATACTTTATCACAGCGGATATATTATGTACCTTTCATATATGTATACTATTATTTGAATAAATTAGTGCACGGGGTTTGCAAAGGCCCAACTGCGTTAACGCGGTGCATGCGAAAACACACCTTATCACGTTGTCGATAGAACTGGTTATTCGTTGAGGATCGTTTTGTACAATGACAGCGATTTGCAAAAAGGAAGATAATAAAAGTGGGTTGATAAGACCGGAGCGAGCTGGTTTCGGCGATCCTATTACGTATAATATACTCTGCTGATAACAGGAATATGGGTTAATCAATTTATAATATTTATTGCATTCATTTATTATTAAGAACCTATAATTTAATCCGTGTATTGTCCGTGGTCCACTTACTTTGTATCCAGATAATCATTAATACAAAAGTGAAAACCGCATTCAAATCGGTTAAGCCGTTTTTTTGACATTAATGTATATATTGTCAAGGTTTAACAAATTATTATTTTCAAACATAATTTTTAAATAATACCTAATATTATCGACTCTTCTTCAAGTAATAATAATTGGAAAACTTATAAGCCGAAAATATTATATTGAAAAACTCCTTATTTATTTATACATACTAATTACTAATATTATAAAGAGATAAGATTCAATTGTTTGTTTGTTTGTTGAAAAATTCTTTCACTGTTGGGAAGCTACATTATCAGCGAGTAACATAGGTTATATTTTATACAAGCGAACGAAGTCGCGTGAAAAAGCTTGTTAGTTATACCTATTTTAAATTTGCCACAATTAAATATTACTATAAACGATTATTTATAAATTTCTCATTCGCTTGGCAATCTGAATAATGAGTTCAAGCGCAGCCTTGGAATTGTAATACAAAATTTAATAAGAATAATAAAGGCGATGTTTAAGAGGGAAGAATAGCACGCACTCGTCCATACAAAAAGAGAAAACGTTTTTCCACTTCTAAATTTTTTCCAATCTCCATGATTTTTTTGCATGTTATTGACACAGTGAAAGACTAAGTTTATAGGTTTTCCTTTTTTCAAAATTTGCATTAGATTCAAACTTATAGGCACCTTAAATAACTTATTTTTTATAATTAAAACTTTGTCGAATTAAACCGTTTGTTTTATAAAAACCATCTATTTTGTTATAAAAAGCGAAACCTATAAACCTAGAATATATCATGCTGAAACGATCGACATGAAAATCAAAGTGATTTGTTAAGATTTAGTTAGTGGAAACTGTTTTCTCCCGAAATGAAATTTCATCAAAAAAAGGACTATTGTCAGTCGGAAGCTAAAACGCTCTCTATCGCACGACTGCCCCGAGGCTAGAGCGCACAAGCGATAGCATGTGTTTTCCTAAAGCTATACTTCCCTCTTAATAAGAAACTATCGCTATCGCTATTGCTATCGCGAGGCACACGTAATAGGAGCCGCCCGTACCTACTGACTATATATAGGTCAATAGTTGATTGCTAGCGATATGCAAATACAACACGCTTTGTCTTGTTGCTAACCGGCCATCTTTATTATCATTTTATTTACACAACTGATAACAGTAGCGTCGGAAATTTAGCAATTTAACATCTGCAACCAGAAGTGGGCTAACGTGTTTGATTATTATAAGTAGCTCATTTTATCGTCAACTGACTTCCAAAAATGAGGAGGATCTCAATTCGACCGTATTTTTTTTAATGTTTGTTACCTCATAACTTTCGACTGGGTTAACCGATTTTGATGATTCTTTTTTTATTTGAAAACTGATGCTTCCCGTGTGGTCCCATTTAAATTTGGTCCGATTCTGACAATGCCATCCATGGGAAAACGGTTTGAAGTCGGTTCATTTTTTGTTAAAAACTCGTCCTTGTTGAAAAAGAAAAAATAGCCTTACACTTACAGATTTATTATTATTATGATGATTATATATAAAACTAATCTACAACAGGTTTGAAAAGCATTGTTTCTCCGAGAAACTAACAGCCAACAAATTAAATGTTTTTTTACGCATTTTTGTTATTCTACTAATATTATAAATGCGAAAGTTTGTAGGTCAAAACATCTTTTCATTATCTTATGTTTTAGAAATTAGTTGTCTATTTTTATATTGCACTTTATTGATATATATTTTTTTCTTATAACTAATTGCCTCTAATAAAAAGTTTAGATTGATCCTGACGAAAAAGGAGTGCATTTAATTTGCCTGATAAAAACTTATAAGAGAGTTGGTTACGAGTAATACATACCAAATCTACTGCGAAGTAAAGTACGAATTAGTCAGGGGCACGTGAATCGCATAAAAACTGATACGATTGTCGGTAACAATGTTAAATAAATTGAATCGCCTAGCGTTACAAGGTCGACTTAATTAGATCTACAATTAAGATACAATCCGACGAAACTCGGCTTAAATATGCTCTTTACTATGAATAATATGCAAATGGCTCTGTAGTGCTGTGGGCGGGACATTAGCCACCGATTCCTAATTGTACAAAATACATTCCGGTTGCTGTTAACCTCACAACTCCAAATCGTATTGTATGTAGAATCATGTGTCCTATTATAAAGACTATAAGATTATTCTCAACTAGCTGGCGCCCGCGACTTCGTCCGCATTGAAAATAAAAGTACCTATAGCCTATCCTGTGTCCTGTACGTCTAAATGTTGATCTACCAAGTTTCATAGACTAGTCTAGAAGTGAGTTTACTGAGAAGAATAGTTAAAACAGTCTTAAAAATATTGGGAATGGTTTCATTTGATTCAGAATTTCATTCTGAGAAAATGGAAAATTTTATATTATCCGCCAATAAAAATTGCAATTGTTATAAACAAAAAACGAAGAGAGAAAAAGGGAGTGTCCATTTTGTAGCTGTAACCAAAAAATATTGAAGATAGCTCAAATTTGAAATAAAGTTTCTAAAAGAGGTGAAAATTTCAGTACAAAATTTCAGACTCCCTTTTTCTCTTTTCGTTTTTTGTTTATAACAATTTTTATTGGCCGATAAAATAAAATTTTCCATTTTCTCGGAATGAAATTCTGAATCAAATGAAACCATTCCCATATTTTTAAGACTTCCCATATTTTTCTCAGTAAACTCACTTCTCGACTAGTCTATCATGAAAATCAGTTAATTCGTTTAATAGTTATGGAGGAACATACATACATACACACATACAATACCTACACTACACTTACAGATTTATTATTAGTATTAATTGATTGATTAATGATTGATAAGAGACACACAGACAGGAAAGTTTCGCGCAATTCTAACATGTACTAACAAGGATGTATATCTCTTCAGTTTTCTGGAATTCGTCCTGCAAATGGTGTTCTCGTTTTCACGGGAAAACTGCAAAATATATTTCATCAAATGACTGTTTTCCAGTTTTCCAGTAAGTTTATTGTTCAAGCTTTTAAGAAAGCAAAATTTTGTAGTCGTGGAATATTTTTTGTAAAGATGATCCCGTATCTTTACGAAGGTTGCAAATGTTACTACGAAAAAGTGAGGAAAGATTTGCGAACGATTCGCTCCGCGAGTTCCCACGGGTGGAAATGTTCCGTTCGGACCACACCACCACTGGGTATAATATTAACAATGAATCACAGTCATTGTTTATACGACGGAAAACGAATGTCCGATGTCAACAATGAAAAACGCTCAAGACAAAAACGCCCGGCATTTTATTTACACGTGATTACAAATGATTGTGGCTCACTCGACTCACTCATAATTTCACACATTTTGCTTCGGATTGAGACACTTGAGTACACTCGCATGGCTTCATTGTAGGGTAAATGCGTCTATTTACCCAACACTAACACGTCGTTCTATCTCACTTTCAATCCTACATTATTTCCTTCACGAGTGATCTTCGCTCGATTGGCTAAAGTTTCACTTCACGACAGATGGATACTAGCTACCGTTAAGTGTAGTTAAGTGAAAATCTCTTAAAAGTGAGGTTGTCATAGCGTACCGGAAGAATAATTATTCTCGTTTAGCTGTAGGGATAATACTTAGGATGTTACTTAGATCTCTCACCAAGAGGCCGCCAAGGCCGCGCTGGAACGATGACAATTTTATTTGATGACTGCCTCGTTTGATGCCTTGTATAATCTATATACTTACTAATATTATAAAGAGGAAAGATTTTATTATTTATTTGTTCAAATTGAATAGGCTCTAAAACTACTGGACCGATTTGAAAAATTCTTTCACTGTTGCGAAGCTATATTAGCAGCGAGTAACATAGGCTATATACGAGTATTATAAAGTTACGCGGACAAAGTCGCGTGCATCATCTACTAAATAAAAGAAATAAATATTTGCTACAGCTAGAATCGAGCTGCTGTCAACTTATGTCTCGTTTACCTTTAATTTTGTAATGTAACTATACCGACAAAACAAAGCATGTACTCATCGTTTCTTGGAAATTGAACCAAACATGAACTGTGTTTGAACAGCTGTAGCTGGTATTAGCTACATTTGTAATTAAATGAATTTAGAACAAGAAACAGCTACCCTTTCCGATTTACTTAAAATATTTCAGTTCGGTGAGTTTTAAAGATGACAGACAGACAAACATAAGCTAAGTATTATCTGCGTTTTAGACGACGTAACTTTAGGATGTGACATACATATTTAAGCTCGGTGAGATTTGAAGATATCTGACAGGTAAGTAGGCGACTACAGACTAAATAGTTCGGAAAACGTTACTACTAGGTAACTGACATACGACATGTCAGAAAGTTTCCTACAATTGATTGTAATTTCAATTAAAATCGAGGCGACAACGAATGACTCATGTAGAGGCTAAAATATACAAAGATGTTTATAATTGAAAATTCTTTCGCCACCTGAACCAATATTCTTTCAGCTTCGGGAATTCCATTCAATCATGTTGTCAATAAAACAGTTTTTGCACGTTTTTTTCCAAGGAAAGTCTGCCTTTTGGCATTGCATAAAAATGTAAATTTTACTGTTACTGATGTAAAACTAAAACTAAGTATTATTATTTAATAGTTAAATCCTATGGCGTGTACAAACAAACAGACAAGTCACGGTCAAAACATACAGATAGCTATGGCGACCGTTCTGAATTCAGCTACAAATTAACCACCGCACAGTAACATCTTAGAAAGTATATTTCCTCTGTTTAATTTTATTTAAGACTAGCTGGTGCCCGCGACTTCGTCCGCGTTCAAAATGTTATCCTAGAGTCTAAAGCCTTCCTCGATAAATGGACCATTAAACACAAAAATGTTATCATTCGTCTCAATTTCTATTTTGTAATTTGTTTGTGTATACCTTAAAATTGCCTTGTATTACCTATACCTATTATAAGTTTTTTGTTTGTGCTGTTGGTGTACCTTTTGAAAAATAAATTAAGTTTGATTATCGCGCCCTCTCGCAGTGAGTAGTCGACTTGTTGAGTCAAAGCTGTTTGTCTTAATAGTTGTGCCACTGAACGATAGATTGCGTTAATTAATCTAAATAAGGATAACATATTTTTTATTTTATTTTTTTTAGCCTTTTAGGTCACACTAAATAGCTCAAAGCCTACCTCGATAAACCAAACAAAAACCAATCCATCACAAAAATATTTTTTCAATTGGAACCAGCAGTTCCGTACAACCAAACAAACAATCTCTTCGTCTTGATATATGTATATTCGATTTACACTGGTTCGAAAACGCATTTTAAATATATTTATTTATTCATGATTAAGTTAATAAATTGGATTATTCTGGATAAAGTATTACAACTCCTTAAAGTCGCAACTCAGTATGCACTGCTACTAATAATCACCTATATTTTTTTTATTAAAATAAAACACATGTTTTGTTATTAAAATAGTGAAACAAACTCTTTAGTAACTGCGCAGTTGGTGCTAATTTTATATGAAACAGACATTTTTCTATAGTTAGTTCACATTAGTTTATAATTAGCTATCACAGTCGCTTATCGAATTGTAACATAAGCGCTGATAACTCTAGGGTCTATGACCTGTCTCATCGATGTAGTGCCACTAATGAAATTCGCCTTTTCAATAGTAAATTCAATGAAATCTAATATCATCATCATCGTCATCATCATCATCATCATCATCATCATCATCGTCGTCGTCGTCGTCGTCATCATCATCATCATCATCATCATCATCATCATCATCATCATCATCATCATCATCATCATCATCATCATCATCATCATCATCATCATCATCATCAACAACAACATCATCATCAATCAATCGAATTGATTGAAGTATACACTTTACATGTATTTTTGCACGATTTGAGCTGTCTTTTAATGCTAAAAATTACTGAAGCGCTCAAAAATAAAAAGAAATTCCGTTGGCATGTCAAAACAACATTAATTTTTTCTTTAAATGTAACTAAATCTCCTTCATTTATATTCATGTTTTGTCAAAATTTTATATAATGTACTTGTATATCAAATTCTCATGCAAAGGCATGTAATGTTGGTGAATATCTACATTTGCATAAATAATTTCAGAAAAGAAGAAGATATCGTCATTATGTTAGCTACATGAAACACCTCATACATTTAAATGGCACATCTTCTTTACAAAGTATCTTTGTTGTATGTAGGCTTAGATCTTTTTAATTTTTAATTTTAATGCGGTTTTCACTAATGGAAATAGCGTTAAACGAGGATAGTTTTTATATAATGTAGTTTTCAGAAATCGTGATAAAAGTGCAAATATATTAATATGTTGTAATTAGTTTATTTGTTTTTCTCATTCTTTTTGTTTGTTTCTTATCTATTCGTATGTTTTCTTCCTGGTCCAATTTTCTGTAGTAACTTATAATCAATACTAATAATAAATCTGTAAGTGTAGGTATTGTATATGTATGTATATTCCTCCATAACTCTTAAACGAATTAACTGATTTTCATGAGACTTGGTAGATAAACATTTAGAGGTACAGGACACAGTATAGGCTACTTTTTCTTTTTAAACGCGGATGAAGTCGCGGGCATCAGTTAGTTTATAGTAATACTAGCTGGTGCCCGCAACTTCGCCCGCGTATCTTTGTAAATTATATACCAAAACCTTCCTCGAGAACCACTCTATCCATTGGTGAAAACAGCACGAAAATCGGTGCAGTAGTTTTTGAGTTTATCACGAACAGACAGACAGACGCGGCGGAGGACTTCGTTTTTTATAATATGTAGTGATGTTTTAGTAATTATTAAAAACTTTGCTGATTTCTGTTTTTATTGTATCTGTATAATGTGTAGGGAGGATATTGTATGTTTCCCTAATAATATATAAAAAATAAAATATATATTACATACATTCCCTACGAACGCGTGTCAAATTAGACATTTATATATCAGAAATAAGTAGCTATATATTTTCCGTGTCAGTCCACTTTGATTTTTATGTTTAAACATGCAATTTGCAACGGGCGTGTTGCTAATCGAACATAAACAATGTTCGTGAGCAATCTAATGTGAGCTTTAACGCCGTACGTCATTAAGGGTATTTTTGTATGGACCATGAATAAGTCCGTAGGTATCAATCCTTGGGGTAGGTCAGCGACCCGAGTGCAGCGTACTGCAATCTCTATAATCGAAACACACTAAAACCTCACGTTGAAGCATTGATAAAACAATATCTAATATTGCATAAATTACATCTTTTTATGTATTTAAGGGAAAATACCCAATTATTGGCACTTTAAGAAATACGACTATTATTGGCACCTTTCGACCAATTGTTCAACTCTAATAAAATTTGAAAGTTTGACAATATTTAAATCGTTTGACTGTTTAGTGTTAGCAATTCTCATAAACCTAAGATTTTTATTTTTTTTGTGGGAACTGGGAACACAGTTTATGGAATACTTAGTTTTCTTATTTTTTATTGAAAGTTTAGGGTGCCAATAAATTGGAGTGGTGCCAACATTAGGTCATTTTACCCTATGTCTTATTACGTCAATATCTGTATTATTTATTATTTCTGTATTATCAGTATTATGACTTAAATGCACTTATTTCAACAATTAAGATATCGTAAGATTCGTCTTGTAACTTGAAATTTTATCTATCTGTACACAACATAGCACCTTTTTTGGAGTTGTGTCGTATCGTATAACAATGTATAACCATTCGTTGCGTGTTGAGAAATAGACACGTCATTTATCAATAAAAATGTATGCTATAGTAAATGTAATAAAGTTTACAATAGTAATAAAAGTGTTGAATCGCTGTTATTTATTGTTAATTACCTTTTAGCGTTATAAATAAAATGATTACACTGCAAACAATAATGATATTGTAAAATGTTTCCTCAACGTTGAGGCAGGTCAATAAACTGACGCACACAAGCGCACTGATTTTCAGATATTTGCAGGACTTATTTCTGGAAACTGAAAGGACTTATAATTATCTGGATCTGTCTTGGTTACGTCATTCAAATCCACTGTTGCTTGGGTCTTTCGATTTTTATAATTTACACTAGCTGTTGCCGGCGACTTCGTCCGCGTTCAAAATGTTATATCGCCTCGAGCCATTCTCGATAAACACAAAAAGGATTTTTCAATTCGAACTAGTAGTTCCTGAGATTAACGCGTTCAACCAAACAAACCCTTCAGTTTTATAATATTAAATAAAAGTATAGACTATAGATTTTCATAGCCTAAAGTTCAAATTCCATTATACTATACTAGCTGGTGGCCGCGACTTCGTCCGCGTTGAACGATCAAATGTACCCTATGTCCTTTCTGGTGTCCCAGACAACGTGTATGCAAAATTTCATGGTGATCGGTATTGAAAATAAATTCAATTCAGCAAATATTGCAAAAGGTAATAAAGTAATGTACAATCAGATAAGTATTATTAGAATAATTGAGCGCAAGCAACATGACCCATATCGGCGGCGGCTGCCAGGAAACGGCCATTATATAAATAAAGTGTAATTATCGCCTATTGTTGGTTACTCGACTCTTATACGAGTCATTTATCACTTTGTTTTCGTCGTACAAGCATTGGCAGATGCTTCGGCGTCGTAATGCTAAAACACTATCTCTGCTCTTATCGACGACGTTCACCGACCCCGCAATTTATTCATAATTTATCGCCTTTCATGATCTTCCCTGGTTGCTGCTCATATTTCAAAACAGCGCCCACTTATCAATGGACAAATCGATGTTAAATGCGCCACAAGAAGATAATTGTTACAGCCACTAATAGGCTATATATGGTAAGTTCACAAAATAAATAAAATTCGCAGATTTCGAGGAGAGCGACTATAGAGCACATTGGAAATGAATTTATGGAATTCTAAAAAATAATTATGTTGTTCAGACTTATTGACTTTCAAAAAGGTTAAGCTACAGGGCTTCTTTATTTTAGGCTCAAATTGTAGCTGACTAAATAGTCCAGAGGATTTTTTCTCAATTTTTTGATATCATTCTTCGTTTCCAAAATATCGAGCGCCAAAATCAAAAATTCGGAAATAAATTCAAATTTTTTTTCACTATTTCGGCCATAACTTTTTTCGTTTTTGACTTTTTCAAAAAAAAAATTTTGCAAATTACAGCTCTTGTGAATACGCGTCTTTTGAGTCTTTTTTGAATATCATGTCTTCACAACTCTCCGAAATATAAGGGGATCGCACTTTTTCGTGAAATCGGGGCCTATACATATGTACTGAAGCGAACGAAAAGACATTTCCAATATAAAAAAAAACCTGCCAGGCGTAGGACGTAGGAGGTTAGAATTTCAAAAATTCAAAAGATTAGTAGCATGTGTTGAACCTATTACTTTGAAATCTTGATTAAATGGCCCATTTTTAATAACTTTTAACAAACATTTTTGTTACAAACCTTAGAGAACCAATTATTGAATTTATGACTGCAATCAAGAGCATGAAAAAGAAAAATAAGTGCAATACATATTTGAAAACATGTGATCACATCAAAAAATATTATTTTTTCAATATACATACACACAATACACACAATATACATACATACACACAAACACACCACTTGCTATTTGTGATATCTATTACGTCTACGTACTAATAAATAAATGAAATGAAAATGTTACACAAAACCTTATTATGTAGGTTTAAACGGTATCGCTAATTAAAATTGAGTTTAATTTATCAGCAACTCTATAAGTGTGTGTTCATGTGTGTGTGTTAACACATACACTCGGCCACACACACTGGCGCAACTCAAGATTAATATAAACAGCATAATTAGGTCAAGTCGATATTACATAAGTGCTATTAGCTCACATTATGCGTTTTGTTTGACTTCGAAATTAACACATCCGCTGACACCTATTGGGACGACGGATGTTTCTTTAACAATAATAACACCTTTAAATGTCTCTTTTAGAAGTTTCCAATACTTTTCATACCTATTGCAGGTAAACTACGGTCAATTTCAGTTTTCAGTAATTGGTTAAAGTGGTTACCTTTTAGTATTATATGTCATCACTGGCAACACAGACATTTCATAGGTTTTTATTTCAAAAAGAACAACTATAGAGAAGCTCCAGAGAACGAAGAGAGAACTATAGAGAACTATAGAGAGAACTATAGAGAACTATAGAGAACTATAGGGTGAAACGATGCTCTGACAAGTGTGCGACTTATTTTTCAAAAAAGTGGCCACTATTGCCAAATCGATTGCCCATTGCCTTGAAGGGGATAGAGGAATATTCCTGTCAATTCCATGCAGTTTGCAAAATACAGGCGAAAGAAGATCTCAATAAATAATTTGTAGTGCAGAGCAATGGTATACGAGTGCGCTCGGTTTCGGTTCGTATGTAGGCCACTCCCTCGACATTTGCAAAGGTTACAATGAACTTTCAATTTTGCGCAAACAGTTTGTTCCTCGCGGAAATGACACTTAGGGTTGTACACCGTCACTTTTAATGTTTAATATTTTTTTATACATATTTTAATAAAATTATTTACTTACGTAGATAAAAGAGAGTCATGATCATGACGAACATGCGTGTTGTTAATGGACATGATGGGGTAAGTGAAATGCCTATTACAATTATTGTTATAACTGATCATCATTAAAATTAGCATACAGTTTGTCAAGGATACAGAAAAGGACATACTTTCATTGAGAAAACTAAAATTGAAATAAAAATTACATTAATAAAAAAGAAGTATAAAAATTTGGAAAAGTTGTTTTAAGGATGGGATGACACGTCACATGATTTGGTGACCTTGTCACATATTTCTTGGGATTTTAGCAGGACAATCTAATTATTGACAACCCTAGCGTGTCCTTCTCCCGCAGTGAAGCAATAAATCAGTAAGTATGGCTCCCGGGCTATTTCCAGTACATTTGGTTGGAGACGGCGCACGTCGATGAGTACTGCACGCCCGCCGGTAGCCATGGCAACCGGTTCAGGAGCCGGGGGGATAATTTTGATTTATTATGCTATATTTAGCCGGATTAATGGTCAGGTGAAACGGTACCGAACAGTTTAGCAAATAAAAAATACGAATAACAGACCATTCGAGATACAAAAACAAAATGGCTGCGAAACGAAGCCATGCAGGGAACCTTAAAAAGTTCACTTCTGTAGTTGGATCTGCCGAGAATCGAATCCGGGACGCTTGAGACGGAGTGCTAAAGCACCTGTGCTATGAGTTTTGAAGCATTATTATATGATGATATATATATAATAATGCTTTAAAATGTCAAGGAAAATAAGATAATTTAAAAATAGTGGTTTTTTTAAACTTAAGTCAATTGGAAATTTTTTAGCCGACTGTAACATGTTGTAATGTTTGAATTCTTTTGCGTATTAAGTACGATTAAGTATACTTATTTCAGGCAGGAAAAAAATTAAAACCTCCCATTGCTCACCTTAGCGCCTCTTTCACCATCTGTCAAGTAGGCTAACTGTCATTTAAACTTGAAATTGAAAATTGAAATTTGGCACACATATAGTTTAATTACTTGGATTAAGCCATGCGATAGTATTTTGGCTTAAAAGTGGCTTGATCGTTTAAAAATATAAAAAAATCGGCGCCATGTGAGGCTTTATTAACCGGTATTTCATTCTTCAACACGTACGAAGTCGTGGGCTCAGCCAATACTGTATATTATAGTGTATATATTACGCTACAAGTAGGTTGAAAACAGACCTGAAATAGGAGAGGTTTAGAGAGGTTTGTTTAGATACATAAACATGTTGACAAATCAAATTGAAGACGGTTAAAGTCGCAGGCAAAGCTAATAAAATAACAAATTGGTTCGAACGTTAATATTACAGAAACGTTTGCAATTTATGTAATGTATTCGGGTCGAGATCCATCGGCGCGTGAAGTCGTAAATTTGTGGGTAGCGCCGGTTGTCAGCGGGTAATGGATGGCGAACGGTAGCGCGGGATGTGTATTAATAACATATTATAATTACACAATGAATATTGTTTACCGATGCTCGCTACTTTGCCACCACATCAGTTACGTTACGTAAAAGCAAAAATAACGTATGTACTACCACTGACTGTGGTATTACTTACCGCATATGTAATATATTATTATTGCTCATTCGACGTATAATATTATCGTTTGAAAACAATTCATCAACTACAATGACAATTATATTTAATAATGAGTTTAATGTTTCATTTTTATTAAAATTATTAAATTACATTAATCTATGTAACCATGTCTGTTTTTCTATTTTTTATGTTGTAACCACAGAGTACTCTATGCTTATAAAGTAGTCTGTACTTATAACACAAGCCATGTCGCAAGTGCAATGGCGACCTTTGTAGGATTTTGGATGAAAAGGATAGGGAAATGGGCCCTGGCATCCCTCTACTCACCTAAACACGACAGCATATGTGCTGTTATTTCACGGTGGTCTTCTTTTAGCGGTTGGTTGTACCCAAATGACTGCATTGTGCTCTGCAACTGCAATAAACTGCTAATAACATATTAGATATATTTGAAGTGTGGCTTACTGTTAGATACACTCTTAGGGGTCTTATGTTTTAACCCTTTATCGCATATATCTTCACCTTGTCTCAGACTTAGATTATAGGTTTTAAAAAAAGTGCTTATCGCGAGTTGACCGATGTTTTATCCATAAAACATCTCTTAAAGGTAGATTTCTTGCCACGGGGCACACTTTCTGATATATGTCATTATAATTATAGTAATGTCATGATATTTTTGGCAGTGTTGTTAACGAGGTGTTGCCAAACAAAATGGCACGGCCGTGTTTATTTATGCCTTCACCTTGAAAAGGACTCCCGCTGACTTACATTCGGTATAAAATCGATTTTCGTAATTGCTATGCGCCCGGGTTGCACCCGAAAATACGGGTCCGTGGTGTTCGCTCACAGTGGTGTTAGCACCCGTGGTGTTTGCCCACGATTTGAATAAATTAAATTTCATATTTTTTTGTGCTTTTCGACTTAGTACAGTAAACCACAATTTAAATTTTTAGTTTAAATTACACAAAACGTTAGTGAATTTTGTTAATAAAATAATAAATGAATTGAAATAGTAAAAGTATAAGAAAGATAAATGCGGTAGCAAGGAAATTTTATGTTTCAACTTCAACCAACTCGTTATAGGTCGAACACCGAACTGTGGGCGAACACCACGGACCCGAAAATACGTCGGCTATTTAAATTTTAAAAATACCTTCTCCAACTATATATATAGAATCTCTTTCTCCGTGTGCCTCTTCAGTCCTGAAGGTTAGCCGTCAACTTCCAACTATCTGTGTGCAAAATTTCATCCAAATCCGATCAGCCGTTTATGCGTGATTGAGGATGGCATTTGTATTGTTAGGATTAGAATACATATAACTGTGTTTGTATACCAAGTAGGTATCTAATGACATAAAATATCTTTTAAAGAAATATATTTTTTCATCGCTTATGCTCTAACTCGTAATGCGGGGTAAATTCGATTTACAGCCCTAGAAAGGGGTGCAAATTTGAATTTGATTGAATCACTCGTTCGGCTAAATGGCAAAGAAATACCGATTCTGTCTACATTTTCCATGTTGCGTATACCATTTTTATTTATCAATTTATCTATCTTTCCATGTATCATATGCTATGCTATTACCCAATGATTTTGATACGGTTTCAACCAAAGGAAAAACGCGATATTCGCAGGAGGTTTGTGTATCCTTACATATTATAAAACAAGGTCCTAAGTCGCGTCTGTCTATTCGCGATAAACTCAAAAACTACTGCACTGATTGTTATGATGTTTTCACCAATGGATAGAGTAGTTCTCCAGTGAGGTTTTAGTATATGACTTACAAAGTTACGCGGACGGAGCCGCGGACAGCGGCTAGTATAATATAAGTACGATAACGATACGACGAGTACAAGTATACTCAGCATCTGAATTAATATTTTTTATTTAGATATCTGAATAAATTTAAGTATAATTATCCTAACTTTTAAAATCAAACTACCACACACTTTCACGAAATTTAATTCCAATAATAATTTGAGCGTCTCATAGAATTTGGCGAGATTTTATACATTAAAATATTATGTCAACTTACTCCAGAATTTCTTGTCTAGATTACCGTAAACCTATGGGAAGTTATACTTCTTTGGCATCGATATAATCAATTCATGATGTCTTTACTTCGGCGGGCAGCGATGTAAAAAAAAGTACACCTGATCTTTTGGTATTAATTAATTCCTCAAAACAAGTATAACTTCGAAAATCTTGAAATTTTGGATATTGGATTTGTACGTGACAATTTTTTTATAAGAATTTGTATTATTATACACGTCCGTTTCTTTTCAAAGTGGATCAAATTCTGTGTCTGAAAAGGGCTCACGTTTAGTATCCTGGCAAATGTCTCCCTCTGATGCCAAACAATTAACTTCAACGTAATTCTCATCTTGGTTCGTATGGCGTCGCCGTTTAATAGTCGAGATCAATTTTAGAACGCCCATTTGGAATTCGACAATTTCATCTTCATCAAAATCTTGCAGAGATGGGATGATTCCTTTAAAGAAACAAAGATGTCTTTTCCGGTTACTGCCAACACTAACAGCTCTTCTGCTGTGAAAATGTTCGCATTTTTTCTTTTTCACTGGAGGTGAATGGCTTTCATCTTTTCTCGAAGTCGAATGACTTTCATCTTTTCTTGAAGTCGAATGATTTTCATCTTTTCTCGAAGTCGAACGACTTTCATCTTTTCTTGAAGTCGAATGATTTTCATCTTTTCTCGAAGTCGAACGACTTTCATCTTTTCTTGAAGTCGAATGACTTTCATCTTTTCTTGAAGTCGAATGATTTTCATCTTTTCTCGAAGTCGAACGACTTTCATCTTTTCTTGAAGTCGAATGACTTTCATCTTTCCTTGAAGTCGAATGACTTTCATCTTTTCTTGAAGTCGAATGACTTTCATCTTTCCTTGAAGTCGAATGACTTTCATATATCCTTGAAGTCAAATGACTTTCATCTTTCCTCAAAGTCGAATGACTTTCTTCTTCATTAGCTGTTATCATGTCTTCATTATCAGAATCGAGCTGTAAGTATTCTGTTGTATATTCTAGTTCCGTTTCATCTTGTTCTTCTCTGTCCTGCTTGTCGCTGTTTAAAAATTGTAACTGATCAGCGAACACATACTTCTTTATTTTGTGTCCTTGACCAGTCACTTTGTATGTCCGAATCCTTCTACAGGATCTTACGTACGTGTCTCGTAGATTCCACCATTTTTTAATGACATCTCTTCCTGTAATTCCAAATGTTTTGTATTTTTTACTTGCATACTTATATCAAAAAACTTATATTTTTAGTAGGAAGATAGGGAAACTGTGAATAGTATTTTACGTCATATATAATTACCCTGATTGTTTACATACACGAATCTACATTATCAGACAATGACATAATGAGTTATATTTTATTTAAAAAAAATGAGAATTTCAATAATGCAACATATAAGGTACCAAAAATTTGCACATAAAATTGTTTTATATTTTTGTTTGTAACGAATAAATCTAAAAACTATACACTATACATACACTATAGAAAGCTACATTATCACTAACTAACATAGGCTATATTTTATAAAAAGTTACGCCGACGAAAACTCGTGCAACAGCTAGTTCTATATATTTCTAACCATTCTTATTTGAAATTTGAAAATTTGAATTCATTTAATTGGAAACATAACATTATAATAGTTATAAAATGCTCATTTTAATAAATTGGAATTTTGGGTCGGACCAATCTAATAGAAACAAATAAAAAATGTATAACAAGTACAATCATAACAGGAAAATAAAGGATTTACATTGTAAGGTCATAATTATGCTGTAATACGATTTTATTATAGTTTAATTTAGTCTTTCTCCAAGACGTCAATGACACTACAGCTTATGATTGGACTGTGGTACGTTTATTTAGTCTGTGACAGATGATTATTAGCATTAATGGCATTAACGTTTGAGCTTGACTTGACATTCGAATATGATATAAAAAAAGTTAAAAAAAGGTTAATTGTATTGATAGATATAATGATAATGGAATTGCGAACAGTGGTAACAATAAAAATGTTTGTTATCTTTTGATAAATCAAAGTAACTGACTCACCGAACTCCTTCTGATCCTCTTCGCTTCGCAAATCGTAATCCGAGTCGAGTTTTCGGAATATCTTTCTCCATGCCTCTTTGGTGACCGATTTATCTTTGTACAAAGCGGAAGACTTGTCCCATATCGCCGGCTTAGCTTTGACTAGAGAAATCAGATATCCAGAATCGATGTGCAACGTCAATGTCATTGTTCAACAGATAAGAGAGAGCATATACGCGCGCACTCGGAACGATTTCGTCCGACACTGATTCGTGACGGTGGTGAGTCGGTGAGTCGGACGCCGCGCCGATGAGCGAGACGGAGGACGGACGAGCCTGGGACGAGCGATGTCTCTCTCCGAGGCCGGAACGACCTTGCTCGTTCCGGTTATCGGAAACGAAGCCTTTTGTTGCTAAGCATAAGGTTGAATTTATTTATTTATTTATTTATTTATTTATTTATTTATTTATTTATTTATTTAATAGCTAACCTTACAGCATTTAATATTTAACAAATATATAAAACAGATTATATTACAAGTTTAGGCATCTAACCTAATTGCGTTAGTTTTTTGATTTTATATTTATTTTAACGTGAGCTACATACCTTCATATACAGTATTTATTTATGTCTAGCAAATAGGTTGTACTGACTATCAAAACGCAAATAGCTTCGTACAGGTGCAATTTTTTCTGCAAATTATACTTAGGTACAAAGACTTTAAATCGTGCTTAGGTATATAAAAACCTTCCTCGTTTAAAGCTCTTTCCATTAGTGATAAAAGATTTTAAGATTTTAAAAATTAAACCGAGGAAAAAACTGAAAAGCAAAAAATAATTTTATCTAACCTATAATAACTAAGTTCTTAAACTAATGTAAGTATACCTAAGTCTGCTTGTTTGGCGCCGACTCAAAATTACTTACATTAGTTTAAGAGTGTAAAGAAGATGCATCCGCTAAGAACGGGCCGCTAGATGGCCGCTAGTGGTGTATATTACCAAATTAATGAAAATTAATGTGACAACTATATACCTATATTGTTGTCCTATCAAAATCCAATGTCAAAGTTTTCAAATGTTTAATTTTCATAATGTGTAGTCGAATTGAATTGTATTTGAGCAGAGTTTTTGTTGTGGGCGTGCACTAAGGTCTCTAAAACAGCTGAACAATGGCCATTCGGCATACTCATTAACTATTGTTTGAGTTCAAAACAAAAAAGCAATTGCAATAAAACTGTCATATTGATTAAAATCTTTCGTCGTTACTCGACTGTACTCTATGAACGACCGAGATACGAGTCACGGTACACTCAGGGAAAAAACTTAATTTTCTACTAAAGAGAGCAGCAAACTAAGTTTCTAAATGAGTTTCTAAATATTTGTTTAAAAAAAAGTGACTTAAGTACACTAATAAAAAAAAAGTGGATTTAAATTAAACACAGGATTACGATACAAATATAGCGTAGTTAATGACTAATGTAGTTGTATGTAGTTTTATATTAACAAAAATTATTTTAAAGATTATTTAAACAAGTCACTAGAGGGCGCCCTATTAGACGGAATGCTATAATTAATGAAATTTATTATATAATTAATTACATTGTATAACAAATAATTAATTAACAACATAATTATGATTGAATATTACCAAAATTATTTTACGTTCGAATTGGGACAACTTTTAATACTTAATATGTTTATCTGATCTTATCGTAATGACTTCATTTACTTGATGGTATGTGGCTACCGTTGTATGTCCAACACAATTCAATCGGGTAAGAAAATAGGCAAATTTTTGACTCAAATAAAAAAGTCACTTTCCCTGAGTGTACCGGTCGAAGGGTGTTTAATCTAGCATTTAATTTATACTGTGGGGCGGCGGCTCGTTGGAGTTCTACATTTAACTCTAACTTGTAATTTACTTGATGACTGTCTGTTTGTCCATTTGTCGTTTCCTTCGTTGGGAATTGAGGTAATTACGGGGCGGAAAGGGAGGTGCGGGGAAGCGGGTCTGGGGTAAATTGAACCCTGGTGGCGTATGATCAAAGTTTTACTGCTATAGTTAGGGATTTATTTCCTCAAGAGAAATTCACTTCAAAATCATACATAGACTTCCTAATTACGCATGTTTATGTTATTACTTACCAAATAAAATTAGACGGTTTAGTGGACATGGTTAGACAAATAAAAAAAATAACCGATAAGTAACTAAAAACTCGTAAAAAAAAAAAACTTAGTTAAAAATAACTTGTTATTTTATCTATCGTTTAAATGTACTATTACAGTACCAAGTTTATGACAGCCATTATAATACTTACATCATTTTTATGGCTTACTGACATGGTCATTTACTTAACTGACTGTCAAGTACTTAATTCGCAAAACAAGTATTTAAATCATGTAACAATATAATCGACTATGTGTATTTAGAAAAAATATATCGTCAACACTAATAATAACTCCTAAACGAATTAACTGATTTTCAAGGGTAACAGGGTAACGGGGTAACGGGGTAACAGGGTAACAGGGTAACAGGGTAACAGGGTAACAGGGTAACAGGGTAACAGGGTAACAGGGTAACAGGGTAACAGGGTAACAGGGTAACAGGGTAACAGGGTAACAGGGTAACAGGGTAACAGGGTAACAGGGTAACAGGGTAACAGGGTAACAAGGGTAAGGGCACAGGGTAGCTACTTTTTCTGTTTCAACGCGGACGAAGTCGCGGGCGCCAGCTAGCATATAAATAAATCAGTATAATTACTGAGTAAAAATTAGTTAGTGTTATATTATAACATAGCTGTTGCACGCGACTTCGTCCGCGTAACTTTATAAAATATAATACATTCGTGTCTGTGAAACCCACATGGAAATACACATACAAAATTTCAACCCAATCGGTCAAGCCGTTTAGTAGCTGGCATACCAACAGCAGCGCCACCTACCGGGTCCAAATTGTATTTTTAAATCATCCAGGAGACCATCGAAATACCCATATAAAATTTCAACCCTATCGGTTAAGCCGTTTAGAAGTTATATGAAAAAGATAAGTACGGAAGGATAATTCTTACTACCCGTTGTCCTATTACTCGTTTTCCCTTAGGAATGAAGCATTTTCCCGCGGTAAAAAGTAGCCTATATTCACCACGGATAATGTAGGCTTCTAATGGTAAAAAAATTTTTCAAATCGGTCCAGCAGTTTCGGAGCCTATTCAATACAAACAAACAAACAAATCTTTCCTCTTTATAATATTAGTATAGAAGAGTGCGGTTTTCGTAAGTTTCTTATACGAATAGGTAATGTAGTCGTAAAGATAAAAAAAATGTTGAATACTATTTATCTGTGATCTAGTGGAAGGGGTGTGTTGGGGTGTGAGGGGCGGAATGATGCCCGTATCATCGTTGTTGCCCGAGTTAAACGATGATTCGTTCGATAACCGTGCAATAAACAGCTTAAACACAAATAATTCTCACTTAAGGCTCTTAACGCTCGCTCGTTAAATTTTATGTGCTGCGCCTTAACATCATAACCGCGAATAAGATAGCTGGTAATTATCATAAAAGTTAATGCTTCCACGATACTTGCTATTTCACAGGATTAACCACACGAGCCGGCTTAAAATGTACGCGATTGCCAAATTGCCTATGTACTCTCAAGTTAATACTTCATCATTAGATAGGTATTGTTTTACGGGAAGCTATGAAACGTTTAATTTGTTGTAAATGATTTTTTTTAATAGAAATGGATTTGCTCTTGGTCAGTATCCGGTCGTGTAGCAAAGATGAGACGAAGCAACTTGAATCACTACAACTATGAAAATATTTCCAAACCCTTGGCAGTGCACATTATAATGGATTTTTTAAAGCGCTTGGTTAGAAAAAGAGGGATTTCAACAAAACATGGCTTATTTGTCTTTGTTTTTTTTTTTTTATTAAAAAAACCTAATAAAAACGCACGGTTTTGACACCACAATAAAATCATAATGAAATGCAATATCACAAACGCAAGAAAGGTCAGGATATAGGCCAAAGGATCACTCACTGTGCTATGGAATTAGATGAAAGTGAAAGGGGTTGTTACTGACCACTTTACAGTTAATATTGCCCCGCCACTATAAAGTCCTATATAGGTCATAAAAATTAACATATTGAATTGAAACGATCCGAGGGACGATAAAGTTAACGCACCGTGATAGGTAGCAACAAAGGACGCGGTTCGGGGGAAAGTGACCAGCCAACTGTATCTCCTTACTCTTACCGCGTCGCCATTATCAGACACGACACGGCATCAGATTCATTTATCGGATATCGGACGATACTGAGTCTTTCTCCTTCATACATTAAACGTTTATTACAATAGATCTTTGTTTCATACAAGAGTCTTATACTTTTCAGTTTGTGCTTTAGAGTTAATTCTGTTCTAACTGCGCCCCTCAGTAGTAAATACGAACACTTCAGTGAGTTTTAGTTCACTTTCAGTCACTTTTAGTTTAGTTAAAAGTAACTAATTAAATAATATCATTTACTACTAATTAAATCTTTCATTGCTCCCCATAAGCCAATAGAGATACTTGTTTGCCATATATTACATCAATGCGAGGGAATGTGCACACTTTGTGCATTTAAAATTTTCAAATTTATTGTTGCGTCTATAGAAATGGTAATTGCTCCAGATGACGAGTCGATTGGTAGACTATTTAAGCCTTTATCCGTGCCTTTAACTGTTTGCGACCTGAGATATATAAACTGCACTACACATCAACAATAAAACTGCACACAGTGTGCAAAATTTGATTTAAAATAGTTCAGGAGTTTAAGAGTGCATCGCGGACAAACAAAGCGACACGAAATTTTTATATACTTACAATAAAGATATAAAATGTAGAGGATAAAAGATGTAGATTAAATATGATTAATATAATGTAAATTGATGAACATAATTTATTTGGAAAACAAATTCAATGGTTGAGCGTGATGCAATATTATTGGCAAAGGTGTAATGGAGACGGTACGCACCGATGGTTATCTGGTTACAAATGAATTATACCTATTTACGATAATAGGTCAGATAACACTCGTGTTAATGTACATTTTAATTTTAACTTAAAAACTGTTTCCGTGAAATTTGTTCCACATTGTGCCCTTCAATTATATTTTCATACGATTTGATCGTTTTGTTGATCGCGGTCTATCACTAAGATAACTTCACTTAGGGCCTCTTTCACCATCTGTCAAGTAGGCTAATCGCGGTCACCGGGGATAGTGATGCTGAGATATATATATATATCTTTGTACGGTAAAAGTACCAAACATTAAAAATAATTTAATAAAAAAGTCGCCTCTCGAAAAATGTAAACCGATTGCATAATTTAATAGGACATAAAATTATTTCTAATAGTAATTATTATTATTATTATTATTAATATTTTTAGACAATTTCTACAGTGTTCGTCCACTGGGTCGATTTGAAAGTAATTATTTCGAAGGTGGAGAAAGAAACTTTTCCATTGTTTTTAATTTATACTAACAATAAAAGCTCGTCGATAGCTATTAAAAAAAAATCACACACACAAGCGAGAAAAAGAACTGAACTTTGATTTACCAATTTATCTATAAGATTAAATTTAATGATAATAATATCTAGGAAACTAAACGTAAAAACAAAATTACAAAAGTTCATAATAATATGATCTCAAGTATTTTATGAAGATTTTTAACATTTATTTATATTCATTAAAAACAAAGAACACAACTGAAATTAGTTGTGAAACAGCAGTTGAAAGTTTTTATTGGAATGAAATGTCTCAATAAAGCTCAACGTTAGTGGTTTGAGCATAACATAAAAGTGTAATGACACACCTACAACAGGTCACCGAGTTTAATGGCTTGGCCATAAATTTTCAAACTCGTTAATTTCCGGCCATATGCGTGCGGTACAACCACGGTACCGCCATGCGATCTACCATCCGATAGGCTTCGGACCCTTTGGACCCGCCGTTGGACCCACTGTGGGCCAGAACAATATTTTCTAGTCACTACACCAATCAACGCGTCATCCACAACAGCTCCTTGTGGCTAGCAACAGCCGGTTACTAGCCACTAGGCTCTTAGTGACTAGGCTAGGCTAGGAGCGCAACCCTAGGGAGGACAAGAACACGTTGTCAAACCTCACAGCATGAAGTTAGTTGCATATGACGACACGTTTGGTCTAGTCTAGTGGCTTGGCTGGTAATCCTATCTGTTTAAACAAAAGGTCGCGGATTCGAATCCCGCTAGGGGCAAATTTTTAGGTGTTAACATTTTACCTTTGTACCTGAGTCATGGATGTTTGTAATATATGTTGATAATAATTATGTATGTACAGTTGTACAGTCATAAATCCTCGTAAACTTCGAAAATATTTTTTATTTAATTTAAATTTTTTAAATTTTTAGAAAGAACTGCTCTTTTTCTGCGACGAAATTCCACAAGACCCACGAAATTCTAAGTCCAGACTGAGCTGGCAACCCACAACGCGAGTCCATAACCTACACACAGAAGAGTAGCCTGTGCCAATTTGAGATTGTTGGCTGGCACAGATAACATGGATCAGTGTTCATGACAGGCGCACACGGTTAAAACAAAATAAAATAATAAATAACTGGCCCGCGTCTCTTTGTTCTGCCGATCCGTGGAACAATAGGTCCAAGTTGTGATGCTCGTAAATCTGTCGCGCCATTGTTGTGAAAAACACTATCGATCTCTCACTCGCACTGCCCAACTCAATATCTGCCGTCTCTTTCGCTCGGCTCACTTTTCTAATATCACTGTGAAGTATTGGCTACTTACAGTAGCACTACCCAGGAGTGGCTATCGAAATCTTACGTTAGTTTACTTCTGTCGATAACGAACCTTTCACTCTTCAATGTGCTAGTGAATGATTTAACTACTAACGTTACGGTATTTCTCGAGAGCATCAGTCAAATTTGTAACTCATGGTACCGATTTTGTATAGAAATGTCAAGTTAAACGTTAGTCGCTAATGGTCGCTAGCGACTACATTCGATAGGTTTTTCACTCGATAGGTTTTGAGTGACCACTAGAGGCGCTGTACAATTTTTCATACAAATATTTTACGTTCTCGCTCATCTCTCGTTAGCGATTTCGGTCATCATAAACTCATGGTAGTGCTACTGTAGTCATACTTAACTATTCCTTCTTTACCTATTTCTTACAAAAGTGGCCGCAGACAGAAAGCAATGAATGGGCCCTGACAACAAAGACTATATATTATAAGTATATTTGCTAGTTTAGATCAATGCCTGACATCTTTTACTTATTTCAGTAGGAAACACAAAAGCAAGAAATTTACCATATCCAGATCATTTTCAAAGTTGGCTCTGCCGGGATTCGAACCCGGGATCCCTGAGACAGGGCGTTAAAGTAAACGAATCAGTCAACCATGGTAAAAGAAGTTTTGTTAGTTTAGCTACCTACGTACTTAACGACTAGATATAATTAATCTGGACGCTTTTATCCCTCTCCAGACGCGATCCTATCCGATCCCTCAGGAATCTTCTTACCCCGAAACTTCTTCTATCACCGATGATACGGTAGAAATGGTATCTGGTGAGAATTACTTAGGTTAAGTTAGTATGTTTACAATCGCTCGACAGACAGTCAAATCCAACGTTGATTTCAATTATATTAATATCATTTATTGGATCGAGCAAAATGGAGCAAATTCACAAGAGTACTTCATACGAAAATATTATTTAATTAGAATAATTACTGGCAAGCAAAAGCGAATTTAAATACCTACACACATTAATGTTACCTCAAATACGCAATAAATTACACCAATTTAATTTACATTAATAATTAATGCGAATACACACACTCACTCACACGGACGCACTGCATTCACATACGTAAACAATCGTTTGTAAATAACAAACAATCGCAATCAATAAAATGATTGTTTCCCAACGTTTGCGTTCAATTAATGCAAAATTACGGCGATTGTTAACTAGCTTCGCGTAAACATGTAATAAATTGTAATCAAGCGGTTCAGCCGATGGCCCAATTCATAAGCGATACCTTGTTTAAACTCATAATGGCGGGGCATTTAAAAGAGGGCGTGTGACCTTTTGCATTCCGTGGAATAAGTGCTATTTACTCTTAACTTCCAAAGATAGATTCTTTTTAATGTAAATAAGTAGTGGTAGGGCACACTGCGTTTCGCAGTCATTTGAGCAGCCCGTCTGGCGGCAGTAATCACCAATAATATTCTTGTTCACCTTTACTTTTGTACTAAATGACCAAATCATCATTTAAGGTCTAGATCTTAAAAGGACCATCTGTGTAGAAAGCCCATATCTCCGAATGACTAGGCAGCAAAAGGACTGGATCTTGAGAAGACCACATCGTTAATAAAGCACATCTAAATAAGACGAGGTAGCAAAATTACTTACTGAAATACTCTTTCTATTAGTGAAAATCGTGTGAAAATCAGCTCAATAGTTTTTGAGATCATCGCAAACATACATAAACAGAATTCTACTGTGGAGAAGTAAAAATATTTTCTTTTTAGTTTTTTTAAATTTTTTGTCTGTTTGTGCACACTAATATCAGAAACCGTTTAACCGATTCGAATGCGGTTTTCACTGATATATATCTTCACGCATTCCACACAGCACCATCTAGTTCCAAAGTAAGCAAATAATTTATGGATACCAGTTTGTATTATGGATACCAGACAGCTGATATACTACATAAATTACTTTTTTTGTAAATACTTTTTTTGTAATAATATTATAAATAGAAAACATCAATGACTCAGGTACAAAGGTGAAATTCTATCACATAAACATTTGCCCCTAGCCGGATCCGAACCCGTCACCGTTTGGGTTACTAGCCACTAGACCAAAAGTGTCGTCAAATAAACGCTCAAATGCTGTAACTTGCGCCATCCCTAACCGATCGCTTAACTGTTAAGTGCAGCTTGTCATGACATGTTTTGAAATTGTATTGTATGCATATACACCTCACCTCATGCATAATTGGACTCGTTTCTGTTTCTATGCGTCTCAAGTGACGTAACTTTACTTTTTTGCATAGTGATTTAGCTTCAAAAAGCCACAGGTTTTTTTTAATATTAAAATAATGCTGGTCTGACAAGTATATTTTATAGCTTTCCATTGTTTAACAGTAGCGGGTCAGAAAGGCACTAAAATAAAATATTATTCTGATCCACAATGGGTCAGATGGGTACTTAAAAGTGGGTCCAACGGGCACTTTTATGCAACGGTTCAAAACTTGCGGACCCAAAGGGTCCGAAGTAAAATTAACGTAGGTATGACACCTTGACGTTACTTATTGTGAGTTCCGTACTCATATTTTAAATGCGAAAGTTTGTATGGATGTACACTCAATTTGTAGGACCATTTTATTATACAAATGTTTACTAAGCTGCAGACAAAAAATCAGCTGATTAGAAATCCCAGCCCTCCTAAAAAAACAACTCCTAATATATCAAAATAACGAACTCATAAAAATTATTACTTCAGCTGATTTTTTGTCTGCAGCTTAGTAAACATTTGTAGTAGTACTGTTAGTAATCAGAAAAAAAAATCCAGGTGAGCGATACTGGACTAATATCTACCTACTTTCAGTCAAAGATTTATTCAGTAAATACAAAATACATATGCGGTTTATTGCAACAAATATTTATTTATTACAAAAAAAAAAAAACAAAATTATACATTTATTAAATTGAAAATTATAACAACTTCAGAAGATACTTATTATCGTTTTCTTATTATCGCGACAAAGTCGCAGGCACCAGCTAGTATTAAAATATTATGTTTATCGACCGACTTCACGTCCTTGGCGTGTTAAAAACCAATAAAACCTAAATCTTAAACAAGAATACGAAACAAACTAATCTATTTTGATTAAATATTGATTTTACAATTTTGCCTCGTTTCCTTCGTTCCTTCGTAGCTATATTTTTTTGATTTTCGACCTTAACACAATGGCGTATGGTGTAGTTTCGCTGTGAAGCGATGAAACGAGCCATAGTCACGAAAATGATTCAGTGTTTAGTGCTCACGCACTTGGGGTGGTTGATATACGCAAGTAGAGTTATGTTGATTACAGGCTATTAATGATTATTAAAAAAAGCCATTTTGTAAAAATAATACGCCATAGGAAAGCATAGCATAGGTATGAAGCGAGTTCCTTGAGAAAATAATGTAAATTAATCATTTATATGAATGAACTAGCTATGATCCGCGGATTTACCCCACGTTTAATTAATAATAAATAAATAAATATCTTCACACATTCCACACAGCACCATCTAGTTCCACAGTAAGCAACTAATACTTGTATTATGGATTCCAGACAGTTGATATACTACATAGATTACTTTTTTTTGTAAATACATACATAATATAAATAAAAAACATCCATGACTCAGATACAAAGGTAAAATGTTAACACATAAACATTTGCTCCTAGCGGGATTTGAACCCGCGATCGTTTGGTCAACAGCTATAGGGTTACTAGCCACTAGACCAAACGTGTCGTCAAGCCACTAGAAACATTGGATTCTCTAAAAACAACTTCGACTGTGGTGCTTTTTTTAATGTTTCATTTTGTATAGGTTTAACGCTGCTACCAGCCGGACATGATTCCAAAAATTAAATTCTAGAATAATCCATACATTAATACTAATAAGTAATAATAAATCTGTAAGGTAGGTATTGTATGTATGTATGTTAATCCATAACTAGTATCAGCTAGTATTATAAGTATGGTTACTGTGGTTTGCTAAATACTGAACCAATTTCATCTATGATATTGGACTGAGGCGACCACAACCTTAGACCTTCCACGAGATACCTACTAATCCCACAGGATACCTATTATATCCTAACTACGTGTTATGTTTTTCCTGACACGTATTTTGTGACTTTCTACTATTTTTATCTTATGCCTTTTGAGACTTGATATATCTTTTTAAACTTCTTCAAGAGTGCCAATGATGTACGCCCCAGAAAATACTTCCATAATTGTTCCATAAGCTTTTTGGACTCTGTCTGGATCTAGATGGAATACTTGACTATTAGTTTGTTCCTGAATGACGTCCGGCATTATCTTTGTGACCTTTTCAAATAAAGGTGACAACAATGGACGCACAATCAGAGCAAAGGTGCTGAACTAAATAGTGGCTCACTGATTCTGTCTGCGTACTGTCTGCGTATTTGATAACTAGAGACAGGATTATATGCAACATAAAAAGCTTGTTAATATGCATGAAAAACACTTGAAATATGCACGAAAATTGGCAGAATATGCGAACTTGAATGGTAACTTTTAGGAACCCAAAATAAAGATTTTTTTGTTTCAAAATCGGCATACAATTATTAGTAAATTGTCCATTGATAGGCGATAATGTAGTACAGTAACATTACATCGACAATAAAATTATTTAATATTTTTGTAAATGTAAACAATCAAGTATTGTTCCAAATGTTCAGTGGTAAAGATTGTGTCTTCGATCATCTATACTAATATTATAAAGAGGAAATATTTGTTTGTTTGTATAGAATAGGCTCCGAAACTACTGGACCGATTTGAAAAATTCTTTTACCATTAGAAGCCGACATTATCTGTGATGAACATAGGATACTTTTTACCGCTGGAAAATGCTTCATTCCTACGGGAAATCTAAAATTAAATTAAATACTAGCGGCTCGGCCCGGGAGATAGCGCCATCTATCCAAAATACGGTAGATGGCTTTTTATACTTTTCTACGCGGACGAAGTCGCGAGCACCCAGCTAGTTAAAATGATTTTTATAAGTGAAAAAAGTTCGCTCCACATCGACTGAGGTAAGGGCAGAATTTGAACTTGGGTGCTATTTTAGCACATAGTTTCTGGCAAAAGTTCTGCTATCCCATTTTAACTATCAATTGGACACAAACTAAACCTGGTTCAAAACCTGGGTTATTGTTCAATATGTTTTTAAATTTTTCATTAAGTTTATGGCGGCAATACCATTCATATTTCTTTAACGACTGTGGCAAAACAACTTTCAATGTATGGAAATTCAAAAGTGTGGCAAATCAACAATTTTATTGTGGCACAACAACAACAAGCCTTGGCAACGTGGAGTTCATTTGGCGGAGTTTTTGGAAAAATATTGTAAACGTACCGATAATAAATGCACCATAACAAGATCTTAGTTAAAATATGCTATTACAGCTGAGGGTGGCTTAAATATGCAAATGCATATAATCCAGTCCCTATTTAATTGATAACATTTGCCAGAGTTCAAGACGGGCAATATTTAAAAGTTTAGTCGCGGTTCCTTGATATATATATTATATATATTTATTAATTTATTATATATTTGATAATTTCAAAACAAAATATGCGCGCCAGTTTCTATTATCGCATGTCATGTACTATTTCAAAGGAATATATTAACCGATGCAAGAAATTTTCTTACATCGGTTAATATTATTAAGAAGTAAAATAAATTCATCGATAAATATGTCAAACATTACTCAGGTGTTAAATATATTTTTTATAGACTAGCAACCCGCTTCCGGCTTCGCCCGGGTTCCAGTTTCTTTTATACATAAACCTGAATTTAAACTGGAAAGTTTAAAGTGATTTTTATATGATTTTGCAGTGCCCTAATTTTATTGGAAGTAGAGAACGGTTGACCATAAAATAAAGAATTGTATCCATTTTAGAATTATGCAGTTTAAAACCCGTCACACAACACAAGCTATAATATATGTTTAATTGTATATTCATATAAATTATAGCAAGGCATATTATTACGATATATTTTCTATACAAATATTGGAGCGAACACACACGCAGCTATATTGTAATATTTTTATGACGTCACCAACGTATACCGTAATATAATATACTAGCTGTAGCGCGCGACTTCGTCCGCGTAACTTTATAAAACATAGCCTATGTTACTCCCTGATAACGTAGCTTTCTATAGGTGAAAGAATTTTTCAAATCGGTCCATTAGTTTCGGAGCCTATTCTATACAAACAAACAATCAAATCTTTCCTCTTTATAATTTAGTAAGTATAGAGTATAGATTATAGCACGGTATATTAATATAACGACCGAAGCTCGGTCACCCAGTCTAGTATATAATATATATACTACTAGCTGTGCCCGCGACTTCGTCCGCGTGAAATAGTGATTTTTAATTATTTAGGCTTTTTATTTTACAAATTAGACACATAAAAATACTTATTAACTCTATAAAGAACATTCTAAAGCCGACAATAGTCGTACTTCACTCGTGACACTAATCATCTTTCAAAACCCCGAGCGCAAAGAGTTTCCATACAAATGACGATACTTCCATACAAACATTTATCTCCCCTTTCAACCCCTTACAACCCTTTTTTCGCATTAAAAAGTAGCCTATGTCCTTTCTGAGGTTCTAGACTACTTGTGTACCAAATTTCATTTAAATCGGTTCAGTAGTTTTGGCGTGAAAGCGAGACAGACAGACAGAGTTACTTTCGCATTTATAATGTTAGTAAGAATACAATGAAAGGTTTAAGGTTTTTTACATGTAAGAAAGAAAGTCTATGAAAAATAAAAATATTGAAGAATACATTACTTCAATTAATACAATGAATGATTCAAAATATTATTAAAACGAACAATCGGTATTACTTTTGTAACCGTTCCATTAAAATAACTAGCTAAAACGGTTTTTTTCGAAGATATAAGACCCTGATGTAGATCAATTTCTAGCCTTAATAAATCGTTAACCCTAACTTTTTAGATAAACATTTAGACGTACAGGATATTTTTTCTATTTCAACACGAACGAAGTCGCGAGCGCCAGCTAGTAGTATTGTAAGATTATCGCTACGCTACGTTTGTGACGGGCTTTAAACACAATGCAAGGGAAATACTATTTTCGCTGTACAAACTTACGGTCCATTACGGCGGAGCCAACGTGTGTTATAATAATGATTTATTTCTTTTGCCTTCAATTAGACGATTCGCCACAGTTGCCTACATAACCAAACAGTCCAATATTACTTGGCCTCCGACGCCTCTCGAATTGATGCAGTTCAACAGGTCTCGATATGATGGTCTTCTTTTTTCTCAGTTTGGTGCCATAGATAATCGCGTTTAAGGACGAATACGTCTAATCAAGTTACAATCGGTAATTGCTCGGTAAAGTAATGTGCTCGCGGTTTTGTACACTGTGACTAAAATCGCGTTAAAAAGAATTTTCTATGAATTGTCGTGATAGGCAAACTCATTTTTTTTACCAATAACCTATACAATATATGCCTACTTTAAATAAAGGGAGACTTACTGGACCAATTTTGAAAATTCTTTCACCTATAGAAAGCTACATTATCAGCGAGTATGCTATCATTATCATCAATCCTAATAATAAATCTGTAAGTATTGTATATATGTATGTTCTTCCATAGCTCTTAAACGAATTAACTGATTTTCATAAAACTTGGTAGATAAATATTTAGACATACAGAACACAGGATACTATTTTTCTTTTTCAACGCGGACCAAGTCGCGGGCGCCAACTAGTATTTTATAAAGTTACGCGGGCGAAGTCGCGTGCAAATGTGGTCGTTTCAACTTTCTACATTTTGGGTTAAAATTCTCGTAAATCCCAATTAGCTATCAGAGTAAATATTATAGATGTGCTATAATATTTACTCTGATAACATGAAAATGTTTATACTTAATTGGAATAAAGCAATTTAATGTCACCGTAACACATTCAATAAATTAGAGCAATGAAATTTGCAATGTGATTTTTGTATAAATTCTCACCTTGAACGAGAAAACAAATAAGTCTGATGTAATTTTCCGATCTCTTTCATCATTAAATTAACTTTCAATTGCATAATTCCTCTCTTCAGATAAGACGTTTATTAAAAAAAAAAAAAGAAGTTATCGTGCGCAGACGCAATTATTACTTCGCGTCGCAGTCAAATATCTAATGTTACAAGAAAACATTAATATTCATTTTAAATTATCCAAACTCTCAAATTATAAGACACTAGCTCCGTCTATATGTAGTTAGTTGGTTTTGCCATCTATACTAATATTATAAAGAGGAAAGATTGGATTGTTTGTATAGAATAGGCTCCGAAACTACTGGACCGATTTCAAAAATTCTTTTACCATTAGAAGCCAACATTATCCGTGATGAACATAGGATACTTTTTACCGCGGAAAAATGCTTCATTCCTACGGGAAATCTAAAATAAAAGTAAATACTAGCGGCTTGGCCTGGGAGATAGCGCCATCTATCCAAAATACGGTAGATGGCGTTTTATACTTTTCAAAGCGGACGTAGTCGCGAGCACTAGCTAGTAGTCCTTACTAATATTATAAATGCGAAAGTAACTCTGTCTGTCTCGCTTTCACGCAAAAACTACTGAACCGATCACCATGAAATTTTGCATACACGTTGTCTGGGACACCAGAAAGGACATAGGATACCTTTCATCCAAGAAAAAAGTAATGTTCCCGAGGGATTATCTAAAATATAAAACTGTAACTGTAACGTAACGTGCATGTTATAGCAACAAGTTGTCAAGCGTTGTAATTGCTTTTCTATGTTTAATTTATCATCGCGTACGAAGCCGCGAGCACCAGCTAGTAAATAATAAAATAAGGGACTTGATTGACAATTCAATTTTGAACCGAAAACTTACATGTAGACCTTATTTGTGACGCAAATTCCATTGTAGTCCGAATGTATATTTCGTAGGAGTTGCTTATAATAATGTTGCTTTCAACATTTTCAAAGTAATGAACATAAAAATTAATCTGCTTACCTTAAAAATATGAAAGCATAACGAAATAGTATGGGACTGGATCCATAATTGATACTTAGGTATTGTAAAAAAAAAAAAAAAAAAAAAAAAAAACAAAGGTGACGCAATCCTCAGTGCAATTTTCACGTTAATCAAACTTACTCCTATTACACACACATTTTAAGTAAGTAAGTTAAGTACCTAAATAATTTGATTCTTCTGGTTTTATTACGTAATGTTTATTTATTTGTGTAGCAATTTATCAAAGACTCCATAAAGTTTCACGTAGTTCATTATAGTATATAATATAATGGTTCATAATATCATATTATATCAATCAAATAAATAAACAATACTTGTGAATTATTTCTATTTAAATAACTAGCTGTTGCACGCGATTTCGTTCGCGTAACTTTTATGAAATATAGGTTACCAATGTACCCTATGTTACTCGCTGATAAACAACAAACAAACAAATCTTTCCTCTTTATAATATTAATAAGAATAGATTTAACATTAACACACAAAGATAAGAGAAAATCTTCTGTAATCTGCAAAGAGAGTGTCTTACTTAACGCGATTAATTAGTACCTACATGTCAAGTCAAAGAAAAACAAAATGGCGTAGAAGAAAAACATGTCGTTCGCTCGCATCGCTTCCGTTTCCGGTGACGAATAGGGAACCGTTGACGAGGCGCAGGAAGTTGGAGCTGAAAAACAAAGGCAAAGGTAAAATCAGGAGAGAACTTTTCATGTGTCCTTTGGGAGTTTTCCGAACACAATAAAACGAATGGACGACACCACATTAGTTAATGATCACAAGTCCAGTTCACAAGTAAAAATTCAGTACCTTGGAATTAGGTAAATTGTCGCAAGAAATACAAAAGAAAATATACTAGTACATGTGTGACGACACTCACACAATAATAAATTCATAATGACAGCACAGTACATTAAAAATGGTTTATATGAAACTATTTTATTGGTCAGAGGTGTAAACCAAACCATATTGAACCTTATTGTCATATTCACATGCAGTTATTTTCACATGCAGCTGTCAACGCCTATTATATGACGATGTCGGTTACATGACGATTTTTTCTTACAATTCAATGATTTTACCCCATTTCAAAAACGCCCAACACGCCTAAAGAAGTTTTCACTTCAAAAAATATTAAAAATATACAACTGGTCCCTGATGGTCTCCCAAGAGTCATAGGGACATTAATTGTTGGATAACAAGGAGGCTTTGTACCAAGGAAGAGCCTGATGAGTTCTTCCTTGATACAGAGATGAGAATATAATTTCAAGGTCAAATTTTGTGTAACACTTCAGTGTAAATTCTCTAAAATTTACCTCTTACGAAGAAGTTTCACTTCTTGATTCTGACACGTGCATATTTTTTTTTATGATTTACCACTTGATATGATAAAACAGTAACAATACAATTACAATACTTCCTTTCCTTCTTTTAAGCGTCAAGTGACATCTGCTCGCATTACCACGAGCACAAACAAAAAATATAAAATTGATACATTCACACGCTATAGGTTGATTCATCGTAATATTACCAGTCAAATGTAACTTGATTTTGTTATATTTTAAGAGGGAAGAATAGCACGCACTCGTCCATACAAAAAGAGAAAACGTTTTTCCACTTCTAAATATTTTCCAATCTCCATGATTTTTTTGCATGTTATTGACACAGTGAAAGACTAAGTTTATAGGTTTTCCTTTTTCAAAATTTTCAATAGATTCAAACTTATTTAACCTCAAATAACTTAATTTTTGTGATTAAAACTTTGTCGAATTAAATCGTTTGTTTTATAAAAACCATCTATTTTTTTATAAAAAGCGAAGCCTATAAACCTAGAATATATTATGGTGAAACGATCGACAAGAAAATCAAAGTGATTTGTTAAGATTTAGTTAGTGGAAACTGTTTTCTCCCGAAATGAAATTTCGGTCGGAACTATTGTCAGTCGGAAGCTACAACGCTCTCTATCGCACGACTGCCCCGAGGCTAGAGCGCACAAGCGATAGCATGTGTTTTCCTAAATACCTATCGCAAAGCTATACTTCCCTCTTAACAATTTTAAAAGCTAATAATAATATAATACATGTAATGAATCACTAAACACCACTGAGGTTTAATCTTGTGCTATCATTTTGAATTATTATTAAAATGGATTTAATATCTATGCTTTAATATACTTAATATTAACATATATTTATTTATACAGAAATTAAAATTGTTAAAATTATAAACGAACATTTTGTTATATTATATTGTTTGCTAGTCGAATGATAACTTTTCCGAGTTCACGAATAATATACGAATTACGAATAGGCATGGCATTCCATTATAGGTGGAGTCGGTCAAAGTTGTTGGGGTAATTTCTTGGGGCGAAGTTTGACACGCGGGGGGTAATGACCCACTAAGTAAATGGGCTTTATGTTGACGTCATCTTTTTGTTTCAAAACATGTACAGTCGACCCGCTTGTCTATATCCATTTATACATAGATTATACATAGGTCGCGCTGCTTTAGCCTGAGCCTATTTATTTTTAACTAAAATCAAAATAAAACGTAGATTCTATTAGGATTAATATAACTCCTTTTAACAAAAAAAAAAGCGACTTCAAACCGTTTTCTCATGGAAGAAATGTTTGACTAGTTTCTACGATAAAAACTTTATCATAATAATAATCAGATTGAAATATATAATATTTACCTACACTTCGATTGTCTTGCTATTTTTCTACTATTACTATAAGTAGCTATAATTATTTAACCACTAGCTGGAGCTCGCGACTTCGTCCGCGTAGAAAAGTATAATAATAATAATAATAATAAACTTTATTTCAGACTGTTAGTCCATATGTTACAAGTATATATACAAGTTGTTATTACAAGTTATTTTACATTGTACTTATGATAATTTACATTATTTTACATTATTTCTAATTTTATTAATTTCTAAGGCTAATATAAAACGCCATCTACCGTATTTTGGATAAATAGCGCTGTCTCCCGGGCTAAGCCGCTAGTATTTACTTTTATTTTAGATTTCCCGTAGGAATGAAGCATTTTCCCGCGGTAAAAAGTATACTATGTTCATCACGGATAATGTCGGCTTCTAATGGTAAAAGAATTTTTCAAATCGGTCCAGTAGTTTCGGAGCCTTTTCTATACAAACAAACAAATCTTTCCTCTTTATAATATTAGTATAGATAAGTTTGCGAAATAACAACACAAAATAAACGCCAACTGTACGCAGGCGACACTGTTCAATTTATTAGATTAGTTTTGGGTTATCCCCCACTGTTCAATGTTCGGTGTTCACTTGACAGACTTGACAGGCCAAGTCTTGACATGTTGCTATTACGATATTAGAAAGTTCACACAGTTTTGAATAAACAAAAAATTGTGATCTAAGACTTTGAATGATAACAAAATGTTTTCTCTGACCTTTAACCACAGTACGTGTATAATGTAACTATGACAGCTCATATAGCTGTGGCTCATATTATTATGGCGTGTGGCTACCGCCGCCGCAACAAAACAAACAAGATAATAAAACGTGTGGTATAGCAATTATACTGAAACCTGAAACATTTATAGGTATAGGTGAATTATTACATTAAGGTTTGAAGGCGACACTTGTGGGGGAATCGGCGCATGTACAATTGCGCACAAAATTGCTAAGAAAAATGACATTTTTTTTCTTATTTCGTAATTTTTCACCTCATTAACTTAACATTACAGGCAGTGTTGATATTCCTTCCATAAAATCATGGTGCGATGTCGAAGAAGAACGTTTTTTTAGGCATTTATTCACCATGACGTATTTACTAATACGATAGAGCAATCTGTACGCAACAGTACCTAAGAGACGAGCGAACGAAGTGCGGGAGGGGAAGAGCGACTGAGTCTACCAATAACGTATAGCGAAGTGCGGGAGGGGAAGAGCGACTGAGTCTACCAATAACGTATAGCGAAGTGCGGGAGGGGAAGAGCGGCTGAGTCTACCAATAACGTATAGCGAAGTGCGGGAGGGCAAGAGCGGCTGAGTCTACCAATAACGTATAGCGAAGTGCGGGAGGGCAAGAGCGGCTGAGTCTACCAATAACGTATAGCGAAGTGCGGGAGGGCAAGAGCGGCTGAGTCTACCAATAACGTATAGCGAAGTGCGGGAGGGCAAGAGCGGCTGAGTCTACCAATAACGTATAGCGAAGTGCGGGAGGGGAAGAGCGACTGAGTCTACCAATAACGTGTCGCCCCTCACTTTCCTCTGCCCTCTCAAAGACCTAAAAATAGGACTCTGCGCACATTTACCGAGAAGTCTTTATTCGCTGCACGACCTATACATGGGATAAAATACGCGGTATGTACGTACGCAGTATTTATTTAAAAAATAATGATTGTTTAGGCACCAATGAACTCCTAAACTACTGAACCGATTTTGGATAAAACTTCGTATTGTGTAATTTGGTCCAACTTAAAAGATAGATTGTTTTTATTTTGAACGTCAGCGAATCCGGGAGCGGGTAGCTAGCATATCTATAAGTTATTTCTAACTAACCACTTACTTAGGCGATGAATAAGTACATTATCTTTGAAAATTAATTAGGTAGGCGAAAATACCCAATTATTGGCACATTAAGAAATACGACCATTTATTGGCACCTTTCGACTCAAATAAAATTTGAAAGTTTTATTTTATTTAAATCATTTGACTGTTGTAATGAGACGTTACATAACGTATAGCGAAGTGCGGGAGGGCAAGAGCGGCTGAGTCTACCAATAACGTGTCGCGAAGTGCGAGAGGGGAAGAGCGACTGAGTCTACCAATAACGTATAGCGAAGTCCGGGAGGGCAAGAGCGGCTGAGTCTACCAATAACGTGTCGCGAAGTGCGGGAGGGGAAGAGCGACTGAGTCTACCAATAACGTATAGCGAAGTGCGGGAGGGCAAGAGCGGCTGAGTCTACCAATAACGTATAGCGAAGTGCGGGAGGGCAAGAGCGGCTGAGTCTACCAATAACGTATAGCGAAGTGCGGGAGGGCAAGAGCGGCTGAGTCTACCAATAACGTATAGCGAAGTGCGGGAGGGCAAGAGCGGCTGAGTCTACCAATAAAGTATAGCGAAGTGCGGGAGGGCAAGAGCGGCTGAGTCTACCAATAACGTATAGCGAAGTGCGGGAGGGCAAGAGCGGCTGAGTCTACCAATAACGTATAGCGAAGTGCGGGAGGGCAAGAGCGGCTGAGTCTACCAATAACGTATAGCGAAGTGCGGGAGGGCAAGAGCGGCTGAGTCTACCAATAACGTATAGCGAAGTGCGGGAGGGCAAGAGCGGCTGAGTCTACCAATAACGTATAGCGAAGTGCGGGAGGGCAAGAGCGGCTGAATCTACCAATAACGTATAGCGAAGTGCGGGAGGGCAAGAGCGGCTGAGTCTACCAATAACGTATAGCGAAGTGCGAGAGGGCAAGAGCGGCTGAGTCTACCAATAACGTATAGCGAAGTGCGGGAGGGCAAGAGCGGCTGAGTCTACCAATAACGTATAGCGAAGTGCGGGAGGGCAAGAGCGGCTGAGTCTACCAATAACGTATAGCGAAGTGCGGGAGGGCAAGAGCGGCTGAGTCTACCAATAACGTATAGCGAAGTGCGGGAGGGCAAGAGCGGCTGAGTCTACCAATAACGTATAGCGAAGTGCGAGAGGGCAAGAGCGGCTGAGTCTACCAATAACGTATAGCGAAGTGCGGGAGGGCAAGAGCGGCTGAGTCTACCAATAACGTATAGCGAAGTGCGGGAGGGCAAGAGCGGCTGAGTCTACCAATAACGTATAGCGAAGTGCGGGAGGGCAAGAGCGGCTGAGTCTACCAATAACGTATAGCGAAGTGCGGGAGGGCAAGAGCGGCTGAGTCTACCAATAACGTGTCGGCACACCGATGCGTACCCGCCCCTCACTTTCCTCTGCCCCCTCAAAGACCTAAAAATAGAATTATGCGCACATTTGCTGAGAACTTGTATAAATGACCGGATGATTCTGTGTACTGTTGGTGTTTCAAAATATTAAAATAAAAAAATAATAAATAAATATGTCAGCTCTATACATGATACTGAAACTAAATTGGACATTTTTAAAATTTTTTTTCTGTATATATCTATGTATGTAATACATTCATACATACAATAAACATAGGTGTACAGAAAAAAAATTTGTATTTTTCATAATTCTTAAAAGAATGAATTGATTTTCATGAAACTTCGTAGATAAACATTTAGACGTACAGGACACAGATTAGGCAATTTATTTCTTTTTCAACGCGGACAAAGCCGCGGGCACCAGCTAGTTACATACTTATAAAATCATCTGTCCTAAACGAAAATATTTTGCAGGCTAATACGACACAATTTTTCGTCGACGAGCGTTCGATGTTAAATATAGGTAAGCATATAAAACAACTTTATCTGTGAACCAAAACTATCCCTCTTCACAGTTTTTTTACACCTCTCGAAAAAAAGTTGGCATGCCTGATAGATGACCGAGAGTCTCTGGAGAATTTATACGTCTTCGTCCATCTTGATTCTTGTTTACTTTTGAACTTTATGAATATATGAAATGATCTGATGAATTGCCAACTTACGCAGATCGCTGTGGCCAAAGCGGCTTACGTAATGAGTACAAAAAATCTGCTCGTTTGCCATATCCAACGGCGAAGAAAAAAAGGAAACATTGCGCTGCGGCTAGATGAAAAATACTATGATGTGAATTTGAAAGAAACACAATCTGCAATCTCAATAACAAGTCCACGATTTGGCGTCCAGCCAGCTATCTGTTTTGCTTCAATCGGCGCGTGCGTGCTACCGGATTATTTTTACGCGGATAGATCCCAACTGCCAATGCCGGTACGCACAACACGTGTCCGATTCAATACATTTTACTGGAATCCTCCATTCCCATAACCCGTTTCCCTAGTATCGCTTCGAGATGAGATCTAAAGGTTGGTACATTGATAGAATCTCTGTCCAACTGCATCAGCTTATGTGAAACTTCATTAACACCTCCTAGTGAGTTGAAGCAACTGTTGGTATTGGTCGTAGGTGACTACCGTCGTCAATAAACATAAGCAAGGCCAGGTAATCAATCAAATCTGTAAGTGTAGGTATTGTATGTTCCTCCATAACTCTTAAACGAATTAATTGATTTTCATGAAACTTGGTAGATAAACATTTAGACGTACAGGACACAGGATAGGGTACTTTTTTCTTTGTCAACGCGCACGAAGTCACAGGCACCAGCTAGTGATAAATAAATGGGTTCTGACTGATTGCTGCATATGGGATGCATTGTTGTCCAGCTTACTTACTACAGCGGAATGCAGACACGTTAATGCCTATCCTAGTTAGTCTCTGAAGAAATTTAAGCACTGTTTATTGGTTACATTGGTATACATAATGAGTCCGCTTTATTTCAGCAGTCGGCTTATTATAAATGAGTCCTTAGCCGTGTGCAATGACTGTGAAACGCAATGTGTTCTGCCACTACTTAAACACCCCAGACAAGAACCGGGAATATAACCTGGAACCTCTGATTCAGACTCCTGACTATTCACAACGCCTTAATCCACTGTTAGAACTTCTGATTCTAATTTATATGTGCATTCACAAAAACTCTCAACTAGACTCACTAAGTACTTGCAAGTTGCCGTCCGTAGATGCTATAAAATGGGATAAAAATATAGTTGTAGCAATAATACGTTCCCGCGTAACACAAACCAAAAGTTTTCAACGAACCGTGGAAAGTGAGTTCGCTTAAAATCTAAAACAGATGATCTTATTTACTTTGCCATCGCCAGTGAATCTATTATATAGAGAAATGGACACGTGCAGTTCATTGGCCGCCACGTGTATGCACTACTGACATCTTGGCAGCTGCTTTTGATCCGTTTTGACATTTATGACAGACGCTCGACCGGTCGTATTCGTATTACGATACAACAGTAACACGACGACGACGCTGCGAAGCTTGCTCCGTGCCACGAACTCTATCTTAGATCTGTACTTCATTGAGTCTCAACAAAATATAAACCTATTTTTATATATCAGCGAGAAAAACAAACGAGTTAACTTCATTGCTACATGCAAGAAGACATTGTAAGGTATTCATTCATTATTGTATTAAGATATACGTCTATTCAAATTGTTTATATTCTGATAACAACTAGATAGTCCATGAAGTCCATGAACTAGATGAAGCGCTATGAAAAAGGAAATCTCATCGTTATATGATAATGCCTTCAGGGTTTTCTTAGGATTATGGTGTCTCCCTCGCAATACAACTACTCGGAAGCGCCAATTGTCTCCTGAAGGCGTTTGTGAACCAGTAGGATTAATAATTTTAATAGGTACCATAATAAACCAATCACCAATTTAACTAAAATTATTGACTATTGGCAATCTGCTCCCCACTTCGTAAGGGTGCAATTTTTTTCTACAAATTATACATAAGACTAGCTGGCGCCCGCGGCTTTGTCCGCGTTGAAAAAGAAAAAAGTAGGAGCTTATCCTGTGTCCTATACGTCTAAATGTTTATCTACCGAGTTTCATGAAAATCAATTAATTCGTTTAAGAGTTATGGAGGAACAAACATACATACAATACCTACACTTACAGATCAAATTCATATATAAAACTTTCCTCGTTTAACGCATTTTTCACCAGGGAAAAGCGCATTGAAAACCGTTCAGTAGTTTTTGAAATCATTGCGAACATACATACAGACTCGGCCGGGGACTTTGTTTTATAATATGTAAGGATAACACTATATGAACCACATAATGTCTAAAATAGAGTTATTTGTACTAAAGAGCAAAGCGATGCCAAGCACATTGAATTTCATATATATTCAATGGTGATGTGTTGGCACAACATCAATAGTAATTAAATCAAACAATGTGTCCCATTACAATGGTGATGCATTATGGATACCGCGATAGCGCAATAGAACAACCGATTGAATATGAAAACATGGATACTGTTTGCAAAATGGGTGTTCACATTGTGATGCTACACAGCATTTGCAAATAAAAATGGCCGAGTGCAAGGAACTCGGCACGTGACTCGGCCGCGGCCATCGGACATGCATAAACCACTTTCAATTATCACAGTAATCCATTCAGACAGCACTGCGACACTACAGCCTTCGTGACAACAAGGGCGCAAATAAACAAGTTCTGCCTCCAATATTCAAGGAAGATTTATATATGCAAAAGTTTTTTTTATTACTTTTATAAAGGGGTCCAGTTAGGTAGAGCCAACTTCGAGAGGGAGGTCAATCGTCGAATCCAGCTCGGGTGGGCAGCGTTCGGGAAGCTCCGAGACATCTTCTCGTCCAAAATTCCTCAGTGTCTCAAGACAAAAGTGTTCGACCAATGTGTGTTGCCAGTGATGACATATGGCGCTGAAACGTGGTCTCTAACTATGGGCCTCGTAAGGAAGCTCAATGTCGCTCAACGAGCTATGGAAAGGGCTATGCTCGGGGTTACACTGCGAGATCAAATCAGAAATGAGGAGATCCGCAGACGTACGAAAGTTACCGACATAAGCCGTCGAATCAGTAAGTTGAAGTGGCAGTGGGCAGGGCACATAGTACGAAGAGCCGACGGCCGCTGGGGCCGGAAGGTTCTCGAGTGGAGCAAGCGCAGCGTAGGACGTCCACCCACAAGGTGGACAGACGACCTAATAAGGGCCGCGGGTCGACGGTGAATCCAGGCTGCTTCTGACCGGTCCAATTGGAAAATTTTGGGGGAGGCCTATGTCCAGCAGTGGACGTCCTACGGCTGAGATGATGATAAAGGGGTGTAGTTTTAGGTGGATTGTGGTAGGTCACAACCGTCGTCCATAATATGACAGATTGAGGATAGCGGATGGTTTCCATTGTAACTTCGACGGTGAAAGTTTGATTTATTGCCTTCAGACACTCTTCTAGAAAAATATGTATTTGTCTTTTTGCTTTTTTATGAAATATAATGTATTTTTTTTTTATTATTATAAAGTGCAATATTGTGCGAGAAAATTCCGACATACACATCAGAATATTTGATAGAGAGCTTAAATTCGCACACTTTTTTTTGAAAATGAAGGGGAAAATCCATGAGAACGAATGATTCGCGTTTTAAACGGGATTGTTTCAAACAAAACTCCATAATTTCACCCTCTCGCAGAGTAGAGGCATTAAGTGTATTGGATAGGTAAGAGACATAGGTGTCAACTGCGCTCTATCACCACGCCACATCCCTCTGCGGCGACGCTTCGAGAGAACGTTATTGATGCCCTCCGCTGTGATGGATTGCACGCAAATATCTCCGACCAGTATAGGGTTGCCCCTTTAACGACAAAAAAGTTTCAAGGGTATAAGAATTACCCTTTAGCTGAAAAGGATCGTATATTTTTTTTTATTAAAGATGGGTTTGCTCTTGGCCAACATCTAGCTGTGTAGCGAATTCACTCGAACATTAAAAAAGTTTGGGTTATATGAGCTCGGAAATACATACGCCAACTTAACTTGGAACAGGAGTTCCAACTTTATCGTTCAATGTTTTCAAGTTAAAATCGACACACAGGCTGACATTGTCCACTTGATGTACAGTCGACAAACAGGCTTATATTATGGCTTATTGGTGGCTACAATCGCCTATAATACAAGCAACGTCACAGGTGATGCAAGTGCTAACCGATCATAGTAGAATTTAGAAGAGATAGAGCAATGGGCTCTGAAATCACTCGTTCACCGAAACACAATAGCACACATGCTTTTATTTCACTGTAGTCTTCTGTAACAGACCCTTATGCTTGACTGGCGGCGGGCTGACAAATGACTGCTTCCAGAATTTCCAGATGTAGACCAGAGACAACTTTAAAAAGTTTATATCTAAACAAATGATTGTATATATATTTTCAAGTTTCAAATTGTAGCTACTTCACAATGTAATTGTAAAAGCAAGAAATAAATGGCTTATTTATTTATAAATATCTAAAGTTGGCCCTGCCGGAAATAGAATCCGAACGCCTCAAAGTTAGAATCGTCTCAAAGTCTTCAGATACATTGAAATGTAATTAATTGTAAATAAATGATCACCTGCTTGTTGTTCAGCCCTAAGTCACGTGACGATATTGACTGAAGCGGTAGTATTCGCTTCTGCGTTCACAAACCCCACAGCTTAAGCTTAAAGCCCCCATTCGAAGCTTTGTCTAAGAACGAACAGATAAATTTGATTGGTTTCCGATGATGCACTTCCTTTTGGTTTATGTAAATTGAGAACTTTCTGGAAACTACTTTTCTGTGTTCACTAAGCTTTTTGTTGCTGTTGCAAATAATATACTTCAAATGAAGACAATTCCACTTCAGTTTTATGTGACTTTGCAAGCTTTTGTTTTTTGAAAACATGAGTAACATACGGAGGTAAATAGTTTTTTTTGACATCAATCATCATCAATCAATACCAATAATAAATCTGTAAATGTTGATATTGCACGTATGTATGTTCCTCATGAAACTAGGTAGATAGTAGATAGCTGGCTACTTTTTTCTTTTTCAACGCGGACGAAGTCGCGTTCAACAGTGCTAGTCTATACTAATATTATAAAGAGGAAAAAATTGATTGTTTGTTTGTTTGTTTGTATAGAATAGGCACCGAAACCACTGGACCGATTTGAAAAATTCTTTTACCATTAGAAGCCGACATTATCCGTGATGAACATAGGCTACTTTTTACCGCGGGAAAATGCTTCATTCCTACGGGAAAACGGGTAATAGGACAACGGGTAGTAAGAATTATCCTTCCGTACTTATCTTTTTCACATAACTTCTAAACGGTTGAACCGGCTTGAAATTTGATATGGATATTTCGATGGTTTGCTGGATGATTTAAAAATACAATTGGACCCGGTAGGTGGCGCTGCTGTCAGTATGTCAACTACTAAACGGCTTGACCGATTGGGTTGAAATTTTGTATGTGTATTTCCATGGTTTCACAGACACGAATGTATTATATTTTATAAAGTTACGCGGGCGAAGTCGCGTGCAACAGTCTAGTATTATAGAAAACGAAGCCATAAAACGCATGGAACGTTTAAAAGCCTCTCGTTACGCAAACGAGAGCGGTTCGAGTGGCGATTGCTCTACCACACAAAGGCGGGGCCGCCCATAAAACTTGGTGACTCGTAAAACACACGCATCTGTCCTTCTATCCCCTACCACGAACACCGATACTATTGTTTCAAACAGTTTATTAGTTAGTCGAGGCTTGACTTTTATATAAATGGTGCTCGCGACTTCGTCCGCGTAGAAAAGTATAAAACGCTATCTACCGTATTTTGGATAAATGGCGCTATCTCCCGGGCCAAGCCGCTAGTATTTACTTTTATTTTAGATTTCCCATAGGAATGAAGCTTTTTCCCGCGGTAAAAAGTAGCCTATGTTCATCACGGATAATGTCGGCTTCTAATGGTAAAAGAATTTTTCAAATCGGTCCAGTAGTTTCGGAGCCTATTCTGTACAAACAAACAAACAATTAAATCTTTCCTCTTTATAATATTAGTATAGACTAGCTGCTGCCTTCAGCCTGCAGCTCACTTCTGTAATTAATATCTAACCTTAAGATCAAGATATAATACACCACAAGATACCTTAGATCAATCATTTATGACTTGTAACGACCTTTATTTTTAGAAAATATAAATAATGTTTGACATGGCAAAGTAAATATTATTATGAACTAGCTGCTGCCCGCGACTTCGCCCGCGTAACTTGGTGTATTATATATTAAAACCTTCCTCGAGAACCACTCTATCAGCAGCTAGTTTTAATATAATTAGCTATAACTATGCCGTTCTCAAGTTTTGCTTTTAGCAACACATTTAACTATTTCAGTTAATAAATGTTACTATACCTATATTTTTTTAAGAATTTTATTGCCTTAGATACATAAATTTTGTCAAACAAAGCTAAGTAAAATTTTTTGTAAGAAAAGGTAACATTATAACAGTTTAAATCATTAAACTTTGTTTGAAAATACTTTGTCAGACGGTAAAGGTGATATTTCGATGGGGTTGCGAATGTTTTGTACAAATACTAAATCTAGACTCGTATAGTTATCACTCGAGTGAGATGTGGTGGGTGTGGATGTTTAGTGTTGAGTGCGTAACATACAGAAAGTCAAACAGTGTTGGCAAATATGCCGCAAAGCGTTCGCTTCCATGCTAACAGCGTTTGGTACAAATAAATATATTCATAAAATTAACTCCTGACCTCGCCCATAGCGAGGTTGGATTTCGACATCATTTATCTTAGCGTTCATCTGGAAGGCATATTTTACCTATGGTGGTTTAATTTTATTTAATAATTTGGTGGGCCTTTCACTATTTTCGATATTACTTGTAGAATTATCAAAAAATTTGAATTTTTAATAACTAGAGACTAAAGAACTAATAAACTAAAGACTTATTCTAAACGGAATTTAATATAGTTTTCACTAGTGAAAAGCGAGGAATGTTTATGTTTTAAAAAAATTTCTAGTAAGTATCTATAATTTAGTATAATCTATACTAATATTATAAAGATTGGTTTGTATGTTTGTATGTTTGTTTGTTTGTTTGTTTGTTTGTATAGAATAGGCTCCGAAACTACTGGACCGATTTGAAAAATTATTTTACCATTAGAAGCCGACATTGTCTGTGATGAACATAGGATACTTTTTACCGCGGCAAAATGCTTCATTCCTACGGGAAAACGGGTAAATGGACAACGGGTAGTAAGAATTATCCTTCCGTACTTAACTTCTTTTTCACATAACTTCTAAACGGCTGAAATTTCACATGGGTATTTCGATGACTTCCTGGATGATTTAAAAATACAATTGGACCCGGTAGGTGGCGCTGCTGTCGGTATGCCAACTACTAAACAGCTTGACCGGTCGGGTTGAAATTTTGTATGTGTATTTCCATGGTTTTACAGACACGAATGTATTATATTTTATAAAGTAACGCGGACGAAGTCGCATGCAACAGCTAGTATAATATACAAGACTGTTACCTCAAGACGCAATTGGCTTTTTTTTTCAAACCAGTTTCAAAGTAACAGTTGTATTCGCTACCTCTTATGACTTGCGTCACGCGCAACGCAACGGCTCCTATTTTTCTCAACAACTGTTGTTGCTAAGCAGTACGTATTTCGCACTTTACACTGTAAAACACAAAAACAAGGTTCACTCCACTCCTCGTGGTCAAACGAACGTCGAAAACAAATACATTTTTTAAATATAGATACTATGTTAGTATTATTATTAATGTATTTAGCCTTGACTCGGAGATTGGATGGGCAGCACTTGAACAGTTCACTTACTGACCACTAAATCATGATGTGTGCAAGGTTTTACTAATATAAAACAAGGTTTAACTAACTGATGCCGCGACATCGTCCGTGTTGAAAAATATAAGATACTAGCTGGTGCTCGCGACTTCGTCCGCGTTGAAAAGTATAAAACGCCATCTACCGTATTTTGGATAGATGGCGCTATCTCCCGGGCCAAGGCGCTAGTATTTACTTTTATTTTAGATTTACCGTAGGAATGAAGCATTTTCCCGCGGTAAAAAGTAGCCTATGTTCATCACGGATAATGTCGGCTTCTAATGGTAAAAGAATTTTTCAAATCGGTCCACTAGTTTCGGAGCCTATTCTATACAAACAAACAATCAAATCTTTCCTCTTTATAATATTAGTATAGATAATATACTTTTGCGTTGATTAACTCGCTGATCGAAAGTAAAATAAATTGTATGCGAAACGCCTACTACCATTATGTGAAGGTGTCATTTCGCACGCGATTAAATAATATGTGTGCGAGATGACTACTAAAATATATATTTAATTTAAATTTTCGTATGAAATATAATAAAATTGTGCGAGATGACTACTAAACCATAAACCGTGTCTAACATTTTTTTACATAGTTTCTGCTCTTACATTTATTAGATCAATATAAATTAAAATCTCTCCTAAAACCTACAGAAACATCGTTTTTCTGGTCTCTTAAATCCACTTTCTCCACTCATAAACTTTACTCATAAAACATAGACTTAGCAACTAACCAGCAGTGTTATTAAAGAAAGGTTGCATAAGCAAATTGTACGAGGCCTTAACGACCCATTAACCGTAATCTCTCACGTTTTTAACCACATGATACTTACTAACGCACATGATAACGATGTCTTGTAAGTGTTTAAAACTGCTCGATTCTATTAAACCCTAAGTTATTTTGTAAACTGTAATAAGTTCTGCACTCATGAAAAGTCTACCTGGTGGTAGTTACCATTTACCATTCTCTTACAGAAGCTTAGAATGAAATAAGAGATTTCGTCTATTAGATTGATACAATATTATATTCATACTATTAATTATGTATTATATGTTTCTAAATTACCTATTAAATAACAAAATAATATATATACTTCTCTGTGATAAGCTAAACAAGTAAGTACATATACATAATATAACATATGACTGCATAAAATATAGCTTTAAAGTAATATTATAATCCTATGAAAGAGCGAAAATCCTCTACACAAGTTCATACATATTATATTATTCTTGGGTTTGTCTCTGCATATATAATATATTATTTTATTTTGTAACAATAAATTTTCTCTACTTAGGTGACCGTCAGATAGTGTTAATATGAAAGAAAATTATACAGTTTTTTAGAAGTTCTGAGATCTTAAAAGAAAGCCTCAATAGATCCATTATAGAAATGGTCAGGTCAATGTATGCTGTACGTACTTAGGTACTGAAACTTCATATCACAACATTGTATGTAATATACATTTGTATGGCGTTTAGAAAACCTACACCCGTCTTAGATGGCGGACACATCCGCCGTATAACAGCTAGCACATGATGCCAACTGGTTCCAACATTGTAGTTATACCACAGTACGGCTAAACGGGCTAGAAAACAAACGCGATTCCATGAACCACTAACTCCGCCACTTACTAAGAAAACTCACATTTCACTCTGTACTATCCATTGACGCTTTTTTTAGCTAGCCAAAAACTTATTCCCTCGCTAACGAAGCAATGTATGTGGTGCCCATTTAAAATGCTGAAACGATGAACGTTTCGATTGAATCTAGGTACGGGCGCAGATCTATCTGCCTTCACTTTAGTTGCTAGGCGAAACTGTGTATGTGTGAGTGAGTGCAGCGCCCGAGGTTCTAGTGATGCGCTATTTCGAATATCGATATTGTTTAAAAATGTAATATATAAACTTCTGGATTAAGTTTTATTAATAAACTTAAAACCTTTTAAGATAAAAATCAGCAGGCAGGCTCACAGTGTACCTGTCGCTTCAATACCTGGAGATGGGAGATAGCTGACCGAATCATTGCAAGTTAACTATTTATGTTATTCCAACATAAAGGACTAAATTCAAAAATAGAGATCCCGTATATTATAATTATAAATAAGTTATATCTATAACCTATGTCTGTTTTATTTATTTTCCTACAAAATGTGCGCTTAAATCTTGTACAATTCACTAATTGAAACGATTTGTCAATTGTTTTTCTGTTTCTCTATTTCTTGCACTTTTATAATTGGTATTTTATCACTAGTATCAAACTTATTTTTGAAATAGAAATGTCTAAAATGTTCTAGACTAAAAATTGAATGTTCTCTTTTTGAAAGATATATTGTTTCACATAGACATATTATGTTTTATTGATTGCAGTCTGCCTTAGTCTAAGTCTGATCTGATCTGATAAAATAACAAACAAAATGAATTCTTCTTCTCAGTCGTATTCTTCAATGCTGAAAGTCGTTTCCCTTTAGTAGAGTCTTTCGATAAGAACTTTTATTTTGTGATAGGTTTTAGTAAAATATTTTAAATGTCGACATAAATCAACAATTAACAATACACAAAAATAAATTAAAACATTTAAAAAAAAAGTATTTGAAAACTCTTCATTGAGAAAAAGTTTTAAGAAATAATCTAAACAATTAATCAGTTCTTTTATTAAATAAACCAATTAAATTGATTGCATCGTTGGTCTCGGGGCTGGCGTCGATCGAATATCGCGATAAAACTCAGATATATCCACAAAAAAAGTACAACACTAAGCGTCTTTGGAGCTGTACTCACACCAACGCGACGTGCATTTGATTTGCACAAACTTACATTTGCAGTTCGCAAAACATGAACATAGACAATCTAAACCGTATTTCTATGTTGCATACCATTCGAGGTTACGTACAGAGTACAAAGTTAAATTTGTCCTTTATATAAAAGTAGCTTGGTGTATTAGTGCGCCAGCTAGTACTGCTAAGTCATTGCCCTCTATCTCGAACGAACCTACCCCAATGCGAAAATTATAAGTGTTGTAATTTGTTTTGTGCTAGTTTTGGAAAGAGTACATTTTAGGCAGTTACACAATCGCCGATTTCATACCTTCTCTCACTAGGCAACAGCAGTACACTCGATTGAGTATAACTCAGACAATAAGTTCAATAGGAAATGGGCTCTGCCCATTTTCCTATCCGAAACACAACAGAACACATTGGGCAAGATCTTTTATATACAGGGAGTTCCAAGACTGTGTGACATGAAGGGAAAGTACCTTAAATATCGTAGATAGGATATTTTGCTGAAAGAAGACTTTGTTTTATTTTGAAAAGTTAGTAATACTGAATTCAAAGATTTTCTAAAAATTACGTCGTCGCGCGTAAAAATGATATTCTTGAAATTTGAATCAAACATTTTACGTTATTCCTTTCTTTTGAGATACTATGTTACTTAAGAAGAATTATTATGTTTTGTCTATTCTTTCGTTTGGCATCATAAAAATACGGGTGATTTTTTTTTCATTTAAGTCGGTTCAACGCCCGGACGAAGCACGTAATTTTTAAAAAATCTTTGAATGCAATATTACTAACTTTTAAAAATAACATAAAGTCTTCTTTCAGCAAAATATCCTATCTAGGATATTTAAAATACTTTCCATTCATGTCGCATAGTTTTGAGACGGCCTGTATCTATCTATGGCATAGCTTGTGTTAATCACCTATGTATCATCAAATGACAACCTGTCTGTCAACTTTTACCTATATAAAAATAACTGTAAGTACATTTAATAAATATTATAAGTCCGTCTGAAATCCCGCCACATTATTGTGATTTTTTATTAAAATATTCGGCGAAGCGATACGTATCCATTAATATTAATAGATGTAGTTATATGAAAACACGAAATGTGGAAATTTCCTTTCAGTATCAGCAACAAGGGCAAGGATTAGTTCATTCTTAACAAGTAAACAACTCGATTTGAATTGAGTACAAAAATAAACATATAGGAAAAACATGTTTTTTGATTAAAATCGAAATTTTCTTACAACAAAACCTAACACGCGCTATAATATGCGTCATATTCTGTATTATGTATTATTTTTTTGGCAATACGGTATTGGATTAAGAGCCAAAGCTCAGAAGCCAATAGATCCATATAATATTATGTAAACATTCATTTGGAAAAATACTCGAAGTAATAAATCGACATATCTGGCCCCGAGCAATTTTGAAAGGGCATTAGATAAGTGAGACAACATAAAACAATATTCCTACAGACCAAATCGATTTTCGTACATCACCTCACTTTATACTATTAGCCAATAATCTCTCGACTCTTAAAGGGCACGGCGAGATCGTAACTTGATATTTATTGTTTTTACATATTACAACTAAATATAAAATTAAAGGACATGACTCATTTTTTGTTTTTTACGTGTTATACAAATGTATCTATACTAATATTATAAAGAGGAAAGATTGGTTTGTTTGTTTGTATAGAATAGGCTCCGAAATTACTGGATCGATTTGAAAAATTCTTTTACCATTAAAAGCCGACATTATCCGTGATGAACATAGGCTACTTTTTACCGCGGGAAAATGTTTATTAAAAAATGATTTCATTCTTACGGGAAAACGAGTAATAGGACAACGGGTAGTAAGCATTATCCTTCCGTACTTATCTTTTTCACATATAACTTCTAAACGGCTGAACCGATAGGGTTGAAATTTTGTGTATTTCCATGGTTTCACAGACACGAATGTTTTATATTTTATAAAGTTACGAGGACGAAGTCGCGTGCAACAGCTAGTATCTCTTTCGGCTGGTTTCAGTGCTCTCCTGACGGTCAATACTGACGATACGCACTCCTAACCGTGCGACCGACGCGCTTGTCATTTGTATGAAAATTCAAAAGTCGTTACAGAGCTTGCCTGATCGTACGCACGCGTATTGCTACCCTACCGCGGTCGGTCGTGCGTATCGTCAGGCCTGACCGTCAGGGGAGCACTGAAACCGGCTTAAGCATACATAGGGACAGACAGACGAGGAGCGACTTTGTTTTTTATTTGAAGAGATGGTCTATGGCCAACAAAACAAACTATTTTTAATCTTAATACAAGATTTGTATTTGTATAATCTTGTATTTACATGTATTTTATTACTGCTTTAGTCATTTTTAATAGAAACAAAATACCTAATATATTGATGTAAAACAGTAAAAACTATAACCGAGTGTTGCAGTATTAAAATAATTCAAAGGAATGATTTGTTTTAAATACGTGAACATAATTATGTTTTTCTTATCATTAATATTTTCTACTAGGCACGTCCATTCAATTTCTGTTGTAGGTACAAGGTTTACGTCACAATAAATAATGTGTCAACTGGTTTGTTTATGCGAGTCCTGTAAATTGGAAATAAAATGGTGAATATATTAAATGACAGATATACGACTGTTTTATGGGTTGCGTCCGTGTGTTCGACAGTTATTTGTGTTTTAAAATACAACTTTAACAATGGCTGAGGGTCATTAAAGTTACGTTAGTGGAACCTGCTAATCACATTAATTGCTGAACACAATTTATTGTCATTTCTTTATGCCTACGCCAATAAATGGTTATACGCCATGTCGTAATGCTAAAAATAAAATTTACACAGTAATTTCGAAGAGATGTAACCTCTGTTTGTATGTTCTAGCTTTTGTACAATGGAAATGCTAACTAATGTTGCTTGTATCCTAAAGTTAAGACAATCTTTCTTTATTATTTAAGATTAATTTGATTTAATATGTAAATCTTATAGTTAAGAAGAGCAATATGAGTTCCTCCTATGATCTATGATATCCTCTACATATAAACAGTAAGAACTGTATTCTATGAGATACGTTATAAATATAGATAATAAAAAAATTAAATGAAATCGGAAACATAGTGATAGACGATGTTGTTTCTCCAAACGTAGAGAACCGGTGTTGCTAGGCGCCTATTAGGCGGCGGCCGGCAATTTGCCCAGATGCCCTACAATAACACATTCTGGAGTACACTCGCACGCATAAAATACTATTAATTTTACTTCTATCATTCCCAAGCAACACAGAATGGCTGTATATTCTTTAAATAAATGCATTTATACTGCCGTTATTCAAGCAATTTGGGCACAAAATAAATTGCTTTAAGCTGTATAGTAGCAACATAATAGCTGAATAGTAGCTGAATAAGCAACAAGAAGCCCGTAATAGCCGATAGTGTTATAATACATTATCTTAATGTATAGCTTTTTTATTAATGCACAGCTAATAATAACTAACGCACATTATACCTATTAAAGCTTTTTTTTCTAAATATAGCTTCTATTTTTATATAACATACAGCAATTTACCTAAATAAAACAGCATTTTATTTGACATATTTTTCTTCTTATTATAAGTTACAAACAAACACAAACGTCCGTTTTACCGTTTTATGAAACCGCAATCAATGCTTTATAGAACATTAAATAGTTTAGAATTAATACTAAATTAAACTCCTACTCCGAGGTATGTATTTAATAAACCATGTCCAAATAATAATATACACCTTTTGCCTAAATTTTTTACCCGGGTGTGCTCACTTCGCTCACATTTTCATATACATTCCTAGAACCTAACTTAACTCTTTTTTCTAATAAAAATAAGTATTTTCTAGTATAAAGTACATGTTATACAACCCCTTTAACCTCACGGTCAGCCAACTCGACAGTCCATAATCTAAATTATAGCCTTCTTTTCGATTATTATAATTTTTATTATGAGAATATTTTCACAGGTGACATGAAATATTACAAATAATAGCTATATATTCGTAGTGGTAGGGCACACTGCGTTTCGCAGTCATTTGGGCAGCCCGTCTGGCTGCAGTAACCACCACCTTACAGAATACCACCGTGAAATAACAGCATTATGTGCTGTTGTGTTTCGGTGAGTGAGTAAGGGATGCCAAAGCCCATTACCCCATCCCTCCATTATTCCTTATCCTTAATCCTTCTATGGTCGGCAGCGCACTTGTAGCACTTATGGCGTTACTTGTGTTATAGGCGACGGTAGCCACCTACCATCTAGTGGACCGTCAGCCTGTCTGTCAAACTTAACATAAAAAAGGGTACAATTTACTTAGTGACAAAAAAGCGCGCAAAATCAGATAAAAAAAGTTATTGCTATACTTATTTTGCTGAGCATATGTTCTTAGAAATTAAGACATATATGATGAGCAAGTTTTAAGGTGCTTATTAGGATATATGCTTCTCGGATAGTTATTTTGCTATGAGAATGAGTATTATCTATGCACGCCGTGATTAATTTGCTGTGCAGTCAGTATTTCTGATGAGATTGTATTATTTTTGTACCTATAGGAATTTATTTGTTTCAAATTAGAGGAAAAAAGTAATGTAGTGTTGATGTATATTTTCGAATTGTCTACAGTACTAGTTTTGTTAAACATTTAGTTTATTTGTAGCGAAATAACTTATTTGATGTGCAAAGGTATATAAATGATGAAAATAAATTGATAAGTGATTATTTTATTTGATGTGCAATTAATAATATCCCTTTTAGAAGTACATATATTTTATTTTGTATTAGTATATTTGAAGTTATATTTATTAATATTTACAAATAAAGTTTCTGACATTTAAATATTTGATATTTTAGGATGGGAGTAGAGGTATTCCACACTATCGGAACCAAATCTTAGACTTTGAATCTTAGACTGCTCTTAGAGTTGCGTCTAATTATAGTTAACCTAAAATTAGAAATATATAATTATGTACTGCATTATACATATAAGCTCTATACTATTATCGCTGTAGCATGGTGCGGGAGACTGCTGTCAGTATTACGTTGACAACTGTCATTACTACGTGACTAGGGATGATATTATGAGTTATGCAATTCATTTTTATCGCTATCGATACTCTTAACATAAACCTCTTTATTGTTATAAAAATTATTTTAAAAGCAAATTTGTTTAATGTGATATTAACCTCCATGGCATGGCACTGCTCTGACCATAGCGATATAATGTTAATTAGCAACAAAATAATGGACCATTGTTACCACTGATCGAATTGTAGAACGAGTAGCCGAAGCTACTCAGCTATGCTACAGCGAAAATAGTATAGTGACACAAAGTTTCAAACGATTTTGCATACCTATTAACATTCTCCATTATCAGAGACAAAACCTAGGAAAGCATTTAGACAGCTTTTTTTTCTGAACACAAAAAAAAAACATAATTGCAAAACCTATGTTTACATGTGGCTATTATTTGTTATTTTGTATAGAAGTAATATTTTTCATTTATGCACCTATCTATATTTGGCCGACTATACTTACCAAGATATTAGAAAATGCGTTAGTGTGGCCGAACGCAACCAATTCTTGCGGACGCTACTGTAGCACTACCATGAGTTGCTATCGAAATCTTATGTTAGTTTACTTCTGTCGATAACGAACCTTTCACCCTTCAATGTGCTAGTGAATGATTTTACTACTAACGTTACGGTATTTCTCGAGAGCATCAGTCAAATTTGTAACTCATGGTACCGATTTTGTATAGAAATGTCAAGTTAAACGTTAGTCGGTAATGGTCGCTAGCGACTACATTCGATAGGTTTTTTACTTATGCAACTCATGTTACTGGTTTTAGTTCTTTGGTGACCGCTAGAGGCGCTGTACAATTTTTCATACAAATATTTTACGTTCTCGTTCATCTTTCGCTAGCGATTTCGGTAGTCATAAACTCATGGTAGTGCTACTGTTCGGACAAAAACTGTGCCTCTCACTTCTGTAATTATTATCTACCTTAAGATCAAGATATAATACACCACAAGATACCTTAGTTAGATCAATCAATTATTATGACTTGTAACGACCTCAAAATTATTTTTAAAAAATATAAAAAATGTTTGGCACAGTAAATATTATTATGAACTAGCCGCTGCCCGCGACTTCGCCCGCGTAACTTTGGAAATGATATACTAAAATATTCTACGAGAACCACTCTATAGATGCTCACCTCACCTCACATAGATGTGTATAATAATTATGAATTTTGTGTACAATTAATTTATTTATAAAACCCCAACAACTAGTAGTAAGGATTATAGAAATTAAAGTTCAAAGCATAGGAACAGGAATTGGCGGGAATCCCACCCTTTATGATATGAGAAAGAAATAGTATGAAGAATGAATGTACGAGCAGAATAACTGAGTGAGAAGTGGCATGACAGAGAACTGTAGACATAAGCTACGACCCTGAGTCGGAGGGATTCGCATGTTATAAAAAAAAATATGACAAAAGAGATGAAAACAAATCCCTAGCACCTTCATCTACACTTGCTTGCTTGAGTGCTTAAGCTGACTACAGCCGAGTGCCATCAGGTGGGGTCGGACTGCCTTCTAACCTTTAAGGACGTGTTTACGAATCTGACAAAACTTAGTTGTTTTTCGGTAGATTTTGCGACCAAATGAAACCAAATCAAATAAAACTAACAGGTGGCACACTTAGATTATTTCTTTATCTGCAAATACTATAAAAAATAATTTAAAAATATATGATTTTTAGTACTGTAAATACAATTTCTGATCGCCTCTTCACACAAAATTTACGAAAAGTGGTCGTGTTAAGGATCATTTTTATGTTTTTATGTTCCAAATTTTGTTTGTTTAAAAATACTGAAGGATAGCAGACGTAATTAACTCAACATTGCTCAAAAAAAAATTTTAAAAATATTAGAAATTGCCTCACAAAAATTTTTAAAAGTCCCGTCAAAATATTCATATTATGCAATTTTGATATTATGCATGAATCTTAATGGGTGACAATAAGGGTTTATTTAGTCTACACAAAACATTTCTAAAGTGATCACTCAGCCTATTCATTTCTCATATCGCCTATTCATTTCGCAAACACGTCCTTAATAATAGTAAAATGTCTCCCGCGCAGGGTAAATCGCGGTTTAATCCTTAAGTAAGGATAATAGAGAATGTATTTTAATGTGTTATATCGAAATGCGTGAAAATAAGTATTAGGTGGTCGGCAGTTATCGTAGATGACGAATGTGGGTCGATTCGATCGCAGTAGCGCGGACGGGTCGACGACCGACTCGGCCCACAAACTATTCTTCACAGTATAACGATTCCAGTAAGGAATATGGTCACTTTATTTATCTATTTTAAGATACACCAACCATCTATACTAATATTATAAAGAGGAAAGATTTGATTGTTTGTTTGTTTAGAATAGGCTCCGAAACTACTGGACCGATTTGAAAATTCTTTTACCATTAGAAGCCGACATTATCCGTGATGAACATAGGATACTTTTTACCCCGGAAAAATGCTTCATTCCTAAGGGAAATCTAAAATAAAAGTAAATACTAGCGGCTTGGCCCGGGAGATAGCGCCATCTATCCAAATAAGGTGAAACCTCGCAGAGATATATTATTTCGATGGGTGAAACGACTAACATGACAACTGCTTGGTGATATTTTTTATACTTTTCAACGCGGACGAAGTCGCGAGCATTAGTTAGTTTGTGATATTAAAGTCTTACAATAATCAATTATTTTCCTATCATCGTTTGATGATACCGCTTTAACTAATGGCTGGAGTGATAAACGAAGAAAGTTTGTAAATATAATTTATTAAAAAAATTTGTATGATGGTGTCTGGTTGCTAGTTACGTATACGTATATACCTTTCAATACAATAGTTTAACACAAGGAACAGAGTTTACTTACTGCATATCGCGTTGTACTGTGCGTCTCTTCTTTTGCAGTTAATTATTAGACACAGATGTTTGAGATAATTTTTTAATGTCGCCGTATCGCTTTGAACGGGTGGTCTTTGAGCGTAATTTAGAAGTTAATAGCATAGTTATTTGTTAAATCGATTTATAGGGGTGATAAGTGGCTAATGGCTCGAGAAAGTGGACTTTCGTAAGGGCCACACTTTAATACATTTCATTGCTTTAACAACCTGTTACATTACTTTGAACTAAAACACCACAGTTCAAGTTTATTATAGCCAATGTACCGCTACTCTATTTTAGTTAACTGGTAGGGGCTTTAAATGTCGCAGTGCCTTATTACAGTTAAAATCTTACTTATTGATAATTGTGTAATATTAATTTAATCTAATTTTTTTTTAAATATAAAATGACATTTCTTATTTTATTTCATTTGAACTAAAGACTTAATGGACTATCCGCCCAAATTTATCTCGCCCATATGGGCGTTAAACAAAATTAACTACCTCCTACGTATATTATCTTTGTAATTTGTAAGTTATATTTGACGTTTTAAACGTCATCTACTTTGTTTAGAGGGATAAAAGAGTTTGAAAGGGTTCGAGGTGATGTTTTGATATACGTTAAGGGTGGACAGGGCCTCGGAAATCCTCTTATAATGTAATCATAAGTTGCGAACGCTTTAAACACTGCAAAGGGCTAATGGATTGTTTAAAATTCCATTTGTGGGACGGACAACGGACAGACCTTTTTTAATATTTATACAATCTGTAGCCCACAGACAATGCGTTTCCTTATTATTATTTAAACGACTTTTTTCACAACTAATCATTTTTCACACAGCTTGCTCGCTAAGCCTAGTTAAGAACTATATGTGAGAGTTTTTCTCTGTTGGGCTTATTTTGATCAAAATTGTATTCGGTCTGAGATTAGTCCTTATATTAGGAATAAGTGGGAATAACATGGGTATCTAATGTAATAATATTTTTAATGTTTTTATTGGTTATTCAATGGTTCGTCTTTCGTAAAAGAGTTGTTTTTGTATAACAAAATATATCTATCCACGTAGGACTGCTCTTGTTTTTGCCAAAACACAAAATAGTTAACTCAAATAACATCAGAAGTAGTGTTTCATTGTCACATTTGCTTTTTATTCTTTCAGTTTTGAACTAAATCTTACGCTAATGTCAAATTGATGGCCGTCGTGCCATCAATTTATTAATTATTATTATTAATAATAATAATTATTGTCTGTGTTTGTCGATTCGTACTAACCTCTGAAACTGATAAGCAGATTTAGATGCCACTTTATTTTTGGTAAGTCGATGTCTACTCAGAGAATACTTTAGACTACTTATGCTTAATGGTACATACCGAAGTAATCATTAGAAATTATTTGGATGTGTTTGGAAATAATTGGTTTTTAATAAGATTAAAAAGAGCGTCAGCAAATTAACGCTATATAAAGTCTATAGGTTAAGTATTTTTTTTATAATATGTAACTTAATACAGACATGGTTATCACTTAGACATACTGTTTATTACAATACTGAAAATGTATGTAGATAATTTAATATACATATATTTTCCATGCATTTTTAAATAGACGCAGGTCAATGACATTGGCTGCGCTATACTAATATTTTAAAAAAGTTTTACTTTAAAAAAAAAAATAAAAATAATAATTAATAATAATAATTAATAATTTTATTTTATTTAAAAAAAAAAGCTTTTTTTTCACTTTTTTCTGTCCTAGTTTGTCCTAAACCTAGCAGAGAGTTTATGTCCTAAGGATATTATCATAAAAAAGGTTTAGTTGCGGATAAAAACTAGTAAATGTGAACTTTTCTGTTAATTAATTAAACTTAAAATACGTACCTCTTTGAGGGCCTCTTTCACCATCTCTGAGTAAAGTGTCAAGTAGGCTAACCGCTACTTAAAGTCACCGGTAAGAAAGCGTACGAGTTTCACCATCTTCGATTAGCATTACTCAAGATACTCGTAACATTTACTTTACGCCAATTAGCGTTACTTGAAAAGTAACTAAGCAACACTAGTCGTAATTGGTGAAAGAGGCCTTAACTCTTTTAAGCTATTGTAACAACAAAAATTATAATCAATAAAAAATATATTGCAGTCACAATCTTGGCTTTTTTGATTTCTATCGATAACACTTTTGAAATTAAAGTGCAATACATTAAAAAACCCTTTTTTTTATTTTCAATTTTATCCAAAATAAATTCGATGTAATCAAATACACATTAAGATAAATTCATAGCAATTAATTTTTATCGTCACAAACAGGAAACGTATTATAATAACCGTAAAAAGTTCGCCACCGGATGTTGCGAAAGAACGAACGTCAACCAGTAGGGTTGTCAACATTTTGAAGAATAAAATATATTGAAGGAAGCTGACAGTTGCTTGATGGTAAGTGGTTAACACCAAGAAGGAAGCACATGGGACAACAATTGTAATTTTACAACCCAGTATATTACTCATTCATGGGCTCACAACAGCACACAATAATATAAAATAGGTTATCTATACTAATATTATAAAGAGGAAAGATTTGATTGTTTGTTTGTTTGTATTGAATAGGCTCCGAAACTACTGGACCGATTTGAAAAATTATTTTATCATAAGAAGCCAACATTATCCCTAATGAACATAGGCTACTTTTTACTGCGGGAAAATGCTTAATTCCTACGGGAAATCTAAAATAAAAGTAAATACTAGCGGCTTGGCCCGGATAGAGCCATCTATAGGATTCGCGTAGAACTGCTTTGTGATATTTTTAGCGATCCGCTCCACGGTATTTACCGGTATCTTAATAACGGCATCGTTATACTTTTCAACGCGGACGAATTCGTGAGCACCAGCTAGTATTTTATATAAATATAAGTAATCATCATCAATACTAATAATAAATCTGTAAGTGTAGGTATTGTATGTATGTATGTATGTATGTATGAATGTATACTTTTTCTTTTACAACACGGACGAAGTCGCGGGCGCCAGATTGTTTATTATTATTGAACAGTAAACAGAAATCATTTCTATTTAAAGGAAGGTACGTTTGGCAACCCTATCGACTATCATACAAGTAAACTGACATGACACGCATCGAATCGAATAAGAATCGAAGACAAGAATCGATCGATAGCTTCGTAATGAATATTATATTTCTCACGCTTATGGCAATTTTTTTGCTATGACAAACTGGGTATAGATTATTACTTTTTATAGTTACTTTGGTAGTTACATGTTTCTTAAGAGGGAAGTATAGCTTTGCGATAGGTATTTAGGAAAACACATGCTATCGCTTGTGCGCTCTAGCCCCGGGGCAGTCGTGCGATAGAGAGCGTTGCAGCTTCCGACTGACAATAGTCCTTTTTTTGATGAAATTTCATTTCCGGAGAAAACAGTTTCCACTAACTAAATCTTAACAAATCACTTTGATTTTCATGTCGATCGTTTCAGCATGATATATTCTAGGTTTATAGGTTTCGCTTTTTATAAAAAAATAGATGGTTTTTATAAAACAAACGGTTTAATTCGACAAAGTTTTAATCATAAAAAATAAGTTATTTGAGGTGCCTATAAGTTTGAATCTAATGCAAATTTTGAAAAAGGAAAACCTATAAACTTAGTCTTTCACTGTGTCAATAACATGCAAAAAAATCATGGAGATTGGAAAATATTTAGAAGTGGAAAAATGTTTTCTCTTTTTGTATGGACGAGTGCGTGCTATTCTTCCCTCTTAAATCTTTACGAAAAATAATTCTTACTTGATTAGGGCTTTTCTTTTCATAGAAGACAGCGTAATAGTTATTTCGTGGGATTATAACAGGATTTAGTGTAGAAAAAAAAATAAAAAAATCTTATAGATCTTTTCGTCTCATAAAACCTAGAAATCGTAGGAGATACATTTCAGCTAACATTTATTTATTTCTTTTACTTTAGCTAACATTATATATTTATTTACATAGCCTACATATTAAAAATTAAAAATATAAAAATACGTATTAAATACAAGCACATTAAAAATTAAAATTTACATAAGTATACTTTGACTATTCTAAAATGTATAATAACATTTTTCTAATGTATTTTTTCCCATAACTGTTTGAAAATTGCTTTCAGTAGATATAGGACTATTTGGAGTTTCTGTATCAGAAGTAAAAGAATTTCCATTAAAATTATTCCCTTAGCGCCTCTTTCACCATCTGTCAAGTAGGCTAACTGTCATTTAAAGTCACCGGTAACCGGATATAATGGAGCTAATATTTTATGCCTTTGTTTGTACTGTAAAAGTCCCAAACATTGAAGAGAAAATTATAATAAAAAAATCGGCTATCGAATGATTCTGTAAACCGAGTGCATAAGTAATTCAATAAATATAACAGAAAATTATTAAGAGTTTACTAAATTACATAAAATTAGTAAATACACAAAATTAGTAAATACAGAAAATTAGTAAATACAGAAAATTAGTAAATACAGAAAATTAGTAAATACAGAAAATTAGTAAATACAGAAAATTAGTAAATACATAAAATTAGTAAATACAGAAAATTAGTAAATACAGAAAATTAGTAAATACAGAAAATTAGTAAATACAGAAAATTAGTAAATATTTAGTAAAAGAGGGCCAAGGAATTTAGTAAAATTAGTTGTGGAAGAAGAAACAAAAAGCGATAATTATGTTGTGAAGTTCGATTAAGTTGATTATCGTTCTCTCGTCCTTCCTCAACAAAAAGACGAGGCGAACACACCGAACATATTTGATCTATTTTCAAACTACACGGAATAGTTTTACAAAAAAACAGGAAGGAACGTACAAACACATAAACATGTCAACTTTGTACAGTAAATTGTGAACAAACACGTCTACTGTGGAACCGCTAGGATTTCAACCTTGCATTTTTGTTTTGTTATTTGTTTAAATCACTTTAACGTATATTAGACAGAAAGTTTCTAATATGCATTAGAGTTTATTTTATTTAAGTTGATGACGAGTATATAAGTATATATTTTTATAGTATACTAGGCTGTTGCCCGCGACTTCGTCCGCGTTAAAAAAGATAAATAGTAGCCTATTGCGTGTCCCGTACTTCTAAATGTTTATCTACCAAGTTTCGTAAAAATCAGTTAGTTTAACAGTGATGGAGGGACATACATACATACAGAAAAAAATTCTAAAAATGGTCAATTTAGTTTCACTATCATGTATAGAGCCTATATATACGATATTTCTGTAAACAAAGTAAATTACTCCATGACCGACCCCTACAGATTTATTATTGATATATTTATTCTGTGCGTGTGTATGTCACTGGGCACGTCCTAAACGGATGGACCGATTTTAATTCTGCCTTCACTTATGGATAGAGGGATAATCAGGAATGGTTTCTATGTAAAAAAAATTGGTCGCGAACGAAGTCGCGGGTACCCAACCCACTAGTAATATACTTAGGACAAACGGTCCAACAAATGTAACATTGGTCTAAAACTTATAGTTTCAGTGATAACTTATGGCGCTGTGAACCCCCCGACTCCTTTACCTTAACAACTTTAACAACTCCTTAACAAAATTTGTACAAAAACTGTACAGGCGCATAGTAAGAGACCATTATTTCACCCGGGGGTATTATACCCCACCCCCACGGGCTATATATTTAGATTTCACAATGTCTAAATTGTATAACTAGGTTGACATAACTACCCCACCCCCACGGGCTATATATTTAGATTTCACAATGTCTAAATTGTATAACTAGGTTGACATAACTACCCCACCCCCACGGGCTATATATTTAGATTTCACAATGTCTAAATTGTATAACTAGGTTGACATAACTACCCCACCCCCACGGGCTATATATTTAGATTTCACAATGTCTAAATTGTATAACTAGGTTGACATAACTACCCCACCCCCACGGGCTATATATTTAGATTTCACAATGTCTAAATTGTATAACTAGGTTGACATAACTACCCCACCCCCACGGGCTATATATTTAGATTTCACAATGTCTAAATTGTATAACTAGGTTGACAATGTTATGTTATGTAGCCCGTGGGGGTGGGGTATAATACACCCGGGGGAAATAATGGTCTTACTATGCGCCTGTACAGTTTTTGTACAAATTTTGTTAAAAAATTTCAAATTATTTTCTATGAAAACCTACAAAGTTAGTCATGAGTTTAAATACACAAAAACACCTGAATATTATCGTTACCAATAAAGTGCAGTAAATATCTAGTAAGTATATATTTTTTTTTTTTTATTACGAGAAGCAAATCAGAAAGAGACGCTTGGGCGGAGACGTTAAGAAATTTGTCGAAAACAAGTCTAATTTTACAAGTTCTATTCCGAACTTTCTAGTATACACGTGACCATCGATAAATCCAATTTTTTAATGACATCTCACATCGAGTTGACAGTTTAATATAGTGGCAGAGTGAACTAATGAGAGGGCCTTGAGTGATCTCTATTTTTGAGATGCACACGACAATGCAGTGCACGCGGCGCTCTCAGTTTTTAATATCATCATGTAGAGAAAGGCATCACCTTTGACGTGTACCAAAGTCACCCCTATTCGTATGTTTTCGTTCACTTATACAGCTTACAGAATACAGATGGTTATACAATCATTTGGTTGGACATCCCACATGTTCTACTAAAAATATTGGGCTATAAAATGATTTCTGTGTTTGCACACAATGAATGTTGTGTGCACTTGTGCATGACTGTGTATGCAACATTGTGCACACACTATAACATATTTTTTTTAAATGATAGGAGGAAAATTCGCGTCCGTATGAACGCGAGTGCGAGCAAACAAATCGTAATAATCGAATAAGTCGTAAACGATAAGTGAAACAAAAAAATTATTGGACAATAAAGATAGGAAATTTATTTATCTACAATAAAGGTTATTACCATTTTGGGCCTCAAATGCACGGTTATGGAGATATAGGCCGAAACGGTTTTTGTCAAAATAGCGGCACTTCCGCCCGCCTAATTTGTAAGATTTTTTTGCATTTAGGGTAAGTACGTGATACTTAACCTATTTAAAAAAAAATAAGAGTTATGTATAGTAATTTAGTGCATTATGGATAAGAGTAACCGGCTCCTCTATTGACTGTAGTAATACAGTATACACACGTCGCCTTTTATATATAAGACTAGCTGTTGCCCGCGACTTCCCCCGCGTAACTTTGTAAATTATATACTGAAATCTTCCTCGAGAACTACTCTATCCATTGGTGAAAACAGCATGAAAATCGGTGCAGCAGTTTTTGAGATTATCGCGAACAGACAGGCGCGGCGGAGGAAGACGCAATTTATTTTATAACTAGCTGGTGCCCGCGACTTCGTCCGCGTTGAAAAAGAAAAAAAAGTAGTCTATCTTATGTCCTGTACGTCTAAATGTTTATCTACTAAGTTTTATGAAAATCAGTTAATTCGTTTAAGAGTTATGGAGGAATATACAACATACATAATTACATGCAATACAGCTTACACTTGCATATTTATTATTAGTAATAATAATATTATAATATGTAAGGAAGATGGGCACATTATTTAGAAAGTAAAAAGTGCAAGACAGAAAAGATAGTAGATATATTTGTCGTTTTTATTGTCGTTTTTTATAAAAGTGGACGTTAGAAAAGTGTCAAGCAGTGGAATGCGAAATATTCCGTCATTGAGGCGGGCGCCGGTTCTAACTGGATTATCAATTATATAGAAAATCTTCCTGATTTCAGTTCCAAGTGGGTTATATTATAATGGGGAAGCGCGTATTCAGTGGAGATGCGTGGGCGCACGACTATCATCGCGCTGACCCAATTCTATGCGATCTGGACTTAATCAAACGCATAGATCAACAACTTCACAGATAGGACACACTAAAGCCCTCTTTCACAAACTACAAGTAAAGTGTTGATTAGTTACTTTTAGAAATAATTTTATTTTTTATTAAATGATGCACTCGGTTTACTGCATCCTTCGATAGGCGAATTTTTTTAAATATTCTTTCAACACCATCATCCCAGTGATTTTAAATGGCGGTTAGCTTACTTGACACACGGTGAAAGAAGCCCTTAATTCAATGTCCGATTAATTATACTTATATTTATAAAAAAATATGTAGATTAGATTTTATTTGTCAAAAATTGAAATAGTTACTTCCACAAGAAGTTGAGGAATAAAGTTCCTAATTCTAGGTTCCATAATTCTTTCAAATTTTATACTGGAATACAATAAATTACCAAATTATGCATAACAAACAAAAATTCAAACATAATTCAAATCATTCATCAAAAAGAGAATTATAATGCTTACAATATAATAACAATCTTGAATCTTGCTAACAAAAATGTGTAAAGACTTATTTGAAAAAAGCAAAAGATATTTTTAATATGTAGTACCAAGATAGAAACACATTTCTGAAAATCTGTACCTAAATATATTAACTTTATATAAGTAGATAAATAGGCATAAGAATGAAAAGGCTTCGTTTTTCACTGTGTAAAAACAAGCATTTGAGTTTTGTACGTCTAAATGTTTATCTACCAAGTTTCATGAAAATCAGTTAATTCGTTTAAGAGTTATGGAGGAATATACATACCTACATACAATACCTATTATTATTAGTATTTATTAAATTCCGTCTCGTCGATAAACTAAACATGCCAATTATTAAGTTGGTGTTAATTCCCTTTATGCAGAGTCACTTCTACATAATTATAGTCTTTGCCATACTGTAGTACAGTCGACAACAATATACGAGTTTAGAGAATAACTGTTCTAGAATTGAGTAACAGTTGTGGCACATTCATTTTGTGTGTCTGCTAGAAATGAGACCAAATAATGCGAGTACGAGACAGTAAAATCCAAAACACGAACGACACTTAGTCATCTCTGTAATTCAACATTTAAATTTTTAATGATATAGGTAATTAGCAAGTCTAAGAACTACCTAGAACATACCAGGTTGATGCTACGCTGAAACTCAATATGGCTCAATTCGCATCTTCGGTAAGACATGGGCATAACTTACAATTTTTTTTTTAGTGAGTTAAAAATATACTTATGCAGAAATGTCTTAAAAAAATATTTACAAGACCACGGGGCTTATTTGATGAAGAATTGTTCAAAAGCAATATAAGCAGAAGAATACAATTTTAAATGCAAAAAAATTAACTTCAAATGGCTCTCCTGTTAAATTACAAAAAGTGCAGTTACGCTCTTGTCTTGCCGAAAGCGCGAATTATTGGTCTAATGGCTAGTAACCCTAGCTGTTAACCAAACGGTCGCCGGTTCGAATCCCACTAGGGGCAAATAAATTGTTATTTTTTTTTGTGTTAACATTTTACCTTTTAACCTGAGTCATGAATGTTTGTATTTATAATATTATGTAATCTCTGTAGCACCTATATCGACTGTCTGGTATGCATATAATACAAGCATAGTTGCTTAGTGTAGGAACTAGTTTTTGCTCTGTGGAATGTGTTTAGATAAAAAAATATACGTATAAACAGTAAAAGACAAGACGGATTCAGTGGATTTGGTTTCGACTAGTCTATGGGGCTGATAATGAAGATGTATAAGAAAAAGGGAACAAAAGGATTGAATAACTGTATTGTATTGTATGTCTTTGATGTGAAGAAGGCTCTCAAGGAAAAGCGTCGAATTCCTTGTTTTTATTTGCTGGTGTCACTTGAGATTAAAGCCACCAGCCAAGTTGGCCCTGCTTAGCATATTTCTCTAATTAAAGATACGAAAAAGATTCCCCTTCAAGTGCCGAGGGTGAAATTCCATCCTGATTTTAAGGTACGCAACCACCTACAGTGAAGCGATTATCTTTTATTTTTTACATAGAATAAAATAATGTCCCTCTGTTTCCATAGTATAATTTTATATAATTTGAAATTTGTCCAGGAATCGGTCAGAGTTCAGCTTAAAGACGAAAACTGACGACATATTTAAACCGAGAGAACAGAACTATAAGAAAGAGAATCCGATTTTAAAAAAGAAAAAAGCAGCCTTATCCTGTGCCCTGTACATCTAAATGTTTATCTACCAAGTCTCATGAAAATCAGTTAATTCGTTTAAGATTTATGGAGGAACATACATACATTACAATACATACACTTACAGATTTCTTATTAATATTGATTAAATAAAATCAGCGGGTGAAACAGTTGTGCATAGCTAGTTAACATTACTACGCACACTCTATAGAACTTACTGGAGCGCACGTAAGTAATCAAAAATATTACAACATAAAAGTTTTCATATAATAACTTCAATAAAATTTGGTATCGCTTACCTCCTACCGGAAGACAAGCCTTATCTTACAGCGGAGTGTTGACATTTTTAATGCTATTAGGGCGCGGATTAAATTTGTGTAAGTGCCTCGGAAGCCTATTTATAAAAAGGTTATATTGTAGGCTACACGTTTGTAACAAAATTAAATACAAGCTGCCATACCATATACACTCATCGAGGACATATAATAATATGCAAAATGTTTTAGTTGAATAATATTAACAATATAAAACGTATACAGGGCGTCCCAAGACTATACTATAAGACATATTATAAAGGGAAAATACCTTAAATATCGTAGATAAGATATTTTGCTGAAAGAAGACTTTACGTTATTTTTAAAAGTTAGTAAAACTGCATTCAAAGATTTTCTAAAAATTACTTGCTTCGTCTGGGAATCGAACCGAAGTAGCTCGGGGGACGACGGACTTGTCATTTCCGGTGTATTTGAGACTGGATTTAACCAAATAAAATTAATGGACATACCTCGACAATAAATGTAACTATTACCTACATATTTCTTCTATAATACCTTTAAAAAAACGCAATAACTACGTACAAACTTTTGCTATAGGCCACAGCGCAGATAAATATATGAAATAACACTCAATTTAATTACTTATATTGTTTCTTTTTTTAGGTTTTTTAAGAAATGTAAAATTATTGCAATTATTTTTACTTTTAATACCATTTTTACCATATTTTCTCAACACCACAGCCACACTTCTACACATTATATAATATATTTATTTAATAGTCTTCTTTGTCTTTTTATTGCTAAGCATTACCAAAAATATATTTATATAAAAATCGATTTATAAGCCTAGATTTTATGTTGTATTATAGTTTTTAAAGTTACATTTAAAAAAAAAATGTTGATCCTATAAAAATAAATGTAAAAATGTAACGTCTATAGTTTCAATGTTGGCATGATTTTCCGGTGGGCACGCACCAATGGCACCAGCCGACACTTCACTCGTAATTTGAATCAACCCAAACCCCTTTGTTGTTATCTTGTTTACTCCTCATTTTTGAGATGAGGAAAAAATCAATTTTTTTTACGTGTCCAATTTTTACGTGAATACGTGTTTAAAGCTTCCATAGTGGGAGGCAATTCAGAAAATTGATGATAAAAGGGGGATACAGTTTTATGTATACCCCCTTTATGTGTACAGATACAGCATACAGTTTAGATATTATTTAGATACACTAGTCTACAATATTATAAAGAGACAAGATTTGTACGTTTATAAAATTCTTTCACCAATAGAAAGCTACGTTATCACTGAGTACATGGGCTATATTACTCGGGCAAAGTTACGCGGGCAAAGTCGCGTGCAACAGAGTAGTTATATGCATTGTTATAAGAAATGTAATTGGCAATAGGCTGCATTCTATTGAAATATTTTTTTTATAATACTAAAGTCATAGATAAATGATTGGTCTCGCTGCGCTCGACTAGATACGGCCCTACCTAAAATCAATAGCTACCGCAAATCAACTTTATATTGTAGGGTATGTAAAACATCGTCCCTATTTATATTTTTACACAGTTTCACTAAGCAAATTGGCATTTTATTATGAACAAAATTTAATAAAGCATTCGGCACGTATACATCATTCGGCGTAGTATTTGTTGCCGCATTTGTCAAGTCTGGTGGCAGTATCTAGTAGAGCGCAGCGAGACCAATCAAACATCTTTGACTGAAGTTTCTTTTTTAACAATAAAATAAATAGAACATATATGCCTATTCGTAAGCGAATTGAGTGTCGAAACCTTAGATATATATATTGTAGGAACGTCTAACCGTTAGGTTAGTGGGGAAATAAAAATTGCCATTTTAGGGTACATAAGAGAGACGAGTTCGCAATCGCAGCCTAGTGAAACGATGAAGAAAAACTTGCTAGTGTGATCCCCATAAATAGTATTATCCTTTCTTTGAAATGTTGAGCCAGTAACTCTGCAAGCACAAGACAGTTAAAGACAGTTACATAATTTAAACGTTAGATATATTTAATTTGCGAACGACGAAAACGAAAAAACAGAAAGGAGGAGGTATTCAATTCGTCGCGTATATATATATATATTTTCTTGTATTTTTTTTTATGTATGATCGCATAACTTTTGACAGGTTGGTCCGATTTTGATAATTCTTTTTTTATTTGAAAGGGTGCACCAAGGGGGTCCCATTTTAATTAAAAAAAAAAAATATTCCAACCCTAAGGGTAGGAAAACAGGGGATGATTGATTGTTCACTCACCGATTGTAGCGTATAATCACGCATAACTTTTTACAGATTAGTCCGATTTTGATAATTCTTTCTTTAATGGATAGGGTATACCTCGAAGTTGGTCTTGTATAAATTTGGAAAAAAAAATCCTACTCTAAGCCACAGTAAGCAACTAATGCTTGTATTATGGATTCCAGACAGTTAATATACTACATAGATCACTTTTTTTTTGTATATACATACATATTATAAATACAAAACATCCATGACTCAGGTACAAAGGTAAAATGTTAACTCATAAACATCTGCCCTAGCGGGATTCGAACTCGCGACCGTTTGGTTAACAGCTAGGGGCTACTAGCCACTAGGCCAAACGTGTTATCAAATTGTTAAATTATTATTTTTTGTCAAACAGGAGCAATTTTAAGCAATTTAGTTACGTTATTTATTTTTTACAAATTGTAACTAATCTAATAATTGATCAAGTTTGTTATACAAGCACTATGGCTTATATTATAATAATAATAAATAATAATAAATCATTTATTCGACGTAAGTTTTTACAAAACATTTATCTTCGTCAACATTCTTTACAAGCTACCACCGGTTCGGAAAGCTGTTTCTAGGGGGAAGAACTCGGCAAGAAACCCCCTAGTTGCTCTTTTCATAAATTAATTACAAAGTAATACGTAACAATACATAGCAATCTACATAACACAATAATCAACTATATTTGACTCCAAGGACAGTCATCATTTATATAATCTAATATCCTATAATAACCCTTTTTGCACAGGGTTTTCTTAATATAAACTTTAAATTTATTTATAGATAATTGTTGTATATTAGCTGGAAGCCTGTTGTAGAAGCGCACACATTGTCCCATAAAGGAGTTGCTAACCCTGTGGAGACGAGTTTTATTTGGTTTGAAGTCTATGCTTGTTTCTAGTATTTAAATTATGAACATCACTATTTCTACTAAAAGTGCTAATATTTTTGTGAGCAAACAAAAGATTTTCAAAAATGTATTGTGAGGCTACAGTAAGTATATTTATTTCTTTAAACTGATCTTTTAGCGAGACTCTGGGACCGAGCTTGTAGATAGTAATATATATTGTTATATATATTACTATATATTGTTTTTTAATTTCAATTTTATTTATATTTTGGATTATCATTTTAGGTAAAGTTGACATTCTAAACTTCGTTTAAGTAGCTTATGGCGACGGTAGCCACTTTTCGTCAAATGGATCAGTCTGCCTATCGATTTTTGTAATAAAACAATAGCTTATTATTTTATTTATTAATTTTAAGTTTAATAAATTAAATAATAAGCTAAATAATTAAATAATAAGTTTAATTAATAATTTCCTCAATCGCCGATAAAGTGCCCTAAGGCCCCATGAAACATACTTGTCTTGTGTACCCAACCCAATCAAAAACTTATAAATATTATTTCGACCTCAATAAGAATCAACTCGGCTAATATTGACATAGATAAAAAACATGACATAGTACGCGGAAATGAGCCCTTCTATTCATCTCGTACACAAAAAGAACGAACACAATATGAACTCGAGTATTACATTAACAATCGAAATGATCGGAGACCTTGCGTATAGTCTACACGCGGTAAGACCTCTAAACTAATAGAATCTTTTACTCGCTGACAACGTGCCACAAGCCAAAAGCGATGAGCGTTTTCGTTACATCACTGTTTACCACATTGTACCACATTGTAACATAACATTGTAACACATTGTAAACCACATTACCACATGTACAGATTGTACACATTGTATTACATTGTAATACAATAAGGCACACAGTAGCCAGACATGGAGTGTAATAATCACAATGTTAGAACGAATAACACAGCGAGAAATTATTTAAGGCCTTAATAAAAATGTCCTGTCTGCTTTGGTCAGAGATGTTACCATATTGATCCTTGTTATCATATCTAGTAAGTTTACTTTCATATGCAGTTGTTTGCTTCGTACTTATACACAATTTCGATAATTTCGATAATGGTAATATGACACTGTCGCGAGTTCAATGATTTTATCCCATCTCAAAAATTGCCCAACGCGACTAAAGAAGTTTTCACTTCAATAAATAATAATAATCATCAATCAATACTAATAATAAATCTGCAAGTGTATTGTATGCATGTATGTGTGTTCCTCCATAACTCTGATTTTCATAAAACTTGGCAGATTAACATTTAGACGTACAGGACACAGAATAGGCCACTTTTTTCTTTTTTAACGCGGACGAAGTCGCGGGCGCCAGCTAGTAATAAATAAATATCTTGACACATTCCACACAGCACCCAAATTGTAGTATTGTAGTTCCACAATAAGAAAAAAATTAATAAAGAAAACGCTATCAGTTTATAAATTGCATACGCCGATTACGACATGGCCCTTCCGTTTATGGCATAAGGTAAGGGCACTGTGTAATGTATATTAACAAAGTTGATCCATCGCAGTACGCCATACGTCTCACTCGAGTCGTTCCAAATTTGTATTAAATTATACGGCCCTTTATAAACAAACAGGTTTCGAGGGTTTTGCATTGTTTGCTCTGAACCTCATCTGTACGTATTATCGCCTCAATTTATGTGACCTTCCTAGAGCCCCCCCATTAAGTACATTCAACGAACAACGGCTCCTTACACAGAATTTTGGAAATTAGATTAATCTAGAAGAGCGCAGTTTGTAATAAAGGACTTGTCCTTGTTGTATGAACTTTTTGAAATATTTATACTTAAATTTCTTATTTTACATAAAAGTCGGCTAGGTAATCCTTTATGAGTTTATTTATTTATTTCCCAAGCCTTACTGCGAGATCTGGCTAATACCTGCATTCCACGAGCATTAAAATTATCTTACTATACAGCACAACTAAGTCGGTTCAGTACAAAGTAAAGTCCATGTATTCGGCGATAGTTTCACAACTATCTTAATAGTAAATGTAACTGGGGTAGGGCTTTCGAGAGCTTCCAATTTATGTGATAATAAACATCGTGCGTTGCCACACTGTGCGCACCGAATGTAGAAATAACATTTGCTGGGACGGTGTTATGCAATACGTCTATTAAAACATTTTATTTGAGTTTATGGTCAATAAATTTAGACGAGCCCGTTGGACGAGTGGTAAAGGTGCTTGCCTAACGTCTCAGGGGCCCCGGGTTCGATTCCCGGCGGGGTCAACTTTGGAAATTTTAGCGCAACGTCATCACGTAGCTTTTATTGTCTAGTAAAAGCCATTCCAAAGCTTTTGATTGGCCCAAAATTAAATGTTTTATTAAATTGCCAATTTGCGTAGTGAAACTGTGTAAAAATATAACTAAACTGTGTAAAAAGTGATAAATAGTGACGATGTTTTACACTACAATAAAAAGTTGCCGCATTCACGGAGCTATTGCTTTTAGGTAGGGCCGTATCTAGTCGAGAGCAGCAAGATCAATCATTTATCTATGAGCCAGTCGTTGTTTATTGTCAACTTTGACGTGAAGAGCTGCCATCTTAAACGTTAAAGTTGGAAACTTTTCAGAGCATTTTGCGGAAAAAATTGCATCCGTGCGAAGCCGAGGACGGGTCGATAGTGTAATTATATAACGAGATTATATGTAATGTATTACATAAATATTTTTAATATTTAATATACCCAATTGTTCGTTACAGCATCAACTCGTCCTAGCATCCGTTGCCTAGCATTTTTATAATAACTTTACGACGCGCTAAGGACGTACGAAACGTTTTTACGTTTCATTTAATGCTAATACTAGATAGCCTTGTTATTACAACAGTTTAATGGTTACAGATATTAAAGATGAATATACATATAAATACTTGTTAACTACCAGACACCAATTTTAGTTTAGATTAGAATATCTTAGACGGTTTAACTTTTTTATAGCAAAGATAATAGCAGTTCCTAAGAGTTATTTTTTTATAAGTAAAATTTCGATTTGATCATCCTATATAGTATCAAATTTGATGAAGGAATTGATTAAAAGTACTTTGTGAATTCTGTGATCGCATTATAGCATCAATAATAGTGGAAGGGCCCGGCCCTTTCATAACGTCTCGGCGCCACATTTGTATAATTCGATAATATTTCTTTTCATTTTATTATTTCCCGTGACATTTATGGTGTTTCTTCATTTTATTTATGTGCCTCTTTATATTAGTTTGTTCATTAACATTGTATTATACAAATATGTTGTTCACAAACTTTCACATGTTACTTATTAATAAGCATTTTGTGCAACTTCCAGCCAAATGCAAACATATTTTTATATCAGGATTCATATTTTGATTATTTATTTTTTTGCCAATTTTTATCAAAGCGTACAATCATTTATCTGCACAATTTAATCTCATATTTCACAAGTAAGAATCATCAAAAATCTAGATATAGAAAATTGAAAAAAAAATCTGAATTCCTGAAAAAAAAATGAATTGATTATTTTTGTTTTTAAAAAACATATTAGCAATAATTATTTTTTTAATAAATCGTAAATAAACGACAATAATTAGAAGTGTTTGCAGAGCCAAAACATTGTTGTACTAAATATTAAGCGGTGTGCACACGTGAGTAAACATTAGGGCGTGTGTACACTGGCGGGTTTAAATTACACAATGACTGCATAAGTTTATTTGCCGAGCGCAAGGTCGCCTCGTTCCTAAACTTGCCTTAACTTTATTTTACTCAAACTGACAGAGGCGACACTACTTTAAATAATCCTAACAGTTAACTCATTATAAATAACCGAACTGTATTATTAGATTATTAGATTAATATTTTCCTGACAGCCATAATAATACAGCTAAATCAAATTATATTGTTTAGGAATTTAAATAAAAAAATTAAATATGACATTTGGAGAAAATGCAAAATGTTCAACATATTGTTGGTGGTTTAAATTGATGTCAAACAAATGTCAATTTTATCGCGGTACACTAAAGCTCAGATTAAATCTTTAAAGAAGTCATTTTGATATCTGTTAATTTGTTACGATTTCACGTCTTAACACATTAAATTTTATCCAGAGAAAAAAACGGTTAGCGAGTGACGCGAACGAAGTCTCGTGTAAAAACTATTTAGTCATAAGTCTTAAGCTATATATACATTTTGTAAGTACATAAATAATAAAATTTTACATTGTATTGTAAGAGATTAGATAAAGAAAGGCCAAGTTTCTTGTGCCACCTCTGAATTAGTCTAATCTATGCATATGGCCGACTTAATCCATACTCGTGTATATAATATTAAATATATATATATATATTTGCACAAAACTGAACAAACACCAATGGCCTTGTAATTGTTGAGTATATTGGAGCCAATATTGGTTCAATTGTTTGTATCATTTTTGATAAACATTTCAATATATTTTTTGGTACATTTTGTTACCAACTTGCCATAGAATCGCATGTTTTTACAATTTTGGACAATCCATGGAGCTATTTTCTTTGAATATCACTTATAGTTAGGGTTGCCATCTCTAAAATCTACCAACCAGGACAAAAAACATGAAAACCCGGGATTTTGGAGTTTAAAACCCGGACATGACAAAAAAGCTTTTTTTTTTTAAATTTACTCAGTAAATTAAAAAAATATTTTAATTATTATAAATCAACTTTTCTTTATTTGTTTTCATACAATTTTAGACTGAATATTATATTCTAAAAAGAAGTTATAATAATACTTTTATATGTATATACTTCTTTTGAAGTATATTTACTTATTATAAGAAATCATTCCTTACGGCAATGAAATAAGAGCAAGTGACGATCGGCAGGCAGACTGTTGATGTTGCACAAGCAAGCAACAAGCAAGCAACAAGCAAGCAGCAAGCAAGCAACAAGCAAGCACAATCAAGCAACAAGCAAGCAAAAGCAAACACAAGCAAGCAACAATCAATCAGCAAGCAATACATATAAGCAACAAGCAAGCAACAAGCAAGCACAATCAAGCAACAAGCAACAAGCAAGCAAAAGCAAGCACAAGCAAGCAACAAGCAAGCACAAGCGAGCAAAAGCAAGCACAAGCAAGTAACAAGCAATCAGCAAGCAATACATATAAATAATTAGGAAAATTTGGTTTTAACATCTTTTACTTCACAGTATTGAAGTCCGAAGTCATTTCAAAAGTCATTGGACTAAGAAATAAATAAGGCATTATACAAGGTCTGAACTAAGTATCTGAATTCTAGACTTTAAGTTATGCCTCATCATCTTGATAAAGGCATAGATAGCTCTTACCTTACGCAAGATTTCCCTACGTTTAAAATTTATAGCCAACAGTGTTGTTATGTTTTGTTTATGTAATGCCTTAAGTAATAAGAAAGTATAGAGAGAAAATAAATTTTAGTATTATAGCTCGCAATTTTTTTATAGAGATGTCAAAGGAGATTGGCCTCGTAACATAGTCATATGATTATTATGTAAGCTCTCCACTGAGTCATACCGCATTTCTTGGTAAGAAAACTTTTGTACGGCTTCAAGCAAGTTCACATTACATAATACATATTATATTTAGCTCCACTAATAATAAGTTCTGTTAAGTTATACATATGTGTTGCGTGTATTCTTTGACTTTTTCTATACACGACTTCGTCCGCATTGAAATGTAAAAGACTAGCTGTTGCACGCAACTACGTCCGCGTAACTTTATGAAATATAATACATTCGTGTCTGTGAAATCATTATGGAAATACACATACAAAATTTCAACTCAATCGGTCAAGCCGTTTAGTAGTTAACATACTGACAGCAGCGCCACCTACCGGGTTCAATTGTATTTTTAAATCATCCAGGAAACCATCGAAATACCCATACAAAATTTCAGCCCAATCGGTTCAGCCGTTTAGAAGTAATGTGAAAAAGATAAGTACGGAAGGATAATTCTTACTAGCCGTTGTCCTATTACCCGTTTTCCCGTAGGAATGAAGCATTTTCCCGCGGTAAAAAGTAGCCTATGTTCATCACGGATAATATCGGCTTGTAATGGTAAAAGAATTTTTCAAATCGGTCTAGTAGTTTCGGAGCCTATTCTATACAAACAAACAATCAAATCTTTCCTCTTTATAATATTAGTATAGATATAAGGCCAGTTATACTTTTCTTCGTTGGATCTTTTTATTTTTTATACCAGCTGGCGCCCGCGACTTCGTCCGCGTTGAAAAAGAAAAAAAGTAGCCTATATCCTGTGTCCTGTACGTCTACTAAATGTTTATCTACCAAGTTTTATGAAAATCAGTTAATTCGTGCCCTATTGGAAGGAATATTTAACCTATGTCCATCCTGAAATTCAATTGTAACTATTTTTAAGACATTTTTAAATAGAATGAGTAGTTTTCAAGATACATACAAACAAACATAATAATATAAACTTTGCCTCTTTATAATATTAGTAAAAAACCGATTTTACTTGTCGCACAAAGATGTTGTGTTTCGTGGCAATTGAACGAAATCTGAAGATAAGATCTGTATGGTCATCTTCAGATTCAAAATGCCTTATATACTTGATGTTATTTTGAATGTTAAAATGTTCTTACTGCACCAACACTTAAAGTTTACTATAGGTCAATAATAAAGTTGAAAATGGAATCAGTTGACTTCCGCGTTCGCTATTAATACGAATACCGAAGGGAAATGGAACGAGGTTTATTAATTTTATTTTGATGCGACGCCAGTTGCAATTTTCTATTTCGTTTTATTCCATGGGCCGACTCGTTCATAAATTATGGGAAAGTGGGTAAATTACTTTAAAACTGTAGTTCAGTTAAAATCTATTTCGATAAAGCAATTTTAAAAGAGTTGCGGTGCTCTCAAACCGGGTCGTTAACTGAGCGGCACGTTGAGGTAAGAAACCACTGACGAACAATATACATCTAAATTCAATCTTTACTAATATTATAAACTAGCTGTTGCCCGCGACTTTGTCCGCGTTAAAAAATATTTAAAGTAGCCATCACGTGTCCTGTACTACTAAATGTTTTTTCTCTCTTTATTCAGTAAGCAAACAGTCGTTATATACCAATGAGTTTAAATGTATAGAGAAGACATGGCAACCAGATTGTTTGCAACACGAGTTTGAGCCAGCCAACTCAAACCATTTTAGTTTAGTTAGCGCTACAGGCGACGATACACTTGTGTTCTGTGGTCTGTATAAATTTAATTTAAATTAAATATGCCTACATATGTGCTGAGGTATTGTTTAAACAACTCGGTAAGTACAAATAAAGCTCAAGGAATCACCTTTCACCTGTAAGTACACACTATATATCGATTTAACATGCAATTGAATAATATTTTGTCAATTAAAGTAGCTAAAAATACGCAGCGGCAGCCATGTTTCGGTAAAATTCATAGGCGTAAGCTTATTGGTCGCGAGAAAACACTTTAGAAGCGATCTAGCGCTGCATGTTTGAATCGTATGGTTAGACGGTTAAGGATTGTTGAAGCGCTGCAGCGAAATTTAGTTTTGAATCTTAACCAAAAATAGAACACGACACGACTTTTGTTTGAGATGTCTTCTCTATACATATAACTCAATGTTATATACATGATTTTTACAATAAATAAATACTTAAAGACTCACAGTTATCTACCAAGTTTCATGAAAATCATATCAGTTAATAATTGTTTAAGAGTGATGGGGAATACAGAAAAAAATGGTAAAAATGGTCAATTTAGTTTCAGTATGATGTATATATAGAGCCTATATACACGATATTTCTGAAATCAAAGTAAATTACTCCATGACCGACGCCTACAGATTTATTATTAGTATAGTATTGATGTGAATGTGAGTTTGTTTGTTTGAGACGCTTTCACACAAAATCTACAGAACCAATCACCATGAAATTTTGCATACACGTAGTCTGGGACACCAGAAAGGACATAGGGTACCTTTCAACGCGGACGAAGTCGCGGGCACCAGCTAGTATTGCTATAAATTTATTGCTAAAAAATGGCTTCTTTGACTACAAATAAAAAGCATCCCATACATAAGTGAATTTGGTCACAACATTGCCTTCTTCTTACAAATGATTTTTTGGTCAGTTTTAGTCAAAGGTCAGCTGACAGTCCACTTGATGGTAAGTGGTCATCGCATAAACAAACCAATGCCAGGGGGAAGGCTCTGTCTATCGACCTTCCAGGGAGAAAATTGTATAATTTTTTATTATATATTTATTATTTATGTAGTGAATTTAATTTAATCTATAAATTTTATAAGTTCATTGATTTCCAAATTAATAGACACTAAAGTGACTGTAAAATTTCTTTTTTTTTTTAATTCTATAAATTGAAAAATTATTTAAAAATATACTAAACTAATCCACATGTTGTAGCTTTCTTTTTCTTTTACATTTATATCTATTATTAAAAAAAAGCACAACCAGTTGTGCAAACCATAATTTTGCAAATAATACCATTAAATTTGCATGAGACTGAAATTTGAATTTTAAAGCATATTATGTTGTACCTTGTTCTTTTTGCACGCTTATCTCAAAAAACGTGAAGCGAATTGAATGCGATTTTCGCTTATGTATTACTAGCATTATAAAACATGGGCCATAAAACAATTTTTTTTTATATTCAAAAGAATTCAGTTTATTATAAAAGTAGTTAAAAAACCTTTAATGCTACTTAAAATTACGCTTCTAACTATATAATATGCATATAATATATCATAATTAATACTACTAATAATAAATCTGTAGGGGTCGGTCATGGAGTAATTTACTTTGATTTCAGAAATATCGTGTATATAGGCTCTATATATGATATTGAAACTAATGTATGTATGTTCCTCCATCACTCTTAAACGAATTAACTGATTTTTATGAAACTTTATAGATAAACATTGAGACGTACAGGTCACATGATAGGCTACAATTTTTTTTCCAACGCGGACGAAGTCGCGGGCGCCGGCTAGTTATAAATAATTATTTAATATGAACATGGTGTGCGGTAAAACTCTAATGAGCCTGTGTTCACACCTTTGGTTAAACTGAATGTAACATTACCTATGTTGTATAAAATAATAATAATAATAATAATAATAATAATAATAATAATAATAATAATCATACATCATACATCATACATCATACATCATACATCATACATCATACATCATACATCATACATCATACATCATACATCATACATCATACATCCTACATCATACATCATACGTCATACGTCATACATCATACGTCATACATCGTACATCATACATCATACATCAGCAACATGCTCTTCGATATGGTCTTATCGAATCTGAGGTACCGTACTACAAATACGTGCCTACGCCAGTACTCGAAAATGATCATGCCACGCTCTATTGGGATCGCTCCATAATCGCGGACAGGACTATTGTCGCCAATAAGCCTGACATCGTGGTTATTGATCGATCCCAACGCCGGACGATGCTTGTTGACATTACTGTCCCACATGACGAAAACCTCGTGAAAGCCGAGAAAGACAAGACCCGAGACCCCCAGGTCTGCCTAGCCATTACTGGCTAGGCTGACGCCGATGGGGGATTGCCCGGAGACACCGGAGCAATCCCCAGACGGGGGAGCCTTGTGCAGGCACACACAGCTAGCCAGCTGAGCGTGCGGGTCCCCTAGGGCATTTGAAGACGTGCTAGATATGCCCGCCTTCTCCTGCCCAACCGCCTGCGTCTGAGGGAACTGCAGCCCTAACCACCGGTAGCTTGAGCCTTGCCCCGCTGCCTGTGGACTACTAGTTTTAAGTTTTTTTATAGTATTTATTATATTTATATAATTATATTGTAAAAAAAAATTAGAAATAAGATAGAAAATTAAATATACACATTTGTATAATAATTGCAATGTATATTTTATGAGTTTTATGTACTCAGTAGAACATAATAAATGATACAACGAATACCGGTAATAAATCAGCGTGTTATCGGACCGGAGTCAGAGGTCAGTTAACTGAGATCGGTTCGTGGCAGAGTCGTACTCTGTTGGACTGGCTAAAGGTTGAACTCCGTAAAGTTTCATCCGAACCTATACTGTTGTAGTATTGAGGTACGTAATAAACTACCTGTATATGGCAACTTCGTCTATCATTAAATTGGACAGCATAACATAAAAAGACCGAGATAATAGTGTATATATATATTTTTATTTAAAGGGAAAAAATAAAGGAGTAAATAAAAAATATAACATACTAGCGACCAGCCCCTGGCTCCGTTAAAAAATGAAGTAATATTACAAAAATTTTAGCTTTTTAGACTTAGTTTTGGCTAAATTTTTTATTAAATGTTCAAGTAATTTTTTTTAAATGAAACGTGCAAAATTCTAGTAAAAAATAAAATGCGCGAATTTAGTTTTTTTTTAATCCAATCAAAATGCTTTGAAAACTTGGTTTCTGCTATCCCAAATACATCATAACATGTATATTTTTTTTATTTTATTTTATCAGGGAAAATAAAATGTTACACCAATATTATGTAGTAAATTTGAAAAAAGTGCTTCAACAACATTGTCCACAAATTCATAAACTTATTTTATACAGAGGAAAACTTTATATATACAAAAATACATCAAATTAAAAAAAAAAAAAAAAAAAACAAGACCAACATAAAATAAAAAAAAAACACAATATTATTTTATATTCGTATGAGCTTCTTGAAAATTGAAATGTGTCAAAATCTCCTTTTTTTAACTGTTATCATTATCGTCAATATATAAATACTGGCTCACCTAGTGCGAGGTGACCTTTAAAAATATATGATAAGTAGAATAAATATATATGTATGGCCGTTAGATATACATTTATAATGCTGAAGGACACTTTATATGATAATTCTCTCTTTATTATTCACAAATGATGAATAAAACTACATTTATTAAATAAATTAAAACATATTTTGTATAATAACAACATTGTGAATACAAAACGCACTATTTTTGAAGTTAAAACTTCTTTAGGCGCGTTTGAGGGATGAAACCATTGAACTCGCGACACTGTCATGTAATGTAACGTAACCGAAACCTCTGTATATTTTCAGATATTAATTTTAAAAAAAAGTACAATTTTTGAGATGGGATGAAACCATTGAACTCGCGACACTGTCATGTAATGTAACGTAACCGAAACCTCTGTATATTTTCAGATATTAATTTTAAAAAAAAGTACAATTTTTGAGATGGGATGAAACCATTGAACTCGCGACACTGTCATGTAATGTAACGTAACCGAAACCTCTGTATATTTTCAGATATTAATTGAAAATAATTTAAAAAAGTACAATTTTTGAGATGGGATGAAACCATTGAACTCGCGACACTGTCATGTAATGTAACGTAACCGAAACCTCTGTATATTTTCAGATATTAATTGAAAATAATTTAAAAAAGTACAATTTTTGAGATGGGATGAAACCATTGAACTCGCGACACTGTCATGTAATGTAACGTAACCGAAACCTCTGTATATTTTCAGATATTAATTTTAAAAAAAAGTACAATTTTTGAGATGGGATAAAACCATTGAACTCGCGACACTGTCATGTAATGTAACGTAACCGAAGTTAACCAAGTTAACTTAATTTATTTTTTTTAACCCCTGACACCAAAATTGGGATTTTATAGGTTTGACGTGTATATCTGTATCTGGATTTTAATCCTATTTTTTATGTTTGAAAGCCATCGACTTTCCACCCCAACTTTTTATGATGGAAAAATGTTAGGTTCCTGTGGGATCTTCAGAAAACAGACTACAGCGCGTATGAATTTGATAAAGAGGAGAGTATTTTTGTATTTTTCTTTGTAATGAATAAACTCAAAAACTACTGGACCGATTTTAAAAATTCTTTGACCTATAGAAACCCAAATTACCAGGGAATAACATAGGCTATATTTTATAAAGTTAAGCGGACGAAGTCGCGTGCAACAGCCAGTGAAACATAAAAGTTAATTTCCGCTATTTAACGCACCCACCATAAGTTATTTCTCAAAGGAAATTGTTTAGAGTGGTCTGAGTTTGCTTTGTGTCAATATTAATATTGAAATGTCAAATCCAAATCTGCCTTCCTGTTGTTCCCTGAATTTCCCCGAATGTTTATTTAATGAAAATCGTTGAAAACAACATCCATTTCCTTGTTATTTGTTAATATTGTTTAGAATTGGACTGTTAATTGTACAACTAATTAAGGAGAAAGCACCCTTTTTTTTTTATTTCAAATAAAGATTTAAATTACCAGTCTATGTGTCTTTTATAAGATGTACTTCGGTGAGTGTGCTTAGGTGCTCCATGAGCTCATACCGCCTTCTCCTTTCTTCCATCGGACATACAGACCCATCCTCATCTTGTCGAAATCCCCCTTTTCGAACCAAGCGCTTTAAAACATCCTTTATAAAGCGGTTTTTTTTTTTTTTTATACAAGAAACCCTCCAGCATTATGCGCTGAAGCCTATATTTACTACTCCTTCATTCCATTTCTCGCTTTCTTGCCTTTATTCTTCATACTGTATCTTTCTTTCATCCATCACTCATTCATACTGTTGCAGGTGGGATTCCCGCCTATCGATCCTAATCTGTCTATCTATTTATCATATATATTTTTCCTTATAACACAGGGTAAATAATTATACACAATATTAATAATATTACACACATCAGTAGTCAATATAAACATTAAATATAAAACACTAAAAAATCAATAATTCAAATGTAAATTCAAAACATTAAATAATATAAAAGCACTAAAACATTAACAATTCAAATATAAATTCAAAAATATAAAACATTAAAATAATATAGAAACACTTAAAACATTAATAATTCGAGATATAAAATACACCGCCAAGGTTTGGAACTCCCTGCCTGCGTCTGTGTTTCCGAGTTCATATCTTCTGGGTGAGCTCGCTCCATCTTAGGCCTCTCCCTTGCTACTCAGCTGGTTGTTGGCCAAGAGCAAACCCATCTCTAATAAAAAAAAAAAAAAAAAAAAAATCTTTTTAATAAAAAAAATAATCATTTATATTCTTGATTTTTCCGACTGATTCCAGGAGAGCGTTGTGTCTAATAGGGACACTTGTACAAATAATACAAAAAAATATTTTTTCATAATTGTTCAAAAATATTTATAAAAACCGTAGTAGTTATAAAAAAAATTTAGACCAATTTTATATATTTTTAAAAGTAATATATAAAATAAAAATGACGTACGAAATGTTTGAACAAATTGTTATTTGTACATATTATGATAGTTGCGATATCTTCGATTAGGAATTTTAATGCAAATATTTACACATTATTTCGTATTTTTCGTGTATTTGAATTATCTATTTACTTTCAATTTTTGAATTTGAGTAACAAACCCATTTATTATTGGTTATGGTATAACAAGGAATTTTCTTTTTAATAAATACTAAACTCAAAACCGAGCTTCGCTCGGGCCAATGAACAAGTTTCAAGTTATTTATATGTAAGAAAAAATATATATATATATATATGAAACATTATAGAAAAAAATTCAAGAATTACTCATCAATACTAATAATAAATCTATAAGTGTAGGTATTGTATGTATGTAAGTATGTTCCTCCATAACTCTTATACGAATTAACTGATTTCCATGAAACTTGGTAGATAAACATTTAGACGTACATTTAGACCCAGAAAGTAATTAATATTATAAAACGAGCAGCGGTAATATCTACTTTTGTAATCATTCCAATTAAAAAGCGAAGATGAGACCCTGACAATCTATTTCTAGACCTAAAAAACCCCTAACTAGACCCTAGATTTTAGTGAAAATCATTATTAGAGCCGTTTGCGAGATCGTCGTGGCATACAAAAGAATTCTTCGTTTAATATTCTAAGATATTTAGCACTCAGTGTAGTTGTTTTAAAAACATTAAAAAATATATCTGTGCCAATAAAAAAAATAGGATAAAAACCTCCTGAAGCTATTATCAAACAGTTGTTTACGTGTTTCAGTGTTCAGACCCAATCGTGAAAGCCAGGAACAAAGCCTTTCACAAAAATGAACGTGACCATTATTTACCGAAACAGATAAAAAGTTCGTGACCTCGCAACCTAACAACCACTCGAGGCGCCGCAGACCAACTGCCATTTCTCTTTTCTAATTCAAATTGTTTTATCATAAAACTAGTTGCTGCCCGCGACTTCGCACGCGTGACTTTGTAAATTACGTACTAAAACCTTCCTCGAGAACCACTCTATCGATTGGTAGAGAGCATGAAAATCAGACTTTGTTTTATATCCTATAATTATAATATAAGTAAAAATGAATCCCTAAATGACATACTAAAACCTTCCTCGAGAACCACTCTATCGATTGGTGAAAACAGAATGAAAATCGGGGCAGCAGTTTTTAAGTAAATCACGAACAGACACACAGACTTTGTTTTATATCCTATAATTATAATATAAGTAAAAATGAATCCCTAAATGTGTTGCTAAGCGCAAAACTCGAGAAAGGCTGGACTGATTTTAATTGTGTCTTCACTCATGGATAGAGAGATAATCAGGGAAGGTTTTTACTTGAAAAATGCACCCCGGGCGAAGCCGGGAACGGGTCGCTAGTATGTAAGGAAAATATAAGAGTCTAGTTATTAGTGGAATGGCAGATAATTTTATTTAATTAAAATAGCACGTTTTTCAGTACCAGAGCCCATTTTTCTATCCAACATTTTTTAACACAACTTGAATACGGGTGACATTATATTATAAGACTAATATTATAAAGAGGAAACATTTGATTGTTTGTTTGTTTGCCTCAAATAGTCTCCGAAACCGAAACTACTTAACCGATTTGAAAAATTCTTTCACTGTTGTGAAGCTTTATTATTAGTGAATTACATATAGTCTACATTTTATAAAGTTACGCGGACTAAGTCGCGTGCGAGAGCTAGTTTTCGATATTTATAACAGCAAAACAAATTATTCCTTAGATAAAAATCAAAATGGCCGCCGGCTCGAATAAATAAATAGACTTCTGTAATGGTAAATAAATGGTGTTCAGTCCTATCTGAAATCCCGATCGTTATTGCTTGTAAAAATACATTTAACAGGAATTATTTGGGCATCCAATGGTTTTTATTGTTACGTTGGGATATTATTGGTATAGAAATGGTCAATTCAAGTAGTCATTATCCAGAACATCAATCCCATCGAAACCCATTGTTCTGGAGTCATTGTAGTAACAACTTCCTAATAGAATTCATTTCAGGAAATATTTCATTGGTGTGGTGTATTATTCCAAATGGACATATATTATGTATAATAATTAAATTATAATCCCTGCACCCGGGCGAAGCCGGGCGCATCAATCTAGTATCATAAGCATTTAAAAATAACTCTTAACAACGTGTCCTCGCTGGATTCAGGTAAATGTCTAACAAAACGTAAAGTTGACGTCTTGTTCGTTCGTAATAGGAGACCATTAATCATATTTATCTAGAAAAACATCAGCTCGTAATCTTCATAAACAATAAGTTGTTTATTGTAATGCGTTTGCCTTGACTAGAATCGAACCCGGCGTTTTACGCAACGAGCTCGACGCAAACTACCGCGCTACCCGTAGAGCCGCACGCCGCGCTGTTGCTAGGTCGCATAGAGTACTTAGCCAACAGACGGGACACACGTCTGCTCTAAAAATTACGAAGAACATTACGAACAGTCTTCCAATAGAACTAAACTAGCGTTAACTACTCAACCAATTATTATGAAATTTTGGACACAGATGTCGCGAACTGCATGATTTTAGGACGGTTTAATCAAGCAGTAGCGAATTACTAATATGATTATTTACCTGTACATATCGTACACACGTATCTGCTTCGCTGATTTACTGGTAGTACTGCTTTACACAAGCGAACCATCCTGATATCTGTTGATCCACTGATCAACTGATGTCTGAATAGGCGAGTCCGAAGACAAGCTCAACTGATAACTGAATAGGCGAGTCCGAAGACAAGCTCAACTCATAACTGAATAGGCGAGTCCTCAGACAAGCTCAACTCATAACTGAATAGGCGAGTCCTCAGACAAGCTCAACTGATAACTGAATAGGCAAGTCCACCGACAAGCTCAACTGAATTGACGGGTCCACCGACCCTGTAAAAAAGGCCTCCGACCTCCCCTTATAGCCTTCCCAGTCCTCTCAACATAGTCTGATTTCTGATACTGATTTCTGATACTGATTTCTGATACTGATCTCTGATACTGATTTCTGATACTGATTTCTGATACTGATTTCTGACACTGATTTCTGATACTAATTTCTGACACTGATTTCTGATACTGATTTCTGACACTGATTTCTGACACTGATATCTGATACTGATTTCTGATACTGATTTCTGATACTGATTTCTGATACTGATCTCTGATACTGATTTCTGATACTGATTTCTGATACTGATTTCTGACACTGATTTCTGATACTAATTTCTGACACTGATTTCTGATACTGATTTCTGACACTGATATCTGATACTGATTTCTGATACTGATTTCTGATACTGATTTCTGATACTGATTTCTGATACTGATTTCTGATAATGATTACTGATAATGATTACTGATACTGATTACAGATACTGATTACTGATACTGATTACTGATACTGATTACTGATACTGATCTGATACTGATTTCTGATACTGATTTCCGACACTGATTTCTGATACTGATTTCTGATACTGATTTCTGATACTGATTTCTGATACTGATTGCTGATACTGATTACTGATAATGATTACTGATAATGATTACTGATACTGATTACAGATACTGATTACTGATACTGATTTCTGATACTGATTTCTGATACTGATTTCTGATACTGATTTCAGATACTGATTTCTGACACTGATTTCTGATACTGGTTTCTGATACTGATTTCTGACACTGATTTCTGATACTGATTTCTGATACTGATTTTTGATACTGATTTCTAATACTGATTTCTGATACTGATTTCTGATACTGATTTCTGATACTGATTTCTGATACTGATTTCTGATACTGATTTCTGATACTGATTTCTGATACTGATTTCTGATACTGATTTCTGACACTGATTTCTGATACTGATTTCTGATACTGATCTGATACTGATTTCTGATACTGATTTCTGATACTGATTTCTGATACTGATTTCTGACACTGATTTGTGATACTGATTTCTAATACTGATCCTGATTTCTGACACTGATTACTGATTACTGATTACTGATACTGATTACTGATTACTGATACTGATTACTGATACTGATTACTGATACTGATTTCTGATACTGATTTCTAATACTGATTTCTGATACTGATTTCTGATACTGATTTCTGATACTGATTTCTGATACTGATTTCTGATACTGATTTCTGATACTGATTTCTGATACTGATTTCTGATACTGATTTCTGATACTGATTTCTGATACTGATTTCTGATACTAATTTCTGACACTGATTTCTGATACTGATTTCTGACACTGATTTCTGATACTGATATCTGATACTTTTTTCTGATACTGATTTCTGATACTGATTTCTGATACTGATTTCTGATACTGATTTCTGATACTGATTACTGATACTGATTACTGATACTGATTACTGATAATGATTACTGATAATGATTACTGATAATGATTACTGATAATGATTACTGATACTGATTACAGATACTGATTACTGATACTGATTACTGATACTGATTACTGATACTGATCTGATACTGATTTCTGATACTGATTTCTGACACTGATTTCTGATACTGATTTCTGATACTGATTTCTGATACTGATTTCTGATACTGATCTCTGATACTGATTACTGATAATGATTACTGATAATGATTACTGATAATGATTACTGATACTGATTACAGATACTGATTACTGATACTGATTACTGATACTGATCTGATACTGATTTCTGATACTGATTTCTGACACTGATTTCTGATACTGATTTCTGATACTGATTTCTGATACTGATTTCTGATACTGATTACTGATACTGATCTGATACTGATTTCTGATACTGATTTCTGACACTGATTTCTGATACTGATTTCTGATACTGATTACTGATACTGATTACTGATACTGATTACTGATACTGATTACTGATACTGATCCTGATTTCTGACACTGATTTCTGATACTGATTTCTGATACTGATCTGATACTGATTTCTGATACTGATTTCTGATACTGATTTCTGATACTGATTTCTGATACTGATTTCTGACACTGATTTCTGATACTGATTTCTGATACTGATTTCTGATACTGATTTCTGACACTGATTTCTGATACTGATTTCTAATACTGATCCTGATTTCTGACACTGATTTGTGATACTGATTTCTGATACTGATTTCTGACACTGATTTCTGATACTGATTCTGATTTCTGATACTGATTACTGATACTGATTACTGATACTGATCTGATACTGATTTCTGATACTGATTTCTGACACTGATTTCTGATACTGATTTCTGATACTGATTACTGATACTGATTACTGATACTGATTACTGATACTGATCCTGATTTCTGACACTGATTTCTGATACTGATTTCTGATACTGATTTCTGACACTGATTTCTGATACTGATTTCTAATACTGATCCTGATTTCTGACACTGATTTCTGATACTGATTTCTGATACTGATCTGATACTGATTTCTGATACTGATTTCTGATACTGATTTCTGATACTGATTTCTGACACTGATTTCTGATACTGATTTCTGATACTGATTTCTGATACTGATTTCTGACACTGATTTCTGATACTGATTTCTAATACTGATCCTGATTTCTGACACTGATTTGTGATACTGATTTCTGATACTGATTTCTGACACTGATTTCTGATACTGATTCTGATTACTGATACTGATTACTGATACTGATTACTGATACTGATTACTGATACTGATTTCTGATACTGATTACTGATACTGATCTGATACTGATTTCTGATACTGATTTCTGACACTGATTTCTGATACTGATTTCTGATACTGATTTCTGATACTGATTTCTGATACTGATTTCTGATACTGATTTCTGACACTGATTTCTGATACTGATTTCTAATACTGATCCTGATTTCTTACACTGATTTGTGATACTGATTTCTGATACTGATTTCTAATACTGATTTCAGATACTGATTTCTGACACTGATTTTTGATACTGATTTCAGATACTGATTTCTGATACTGATACTGATACTGATTTCTGATACTGATTACTGATACTGATTACTGATACTGATTACTGATACTGATTACTGATACTGATTACTGATACTGATTACTGATACTGATTACTGATACTGATTACTGATACTGATCCTGATTACTGATACTGATTACTGATACTGATTACTGATACTGTTTACTGGTACTGATACTGATACTGATTACTGAACTGATATTCAACTGATATTGTGCCTGAGCCGGAACGTGTGCCTGATTCTGATTCTGAATAATATTTCGGGAACAGTACTTTTTTACCTATGTACCCTATGTCCTTTCTGGTGTCGCAAAAAACGTGTATGCAAAATTTCACGGTGATCGGTTCAGTAGTTTTTGCGTGACAGCGTAACAAACAAACAAACTCACATTCACATTTATAATATTAGTAAGGATTTTCCCATTGTTGGACATAAACTCTACATTTTCGAGGTTTGTTAATCATATTAACAATCCACTCAATAAACCGTCTCCTCAGAGATTTGAACCTGCGTCTACCACGGTGTTAGCTAATCTTTCTTTACCATTTCATTATACAGAATGAAGATAGGTAACATATGTATGAGTATAATGAGTTCTGTTCGAGTTAGTCTATGGTAGGTCGTCGAACTCGGTTCGAGGCCTCGCTTCACTCGTCAACAGCTGAGTAGCATACATACACATACATTTCTATACACAACGCATTCAACTTACATATTGTGATATTTTGAAAGCAACATTGTTGCTTTGAGAACCTTCCTATTATTTTTTTCTTTAACTCTTTTGTTACTGTTGTTTGGAAATGTTGGCTAATAGAGCCAAAGAAATGCTTTAAAAATTGCAGCATTTTTTGAATCAATTGTTAACTTTTTAAATGTTTAACAATTCAAATTGGATATACGGTTTATTTTTAAACGGTTTATAATTTGAGTCATCCGATTTACTTATCAGCTGAGAGGTCAATAGGTACTATATAAGATATATTTTCTCAATTAATTGTGTACCTATTTTCATATATATTTTTGCATTCCGTGGCCCACTGGTCCCCAAATTTCGGGAGAACTTTATTTCTGTATAAAGATGTTTATGCTAATAAATAATCTATTGCGATATCAATGACTTCTAATATATTTTTGAGATAATTGTGTGATAGATTATAGATCATTGCGGAATGATATATATATCATGATTAATTTTTTTTTATAACTTTTAGATACATTTAAGCAAAGCCTGGTATGTATGTTGTGGTGACAACAGTTCTCCCTAATATTTAAGATGTATGTGTTAAGATTAATGCGGTCTTATTGATTTTATTCAATAATTAAGATGGGACGTTAAATAAAGAAGAAAATGGGCTGTTTTATTTACCTTTCTTCTTAATTCCTTATCTTTAATTCTACTATGTTATTATGTAGTCTTACTATGTTGTTGGCAGCTGTTTTACTTGTATCGCTTTAAAACTAAATATCAATAAAAACGCTTGAATAAAACAAGTTGTTGTAATATAAAATATTATGTTTATATGGTGAAGGAGAAAGTCTCTCAATGTACATGTTAAAGTGATACAGTTACCTACTTTGATATGTCCCAAACGTAACCAAGATTTTTCTAAAATCTCTTAAAATAGTAGGGGCCTAACTCCTGAAATGTAACACAAAAATAGAGAAGGATTGATTTGTGATAACATACATTGTCAACTGCAACATATCGTTGAAAACGGTTTCAAAGAACTCGTACTAACGTAGGCTCGGCGAGGAAGTATAAATATAAATATATCATGTAATTAACGTCAACAACAAAAATACGGGTGTCTCGTTAAAATGACCGCCTGTCACACTGTCACGTAACATGACACGCCAAATGTTTTCATAAGTAATATGTGTAAAAATTGTACTGGTTTCTTTTTCCTTTTTTGTGTAACATGAAGACACTATGTGAACTATACAACAAAGATCTACTCACATATTTCTATGTTTATGTCGACAGGCAGATTGACAACCACTTGATGGTAGGTGGCTATCGTCGTCTGCTGATTTTAGTAGAATAATGATAAGAGAAATCTAACATCCTACATGCTGTTGTTCCACGTTGCTCTTCTGAAGTGCCACCTCCTTACAGACAGTAATTAGTATATTTTCCTACATGAAATAATGCAATACCTAATAATATAAAAGCTTGAAAACGAAACTCGGCACCTTTATTGGATGCTTACCCTATATTATATATATATCGAAGAGTTGTCAAGTGTCAATAATCTAACTTACACCGCCATCTGTTGGAAACTTATTGAATTTACAATTCTTTGTCTTATAAAAAATTTGGTTTGCGTTGTGTTGTAAGTAATTATATAAATTAAAAAGATCCAATGGATGAAAATACCTATATTTATAAGGAAAATTTTATATTATACAATGACAAGTTGGCGACAAGCAAATATGTGACACACATACAATTATGTATATATATGACATAGAAAATACATTACAAGTAAACGAAAAAGTATAATGCAATAAATAGTTACAACAAAGGTTTTTTTATAAAAAGTCCCTAAAAATACATTTAATTAATAATAATAAAAATAATATTTAAAAAAAGAATAAATAATGAGTATGAGTATAAGTTACAGTTAAGTGCAAATGCATTCTTAATTTGAAACACAAAAATAAACATTGGAGTTGTGTGGTTTTTGGAAAGCCGTTTGAACGCATACGTGTTTACAACGTGCGACTCGTGAAAGCTTAAGGGGTGACGCTTTCGTGTGTCTACCAACCTATCTTCATTATAACACTATTAAAAACTTTATTACTTAAAAACTAGCAGCTGCGATCCATTAAATATATAGATAGGAATAAAAATATCGCATAGGGCAAGTGATTTGGATGCAAAAAAGGCAAAAAAGGGATAATTTCTATACTTACTAAGTAATATTATAAAGAGGCGTGTACCTATGTAGGTGGTAATCTTTCACCAATAGTTAGAATATATTTTCAGGGTGGACATAGGCTAATATTCGATGAGGGCAAGGCCGCGGGCAACAGCTATCTTCTATCACCAATGAAGATGTCTCTTACTTTTCAACGCTGACGAAATCGTCGCTTATATCTCAAAAAATATAGATTAGCCAGAAAATTTAAAAATTGAAGTCGATTACTAGCTTCCATTTACAGAGATTTGGCAACATTTCGCAACATTTAATGTTCCGTTAACAGTTGGAATTCTAAAAATAAATAAGAGCCGTAAAAATGGTTGAAGCAACCATTAACCTGGCCCAGTGACAGTTGACGGCTCATAGATTCAAGTCGAGTGCCTACTTCTCGTAAACGAACGATTCTATATGTCACTAAAGTCTTTTTATTTTATGCTCCTACGCTTTTTGTCTGAGCAGAACATCATTAAACATTCTCATAGAGATTTACAACCTTTAAAATTAAATTAAATATTTACTTGCGCGAACACAGTTTATGTTTAACAGGATTTTATGACATAACAAGTACCTGACAAGGGCATGCAAATATTTGTAAGTATTTAATTGTCTTTCGTATATATATATATCTTCAGATCTTCACAGATTAGTCCTGTGAAGTCGCGGGCAAAAACTAGTTTAAAATAAACTGAACTCACATCAAATTAAGATATTTTATATTTGTTGAATCTATACTAATATTATAAATATGCGAAAGTTTCGAGTTGTATGGATGGATGTATGGATGTTTGTTACTATTTCACGCAAAAACTACTGAATGGATTTCAATGAAACTTTACAATAATATAGCTTATACATCAGAATAAGACATAGGCTATATAAGACATAAAACGCGGACGAAGTCGCGGGCGCCAGCTAGTAGGAATATGTATAACTGATTCTGTACGGTTACTGCTCGCTAGATTTTTCCTAAAACATAAAAAATAATAGTACAAGTTTTTAGAAATTTGCGAAATTGGAACAAAAATGATAAACGATAAGGTCTTAACAAATATAATCCGAGACGAAGCAAGTATTTGTTACGAGTGGATAGATACAGTATATTTGCTAGATCTGCCGGTGGCTTCGAGATAAACAAAGTCGTTTACATGTGTAATAAGTGTTCATTGTTATTTTTAGAGAGATCCGGTTTTTCTTGTATGTACTCGCTACTCAACGACTTGTTTAATATACTATTTTGTTTTTAAGGATCACCGTCATCATCTCCACTCGATATGCACTCATTGTTGCGAGCAAAGATTTATAATTGGATTTTTAATTAGATGGACTAAAATGACAGCTGAAATCGACCTTTTTTTAAAAGTTTTTTTAACATTTTAGTCCATCTAGGACTAAAATGACAGCTGAAATCGACCTTTTTTTAAAAGTTTTTTTTACATTTTAGTCAGGACTAAAATGACAGCTGAAATCGACCTTTTTTAAAAGTTTTTTAACATTTTAATCCATCTAGGACTAAAATGACAGCTGAAATCGACCTTGTTTTTAAATGTTTTTTTAACATTTTAGTCCTAGGACTAAAATGACAGCTGAAATCGACCTTGTTTTTAAATGTTTTTTTAACATTTTAGTCCATCTAGGACTAAAATGACAGCTGAAATCGACCTTTTTTAAAAGTTTTTTAACATTTTAATCCATCTAGGACTAAAATGACAGCTGAAATCGACCTTGTTTTTAAATGTTTTTTTAACATTTTAGTCCTAGGACTAAAATGACAGCTGAAATCGACCTTGTTTTTAAATGTTTTTTTAACATTTTAGTCCTAGGACTAAAATGACAGCTGAAATCGACCTTGTTTTTAAATGTTTTTTTAACATTTTAGTCCATCTAGGACTAAAATGACAGCTGAAATCGACCTTTTTTTTAAATCTTGCAAGCATGAAGCGTAGTGTTGTAGTATGACTCATTTATAAGCGACTTCGATCATTATGGTCGAGTTGTATAGATCACGTTATAGAAGAGAACAAAATGATAGAACTCGACCACCTTATTGATGGACTAAAATGACAGCTAGGCTAGAATCGACCTTTTTTTAAAGAAGACTGCCTGCCCCCTTACCACTGTGAATTGAACTAAACATTCTATTGAAAAACAGACAAGAAAAAGTATCTTGAAGTATCCATTTCCCTCACTACATTAAAATTTATAAATCCACGCTACTTACGCTACTGATCAACCTAAATTCAATGTACCAAACTTTATAAAATAAGAAATATTGATTCGAACGCCTTCGCGAAGAAAGGTCGTCGATGTATGTAAAAAAAAAATAGCCAAAAATAAAAACCACACAATTGTATGTTGTCTTTGAACTCAGAAAACCGCTCAACTCCTAATCAGGTTTATTTCACTTTTTACTGAGTTTTTATGAGGTTTATAAATCTTTATGAGGTAGTTAATAACTTTTTTGAATGATAACAGAGCGATTCGCATAGTATGAATAATAATAAACAAGCAATGACGCAGAGCAATAAAGATAATTGAAAAGTTTCGCGTGTTTTGCATAGAGATACTTACAATATTATGTTAATGGGCGCTTTCACCGGCCAACTTTGAACCCGCGACCTTTTCACGGCGTTCGATCGAAACAGACACATGGCAACTGATACACATTTGTTATTTATGAATACTAAATTGATTTAGCATTAAATATCTTATTTTATTTTATTATTTGGAAAAAAAAGCAACTACCTAAGTAATTAATAGAATAAAAAGCACTGCCAATTACATGTCTTTTTTATAATTTTACATATATTGTTCATCACGGATAATGTCGGCTTCTAATGGTAAAAGAATTTTTCAAATCGGTCCATTAGTTTCGGAGCCTATTCTATACAAACAAACAATCAAATCTTTCCTCTTTATAATATTAGTATTAGTATAGAAGTATAGATATACATAAATTATAGAAAATCATAATGTTATATTTATTTAAAAAACAAACTAAGTACATGTATGTACATACAATATTGGTTTACACATTAATGAGTGGATAATCGTGTACAGTGCGAAACGAAAGTATTGCTCCGCAAGGTACAGTCGCTCACATAATAGTACTTGATTGGAATATTAAATTTGTTTACAATGCGACCGGCCAGCCTTCTTTGTATGCGAAGCAATTCTATACACGACTGTAGCATATGCAACACGAATCACGAAATCAATGTACATACTTAATTTTTTTACATACGACCATAGTTTTTTTACCATAAAGCGTACCAGACAGCCTAGTGGTCTACTTCTTGTTAATTACGATGCCCCAATTACGTATAGAACAACAAACAAATAGGTGTTGTTATTACACGCAGTATTCGGCGTATCTATCCTTACTTCCAAACTAATATTATAAATGCGAAAGTAACTCTGTCTGTCTGTCTCGCTTTCACGCCAAAACTACTGAACTGATTTGAATGAAATTTGGTACACATGTAGTCTAGAGCCTGAGAAAGGACATAGGCTACTTTTTAATGCGAAAAAAGGGTTTTAAGGGGTTGAAAGGGAGATAAAAGGTTGAATGGAAGTATCGTCATTTTAAAGCTAGAAGATTGAAACTTATTTTTGATAAGTTTGATGCTACTTAAAGTCACTATTCCACGAGGACACAGCTAGTATATAATATAAAAGGCAATGTATGTAAGCTCCCTATGGACTCCAAAACCGCCGAATCGATTTTGATAAATTTTCAGACAATCTAAAGTCCAGCGGGTGATCCTGTGAAGTTTGGTAGCGAACGCGGACGAAATCGGGGGCAGAACCTAGTTTTAAATAGGGAATAAATAGGGACTTAGTACAGTAAATCACAATTTAAATTATTAATTTCAAATATGTCTTGCCAACATAATAAAATCGTAACTCCATGTACTTAGAGCCGACACTAATATTTATGACGCGTCCTCGTGTATCGAATAAGAATGAAATGGCCATAGGGAATATAAGTTATGCAAGACGCGAACTGTTTCGTGAGGTCACACAAGCAACAAAGCCACTTGATTTTATTATACATTTATAATCCAATATTATTGTGTCTTACAACAACTTCTTTGCCGTAATAAGTCTACTGTCTTTTTCGTCGACACTTATAGTTGCTAGCTAAGCTAGCTGTAGCCCGCGACTTCGTCCGCATTCAAAATGTTATATAGCCCGAAGCCTTTCTCGATAAATGGTTTCACGTTAAACGCGTTCAACCAAACAAACTCTTTAGCTATATAATAATTACTATAGCTGGCGCCCACGACTTCGTCTGCGTTGAAAAAATAATCTATTCTGTGTCCTGTACGTCTAAATGATTATCTACCAAGTTTCTTGAAAATCAGTTAATTCGTTTAAGAGTTATGGAGTAAATACACTTACAGATTTATTAATATTGATTGAGTCTACGTGGTTTTAATCATAAAGTTGGTAGAGGATGGTGTTGGCGAACTTATTTCCTATTTTTTCTTATTTTTTCTTAGTGACAGGGTACACGCGTTTATAATATTAGTAAGGATAGTATAGAGTATAGAGTAAACGGCGAACACGGAAGCGTTTGCTATGGTAATTATGTCTATTTTTATCGCACCAAAAGTGATTTCGTGCACGTATCGTCTGCCTTCTACTACATGGTTTAAAACGCAAGTACTCGACACGATGTGTGAAACGGTAGCACTAGAGCTTAAGGGGAAACAAGTCGGCGGCCCGAACTCATCGGTCTCATGTCTAAAATGCGTCCTGTCTCACACAGCACAAAGCGCGGGAAGAGCACTCGACTGAGATGCGCAATCATTCATACCAATAATAAAATCACAAACAGACCCTTGGGCGTATACTTTTTTTGACAAAACTACTGCATATATCTATTTCGTGTAAAGTTATTTGTACTCTTGAATAACTAATCAATGTTTGTATGCAAAGTATTTTAGAGTTTTTGTACACTGGATTGACCTAATCACCCTCAAAGTTTCATTAAAACTTGTGTTAAAATATGGACTTTTCAATGGTCATATCTTTTAAATTAATACTTTTTTTTTAAGTTTGTAGGCATACAAACCTAGTTTACAACAAGGTAAATCGGTATCATGCTTACTTTTGCAAATTAAACATAAAACAGCGGAGTAATTAACATTCTACGTTTGTATGGAAGAAAAATCACTTGTATTTGCCTTGAGGCGGGTATATGCCTACATTCTATTAACATTATATTTTTTTTGGGAAGATTAGGAACCTCATCAGTTAGGCGAAGACTGGCGAAAATAATTTAGTTCGATCACTATGTCATTCTACACACCTACAAAAATACAGGAAGAAAGAATAACAATCTTATCTAGCTATCAAAAACCATCTTAATTTAACCTCATAGAATCATATAGAAAACAAAAAGTACCTACTACTTTTTTTATTTGTAAAATAATAAAAAATATAATACAAAAAATTCATGATAAATATTTTTTGAATACGCCGAAGAGCTTACAATTTTAAATTCCTTTTGAAATTTTATTCCCGAGATCGACATTTTTCAAAATTCTTATTTACAAAGTAAAAAAATCCTTGATTTCATGAAGTAATGAATAAATAAATAAAAAATTTTGCTTGTATAAATGTTTTAACAAAACATCTTCTAGTCTTGTGTAACCGAAGAATCCTATTTGTTGTGTTGTGTAGGCCTTTACCAGCTGACTTTTAGAAATCTTCTTGAGTACTTATCGCCTTAAGTAACACTAACACTGCTAATCAGTAATCAGTAACCCGTAACGGGCCACACGAGTGTGACTCGAATGACAATTTTTTGGTTTCACTTAAAGGGGGAGTTTCCTCATCAAGACTCGACACGAATAAAATGGATAATCTTTTGTCGTATGTAAAATGGATCTTAGAAACGCTGCTGTGAATATGTGAATTTTAAAAAAAACTGTTATCCGAATGCAAAGAAAATTACTTTATAATAATAAAAAGTTATAAAGAATTTGTATTTTAAATCTAAATGAACAGAACTACAGTTTACGAAAAGTTGGAATATACTTTTTGTAAAGTATAAAAAGGACAATTTGGAAAACAATACACAGTTCTGTAAGGCTGTAACAGAAATATACCTATGTTTCTTCGTAACCTGATTTTTATATTATAAAACATCTTCGCTCTTTTAATAACCATTTGGCTTCTGGGACCCATTTCAAAATCCAGATTATACAAAAATTATCAACCAAAGGTAGGTGGATGAGATTAGGCATTTTAATATAATTCACACGTACCAATTTCACAAATGAATTAAATATTTTATTATTTTTATGCCGGATCCGCATTTGTGAAACCGCGGCTTAAGTGAGAAGGCAACTAAAAACTATTAATATTTGTTAGTTAATAAAGTCCCAAACCAGTTCCGAGGTTGCGTATACGACGACTTTTTACAGTAAATTGCCACCAATTATGGATACCTGTTCTCATATCGGATGCCAGTTTTCAAGCCCACGGCTTTAGGGTTCCTCGAGCATAAAAACTTACAATTTATATTATTTTTATGATATTTGGTGGCAGACGAGGCGACAGTCTACATCAAGGTAGGTTGTTAACGTCACCTATAACTATATACAGGGTGGAATTTTGTAATACCACCTGAAGGGAAAGTACTCTAAATACTGTAGATAGAAAATTTTACTCAAAGAAAACATTCCTTTATTTTTGAATAGAAAGAAAACTGCATTCAAAGATTTTCGAAAATTCTCTTGCCACGTCCGGGAATCGAACCAGTTAAAATCTGTAAAAATTACACCCTGTACTTTTATTGCATCGATCGTTACGGTGAATTGTAAGGATGAAATCTCTCTAACAAACTTGATAAAGAAAATGAAAGGAAAAGCGGTAGCCATGAACATAATATCATCACGGATAATGTCGGCTTCTAATAGTAAAAGAATTTTACTAGTTTCGGAGATTATTCTATACAAACAAACAAACAATCAAATCTTTCCTCTTTATAATATTAGTATAGATATAGAAGAACCAAGAAAGTTTGTTTAAATAGAAGTAATACCATTGAGATTGGAAAATATTTAGAAGTGGAAAAACGTTTTCTCTTTTTGTATGAACGAGTGCGTGCTATTCTTCCCCCTTAACCCATGTCACTAGTAAATAAATGATTTTAATTTGAATTTGAAAATTCGTATAAAATTGTAAACTCCATACAAAATGAACAAAAGAACCTTAACTGCAGAACCACGTGTAGTATAAAATCCGCGTTGGAGTCAGTTTTTTTTTATTCAATAAGTCGTTTGTATGTTAATCATCGTTTTTGATAACGAAACTGGCGCCATACGAATCTGTGTGTTGTATTTTTAGTGTTATTTGTATTAATAAAATTTGTTTAAATTGCTTTTACGTCAAACTAATATTTTAAAAGATTCTGTTTTCCTTTATTTTGTTATTTTTAAGTGTCGCATTGGTTTTGCGATTACGTTTTGTGTAAACAACAAGTTACACAACAAGATAACAATTAAAATTTTATACCCTAATTAGTGGTTTCTTTAAAATTAATTTTTACTGCAACTTTCTGCTCTTTCGTACAAATATGGTCAAAGTTTATGAAAATACATATTGTATTATCTCTTTGCCAATAAACATTTGTTAATCTATTTGCTATTAAAATTATCAAAAAGCAAAAGTAAAGTTACATTTGAAACATTTAAAAATAATAAAAAATATACATATTATAACGTAGAAACTTATCAAAAGGTCATTTTGTTTTTATATTTTTTCTATTAACTGATAAAAACGTCTTAATACTATAAAACAAAGTCCCCTGTCTGTTTCTTCGCTAACTGCATTTTAAATTGACAAGTTTTTCACAAGATAATAAAAAAAAGACATACTAGGAAGGTTTTCTGCAAATAAAATTGCATCCATGCGAAGCCGGAACGCGTATCTAGTCCAATATTATAAAGAAGAAAGATTTGATTGTTGATTTGTTTGTTTGTATAGAATAGGCTCCGAAAGTACTGGACCGATTTGAAAAATTCTTTTACCATTAGAAGCCGACATTATCCGTGATGAACATAGGCTACTTTTTACCGCGGGAAAATGCTTCATTCCTACGGGAAATCTAAAATAAAAGTAAATACTAGCGACTTGGCCCGGGAGATAGCGCCATCTATCCAAAATACGATACGGTAGATGGCGTTTTATACTTTTCTACTACGCAGACGAAGTCGCGAGCACCAGCTAGTGTTAAATAAAACTAAAACCCGTGGTTGGGGAGCCCAAGAGGGAATTTTTGGATTTACTCGAGCGCGTCAGATATTGCCAATGTATATTCCCCACGTGTCTCCCATAACGGATATATTTAATCTGACGGTTTGGTTGGTGGGGTTGGTTGGGGTAAAATTTTAAATACAACTCGAGCGCGTCATATTTTAAGTTAACCTTAAAATATGACCTGTTAGTTAAAATCGATGTTAAGTGTACCTGTTAGTTTTAAGCTCCCATTTAAAATTCATCCGATTCGGATGTAACGCAAGCTCGTGGCAACTTTTTGTAAATGCAAAAAATATTTTTGAAGATTGCCATTTTGTAATGCTCGAGCGCGTCAGATTTTCATACAGTCGGTTCAGCCTGAATTCGTGATGGTGCTGATTCTTAATCTGACGATAATATGGAGGATTTTTTAAAATACAGCGCCTACAACTATAGACGATTATAGACGCTAAAAAGGTTATATGAATAACTTCATATAACCTTTTTTTCTTCTTACCATCCAATCTTCAAAGTCCAATAGTTCCCCACGACGCTCAAGTGACTCCACATTTAGCATCGTGGGCTCTCCTACCACCATAGCAAAGGAAGATTCTCGAGAAATGGTTAGTTCGCCATTACTCCTAATGACATTATTTGAGCACACTGCAATGCATAATGTATGCAGCCCTAATCCGTCCCAAGTCCAGTGTCAGTGGTGAATCTGCATAGTAAAATATTATGTTAAATCAAACTGAAAATGAGTAATGTCCCATAATGGTCCTTTCTGTTGAGTATAAAGATTCCGGAAATTTTTATACTTCTATACCTTACCTATTATTTTATTTCATTTCATTTTATTTTACAATCATCAACAATATAGCAATGTTCAAAATAATAATTTCTGGTCATTTCTTTGTATAGGGATGATTTTTTACATCTAGTTCCACACTAAGCAACTAGTGCTTGTATTATGGATACCAGACAGTTGATAATATACTACATAAATTACTTTTTTTGTAAATACATACATAATTATTATAAATACAAAACATCCATGACTCAGGCACAAAGGTAAAAACACATGAACATTTGACCCTAGCGGGATTCGAACCCGCGACCGTTTGGTTAACAACTAACTTTTTTGAAAATTTTAACAGATACCTGATATATTTCCCACATAAAAATAATTCCATATGTTAATTCAGGTAATAAACTATCTGTGTGCAAAATTTCATCCAAAACCGTTCAGTAGTTTTCACATGAAAGAGTAATAAACATACTTGTACATAAATCTATCCATCCTCACACTTTCCATTAATAATATTAGTACTTAGGATATAGTGAAAAAAATAATAAGATTGGTACTGTTTTTTTTGTTGACTGTGACACGAAATTATACAAATGACAACATAGAATTTTACGCACACTTTTATGGAAACTTGATGTTAATCAGAATTGTAGATGAGGATTTGATGTGCTTACGTATCTTCTCAGATATAACAAAAAACTATTAACTTCTGTGCATATTTTGTCCGTTTCTTTGTCCGTCGAAGGATATGGATCCGTCGAAGACCCAAAGTGGTTTACATACGAGCCAAGGATTCGAAGTTTCATCAATTTAAGGCGACGCAGCGATAAACAATTAATCTAAAATGTGAGGAGAGACTCAGGGGCTGTGATTCCATACATAAACGTTGCTTATGTCGTATGCGACAATACGATTTTTATTTAAATAAAAAAAAACTATTAATGTATTTTAATAAATCCAACAGATAAATTAAAGTGTATGTTTATACTAATGTATATAGAAAATTTTGAGGTATAAATTGGTCCCGTTTGGCTGTAAAATGTAAATCTGTGTTTTAAAAGAGGTTTCTTTGAATTCTTTTTTCTATCTTATAAAAGTTTATCAATCGTGAAATCCAACTGTAAAAATGAAGTCAATAACATGAAGAAACAGATTACCAAACATCACTTTCATATGTTTCGTCATTGCTGAGAAAAATCTGAATCCCTGCTACCAAAATTTCCAATGCGTCGTCTTAATTAAGGCGTAACAAATAAAACTTACTTTTACATTTATAATATTAATTTGGATATTGTGAATTTACGATAGAGTTTTGTAAGACGCAATTTGACGCAAGAAGGATAAGCGCCTGTTTCACCAACGTCAAGTAAAGTGTTGATTAGTTACTTTTAGAAATCTTTTCTGTTTTATTGAATTATGCACTCGGTTTAGTGCATCCATCGATAGCCGATTTTTTATTATTATTTTCTATTCAATGTTTGGGACGTTTACCGCACAAACAAAGGTATACCAGCTCCATTATCCCCGGTTACCGGTGACTTTAAATGACAGTTACGTCAAGTAGGCCATACTTGACGTTTGCGAAACAAGCGCTAAGTATAATAATTTATATGTCAATAATATTAATTGCAGAACAAAATGTTGAGGGGTCACGAATGAAATGAAAGTAGTGACGTCACCTAAACCGCAACTTATCGTTAAGAGTAGGACATTTGTGCTATAAGCGTTCCGTAAAAGGCCCAAGAGGAGCTTTCCGCTGGCGCTATAATAATTCCGCAAAAGAGAGCAAGCGAACGTTATATTTATAATGGCAACACTTTTGTGTAAAGGCCCCGAACGGTCGCGTAGTCTTTGTTACAATGTTTTTGCCTGAATAAATTTTAATTAATCCGGCGAAGTTATGAAGTTTAGTGGAATTCGTTAACGGCGGAAGCGGAAGGGTGCTCTGCAAACAAAATTAACTTTGAAAAAATACAACTGGCCAACTCTACTTTGAAGGTGAAAAATTGGATTTTTATCTTGCCTTTCGCCGTTCAAATATTTCACAAAAAATTTCCTTCGTTGTAACGTTGCCTTTTTTGTTTCATTAGACGTACAAATTCGATGTTCGAGTTTTTCTTTCATCCCTAGCAATATCCTTATGGGTACATCTCTACATAATGTTAACTTAATGTCATGCGTGGAGATATGAGCCTATAAGTCGCGGGTAGCGCGAGGGGGGAAGGGCTGGCAGAGCTTATAAGTCGCAAGTAGCGCGGTAAGGGGGGAAGGGCTGGCAACACGCCCGAGTATCAGATATACGACAGGCTATCGATTCATGAACAGCGAGTGAGACGGTGGTGGTAAATGGTGGATATAAATTATAAAGACTACATAAGTGTTTAGATCATAGTATTACATAGTGTTAAGTTTTTTATAATTTCAGCATAAGTAAATGATAAGTGGAATAAACTGTATAAGTGAGGAATAACTGACTTTTGATTTATCGTCCTTAGACAAAAGTTCAGAAGTGCGATCGAAGAGAATATACAAAATTTTCTCGACACGCTCACAACGAGAAGACACGTAAGTACATTGTAGTTAAGAAGTACTTATTTTTTATTTTATTTTCTCTTTGTTAAAAAAAAAAACAGAGACGGGCCCGAAATTGAGTTTTTTTTTATTTTAAGCTTAAAATCTTGGTAAGATAAACATAGGAAGCTTGCTTAAAACTGAAATTTAAATTTATTTACCTATTTATTAATTTATTTGTGTGACTAATATTTCTGATATTTAAACATAATCGTGCGTCCCGAACGCATGGAATGCGATCTTATCGCGAAGGATCATGTTAAAGTAAACAAAACTCGCTACATGCAAGAAATAGTAGTGCATAACTATTAGAAAAAAAAACCACTTGTGACGAAGGTCGGGTTTAGTTTTTATAAACACTGCGTGTACAGATCCCGAACCAATGTGTAAAACGTGTCCCTTTCTTTTTATTTTATTTGAAATTTATGTACTGACTAGCTGGCATCCGCGACTTCGTCTGCGTTGAAGGAGAAAAGGGTGGCCTGTCCTGTGTCCCGTACGTCTAAATGTTCATCTACCAGGTTTCATGAAAATCAATTAATGCATTGGGGAGTTATGGAGGAGCATACAATGCATACAATGCCTACATTTACAGATTTATTATCAGTATTGATAATAACGGCTTGATCGTTTAAACTAACTAGTGTCGAAACCAACTTTTCTTGTACTATCCTTGGAATAATCTATAATATTTAGGTAACCCCGCATTCGTACGCATCGTAAAATATTAAAAAAGGAGGAAAAGGATATTGCCGATTTGTGGGAAAATATTCATTACGAACCGTATTCATAAATTCACTGATAATAATATCAAAGATTAAGAAAAACATAGATTTACAATCTGAATGTTTTGGCAATGGTCCTGTACTCTGTTATATCACCTTCAATGAATAAGTACAATGACGTTACCCCATGAATTATATGTTATACTCTTTTTGTAGGCCCAAAAAAAGTTCCCCAAATTTTTGCGATTAGCAACAACCGTGCCAAATAAGCTAGTTTGCGTTTATAATTACCGTACCCAGATATATATAATAGTGGTAGTAAACTATCACTAATCCTATCACTTTCAAGTTTCAGGAAAACAACAAAGCCCATAAAAGAAAGACCCCTGGAGGGGCAGTTGACGATCACCCAGATTTAAGGGAATTGAAGAAAGTGAAGCATGCGCGCGTGTCGCTCAATGTCAGAACCGGCGCCGCATGACAATCAAAGGAGATCCAGGTTTGAGGATCACGGGACATCCGGTTCGAGGTTAGAACCGATGTCGCAGACGGGACAAAGGAGATCCAGGTTTGAGGATCATGGGACATCCGGTTCGAGGTTAGAACCGATGTCGCAGACGGGACAAAGGAGATCCAGGTTTGAGGATCATGGGACATCCGGTTCAAGGTTAGAACCGATGTCGCAAACGGAGAAAAGGAGATCCAGGTTTGAGGATCATGGGACATCCGGTTCGAGGTTAGAACCGATGTCACACACGGAATATGGAAGATCCAGGTTTGAGGATCATGGGACGTCCGGTTCGAGGTTAGAACCGATGTCACACACGGAATATGGAAGATCCAGGTTTGAGGATCATGGTGCGTCGTGTTCGAGGTCAGAACCGATGTTTGAAAGATTTACAAAACATGAAGGAACTGTTTACCAAAACGAGCGCAATAATCGGTATCAAGACCAATCAGACGATTCGGATGAAGAGCTTAGGGGGACGCAGAGGAAGAGACGGACGCTAAGGAATCACAGCATCTCGTCAGAGGTTGACGCCAAGGAGAAATTAACGCAGGAAGCGTCAAATACAAACAAAATATTAGATAAGTTTCTTAGTATCCTAAATGATGTCAGAAGTTCGGATAAACCTAAGTTAACTTTTAATAGTAATGTGTTACCCGAATTTAACCCAATGTCAAAGGAACAAACAATCCTGACATGGTTAACGAAAGTAGAGGAATGTGCCGAAATATATGGCTGGGATGAAAGGGCCACTATACACTATTCTTTACCAAAACTCAGCGGGGTTGCAAAAACATGGTATCAGGGACTACCGTCCCTGTTACTTAGTTGGACTGAATGGAAAACAAAGTTGGTACAATCCTTTCCCTGTCGCGAGGATTATGCCGAACTTCTGACTGACATGTTAGCGTATAAGGTTAAATATGGAGAGTCATTGGAGCACTATTATTACGCGAAGGTCAACCTGTTACACCGTTGTAGGATTAGTGGTCGGCAGGCAGTTGATTGTATTTTACACGGGGTAGAGGATCGAGCCGTAAAAGTAGGTGCTCAGGCAGCACAATTTAGTGAACCCGAAGATGTCTTGAAGTATTTCAAAACTGTTAAGGTTGGGCAGTATAGGAACTTATCCAGGGACTTATCAACTAAGGCCAAAAATGAATCGATAAACAAGCAAATAACTAAACCTGGAACTTTTAACACGAGAATACGTTGCTTTAACTGCAATGAAATGGGTCACCCTAGTTTTAAGTGTGATAAACCTGGCATAAAATGCACGACGTGTAATAGAATAGGCCACCAAACTCAGGATTGTTTTAGAAACAGAAACATAAACATGGACACTGATAGCCGAAACCGCGACAGAAACAAGGACGTAAAGCATGTGGCGAAACTAAACATCAGGGATGGACAAGAAAACAAATATTTTATTGAAATAAAGGTAAATGGCATACCAATCCAATGCCATGTAGATTTAGGGAGCGAGTGTACATTGATCAGAGCCACCAACGCAAAGGAAATTAATCTGCAAGTCTGCCATAGAGAGAATCTGCCGATACTCAGGGGTTTGGGAGCAAACACGATATTTCCGCTAGGGGTCGCTGTATGTGAAGTCGAAGTGCGAGGAATAAAGGAAACTATTGATATATACCTGGTAGACGATTATGTACTGGGTAAACCAGTACTACTAGGCCATTCCTTTACGGAGAAACCTGATATCATAATCACTAAGACTCCCAATGAATTAATATTTCAGAGAATTGTGAAAGACAAAATATGTTTGATTTCTAACAATGATGTGGATATACTACCAAATACAATGCGTGCAGTTAAGGTTGACGCCGAGAAAAAGATAACGAAAAACGTTTATGTAAATGGATCGCTCAGAGGACCTGAAGGTGAGGAATATTACCTCTTACCGGGAAGTTACGAAATTAAGAATGAATGTGGTGCTTTATTAATACATAACGCTTCACCAAACAAACTTTGTATAAAAAAGGGCACCTTGTTGACGCGCGTATCTTCAACAAACACGACAATGCCGGTGAGAATGATGAACACTTTTAGTTTAAAAATTGATCTCACGAATGAGTCCAGTGAAATCATCTGTAATCCACATCTCAGCACATATGAACGTAGTACATTACAACAACTATTAACCAAGTACAATGACTGTTTTTCTAGCGGACTTAAGGACCTAGGCTTCACAAACGCTGGCGAAATGACAATAGAATTAAACGATGCAGAACCAGTGGTATACCGACCTTATCGCATGTCCCATGCCGAAAGAAATTTAGTAAGAGATATGGTAGAAGACATGATGGACAATGGAATTATTAGAGAATCTTCATCACCTTATGCCAGTCCGATCGTATTAGTTCAAAAGAAGACAGGTGATAAACGCTTATGCGTAGACTATCGTGCTCTCAATCGGAAAACTAAAAAACAACATTACCCCCTACCACGTGTTGAAGACCAGCTAGATCTACTGGCAGGAAATACTCTGTTCACTTCACTGGATCTAGCATCCGGATACTACCAAATACCAATAACGGAAGAATCTCGACATAAAACGGCATTCGTCACGCCGGATGGGCAGTACGAATATAACCGTATGCCGTTTGGATTAGTTAACGCCCCGTCAGTATTTCAAAGGACCATGAATACAATACTCAAAGAGGCAAAAATCAAGTATGCCATTGTTTATATGGACGATGTACTCATTCCTGCTAAGGACTTTACAGAAGGAATTCACAGGTTAGAGGAAGTATTAAAATTACTAGAGAATGGAGGTTTAACCCTGAAACTCAGCAAGTGCAGTTTCTTTCAAAGTAACATAGACTTTTTGGGCTTCGAAGTGAGTGCAGAAGGAATACGACCAGGGAATAGAAAAACTGAGGCAGTTGAAAAATTTGTAAGACCTAGTAATCAACATGAATTACGCCAATTTCTTGGCCTGTCGGGATTCTTCAGGCGATTCATAAAAGGATATGCGGTTATCGCCGCACCGTTAACAGACTTACTCAAAGGAAACGCGATATGGGAATGGGGTGCAAAACAAGAGGAGTCGTTCATCAAAATCAAAGACATACTTGTGAGGCGACCCTTGTTAGCATTGTATGATCCAAAGGCCGAAACAGAGCTGCACACGGACGCAAGCAAAGAAGGACTAGCTGGGATCTTACTTCAATACAGCACGAAAAGGGCATTACAACCGGTTTCATATTTCAGTCGAAAAACTACTGTTGATGAAAGGAAATTTCACTCTTACGAACTCGAAACACTGGCAGTTATTGCATCATTACAACGATTTAGAATATATTTGGTTGGCGTGCCATTCAAAATAATTACGGATTGTAATGCCCTAAGAGCTACCCTTACAAAACGGGATCTCGTCCCTCGAATAGCTCGTTGGTGGATTCAGCTGCAAGAGTACGACTTCAATATCGAGTATAGACCCGGTTCACGTATGTCACACGTAGATGCGCTTAGTCGGAATCCGATCGATACATGTACGGACATACCACATGTGTTAGATGTATTAGCAGTCCAACAAGATACTGAACAGAATTGGATCACCGCGGTCCAAACAGCCGACGATGACGTCAGAAAAATCAAGGAGATCCTCAGTAATCCTGAATCCACCCAAACATCTGACATACAAAAAAACTACAAGCTTAAAAATGGACGTGTTTACCGCATCGTTGGTAAAGAAATTAAATGGTTAGTACCAAAAGGGGTACGGTGGCAGATATTGAAAAAGAATCATGATGACATTGGACATATGGGGTTCGAAAAAACATTGCACCGTATACAACAACATTACTGGTTCGCGAAAATGCGTCGCTTTGTTAAGAAGTATGTTACATCTTGTCTCGAATGTGCTTACCACAAGAATTACGGAGGAAAACGCGAAGGCAAACTCCACCCAATCGAAAAAGTTAACATACCCTTTCACACGGTACACGCCGACCATTTGGGACCATTTGTGAAGAGCAAGAGAGGGAATTGCTATTTGCTTATACTGATTGATGGCTTTACCAAATATATAAATATTACCGCAGTCAGAAATACGAAATCAACAACCACAATCAAAGTGTTAAAGGAACACATTAGCTACTTTGGAGTACCAACGCGGCTTATAACTGATAAGGGATCAAGTTTTACAAGCAAAATGTTTAAAGATTTTATATCCTCTTGTGATACCAAACATGTTGAAAATGCAGTTGCAACACCCAGAGCAAACGGACAAGTCGAACGCTTCAACAGGACCATTCTTGATGCCCTCTCTTCCTTATCCCATGGTGAGAACGAAAAAAACTGGGATGATCATGTCCACGATATTCAAATTGGTATTAATACTACAAAACATAGAACTACACAAAAGACTCCTTCGGAATTGCTATTTGGGTTTAATATAATAAGTAGAGCAGAGGGAATATTAAGCTCAATAATTAGCGAAACATCGAAAATAAATCTCGAAGAAAATTTGGATAGTTTAAGACACGAGGCTAGTAAAAAAAATAAAAAAAACAACAAATAAAAGACGCAGAGAGATTTAATAAGCATAGGAAGCCAGCAAGGAAGTACGTAGAAGGTGATCTTGTTCGAGTAGAGAGACAAATACCACACAGCGGTAAATCCCAAAAACTGGCTTGTAAATATCAAGGGCCTTATCGTGTAATAAAAGTGCTCCCTAATGACAGGTTCGTTATTGAGGATACCCCGTTAACGCGTAAAAATGGCCGAAAGTATGAATCCGTAGTAGCGATAGATAAAATACAACCATGGATGAACTTCAAAAGAAACTTTGAAAGTAGCTCCGATGAATCGGACAATGACACGGATAATTAAATTGTCAATTTAAACAATTATAAATTAATATTCCCAATGGTTACTTTACGTTGATATATGATTATTTTACTTTATTCTGTCATAATTACTGTATAGTTACAAACACAAAAAAAAAGGAAATAGAAGAAATTCATTACACATACTGATAAAAAGAATTACACCTGTATTTAGAATAATAATTTTAACAAGTTTTTCAATATGTTTAATATTAAACTAAGTAAGTGGGTATTTAAGAAACTGTGTTAGTGCTACTAACTATATGAATCAATAAGTTACTATTAGTCTTTTTTTTTCTCTCTCTTTCTAATTTGAGTTACGCTGTATTTAGAATAATAATTTTAATAAGTTTTTCTATATGTTTAATATTAATCTAAGTAAGTAGGTACTTAAGAAACTGTGGTAGTGCTACCTACTATTTGAATCAATAAGTTACTATTAATTTTTTTTTCCTCTCTCTTTCTAATTTGGATTACGCTGTATTTAGGATAATAATTTTAACAAGTTTTTCAATATGTTTAATATTAATATAAGTAAGTAGGTACTTAAGAAACTGTGGTAGTGCTACTATTTGAATCAATAAGTTACTATTAGTTTTTTTTTTCCTCTCTCTTTCTAATTTGGATTACGCTGTATTTAGGATAATAATTTTAACAAGTTTTTCAATATGTTTAATATTAATATAAGTAAGTAGGTGCTTAAGAACTTAAGGTATTGGAATCAATAAGTTACTATTAGTTTGTTTTTTCTCTCTCTTTCTATCTATTATTTTTTTTTCCTCATGTATACATACATTACAAAAAATAAAAGGAGGCGAAGGGACTCGCTTCGAACAGGATGGCCGAGCTGTTAACTTAATGTCATGCGTGGAGATATGAGCCTATAAGTCGCGGGTAGCGCGAGGGGGGAAGGGCTGGCAGAGCTTATAAGTCGCAAGTAGCGCGGTAAGGGGGGAAGGGCTGGCAACACGCCCGAGTATCAGATATACGACAGGCTATCGATTCATGAACAGCGAGTGAGACGGTGGTGGTAAATGGTGGATATAAATTATAAAGACTACATAAGTGTTTAGATCATAGTATTACATAGTGTTAAGTTTTTTATAATTTCAGCATAAGTAAATGATAAGTGGAATAAACTGTATAAGTGAGGAATAACTGACTTTTGATTTATCGTCCTTAGACAAAAATAATATATCAAAATTACGTGTCACGTTATTTGACGCCAATGGACTCTTAAACTACTGAACCGATTCTGATAAAACTTAGTAACTATGTGTAATTCGATCTAACTTAAAATATATGACAGTTTATTTTGAACCCAGGCGAATACGAGAGCGTGTAGCTAGTATATTATAAAACGAAGTCCCCCGCCATATGTATGTTCGCATTTTTTTTTTTTTATGTTAATGTCGACAGACAGGCTGACGGTCCACTTGATGGTAGGTGGCTACCGTCGCCTATAACACAAGCAACGCCATAAGTGCTACAAGTGCGCTGCCGACCATAGAAGGATTAAGGATAAGGGATAAGGGAGGGATGGGGTAATGGGATCCCTTACTCACTCACCGAAACACAACAGCACATAATGCTGTTATTTCACGGTGGTATTCTGTAAGGTGGTGGCTACTGCCGCCAGACGGGCTGCCCAAATGACTGCGAAACGCAGTGTGCCCTACCACTACAACTACATTATGAATGCAATGATCTCAAAAACTACATTATGAAAGAGCACTAATCGAGAAAGGTTTTTATCTATACTAATATTATAAAAAGGAAAAATTTGATTGTTTGTTTGTTTGTATTGAATAGGCTCCGAAACTAGTGGACCGATTTGAAAAATTCTTTTACTATTAGAAGCCGACATTATCCCTGATGAACATAGGCTATTTTTTAAGGCAGGAAAATGCTTCATTCCTACGGGAAATCTAAAATAAAAGTAAATACTAGCGGCTTGGCGCGCGATACACTTGACAGCGCCATCTATCCAGAATCAGGTGAAGCGACTAACATGACAACTGCTTGGTGATATTTTTAGCGATCCGCTCCACGGTAGATGGCGTTTTATACTTTTCAACACGGACGAAGTCGCGAGCACCGGCTATGTAGAAATATATGTAGAAAATTTTCAAAAAAAAATGCATTGCACAAAAATACAATTAGGTAGAGCGTATCAGGTAATGTAGGGTTATTTTTGTTTGGCTTAGTCACCCTCTCATGGGGTGACTACGTCATCGAGGGGAATATTTTCCTAATCAAGGACTCACGAAAGGGAGAATTTGCTGTTTAGTTATTTGTTTTGGTAGGTAACACACGTAAATAGATTTTTCTAGTGTACAGTCGGCATTTTTCTAATGAAGCAGCATGCCATCAAGTGGACTTAAAGAAACGTTACCCAATGCAAGTTCAATGTATTACAGTCGGGGTAAGAAAAGTCGAGATTTGCTCGCACCAAAATTTCTGTCATGCCAAAATTTCTGTCAGTCAGTCAGTTAGCTGTTTAGTGGTTTAGTTTCAAAAGGTACTAAGAGTCTACGATTTTGATAAAGGAATGAATTTGAAAACTAACGAAGGTTTTCGTACCCCGACTTTACATTTAAGGTATGAATGACTTCAATCAATCATAAATCTGTGTGTAGGTATTATTTATTCAATACAAACAAACAAACTTGGTAGATAAACATTTAGACGTACAGGACACATCATAGGCTACTTTTTTCTTTTTAACGCGGACGAAGTCGCGGGCACCAACTAGTATCTATATAATATAGTATACAATATATCATCCAACGATCTAATAAACTTTAGGCAGTTTTCCAAACGCTGTAAAATGTTTTTCATACAATATTTATTTTAAAGAGTTACTTATCAACATTACTTATCAGAAAATATATCAGAAGATATTTTTAAGATAAGAGTTTCACCCTTACGTAAAGAAGTAAGTGTACTGAAATGTAAAAAGAAATCTTCCCTTTATAACTTATTCATTACTCCGGTGCGTGTTCACGAATTTCAAAATCAAGTTACACCGGAGGAAATAATTTTACCGACATCATCTAAAGTTCGCTATTCGGGACTAAATGTTACTTGTAATTCTATACACATTCAAACTTGGTCCAAACTTAGCCCCTAATAACAGCACAACATTGCCAACTTTCCCTCGGAGCGAATTTCTAGCTGCTCGCTTGAATTTTGCCCGGCGTTTATTTCCAAATTATTATGATTTAACTGAAGTTTCGTAGGGCTTCGCGTGTGCCACAAGTTATGAGTTGAAGCTGTTAATATGTATAATAATTTTTACAAAATCTTTCTTTAATTGAAAAAAAAAATGGGATATAATTATGAGTCATGAGATTGTTCTGTCATTAATTAAATTAATATTAACGATATGATTATTTCACTGTAGCGTTATTTTAATATTTGAAAAGGAAATATGTATAACACAAGTAATGAAGATCTTATACTCAAGTTGTATACATATAATTATTTTATTTTAACACAATTGTAGCTACTTTAATATAATATAAAATTTAGTGTTCACCCGTAGCTTTTTTTTAGATTTTTGGATGAATTTGAAGCATATCGGTAATACAAGGATACAACCGGACCGTACGTTCCAAGTCATTGGAATGGAGTTCGCATCAATGTGGCGCAATAGAAATATTTTTTTATATGTTATTAGCTGTTCTGTTGCATGCGACTTCGTTCGCGTAAATTTATAAAATACAGCCTATGTGACTTGCTGGTAATATAGCTTTCCAACAGTGAAAGCATTTTTCAAATCGGTCCAATAGTTTCGGATCCTGTTCAATTCAAACAAACAAACAAATCTTTCCTCCTTATTATATTAGTAAATATAGAAGGGTGGCAGGCGGACTGACGATCCACTTGATGGACAGTGCATAATGACCACTTCCTGTCTGTACTGTACTGTCGCTCAGATACTGTCGCTCGAGACTTACGCCACTGTAGAGTACTAATCAGAAATACTGTCGCTCGTGACTTAAGCCACTGTAGCTCGTCCTGTCTGTACTGTACTGTCGCTCGAGACTTACGCCACTGTAGAGTACTAATCAGAAATACTGTCGCTCGCGACTTAAGCCACTGTAGCTCGTCCTGTCTGTACTGTACTGTCGCTCAAGTACTGTCGCTCGAGACTTAAGCCACTGTAGAGTAGTAATCAGAAATACTGTCGCTCGTGACTTAAGCCACTGTAGCTCGTCCTGTCTGTACTGTACTGTCGCTCAAGTACTGTCGCTCGAGACTTAAGCCACTGTAGAGATAACCAGATACTATCGCTTATGTCTTGAGCCACAGGCTAAAGTCGTGAGTTAACACGGCCCATTTGACGCCGCATGACACATCCCGCTCAACTTGAGCCAGAAATGAGGATATTATAACGGGAACGCACCCTTATTACATTCCAGGATTTGTACTTCGTAGAGGTAAGATTAAACAAAAATTACAACCAAGTATTTTCTTTTGAACAACGGCTCATTTGTCAAATTAAGGTTTAGTAAAATTAAATTAATGAAGTACTATGTATAGTAGTCTATACTAATATATGTATAGAGAAAATATTTGTATTTTTATACGTTTGTAGTGAATAAACTCAAAAACTACATTATAAAAATTCTTTCACCTATAGAAAGTTACATTATCAGCGAGTAACGTAAGCTATCCTTACTTTACTAATATTATAAATGGGTTTGTTTGTTTATTACGCTTTCACGCAAAAACTACTGAACCTATCACCATGGAATTTTGCACACACGTTGTCTGCGACACCAGAAAGGACATAGGGTACCTTTCATCCAAGAAAATCTATCTAGATTATCTAAAATATAAAAGTGTAACTAACGCCTGGCCAATATGTTATAGCAACAAGGCGTCAAGCGTTATAATTGCTTTTACATTTTTAATTTATCATCGCGTACGAAGTCGCGGGCACCAGCTAGTATTTTATAAAGTTACGCGGACGAAGTCGAGTGCAATAGCTAGTTTTGTCATTATTTTTATAAAGAACTCTCAAAACTCTATAAATTATTATCAATGTAGTCATTACATTGATTTTAATAAATAATTCATTGCACTTTGTTCGAGCTGTGTAAATATCCGGTTTTTTTTTAAAAGATAAAAATATTTAAATTGATATTGAAACAAAAAAATACACATTTTTATCATTTATTTTTATTAGTTGATTTATCACGAATTGCGTCGATGCGATGTGTACTTCTATCAAATAATCTATACTCTATACTATATTATATACTTATACTATAATATTATAAAGAAGAAAAATTTGTTTGTTTGTTTGTATAGAATAGGCTCCGAAACTACTGGAGCGATTTGAAAAATTCTTTTACCATTAGAAGCCGACATTATCCGTGATGAACATAGGCTACTTTTTACCGCGGGAAAATGCTTCATTCCTACGGGAAATCTAAAATAAAAGTAAATAGTAGCGGCTTGGCCCGGGAGATAGCGCCATCTATCCAAAATACGGTAGATGGCATTTTATACTTTCCTACGCGGACGAAGTCGCGAGCACCAGCTAGTATTTATTAAGTATAGATAAATGATTATATACCGACCCTCCTCACGTCTTTATCCTCAATGCTAAGGGCTCTCTCTCCCTTTGAAGAACATTATCCCCTAATTGTTTGTCTAATTATACCCCAATTATTACTCTCCAATATTAATTCCCAATTTCTTCGACTGAATATTAATTAAATTGAATTAAATTCACAAAGCAATCGGATCTTAGCCAGCCTAAACCAGATGAGAGCACGAGTTCTCTTCTTTTCTATTGTAATTTTCAATTAAACCGTTTTATGTAAATGTACGAGTATTTGTTTTGAATTTATAGACAAATCGCTAAAATGTAAAAACAATCATGACAATTCGCCTGGGCATCTGGGCGAGATAAATTTGGGCGAATAGACTAATGGTCCGTAAGCCAGGCACTAATTTCGTCAATGATTTCCTCTCGGTCCATAATTTGGAAAATGCCTGAGAGAGGTGTATCATGATGCGTTGTGAACGTCAGCTGCGGCTCCGATGGTGGGTTGAACAGTGGTAGCCCGTTACACTTTCAGAGCATCAGCTGACAAGCATTCCACCAAGATATAGCCAGCTGATTTTTTTATTTATTAACAGTAATGCATAAACTATCATCTGATAAATTTTCTATGTGGAGGTAATCACTGAACACGTATATATTCGTGTGACCTGCAGACGCATAATTCACCATTTTATAAATAGCTGACAATATTGTTTCTTCAAAATATTAGGCTAACTATAATTTGATGAATTTTTAATCGGAAATAAATGATTAATTTTTGTTTATTATGTGCTTGGGCGGCTACCACTCTACTGCTCAACCCACCATCGGAGCCGCAGCTGACGTTCACAATGCTTCATGATACAACTCTCTCAGTCATTTTACGAGTTATCGACTGGGAGGAAATTGGTCATGAAAATCTGTCGCTGGCTCATGGACCATAATCACATTGACGTGTAAAAATGCGTATAAGAAATATAGGTATTTAATCCATTTTGAATATCGCATACAAAAAGAAAACATGGAATATTTTTCATTCAGAAAAAAGTACTGAAAACTCGTACGAAGTCGCGGGCAGAAGCCAGTTATACTATAAGATGTATGCAATAATTTTTTTTTTGTTTTGTTATTTTTACAAACGTGATGCAATTTACATAACAACATCTGTTTTATATGAAACACTTTGATAACAGCCGGCCTTGAAGCAAAAATATATGCCAACGCCTACGTCACATTCGAATACCTTAAATATAAGAGCATAAGGTTCAAATTTGTACTTGAGGGACGTCTTAATATTTGGTTCGTTCGGGCACGTGCAAAATGTTAAAATTTAGATGAAAAGGCAAATAGGGATTTTAAACATTCGTTAATACCGACTGTTTTTCACTGGATTATTACACTTGCGAATGGACATTGTAAAAACGACTTTAAAGCAATAGGAGTAAGGTTAAATATCGTTTGTTCGGTCTTGGTAAACAAACAAAATTCGCGAGGGGATCGAGGTCACACTTCCCTGTTCATTATAAGCTATAACATTCGATACCAAAACTAGTAAACAACTCGGTAATTGTATTGAAAATCGCCATTTTAATGATAAAGACTTTTTTGACTGCATTGAAATTTTATCGGAAGGTTATCGTCTGAGCGTAACCTTACCTCCCTTCTTGTTAATATTACATTAATATTATATCAATGAATTAAATAATGAAATCATATAATTAAGATAACATACTTAAAAGCTTTTTTTTAATTATTCTTTTTGCTCTGATATCATACATAACTTAGCTCCAACTTCAAAGTCATATAATGACTGTATCTGTGTATGTTTTTCTGTAATGCTATATTTATACTAGCGACCAGCTCCCGGGTTCGCACAAAGTTTAAATTAGATGGGGCTTCTGGGCACATTACCGCCGACGCCCGACGCAAAAACCGGGTGTAATAATTTTTACTTGATGTGTATGTGTGTGTGTGTAAACGTAGCTCCCAAACGTTTGGACTGATTTTTGAGATTTGATGGTTTGTTTGTATTGAATAGACTCCGAAACTACTGGACCGATTTGAAAAATTCTTTTACCATTAGAAGCCGACATTATCCCTGATGAACATAGGCCACTTTTTAACGCGGGAAAATGCTTCATTCCTACGGGAAATCTAAAATAAAAGTAAATACTAGCGGCTTGGCCCGGGATACACTTGACAGCGCCATCTATCCAGAATCAGGTGAAGCGACTAACATGACAACTGCTTGGTGATATTTTTAGCGATCCATTCCACGGTAGATGGCGTTTTATACTTTTCAAAGCGGACGAAGTCGCGAGCACCAGCTAGTATAAAATAAAAGCGTTGTACATAGGTATTATTCGTACGGAAATATGAAAAAAGGCCACTTGTCGTTAGTAAACACATTAAGGTGTCATGAGTCATGAATGCGAGCAAGCTAAAAATAGAATTTAATCAAGAAATGGATAGCAGTTAAGGCAGCTTATGCAGAGTTCAACCGTTGTAACCACATTTAACATTTATCAACAGAGCTTAAACGCTATCGTTACTTCCAAGAGGACGGAGGCTTTTATCTTAGCGAGCGTCCTTCGTCGTAGAGCCTTGTGGCACATAGAAAGCGAGGCTATTTTCATCTATATCTACTTATAAAACCATTTGTCCCGACTATAAACGCACAGCCAAAACTAATATGACAACAAAACTGAAATTTGGAGCAGGTATGCTTCCCGTGTGGTCCCATTTCAATTTGGTCCAGTTCTGACAATGGCATCCATGAGAAAAGGGTATGAAGTCGGTTTTTTTTTTCTTAAATGTTATAACACTACCTGTTGCATGCGACTTCGTCCGCGTAACTTTATAAAATATAGCCTAAGTTCCCTGATAACGTAGCTTTCTATAGGCGAAAGAATTTTTAAAATTGGTCCAGTACTTATTATGTTTATTCGTTATAAACAAAAATACAAACTTACAAAATACATTAGTTATAGTACTTGCTATTAGTTCCAAACACTTTAAAATAAAATGTACATATACACGGTGGAATTTTGTAATGCCACCTGAAGGGAAAGTACTTTTAATACTGTAGATAGAAAAAATTTCCTGTCTTTTATTTTATCAAATTTGTTAGAGAGATTTCATCCTTATAATTGACCCTAACTATCGATGCAATAAAAGTAAAGGGTGTAACTTTTACAGATTTTAGCCGGTTCGATTCCCGGGTGTGGCAAGCGAATTTTCGAAAATCTTTAAAAGCAGTTTTCTTTCTATTGAAAAATAAAGGGATGTATTCTTTGAGTAAAATTTTCTATCTACAGTATTAAGAGTACTTTCCCTTCAGGTGGCATTACAAAATTCCAGCCTGTATATGTACATATTATTTTAAAGTGTTTGGAACTAATATCAAGTATTAATACTAATGTATTTTGTAAGTTTGTATTTTTGTTTGTAACGAATAAACTTAAAAAGTACTGGACCAATTTTAAAAATTCTTTCGCCTATAGAAAGCTACGTTATCAGAGAACTTAGGCTATATTTTGTAAAAAGTTACGCGGACGAAGTCGCATGCAACAGGTAGTGTTATAACACTTAAGAAAAAAACCGACTTCAAATTGTTTTCTCATGGATGCCTTTGTCAGAACTGGACCAAATTGAAATGGGACCACACTGGAAGCATACCTGCTCCAAATTTCAGTTTTTTTGACATATTAGTTTTGGCTGTGCGTTTATAGTCGGGACAAATGGTTTTATATCTACCAGTGGAGCGCTGCCTCGAAAGATACTCTCACAGTGGTTGCCAACACCGAAAATTGTGTTGCCAGTTCGTCGGGCCCCGAGTTTGTTTATTAAACTTTCCACTTTGCCAGATGATCTTTTGAATTAATTAACACTGAAAATTCATCAGTCCCCCCGCAGCGTAGGAGCGGTGGACCCTTTTGCGTTTCCAGCTAAACTTGCTAGAAATAAATACGCCTACATATTTTTTTAACGAGCTAGTGGAAAAACAAATATGGGGTGTGGCTGTGTCGTGTCGTGGACACGGCCGTGAGTTTTTATAATGTGAATACTACGTCGCTCCTTAAAAACTAAGGGCCATAAAACAAAAAATCCAAAAATGGTTTTATTGCAAAAATATAATCACAATCCTTCATATTGTATGTTGCAAAAAGACTTATGGTTGTATTATTCCATATTTATTTAATACATTTTGATCATTTTTTATATATTCAAAATTAACTTATTTAAATGCTTATATCTCTTCTAGTATTCAGTTTATTATAAAAGTACTTAAAACATTTAATGCTACTTGAAAATACGCTTCTAACAACGTATAATATGCATATATTTGATATGTATCTAATAAGAAAAGAATAGACAAAAAATAATTTAATTTTTTACGGTTAGCTCTCCTGTAAAAAGTGTAATTTTGATTTGTGGCCTTTTAGTTTTTAAGGAGCGGCGTGTACGTTAACACTAATCATCAACAAAAGGAGGAAAAGAACAAAGGGTTGTATTTTAATTTAAGACGAAACAAAGAAAGTGTAGAATTAAATATTGCGAGATTGCGATGTAATAATTATAAATGTAAATATCGATATACTTTATACACATATATATTTAAGTACTAGCTGGTGTCCGCGACTTCGTCCGCGTTGAAAAAGAAAAATACAGTCTATCCTGTTATGTGTCCTGTACATCTAAATGTTTATAAACCAAGTTTCATGAAAATCAGTTAATTCGTTTAAGAGTTATGGAGGAACATACATACATTAGTTTCAGTATGATGTATAGAGCCTATATACACGATATTTCTGAAAACTAAGTAAATTACTCCATGACCGACCCCTACAGATTTATTATTAGTATTGATTTAGTAGTTTAATTTTATTTTCAAATATTTTTATAAATGCTCTATGTCCATTCTGGTATCCCAAACAACGTGTATGCAAAATTTCATGGTGATCGGTTCAGTAGTTTTTGCATGAAAGCGTAACAAACATCCATCCATACTAATCCCAAATTGTCTGTTTCCCATATTGACTGAAATACAAATTCCGACCTTTCTTAAATCGACTAAATATTATTATTATTATTTTTTATTAAAATGTTTTAGTCCAAGAATGACTGAAATCCGAAATCATAGTAAGATCGTCCACTTCTACACAGCTTGATGTTGGCCAAGAGCAAACCCATCTCTAATAAAAGAAAACCCTCAATAATATGGTTAATTTTCGCACCGAATCAACGTAGGTATATCTATACTATCTATACTAATATTATAAGGAGGAAAAATTTGATTGTTTGTTTGTTTGTTTGTATTGAATAGGCTCCGAAACTACTGCACTGATTTGAAAAATTCTTTTACCATTAGAAACCGACATTATCCGTGATGAACATAGGCTACTTTTTACCGCGGGAAAATGTTTCATTCCTACGGGAAATCTAAAATAAAAGTAAATACTAGCGGCTTGGCCCTGGAGATAGCGCCATCTATCCAAAATACAGTAGATGGCGTTTTACACTTTTCTACGCGGACGAAGTCGCGAGCACCAGCTAGTAGGTAATAAAAAAGAGGAAAAATATATACTTTTGAAAGGTAAATTTATTGTAATAACGTCCGCATCCGTTGACTGCGTTCTTCACGTAAACACGAACACGTTTGGTGCATGTAACAAAATAAATAAATCAATTTCACACGGCCTGTATGTAATTAATTGTGAGATGAGAACTGTTTCTTAATATGTTTACATTAAAATGTGAGTTTCACTAAGAGATTAATGGCAACACTGATTCTGAACTAAAATACCTGATGTTCAAATTGGCGGTAGTAAGGCTATTGTGCTAATTTTTAAACCTTGTGATGCCAGTGTGCTTAAATCTTTCAAAAATGGATTAAATAAATAAACCTGTTTGAGTTATATAGTTACGCTACGTTTGCACATTATTCAAAATATTTGTATAATCTCTAGTGACGTCATTCATACTAGAGAATGTAGAAATGTTCGTGTAACAAAAAATTGGAATTCTGCCAAAAATGACGTAATTCTGATGTAATTAAAAAAAAAATAAGAAGAGATAATAAATATGTAAACTATTGATATTATGAAACACAATAACTCAAAATTTTCTTGTAATGTTTCCTATATTTTTTTAGCTATCAATACTAATAATAAACCTGTAAGTGTAGGTATTGTATGTTCCTTCATAACTCTTAAACGAATTAACTGATTTTCATGAAACTTGGTAGATAAACATTTAGACGTACAGGACACAGGATAGGTTATTTTTTCATTTTCAACGCGGACGAAGTCGCGGGCGCCAGCTAGTAAAAAAATATAATCTAAAAACGTATTTCATCAATAACGATCCAGCTATTACACGTAAATTAACAATTAAACTGACAATTTGGTAAAGACATTGTTCATTCGAGTCGCGTTACACAACAGCCCATTGTTGAGTGTTTAAGGTGAAACCAGTCGGCGGCCCGAACTCATCGGTATCATGTCTAAAATGCGTCCTGTCTCACACACAGCACAAAGCGCGGGAAGAGCACTAGACTGAGATGCACAATCATTCATACCAATAATAAAATCACAAACAGACCCTTGGGCGTATACTCTTTTTGACAAAACTAATGCATATATCTATTTCGTGTAAAGTTATTTGAACTCTTGAATAACTAATCAATGTTTGTATGCAAAGTATTTTAGAGTTTTTGTACACTGAATTGACCTAATCACTCTCAAAGTTGCTTTAAAATTTGTGTTAAAATATGGATTTTTTAAATCTTTTAAATAATACTTTTTTTTTAATTTTGAATGCATACAAACCTAGTTAACAACAAGGTAAATCTATATCATGCATACCTTTGTAAATTAAACATAAAACAGCGGAGTAATTAACATTCTACGTTTGTATGGAGGAAAACTGACTTGTATTACCTTAATAAGTATACAATATATTTAGTTTTGTGGCTAAGTAAACAATGCCATTGGACACGGTCGTAAACTACGCGTAATAATAATATGCGGCAGTGGGTTAGGTTAGTTAGGGCATAGCTGTGTTCTTCGGAACGACCGTTCTGGAAATACAAGGTCGACCGGCGTCCCTTTAAAACATTCATTAATTTATTCAACACAATACTTATAAAAACATTTGCACGTGGAATACACGAGCACTTTATACTTTAGATAAGTAATGTCATAATAATTTTCAAGGACGCGCGTGATACACTCATGGTGTCCTAGTGAACCGAACTTTGCCACAGATAAATAATGAATAAATAAATATCACACATTCCACACAGCACCATCTAGTTCCACACTAAACAACTAATGCTTGTATTATGGATACCAGACAGTTGATATACTACATACATTACTTTTTTTTTGTAAAACATAAAATAAATACAATCATCCATGACTCAGGTGCAAAGGTAAAATTTTAACATTTGCCCTTAGCGGGATTCGAACCCTCGACCGTTTGGTTGACAGCGACGGTTACTAGCCACTAGACCAAACGTGTCGTCAAACAGTAGATCATTATCACACAACATCTGCTTGGGCTAGATCACACAACATCTGCTTGGCTAGATTACGCTAATTTTACAGCAGATCATATAACATCTTTCTTTGGTTAGATTACAGCAGATCACACAACATCTGCTTTGGCTAGATTACGCTAATTTTATAGCAGATCATATAACATCTTTCTTTGGTTAGATTACAGCAGATCACACAACATCTGCTTTGGCTAGATTACGCTAATTTTACAGCAGATCATAATATAACAACTTTCGTTGGTTAAATTACAGCAGATCACACAACATCTGCTTTGGCTAGATTACGCTAATTTTACAGCAGATCATATAACATCTTTCTTTGGTTAGATTACAGCAGATCACACAACATCTGCTTTGGCTAGATTACGCTAATTTTACAGCAGATCATATAACAACTTTCGTTGGTTAGATTACAGCAGATCACACAACATCTGCTGTGGCCAGTTAACGCAGATCACATAAAATCTGTTTTGACTAGATTACGCTGCTTGCGTTGACTTTATACTGAAGTAGGCTCAACACCTACTTAGGGTAGATTTTGCTGACCCTGAAAGTTATTTTATTTATTCACAATATCCACGACTCGTAGCGGTTCAATAAATTTCTAAAGACAAGATAAAGACTCTTGGATTTTGTATTTATACAATATAGAAACGAAAAAAGAGCAAAAATAAAGGTATGACATCAGGTTATGATAATGTACAGCACAAAATGTGTATTTTTATGTTAATGTAGACGCAGTAGGTATCTACAGACAATTCGTCTACATATTTTCGTATATGAAAATATTACCTAAAATATTATTGCAGTTTACTTAAGAATCTATTTGCATATTATAACATGTATAAGCCAGTTTTATGAATAATTATGAGAGTAAATCAAAATTGTCACACGAATGCGTTATACTATAGTTACGTTATAATTTTTTTTTTAATTTTAGAATATCTGGAGTTTCAGAGATGTTGCGATGTCTACACAATATTATTAAAAAAAAATGTTGCTCTACAATTTAAATTTTATATTCGTTCGAAGGAGTAAACTCCAGTGTGTGTCCAAAATTTGTGTGTGTCACCTCCGACAAGTGCGTTGGAGGTGACAAACACCCATTTTTTTTCTTATATATAACTATATAGTGTTTACAAATTGACTTTCCCTATAATTAATAATGATGCCAAAAACGGAGGCGTGTATGTGCTAAAGTAAAATTGATATATTGTGCTTATTACGTAGGTACAATATCGGTACTAAATATAGGATTTAGATCTGACACGTGCAAGGCACGTCTTCTCGTGTCACGTAATAGCGAACAATGATTGTCATAGTAATAATTAATTATAAAGTGATAAGTACTTATCGTAACACTAACTACTCAACTCGGGCTACATTGTTGACGTTCAGATAAATAGATGTTCTGTTCATTGTTAATTCTATCACAATAGATTACAGACAACAATACCGCCTTTCAAGCTAACTGTTCAAATCACGTTAGCAGTGCCCCGTGACTTCGTCCGACGTTTTTTATCCATTATCAGAGGAAAACCGTAGAGAATTAGTACCGTTAAGAAAATTACTAGATATAGAACTTTTTAACAAAAAATAAAACCGCCGAAAAAACTGAAAAGCATAAAATAATCCTATTATTTTACCTAAGTAATTTTGAGTAGCCGCCGCGCATCACTCTTTACGTAATTTTTACTTGTTTGGCGCCGACTCAAAATTACTTAGGTACAATAATAGGATTATTTTATGCTTTTCAGTTTTTTCGGCGGTTTTATTTTTTGTTAAAAAGTTTTATTTTATATTTTTTGTGGCTATAATCTAATATTTACTACATGCTTAATTTTTAATTTTCCCATCCCCATTTTCCCACCCTTAGGGTAGGAATTTTTTTTCCAAATTTATACGAGACCAACTTCGAGGTATATCCTATCCATTAAAAAAAGAATTATCAAAATCGGACTACTCTGTAAAAAGTTATGCGTGGTTATACGCTACAATCGGTGAGTGAACAATCAATCATCCCCTGTTTTCCTACCCTTAGGGTTGGAATTTTTTTTTTTTTAATTAATATGGGACCCCCTTGGGGTGTACCCTTTCAAATAAAAAAAGAATTATCAAAATCGGACCACCCTGTCAAAAGTTATGCGTGATCATACATAAAATATGAATTAATATATTCATGCGTCGAATTGAGTACCTCCTCCGTTTTTGTTTTTTCGTTTTCGTTGGTCGAAAAGGTACCTACTACTTCTGGGCCCTTAGCCAAGAGCACCCAGTGCAAACGGGAGCGTCGTAGATTGACGAAACGACAGAAAATAAAGCCCGATGATTGGTCAAAATTTTATGTGGGCTTTACAACAACCGAGCTTTATTTTCTATCGTTTCGTTAATAAGCGTAACGCTCCCGTTTGCATTGTGCTCTTGGCTAAAGGCCCTGATAAGATGGGCGATTTTCAAAATAAATATTTTCTTTTGTTAATATTTTAACAAAAGAAAACCGCCTTCAAACAGTTTTCTCATGGATGTCATTGTCAGAACTGGACCAAATTGAAATTGAAACCTCCTCCTTTTTTGGAAGTCGGTTGAAAATAATAAGTCAAAATTGTCTCAAACACTTGTCAATAAAGTCTAAACTTAACAAGCAATTTATAAGATTGAAATAAATTCAAGAAGGAAAAAAATTGTTAATTTAAAACTATGAGGTTTAATATTTAATAGAGGCATTTAAAAGCATATATACAAATGTTCTTATATTTATAATTTTTGTGTACGAACAAAATGTTGATGGTATCACGCATAGTGCACATGTCCGTCAACGGTGCATGGTAAATGGTAAACACGAGCATTACGATGCGTGGGCGCAAACGTCGTAGAATTATGGCATATTATGGTGGCTTACACGTGTGTTACCCACGCCCGTAATACTGTACACTCGAAAACAAAATTGCTTAAGTACCTCGTACAACTTAAGATATACTTTATAGTACTTGAAATGTAAGGTAACTTCGCAGAGCTATTGATAAATTGTCAATTGATTCATCATCATAATCGACTAGATATGTCAAGGCCTGCCGGATTGAGCCCTAAAAGATCTATCTATCGTGTAGGCAGGGCATTTAAAATACCTATACTTACTTTCCCAATGGATGTCACTTGTAAAAACTATGTGGCCTGTCAATGTATAAGTATAGCTTCTCCAGCTATACATATGTCGTGATTTCAGTTCAGTCAACGTTATCTCATTTGATTTGGAAAAGAAAAATATTATATACTACTTATAATAATAGTATATTAAACAGAAGAATGTGTTTTTATGAATGCGGCCGTCCGGTGTCCATGCCTAGTTAAGTTGAAGGTAAATTTCATCAGAAAAAATCAGATCAGATATATTTTAGATCAGATTATCTAAAAATAAAAATACAACGCCTGACAAAATTATAACAGAAATTCGTTAGGTGTCATATTATGTATTTTATACACCAAAGAATTCGCGGACAAAAGCAAAAGTAGGTATATAAATAAAAATGCCAATAATATTGTTTCGTGCACGTCTGTACTCCGAGTTGGTCGAACGATGCCTCTATGGAAATCTTTTTATGGTACCACAAAATAAATAAAGCCGCATACGTGATACACTCGCTACCGTCTCCGTCTCAGAGGCACAGTTCTCGTCTCTTTGGTTGCGTAATATTTCCACAATTTATTACAGTGACATGTCTATATTTCTTCAAACAATTATCAACTCTATAGCGCTCCAACAATGTTCTCTGACTAAAAAGTAAAATTCGAATCGAAGAATCGAGAAATTGCTTTGTTCGTCTTGTTGCGCTACTGTTTTCGAAAAAAAGTGTGTGTGTCACAAAAAAAAGTGTGTCTTCGATACACGAGTGAAGTTTACTCCTTACTAATAAATAATTTAATAAATATAATTAAAACATTAATAAATTAAATGTATTGAAGCATATTTGTAGCTTTGTAGCCTGTAACGCGTAACGTGTGACATGTGACATTTGATTTTACTCCCATACTTCTTCTTCTTCTTTTAATGTCTAGGCTCCATCAGATCTTCTCCGATGATTTTGCCAGTGTCATTAGTAAAAATAGCAATTTGTAAAAGCCTTTTTTTAACAAAAAAGGCAAAATTGAAATTAAAAATCAAAAATAGCAGATCCCGAGACTAGACAGTCAAGTCAAGTCAAGTCAAGTCAAGTCAAGTCAATTTTTCTTAGTTTTCCAAAATAGGTCCGTCAAGTCCAAACCAGTCAAGCTCCGACTCCCATAAATTTTCGCTTAAATATACTGCTGTCAAACTCAAATTTTGACAGTAGCTATTATAGGTCGTCCCAGCGCCATCGAACAAATCTAGCTCTAGCAATATACACCCCCTAATCCTACAAAGGACTGCTTATACACCCCCTAATAATGGATAATAATGGGACTTGCCCAGTCTACAACCCACTAATAATGGGGCGCCTAATCTTAATATTGCTTTAGAAATCCCTCGAACAGGTTATATAAAGCAATTATAGGAGTTATTTAAAGACCTTAATAATCCCTAATATGACGTACCCAATACATATTATTTTTTATTATTATTTTTTCATAATTCAAGGTATAATTTAAAATTTTGATTTGATAAGTAAATCATGAAATTCGTATTATTATACATGCTCACATCAAACTACTACAACATGGAGTCCGCGTGCCATACAAAACACTTGGGACATTTAAAAGTGACATATACATAGAGCATGAACTGTCATTTAAAACCAACCAAACATAATATATGTCATTTAGAGAAAATGTGACTGTACGTCAACACATTGGAGTTTAAAATTAATAGTACCTAGAAGTTGGTCGTTACTACCTTTTACTATTGACGCGCGAAGGCAAGAGTCCGCCATGATTCTGTCAGGCGTACTTTTTACATGCCGCTTTGGCATTTGTGACGCGAATTCCATTCTATTGGTATTTCGATGTAACATGTAAGTATACAAATACCTATATGCCGATATATGATACAAGTAATAAAAATAACACGCGAAACACAATATTGAGGATTCCGTTTGAAGTGCGTTTCATACGCACAATGTTTGTTCGGGAGAAGCCCTTTCATACGTGTTTACATTTAATAACAGACAAGAAAAATACGCACGAAGGCTGCGTTTGATGTTCAAAGAGGTGCAGATAAGGAAAGGATGGAAGGGATGCCTTTTGTATTGTAATACATTTATTTCGGTTGATGGCTTAGAAAAACAAACGAGTCGCATCGCGAGTACACGCAAACTCTGTTTTTTACTTATCTTGTATAATTCCTATTATAATTAATACTAAGACCTAGTTAGTGCCCGCAACTTCGTCCGCGTAGAAAAATGAAAAATATTAACACCTGCGCATGAAAATATCTGACATTATCTTTATAACTGTGACGTCTGTGGCGAAAATGGATCCCATTTTTTTTAGGTGATCCTCCAGGAATCTTACATTTTTTCAGGATAAAAAGTTTATCCAATTATTAACCTATCATAATAAGTAACATATGAGTATTACTTTAATAATAATTTCACACAATTTGCTTCTATTTTCTCAGATAATATTAAATTAGCTATGAAATGTATTATCTGATCGATCTGTAGATAATTTGCAATAAATTATCTGATCGATTTTGTGCTTATTGTTGATTCTAAGCACACATTATTTAACCAAAATTTCAATAAATAGGCTAAATATTGAATTTTTTTTTGTCTATTTATTATTATAATCTATTAAAAAAAAAACAAGGCTTACAGTTACTTATTAACTAACTACTTTAGGCAAGATTTGTGCATTTAAAGTAATTTGTTCTTTAATTAATATTTTAACTACATATTATTAACTTCGTCATAATTGATCTGTTTTCAAATTTTAATAAAGAAATTGGTTAAATTTGATTTAGTCACGAGTTACAGAAGTTATAGTGTATGAAATCAGTATGATGCCAAATGACGGTTCTTTAGGAGAGGCTAAGAAAGGGCTGGTGAAGATGAAAAGGCGTGTGTGCCCTTTGGTCGGTTGCGCAAGTGCGAGTCGGTAGGCGCGGACTTTCTTCGTGGCGCCAACGCTCATTAGAAAGGTTGTGCGACCAGTAGCACTACCATGAGTTTATGATGAGCGAAATCGCTAGCGAGAGATGAGCGAGAGCGTAAAATATTTGTATGAAAAATTGTACGTTCTCGCTCATCTCTCGCTAGCGATTTCGCTCGTCATAAACTCATGGTAGTGCGACCAGACCACTCATTTCTAACGTATCTAACGCAGACAAACATCTTTGCACAACTGTGTCGTGTTATTTTATCGACCATGGCGGGGAATAAAGAAAATAGTTTCTAAAAAAAATATAGATAACGCCAAAACTCGTCAATTCCTGTACTACTGAATAAATAAAGAGAAATTGGTTCAAAATAAGAAATAAGTTTTATAATGTACTGCCTGTATAGAGGGCTCCCCAGCTGTGGGATGGTTAGATAATGTTCCCACGTTTGTACATATATTGGTATGCAAGCTGCAGACTATCCCCGACTTTCACCAGAATGATTAACAAGCCTCAACTTAGTCAGCAGCCAATGAAACTCAAAATACATTTGCATTAGCACAGAAAAAGTCAGGTTGAAAAGCAATAGCAGAATGTTTATTTACAAATTTTGGCAGCCCTTATATATTTTCATTTTGACAAGACATTCTATTTCAAATTCAAATCAATCATGGAATTATAATTATTTAAATGTTCGTTCGAATTTTTCATGTTGACGTTTTAGAATCTTCTCTGCCAGCGTTCTATGAAGAGGTTGTATATGCGTGTTTTGTAATGTGGAGTATCGCTACAGGAAGTTTCAGTTTTCTGTGTTAAATTTCGAATAAGAAATGTATTTTTTCAAAAATAAAATCGTCTCGCGATTTAATAGAAAACCTATAAATTTTAAATGCATGTTTCAAATATATATATTTTTCTAATGATTGAATATTTTTACTAAATCACTATTGCTAAAAAGATAGACGACAACATGTATGTCTAAAAAATTGCCGGTAATTTTAATCTCGGTTATAATGTGGCTCTAAGTATAGTTATTAAAATTTCATTTTATTTTTGGATTGAGAAGATTTTGCTATATAAAAATAAATCTTTTACAAGAGTTACGACCTAAAAATTATGACAACAAAATCAAGCCTATTAAAACTGTCTAAAAAAATTTAAAAAATCAGCCAAAATAAAACTTTATTTCTTGACTAGCTAGTGTCTGCGACTTCGTCTGCGTTGAAAAAGAAAAAAAGAAATACTATTGTCTAGTATTGCTTGATTGATTGATTGAATCAAGAAATGTTAATAATAAATCTGTAAGTGTAGGTATTGTATGTTCCCTTATAAACTGATTTTCATGATTCTTGGTAGATAAACATTAGTCGTTAGGTACCTACTTAAATATATTTGTGTATAAAGTATATTTATACATTTATTGTTATTAATTCGCAATATTTAATTTTACACTTCCCTAACTTAACAGTTGCCAAAGTGGAATGCAGAAATCATATACTTCGTAATTTGTGTAACAAATTACGCGCAATGACAAAGGAAGTTAAGTATCCTTTAGCTTATAGAAAATTACTTACGGACCAAAAAGTAATGGGCATAAGAAAAGTGGTAGTACAATCAATCAAACAACATAAAAAATTACTACTTGACGGCCCTATTGCAACTGCACAAGCTATACAATACTGACATGCTGATATTCAAAATTCTATTTTACACGTCTTCGGCAATCATTCCAACTGCAAGGATTACTGTTGTAATAAAGAAAAGGTTTTAATGAGTGCCATGGAACTGACCCATTCAACTTTTTGGTTTCGACTAAAAGTAATTATTGGTACTGTAGCTACAAAATGCCGAAGTTTGATTGAAGACGTAGATACCAACGCGACAGAACGTTTAATAGTGTTGTTGCCAAGATGGTTGGTGGGAAAAGAATCTGTTTTACTGGAACACGTGCCTACCAAGTAAGATGTACGGCTGCTGTCGTTTCATTTAATAATAAACTTCCCAAATACACCTTGCAGAAACGATGTCTTGGAAGAAGTCCCAGAAACAGTTTAAAGAAAATGGAGGAAAGGCGCAATTTAAAACGAGAATGGAATCGCAGAAACCCTTTTTAAAAAAATAGAATTCATCAGAAGACCCCAAAGACTCCTCAAAACGATTATGGAGTAAACAGTGTAGCTCCTGATATGACAGAGGATGAAATTACGAAAGCCAAAGACATTTTTCTCCGAGATTTGAAAATATTGACAAATGATAGAGAACGTATACAAAAAGAAACTGTTTTACAGAAAGGCTGCAGTGATTGGCTAGAGCTGAGAAATAATATGGTTACTGCATCAAATTTCGGAAGAATTATAAAAAGGAGGAAAAGCACGAACTGCTCCAATTTGGTAAAGACTTTGTTATACAAAGAAAATTTATCTCATAAAGCTTCAATAGCACACGGGATTGAAAATGAAAAGCTTGCAATAGAGCAATTGGCAAAACAAGAAGGTGTTGTCATTGATGCTTGTAGATTATTTATTGATAAGGAATATCCATTTATCGGTGCAACACCTGATGGTATTATAGGCAATGACATAATAGTAGAGGTGAAATGTCCCATAACAGCATATAAAAAAGGAATTGATGATGCTATTATGAACAATAAAATACAAATCTATAAATATAATAAAAGAAATAAAACTTCTTGCATTAATCGAAATAGTAATTGGTTTTACCAAGTACAAGGACAACTTCATGTGACCCAAAGAAAAAAATGCCTATTTGCTATTTGGAGTGGTGAAAATCAACCTGTAAAAGTCGAATATATCACAAGAGATGATCAATTTTGGTTTAATAAAATGGAACCAAAATTGATTACATTTTATATGGACTGCCTATTTATTACCAGAAATTGTGAATTCGGGGTATTCTCGCGGCTTGCCTATACGAGATCCAATTAATGGTGAACCATTAATTGGCAACGGCAAAGAAGCTACACCGACTGGTAATACGGTAGAAATTGATAATAACAATGCCATTCACAAGAACATAACAAGGAAAATAGATTTTTCCCAATTCTAAATCATTTACCCTTACCTTTCTAACTCTATTTTTTTTGTAAATGTCAAAGCAAACTGTTCCTTATGTTTGCGACATAAGGTTCACATTCCACTAACAGCAATAACATTCTAGAAGTTTCACGTAAACATGTTTACCTACATCTTTTAAGTTTATAGTAATTTCCAAAATTCCAAAATGGCAATCTGCGCGAGTATAAATAGGAAGGCAATCGCTCGAGGTGGTCAATTCTGCGACAACTAGCGATACGAACTCTTGGGAGCTTTTGCGAAGATATTTGCCACAGTGTATTAGTTTTTCGGTTTAATTGGAGAAGCTCTGTTATATTGGAAGTCATCTTAGTCTGCCAAAATAAATCGTGTTCTTATTCCCTTAAACGGCATTTTAACTTACCCTACGCGTAACAATATTATGTAATTTTTATTTACATTTTTATGTAAAAATCACATTACTTTTATTATTATTAATATTATTTAAATAAAGATTCAAAATGTAAGCAGTCATAAATACTTGTAAGCTTTGAGACATTCCTTTAATGTACTTTATTAATTTATGTTATATATAATTATTATATATAATATATACTTTATTAATAATATATGTTAATATAAATTTAATGTAAAAATTTAATAATTTATAAATTAATGTGCATAATTTGATGCTAATAATAAAATTTATTAAAAAAAAATCATACGTATGTTGTTTCTTTAAGTCACAGAAGTCCCTCGAATTAAAAATGGATAAACAGTGTGACGAAACCCAAATTTTGCAATTCCCTAATAATAAATAAAGCAGACAGTCTTTGAAGTTGTAAACTTTGTCTAAATTTAAACTGTACTAAAAAGTCTCTGATCTCGTCATTACACTGTGCAAGAGTTATTTATTCGGGAATGGTTATGATTGGTTATTACGTTCCGCCCATTTTGTTAGTGTGTGCGTAGAAAATGATTTCGTTTTGAGCTTGGTCCTCGTCTTAAATTAAAATACCAACCCTTTGTTCTTTTCCTCCTTTTGTTGATGATTGAGGGCTCAAAAGATCAAGCAATATACTAACGCTATGCTAAAAGGGATGAACAAAAAAAATATTAATGCTAGAAATTAATTTTATTCATATTATTTAATTTACAAATTAATTAAAACCTATTTTAATTTTAATTTTTCTTCATCAATACTAATAATAAATCTGTAAGTGTATTAGGTATTGTTTGTACGTATGTTTCTCCATAACTCTTAAACGAATTGACTGATTTTCATGAAATTTGGTTTATAAACATTTAGAGGTACGGGACACAGCATAGACTACTTTTTATCTTTTTCAACACGGACGAAGTCGCGGGCGCCAGCTATAGTCCATTAATAAATAGGTAACTGAAAACTTTCAATCAGGATCTATACAAGGCATGTGTTGGAAACGAAGCTTTTAATCGCACATGGACTATCTTTATTTATAAATACACATAGGTAAGTATGTATGTTCATAACAGATTCAGCGGAACATGAACCCCGCCCGTGATGCCGGAAAAGGAAGTTATGAATAATATGTTCCGACGTACAAAGTTTACCTTGGCCGGGCGCGTATCACACCGTACCGAACGGATGCAGAGGCAACAACTCATGCTACTAAAGGAAGTCTACGACTTCTCTAGGGTTGTCAAAGCTCGGATTCGGAGAACGGTCTCCCATACGCGTATGACTCTTGCTAAGAACAACTTTGCTATCTACTAGCGAAGTAGGTACTGATATTTTAACTGCCACCACTAATTAAATAGTAATAACTAGTTAGTTAATGGTTACTAAAAATTACGAAAAATTATAAAGTGAAATTAATAAGAAACTATAACAAACGACCTCGAACGTAGTTGAAATGTGAAAAAATTCGTAATATAGGTAATGCTTAAGTTTATAAAGACTTTACGTCCCAAATTTTGTACGTTGTACGTTGACACAGTTCTTAATATATAAAAACATAATACATATTTATAGACATAATAACAATAAATAAAATAAACAATAGATTTTATTAAAAACATAAATACTTGCTAAAATTGCTGTGTACAAAAGAGTTGTATATCTATACACATTTTTATACTGTCACTATGATTATAAATTGTGAATAGTTCTATTTTGACAATGTAATTCTAGAATGAATTTAAATATTTTGTCCTATCTTTAATGTAGAACCAAAGACATTTTAACTGCAGGCTTGGGTTGGGCCTTTTCGCCCGGCGACCAATTTTTCACCGTACAAACCTTCCCTGATTATCCCTCTATCCATAAGTGAAGACAGAATTATAATCGGTTCAGCCGTTCTCGAGTTTGAGCGAGACAAACGAACAGCAATTGATTTTTATTATATAAGAAGATATATGGTAAAATAATTTAACATTAAGAATGAAAATAAATATTATACGTGATTAATAAATAATAATTAAAACCAATGTTTTCATCATCTCAGCCGTAGGACGTCCACTGCTGGACATAGGCCTCCCCCAAAATTTTCCAATTGGACCGGTCAGAAGCAGCCTGGATCCACCGTCGACCCGCGGCCCTTATTAGGTCGTCTGTCCACCTTGTGGGTGGACGTCCTACGCTGCGCTTGCTCCACTCGAGAACCTTCCGGCCCCAGCGGCCGTCGGCTCTTCGTACTATGTGCCCTGCCCACTGCCACTTCAACTTACTGATTCGACGGCTTATGTCGGTAACTTTCGTACGTCTGCGGATCTCCTCATTTCTGATTCGATCTCGCAGTGTAACCCCGAGCATAGCCCTTTCCATAGCTCGTTGAGCGACATTGAGCTTCCTTACGAGGCCCATAGTTAGAGACCACGTTTCAGCGCCATATGTCATCACTGGCAACACACATTGGTCGAACACTTTTGTCTTGAGACACTGAGGAATTTTGGACGAGAAGATGTCTCGGAGCTTCCCGAACGCTGCCCATCCGAGCTGGATTCGACGATTGACCTCCCTCTCGAAGTTGGCTCTACCTAACTGGACTATTTGTCCCAGGTATATGTATTCATCAACAACTTCGAGAGTTGAGTTCCCAACTGTTACTGGGGTAGGCCAATGTGTTACTTATAAATAACTTTAAACGTTTAACATACTGTGACCGTGTAAAAAATACAGACAGTTAATATTGAAACCGAACAAGATAAATAGAGTAAATTCAGCAAGCCCGCCTTCCCCCACACACCTACTTGCATAATAATGCTTGCGATGCGAGAACAAATTGAATACGGTTCTTCACCTTTCTATATTACATTATATTACATTATATTATACTAGCTCCCGGCTTCGCCCGTGTTCAAAATAAAAATGTTTTAAATTGGACCAAATTACACATAGTTACGAAGTTTTATTAAAATCGGTACAGTAGTTTAGGAGTTCATTGGCGTCAAACAACGTGACACGTAATTTATATATTAATTCTTAATTAATCATATGTTAAATATAGAGATGTATACACATATTTTATGTTTATACTGATATTTGGTATGCTTAAAAACCAATCATTTACGTATGATTAATTAAAAATTAATCAAATATATGATTGTTGGTACGCTTAAAAACCAATCATTTACGTATGCTTAATTAAGAATTAATCATATATATTTGATTTCAAATAAGGCCGGTTTGCCTGTTTTTCTATTTTCTTTTAAATCATTTCAATGAAAGATTACAATTTCTCCAAAAGAAATACCAAAATATAGGAAAGATATTTTTATTTCCTCGTTATGATTCAATAGCATTACCACCTACATCATAACGTTCTTCAATATCCCCAAATATTGACAGTTTCAGGGACAATTTTGTGGAAAGCGCAACGTTTTTATGGCGTATTTACGCCACTAATAGTATTTGATCCGGTATTTGACAGCTTTTATATTGAACACTATCTCTAGGCTATGCTGAGGCGTTTAATGGAAACTCATCTTTAATTCAAGGACGTTCCTCTAATACTTTTCATACTACATACTTATAAAAAACATTTTAAAATAATGCATATATGAAATCAAAGAAATCATCTAGACAGTTCTTGAGATTTTTAAAAATTATGTAGATTGCAGGTAATTGACAACGTGCCTAACATTTTCCAATTCTGACCTAATCAGAATCCAACTTAGTTAGAAACAGACTTATTTAGTTACGAACCTGAACTATACTACGCCTAAGCGCAAGTAATTTTTGACTTAAGGCCTCTTTCACCATCTGTCAAGTAGGCTAACCGTCATTTAAAGGTAGCCATAGATAATTGAGCTTGTACACCTTTGTTTGTACAGTCGGCCGCACAAGTCGATTAACACATTCAAAAGTGCAAAACAACTGAACAAACAACTTACTTACTTATTTACTTACTTACTTATATTGAAGCTTTTTACGATAGTTTTTACGTGAAGTTTATTTTGTTCTTTAGTCGTGACAGCGACTTATGACGCGTTGACTGTACAGTTGTTTTGCACTTTTGAATGTATCAATTGACTTATGCGGCCGACTGTACGTTAAAACAAAGAAAACAAAGAAATCGTCTATAGAAAGATGCAGTAAACCGATCGCATAATTTAAAAAAAAAAAAATCTAAAAGTAATTTTACTTGTACTTAGTGAAAGAGGCCTTTATATAATAAACATGATGATGATATTAATCATGTCTAATCATCACAAATAACAAACAAATACGTTAGGAAACAATATCAAAGATCAAAGTAGGTAATCATTTCATTTCTTCATTACTTACACGCCTGATACAAAGCTCATAGCAAATTTTAATTTATTCGTTAATGAAGAAGCCTTTTTAACGAAAGGGTTAACATTTAATAGCTTGTTTTTAAGAATGAAAATGAAAATGAAAAAAAAAATATTGCTAATTCCAACATCCATAATATAAATTATTATTTTAAAGTATAAATTACTACAATTTTTTTTTTTATTATTTATTTATTTAGATTTCATACAGCCATTATTATATCTAACTATAGCTGTAGCACTACCATGACTTGCTATCGAAATCTTACGTTAGTTTACTTCTGTCGATAACGAACCTTTCACCCTTCAATGTGCTAGTGAATGATTTTACTACTAACGTTACGGTATTTCTCGAGAGCATCAGTCAAATTTGTAACTCATGGTACCGATTTTGTATAGAAATGTCAAGTTAAACGTTAGTCGGTAATGGTCGCTAGCGACTACATTCGATAGGTTTTTTACTTATGCAACTCATGTTACTGGTTTTAGTTCTTTGAGTAACCGCTAGAGGCGCTGTACAATTTTTCATACAAATATTTTACGTTCTCGTTCATCTCTCGCTAGCGATTTCGGTAGTCATAAACTCATGGTAGTGCTACTGTTGCCCGCGACTTCGTCCGCGTTAAAAAATATAAAAAATAGTCTATGCTGTGTCCCGTACATCTAAATGTTTATCTACCACATACATACAGAAAAAAATTGTAAAAATGGTCAATTTAGTTTCAGTATGATGTATATATAGAGCCTATATACACGACATTTCTGAAATCAAAGTAAATTACTCCATGACCGACCCCTACAGATTTATTATTAAGATTGATTATTATATCTATTAATAATGTAAATAATGTAGATTCTTGGTTGCTTCACTAAAAGTGGCATAGTAGAATATAACCGTACTTACAGTTAGGTGTGATATTTCAAATTAGTTGCACAAAGTTGTCCTCAAGGTGAACACGTGTTACGACTTAAATTACACAGGTCAACACGATTTTTGGGTCTGGCTTCTGCATATGAAATTTTGATTTCTTCCAAGTTTACTTTTGTAGAAACTAGAGCATTTTTTTTTTATTTTTTAAGACAAATGATAGGATTCATACATTATTTCCATACTTTTATTTTCAATTACAATTAGAAAAGTTTTTGTTGAACACTAGAGCCTTTGTCATTTAAGATTTTTGATAAACAACAGGAAATATATGTAAAATAAGGGAAAAATTAAGTTGAAAAATGAATATTTTTAGTGTTTCTCTTATGTTAATGTTTGTATGGGCTGTCTCGTATCTTACTTATCGCCATAAATCAGGCCAAAAGCATACTTTAAAAGCTACATAAAAAGAAAAAACGATTAATTGAATCTTTAATAGCAATAATAATATACGAAGTGAATACTCTATGTTATGTTAAAACTCCACGATTTTATGGGAAAAGTTTTAAAAAAGAAGGGAGTGAGAAAACCCATGGCTGCCATGAAAAGAGCATTGTTGCATTATTTAATTTCGTACTTACCCTATATTAAAAAGATTTCGCAAAGGGACCGGAGCCTTTTCCCTTCTGATATTAAACGGTAACTTTTTTAAATATCTCTTAAATTCAGAATTCACTGAAGAATAAGTTTGAAGAAAAGCACTTTTATGATCTTTGTCTACCTATTCGAGCTTATCTTACCTACATACTAGTATTACTAGTTTAAATAGTAATGAATATATAATTAACTAGCTGATGTTCGCGACTTCGTCCGCGTTGAAAAGTATAAAACGCCATCTACCGTAGCGGATCGCTAAAAATATCACCAAGCAGTTGTCATGTTAGTCGCTTCACCTGATTTGGATAGATGGCGCTATCTCCCGGGCCAAGCCGCTAGTATTTACTTTTATTTTAGATTTCCCGTAGGAATGAAGCTTTTTCCCGCGGTAAAAAGTAGCCTATGTTCATCACGGATAATGTCGGCTTCTAATGGTAAAAGAATTTTTCAAATCGGTCCAGTAGTTTCGGAGCCTATTGTATACAAACAAACAAACAAACAGTCAAATCTTTCCTCTTTATAATATTAGTATAGATTATAATTATGAATATAGCTAACAGTGAAGTTATTAATGAAGATTACTTTGAATTATGTAAAACCCTATATATATTGACCCCATTGAATGATGCAATTTGAAGGGATTTTTCCAAATTTTCTTGTCTGTATATAGACTTATTACTATACTTACTGCTTACTTACTTACTTACTTACTTATTATTTGTAATTAGTGTATAGAAACAATTTGAATTTGAATATTAAAAAAAAAATGCCGAATTTATCAAAACATTTAGAGATTCGTTTTCATTTAAAATATAGATTACAATAAAAATTACATGTAACCGATAAATTCTTTGACTATAAATTTACTAGGTAGTCCGACATGTAAAATCAGTAAAAAATGTGATATTAGTGCAGAATGAAATTACTTTTGTTTAAATACACGGTTAAGTAGTCTCGCTGAAGCAAGTTAAACAATCCTAAGTTATACTGATTGCAATCTTGAAAACATTCGGGAAATGATTAAGACAATCAAAGTAAAGTCGTTGGGAAGAACGGTCAAAGTTGAACCAAGTTGAAAATGTGAGTCATTCACGTCTTAAATACTCAGCTATTAAAATAAAACTTAATTTTGCTAGGAATTTCACTAGTCTTGCATTTGCCTCTATGAAAATTTTATATCAAATCAATTTACTCTCTAAGTAGAAGTATAGTACCTACTATTAAAACCTTTATTAAGAACTAGCTAGCGCCCGCGACTTCGTCCAATTTTCATGAAAATCTGTTAATTAGTTTAAGAGTTATGGAGGAACATACATACATACATACAATACCTACACATACATATTCGATTCGAGATGTAGTTGTCCTACGATTGACAGAGTCAGTTGTGTTAAATATTTGGGTGTAATGGTAGACCAGAGACTTTCGTGGTACCCTCACCTGGAACACGTTAGCAATAGAATTCGAAAATTATCTCGGATCTTTAAACAATTGCGACATATAGCACCCAAACAAACAAACACTCAGACCCCTTATAACAATCTACTAAATTACATATATCTCTCTTTGGCTCAGTCTGTAATAATTTATTGTATTGTGGTATGGGGAGGAGCAGCAAAGACCCATTTTCTTGATCTAGAAAGAGCACAGCGTTCGCTGATTAAAATAATGTATTTTAAGAAGAGGATATTTTCCACTGATACACTTTATAAACAGTCTAATATCCTATCAGTCAGAAAATTATACATCCTAAATTGTATACTAAAAAAACATAAAACACTTATCTTTGACCCTAGGACAGTTTTAAGAAGAAGAAGAGATAATATAATTAAAATGATAAAGGTTAAAACTAAATTTGCTCAAATGCAATACTATCATTTTTATATAATAAAGTTAATAAAGAAATTTATATATATGACGGATCAGGATGGGCCGAAGTGGGTATCGGGGCGTTATTTCGAGTATCGGACATAGCGATGATCTTTTATTTGCTTCTTTAAATCAAAGATTTCTTCAAGTAAAATCAATCAGCGTTTATTCGCTTCTATACAGATATTAGACAATAGTAAATAACAATGATTGAGTTAAAATAATAGTTTACAACAACAAAATAATTCAACTATGAAAATCTTAATTTTGCAAAATTGGTTGCTTGGAAACCGACAAGTCTTTTGGTCGGAGAATTCCCAAACAACCGCCAACAATCGCGTCCTAAACAAGAATCCGAACCAAAGTGAATCTCTCAACTCAAACCCTTCTTCATCCCCGCCAAGAGCCATGTCCAAGCGAAGCGGAACCGGAAATCAAATCGATTAGCCAATCAACGCTATCCGTACCTGCCTCGCTTGAGTTTCCAATCAACCAACATTACAATCTTAATTGACGTCCAATCAGAAAAACATACGGTCTTTACCAACTTATAAAATTGAACATAATGATGCCATTTTAAATAATAAACACGGAAAATAAAGAAAAACAATATTGCCAGATAGAAAACTGAATATAGAGCTATCTGTAACGCGATGTCGCCACACATAGACTACATCCAATTCTTGCGAACTGGTGGCGCCATCCTTAATCTCCGACATATATGACAAATTGTACTTCAAATGTATAAAACTTATCACGGATTGGCTTGGGACTAAAAACTATGACGAAGACCTACTTCGTCATAGTTTTTAGTCGCGCGTGCGCAACAGACGCGCACGTGTGTGCACATTAGTTAAAAAAAAAAAAAAACTGTTCTTGTTTTCATTTATTTTTTTATCTTCTTATTGTTTGTTATCTTGTTTTAAAATTAAAAAATATATGTATTTAGCTTTTATGGAAGAGCGAAGACTCCTGGCACAGGCTTCCGCTTAAAAGGAGTCTTCAATCACTGTCATTATTGTAAACGATTTTTCTGATTATTAATAAACATTTTCATTTCATTTCATTTCATTTCATATTTATTATTAGTATTGAATCATTAATATTTTACTCAATAATTTTGTTAACTGTCTCACTTTTCTGAATGAAAATCCAGGGTTCGATTTCCACCAGGATCAACTGGTGCCAACTTGTTAAAGTTCACACTGGTTTTGTTTTGCAGGATTTAACCCCTAGTCTGTTGTATTTTAGGGGATTTATTTATTTATTTAATTTAAGTAATTTTTTTTCAAATAACAAACGAATCCGAGCGGCATATCTATAGATATAATAAAAACAGGTACTCCAAAATACAACCCCACATTTAGCGTTATGCCTACCGAATATTCTCCATGCATACCGCTCATGTAAAAGGTATCCCTTTTCACGAATCCACAAATACCTTTCACCCTGCCACAGTTCACTCTTAAGTCTTAGGTGTTAAGGTTCATTTTGGCTACAAAAAAGTTTCCAAGCCTTCAACTGTACGATGTTTGTTGTCATAAGGCTAACATCACGTCCACTATTGCGATACGTGTACTATTTCTCGTTGTTTCTTCTTGCCATTTTTCATATTATGTGGAGAAACAAGAAGCCATTTTGCAACTCTTCAGTTTTTCAGCTTTCACATCAATGTACTACAACTGTAGATTTCGCACGCCATACAAAAAATTAGGGGACTTTATGGAACATTTAAAAGTGATATATGCGTAGAGCAACTCTGTCATTTGTCATTTAAAACCAACCAAAAACGTCTGTCATTTAAAGAAAATGTCGTCAACAGATTGGAGTTTAAATCAATAGTAGAACTTTAACATTACTTACTACCTTTGACGCTCGAAGAAAATACTCCGCCTCTTTAGACGTACTTTTTATGTGCCGCTTTGGCATTTGTGACGCAAATTCCATACTTGTATAGTACTTCAATGAGCTTGCCACAACTTTTTAGTATCGAAATGGGGCTCTAGTCATCAAACAGGCAGTGCAGGATATATTGATAGCTGTGTTTGGACTGTAATCCTGTAATAGAACTGTAAAATACTAAATCTTAATATTAATTAATACAAATGTGAGTCTATTTGTTTATTACGCTTTCATGCCTTAACTCCTAAACCGACCATCATAAAATTTTGCATGAACGTTGTCAGGGAAAAAGTGATATTCCCGAGGGAACATCTGGAGATATATCTAGAGATAAAGAAATATTTATTGTCGTGTGTGGGCCGACGAATCATATCCTATTAAAATAATAAGGGAACCCACATGCAAAACTATTACTATTCGAGGAATTTATGGACCACAAGAGTGCAGCGAAAACAAGTATATTTAGTGCCAATGAAAACCTCGTAAAAAGATATCTGAAAGTTATCTTTATATGCCCGTTTACGTGTATTATTGTTTATAAGGCAGCACATAACCAACCCCCATATAACTATAATAAATGCAAAACTACACCGGTCTGTACAATTTAAAGTTTAATGGTGCGCGTGCAATATTAGGTGCGATTGTAGATATAATAATATGTTGCTAACTAGATAGGACTAAAATTAATGCCTTATTTTTTGTTTTTTATTTTTTTAAATAATTTCAAAAATTTAACTCATTCTTAAATTGAAAAATACATTCCAAATCCAAAAAGAGAAAATTGTAAAACCATTTTATATTATGAAATCTCTTAACCCTACTTTATCTAAGATATCATTTTAAGGAGTTAACAAAATGAGGCTGAAATTTTTCTAGTATAATTATTGCCTGCTAGAGAAACCTAAGACAGAAACTTAATGTTGCTATCGTTATCTTGCTAGGGTTATATGGTCATCTTCGTATTTTGTCATTGTGACTCATTTATATACAAACAAGCGGCCCGCCTTATTGAAAACTATATCAAAAACTTTTGGATCGTTTACAAGAGTTATTTTTTATAACCCTTTTTTATTATTTGTAATTCAAAGAAGGGACACAATCGTCTTTATTGCACTAAGTAGTAAATAAATTGTAATATTATGTACTGCCAATTCTGTGCGGATTACGAGATCTACGTAACACGAGTGTAATTAAAAAGTTGCCGCTGAAGGAAACGGAAACGCTAAAGTTGATGGCTCGTAAAAGTTTATGGCGTTGCTAACCGCGTTGCTCAACAAATGACATTTTCCATGTGTCACACGTACACTGCTCCGTTACTATAAACAGTTTACAATTATTTAACAAAGACGTACATTACCGTCAAGTATAATTTAGCGTAATATGCAACGTTGTTATGAACTATGAACTAATTTTTTAAATGGCTTTACCGATTTCGGTGAATATTTTTGTCTGTGTTTGAGAGAGTCACTGAATTGATAAAATTTGCTATTGCTACGCTGCCTGTTAAAAGATATAACGAAGATCCTTATTCTTACTTCAATACTAATAATAAATCTGTAGGGGTCGGTCATGGAGTAATTTACTTTGTTTTCAGATATATCGTGTATATAGGCTCTATACATGGTACTCAAACTAAATTGACCATTTTTACAATTTTTTTCTGTATGTATGTATGTTCCTCCATCACTCTTAAACGAAAATTAACTGATTTTCATGAAACTTGGTAGATAAACATTTAGAAGTACGGGACACGTGATAGGCTACTTTTTATCTCTTTTTAACGCGGACGAAGTCGCGGGCAACAGCCTAGTATATTATAAAACAAAGCCCTCCAGCGAGTACTTTTGTCTGCCTGTCGCTGTCGCGATAAACTCAAAAACTACTGCACCTATTCTCGTGCTGTTTTCACCAATGGATAGAGTGGTTCTCGAGGAAGGTTTTAGTATATAATTTACAAAGTTACGCGGGCGAAGTCGCGGGCAGCAGCTAGTCATAAATACTAATAATAAATCTGTAAGTCTAGGTATTGTATGTATATAAATGTTCCTCCATAACTTTTAAACGAAATAACTGATTTTTCATGAAACTTGGTAGATAAACATTTAGAAGTACGGGACACGTGATAAGCTACTTTTTATCTTTTTCAATGCGGACGAAGTCGCAGGCACCAGCTAGTATTATATAAAACGCCAACAGTTTCACATGAACATGGATATTTTGCCTTTTGCCTTGAAAAACATGTCAGTCCCATCACCCCTTATTTAAAACAGATATATGATTGAAAATTTCTTGAATTGATATACTTAGGCGAGTTATCCGATAAGGAAAAGCCATCAAAAGCTCCTATTTTTTTTTTTGCTCAATCTCGACTCAGTTTGGGCCACAAATCAAAATTACACTTTTTACAGGAGAGCTATTTTTTTCTTATTAGATACAGTATATAAAATATTGCATATTATACATCGTTAGAAGCGTATTTTTAAGTAGCATTAAATGTTTTAAGTACTTTTATAATAAACTGAATATTAGAAGAGATATAAAAAAATTATCAAAATTTACTAAATATGGAATAAAACAACCATAAGTCTTTTTGCATTGTGATTATATTTTTGCAATATTTGGAATTTTTTATTTTATGGCCCTTTAGTTTTTAAGGAGCTTTGTGTATGTACTACCTAAATCTAATGTAATCTATCCAATAAATAAATCAATGTAATAATATTTTGAAGAAGCAATGTAGGAGAAGTGGCGTCGAATTTTCCATTGGTTTAATTCAAAGGGGGCGTATGTAGCGTAGGACGTCGCGTGTGAACAAATCGTTTCAGGAGTTATTTAGGGGCACAGGAAGAATGGTGGAACATGCGATGTACCTATTACATGACAGCGCAGTCACTGCCGCCCAAAACTCAACACATTACCTTCACTCTGTAATTGGAACTTGTAACGAATCTCATAAAAAACTCAATTACCTATAATTAAATTGGTTTTTTAATTATCCATTTAAAATTTTCATAAATTAAATTAACGGTGTATAGATTTTTCCATGTACAGTCGGCCGCATAAGTCGATTAACACATTCAAAAGTGTAAAACAAAGTAACACTCAACCCGCCATAAGTCGTTATCATGACTAGAGAGAAAAATAAACTTCACGTACAAACGATCGTATGTACAGTCGGCCGCATAAGTCGATGATTAACACATTCAAAAGTGTAAAACAAAGTAACACTCAACCCGCCGTAAAATAAGTCGTTGTCATGACTAGAGAGCAAAATAAACTTCACGTACAAACGATCGTAAAAAGCTTTAGTAAGTAAGTAAATAAGTTGAATGTTCAGTTGTTTTGCACTTTTGAATGTGTTAATCGACTTGTGCGGCCGACTGTACAAGAACTAATCGTAGTATAAAAAAATGTCTTTATTTGACATAAAATACACATGTATGGTTTTTTTTTATATTAATTCGTTTTTGTCTTATTTTATTTGAGTACTAAAGAAACATTTTTTTTTTTCAATATACATCAAAGATTATATATTCAGAAAATACACATAGATATTAGCTTTTTTTTTATTAATTCGTTTTTGTCTTATTTTATTTGAGTACTAAAGAAACATTTTTTTTTCAAATGTACATCAAAGATTATATTTATATTCAAAAAATACTTAGATAAATGGTTTCCATTAGTGACGATACAGTCGTGTTATAGTTTTAAAGACATTGACACTGTTTTCATTGAAAACATCCAAAAGGTGAAAAGGAAAAGGTGAATTCTAAATAGATCAAAAAAGATAATATATTATAAGTGTAAATTTAATAGTAACAGTGAGCAAAGCAATGATAATGAATGTATATCAGAGTCCGAATCTGAATTAGCTCTTACTATAAACACGGTTTCAACTGACGTGATAGTGCTTTAGTTAAACAGCTCTATAATATGACAGCTTTGAAAAGGAAACTACATTATTTTCTACTTATATTTATTATATTTTCATTTTTAATTATTAACTTTGAATAATATTTAGAAATAAGCGAAAGATTAAATGTTGTGTTATTAAATGTTATGTTAAGAAAATGCACATATAATGTTGATATATTTCATGTTTCAATAAGAAAATACATACGAGTAAGTAGTTAAATAAAGCAGGTTGAAAAAAAGGGACTCGATTTATTATATAATTTCATTTCATCCAAATTCGTTTTTGCGTAAAATAATTAACTTGGGCATTTATAAAATTAATTAGTAGGTTTAACAAAATATAACTTTGTTTATAGAGCAAAGCGATAAAAGTTAAAAAATGTAAATACGTCACATATTTGTAATCCCAATTTCATTATTCTAAATGTCATCAGAAATCAGGAATAAAATCATTACATATACCATAATAATAATAATAATAATAATAATAATAATAGCCTTTAATCAGATCAACTTAACCTAATAACAATATTTCATTATAAATACAAAAAAAACTTATGCTAGTATTTGTTGCTTGCTTGTTTTTTGAAGATCTGTTTGCCAATCGGCAAAGGCCTCCTCCAACCTTTTCCATTCTGATCTTTCCTGAGCCACTCTGTTCCACGTCACTCCTGCCACTTCTCTAATATCATCATCCCACCTTTTCTGCGGTCTGCCTCTTTTCCTTTTACCTTCTCTCGGGTACCAACTTGTCACTTTCTTACTCCATTTGTCATGACCTCTTAACGTGTGCCCAGCCCATCTCCATTTTAGTCTTTTAATTTTCAGTGTTACATCTATGGCTTTTGTTTTGTTTCTGATGACACGGTTTTTCAGTCTGTCTGATTTCTTGACATTCAGCATACTTCTTTCCATAGCGTATTGACAAGTTGCGAGTTTACTTGTCATGTCTTGAGTTAAAGTCCATGATTGACAGCCATATATAAGAACGGGTAGTATGCAGGTGTATCCTTTTCTACTTTAATCGGATCGCCTCTCTTTTCTAATTGTATTCTGGCTGTACTGTTACTATACACATTCTTTATTAGTCGAATATACTTATGTTCAATTCCTTGTTCCACTAATGCTTCCCATATGTTTTTATGTAGTAGAGAGTCAAATGCTTTGCTGTAGTCGATAAATGCGATGTAGTATGTAAGCTGATATTCATTGTACTTTTCTATAACTTGACGTACTACATGAATATGGTCGATCACCGAGTAGCCTTTACGAAATCCAGCTTGTTCGATGGGTTGATGTTCATCTAGTGTTTTTTCAATACGTTTTAGGATGATCTTAGCAAAGATTTTATATATGTTGGACATTAGACTAATGGGCCGGTAGTTTCCGATATCATATTTATCTCCTTTCTTATACAACAGGATGATGTTAGACTCTGTCCATTGCTGAGGGATTATTTCAGTGTTTATGATGTTGTTAAACATGTCTGTAAGGATAGGTATTAATACTTGCTTGCTTTGTCTTAGCATTGCGTTATTTATGCCATCAGGACCTGGTGATTTGTCCACTCTTTGGGTATCTATAGCTTTCTCAACTTCTTCTTGAAGAATACTAGGAATGTCTGATATTTGAGCCAAATTGATTTCGCCATTTGTTGTGTTGCTTTCGTACAGTTTCTTGTAATAAGATGTAGCTGTGCCTAATATATCTGTTCTGCGATGATTCCATTTCCCACTATTGTTTTTCATTTTAACTATCCAATCCGTTGAATTCTTCAATTCTTTGTATGCTTTTCTGACTCCACCCGTTTTACTTATATACTTCTCTATAATTTCCATTCTGTTTTGTTGTCTATCTTTTCTTATGCTATTTTTAATTTCTTTATTAATTTTCGTTAAAAGTTTTCTTCTGTCTTGTGCATCTTTTGCGTTGATTAAGTGGTTTCTTTCTTCCAATAGTTTTGTGGTATTAGTTGTTAGCCATTCTTTCTGTTTGATTTTAGTATTTTTTGCAATTAGTCGTATCTGAGTTTTGATGGTATTCTCTATCCAGTTGTATTTTTCTTGTGTTCCTAATTCCTTTGTGTTAGATTCGAAGTCTGTGAATTTGTCTTTTAGAGTGGTTTTTATTTGTTCTAACTGATGTTTTCCGAGCTTTACACTTCCTGCGTCTTGTCTTGGTCTAGGTTTTTTCAGTTGCGTTGCTATCAGTTCTGCTCTTATCAGTTTGTGATTGGTGTTAAAGTTCAATTTATTGATTCAAGTAAAGTTAGTGAAGTAGCCATTCCTATTGGTCATTATAAAATCAATTTGGTTTTTTGTTTTACCGTCAGGCGATAACCAGGTCCACATGTTTTTCTTATTTTTCAAAAACGCAGTATTCAAGATGGTTAGATTATTTCCTAGGGCAAAGTTCGTGATAAATTCTCCGTTCCTACTTCTGGTTTTGTTATTGTATGTGAATGGTCCTAGTACCTTGTTTTCCCCTGGGCGCCTAGCCCCAATTTGGCCATTACAGTCTCCCATTACTATAAGGTTTTTATGACCGTGTTTTTGAATCGCTTTGTTTAGATCTTGGTAGAATACATTCATTGTTTCTAGATTCGATTGTTCAGTAGGCGAATATATTTGTACGATAGACCAAGGATCTTTATATCCAGGTACTTTCATATTCATAATCGCAATACGTTCCGAGATACCTACAAATCCTTCTAAATATTTTGTTATATGTTTTTTAACAATAAATCCAACTCCATGATGACCTGGGGTCTCGCCTATATGGTAGAATATGTAATCTGGATTAGATATGATACTCTCACCCATTCTTCTCACTTCACTCAGGCCGACAATGTCCCATTTTAAGTACATTAAGGGCTGCGATGTAGATTTTAGATTTTTCATGTTTATGCTTGTGCTTTTTGTTAACGCCATTTGTTGGAGGGTTGTGGTCTTTTTCCCCCACGAGGACCAGTCGGCTTGGGGGAGATTGCTGTTTTCCTGTTTCCTTGATGCTAGTTTCTTTGGTTGGTTTTGGTTTCCGTTTGCCGATTCTTAGTTGTTATTGGTTATTCGTAGAAAGAGAGTTAGATCTAGATCGCATCATATCAAAAGCATTTGTTCTACTTGACTTGATCGAAGACACAATCTGTTGTTTTTTGACCTGGTCATTATAAGCAGAGGGTGAAATAGAAGATTCTCTTTTCCTTTTCTCTTGGCTGTTGTTATTCTTTTTAACGATTAGTTTGTCGTACTTCAGATATGCTATATTGCCTTTTTTTCTTTCTTCAACCAACTGTGCTTGCAACGTTTTCCTTTTTTCTAACACTTCCTTTGGGAAATCTTCACTGATATTTATTTTCTTTAGGTCCTTTTTATTTTTTATAATTTCATTCTTTTTCAAGTTGCTTATAAACGAACATAGTACTGGCCTCGGCTTGTTAATTTCCCTATTTTTCTTACCTAAACGATAAATTTTGTTGACTTCGTAGTCTTCCACAGAAATGTTTAAGTCATGGATCAGATTTTCCTTTAATTTTTCTAATAAATCAGAAGAAGAAGTCTCTATTTCTTCCAGGCCAAATACTATAATATTGTTGTTCCTCTCCCCTTTTTTTAGATACTCTATTTCTTTTTCTAATTTATCTACTTTCATTTTTAGATTTTTGTTTTCTTCCACTATAGGGATTAACTTTTCTTCCATTTTGTCCATAATACTTTTTGTGATAGAATCCTTCAATTCAATATTTTGGTTTTGCATCTCGATCTTCATTTTGTCAAATAATATTTTAAATTGACCTTCCATTATAATGTTATAAAGTTCGGCTTGCGTATATTGGAACGTAATCACAGGAAATTATTTTTCACAGTTGGCAACACTGAGTGTAATGTCAAATGTCAGTTTTGTTTGTTTACGTTGTTGTTGTATCAGATTAGATGTCAATTAATTATGCCTATTATATTATATTTCCTGTATGCTTTCGATTTCCTACCCTCTATATATATTATGTATCTTCTAACCTCAAGTCCTTGATGATATTGTGCATATACCAGTGAAACATATATCACAGGTATAATTGTTAATAAAATAAAAAAAAGGTGTGTGTGTGTGTGTGTGTCAGCTCTGACGCACGACAGGCTGCAGTTTACTTACGAACAATCTATACTAATATTATAAATGCGAAAGTAACTCTGTCTGTCAGTCTCGCTTTCACGCAAAAACTACTGGACCGATCACCATGAAATTTTGCATACACGTTGTCTGGGACACTAGAAAGGACATAGGGTACCTTTCATTCAGAAAAAAAGGACTATTCCCGAGGGATCATATAAAAACATAAATAATTGGGGGCCACTGTCGCATGGCGGCTCCATCGTCGTCACAGCGATATGTGAGGTGACATGAGGTGACATTACAAGAGATTTTGGTTTGGCAATATTCGTGAAAGTCCAGGGAAGGTTTAAACGGTGACATCATAAATAAATAAGTAACGGGAAATACTAAAAACGACAACAATTTTCCAATACAAAATATTCTTAGCTGTGATCTCTAAGACCGATTTTTATGAATTTTTTTTTTGGTAGGTAAGTGATAGTTGCAAAACAACGTTTGCCCGGGTCAAGCTAGCATAAATTTCTTCTTCAACGCGGACGAAGTCGCGGGCACCCACTAGTAAATAAATAATTTAATAAATACGAACGAACGAATACAATGAAACTTCAGAGATATTCTGAAATATTCGAAAATAGAAAGTAACGCATACTGTGTGACAATTTTTATTTTACTCCCATAAAGTTTCATACCCCGGCTTTAAACTCCACAGTAAGCAAATAATGCATGTATTATGAATACCAGAAAGTTGATTACTTTTTAGATAAACATCCATGACTCAGGTACAAAAGTAAAATGTCAACACATAGACATTTGCCCCTAGAGGGATTCGGACTAGCAACCGTTTGGCTAACAGCTAGAGTTATAAGCCAACGTGTGAAATAATATTTTCATGAAAATAAAATGGAATGAGCTGTCCCATTGCACAAGGGTAGAGTTCGCCCGTAGGCGTTCTCTTACAATCTCACTAATTAGTTTCCATTTCCACCGCTCACGAATCGAGTAAACAGGCGTGTGTAACATTAGTTATACAAAATAGAACCTGATTACCTGTCAAAACTTGTTATTACTTCATAAGCATTGCCTATTTTTTTATTAATATGCTGCCTTTTTTAGAATACACTTCATTTTGTATAGAAAAGAGAAATGAGGGATTTTTTTTTATAATTTTCTTTATTGATTTTGTACCCCACTGTCACAAATTATGCAGACCAATTATTATGGGACGATGGGACGAAGTCGCTGGCACATGCTAGTTAATGTAATTTTTAGATATATTCTGGTATGAAATAACAGAGACACGCTAAGCGTATTTTCTTTTATTCATCAAACGTTCACTCCGTATAGTTTTTTAGGCAAACGTAATGAAAACAGTAAAAAAGGTGTGACATGCATGTAACCGCATAATATAATATTCAAAAACAAACCTACAACAATAAAATGTAGTTGATATAAAACTGCTATATTTCAGTCAACGCATACCTCCGCATATGAGTCAGTGGAAAACTAAGCACCATAAAAATCAATGGACATGCCTCATAATATTCAACATCTTTGACTTTTCATTTCGTCCTGGAAAAACTATAAGTTTACAAGATGGAGAATCAGGTCTGTTACGTATAATGGGTTAGGGAAAATTTTATGGAAAATCAAAAAAGAATACAAAATATTTAATTTATATATCCTTACTAATATTATAAATGTAAATGTGAGTTTGTTTGTTACGCTTTCACGCAAAAACTACTGAACCGATTCCCATGAAATTTTGCATACACGTTGTCTGGGACACCAGAAAGAACATAGGGTACCTTTCATTCAGGAAAAAAGTACTGTTCCCGAGGGATTATCTAAAATATAAAACTGTAGCTAACGCCTATAGCAACAAGCGTTAATTTTGCTTTTATATTTTTAATTTATCATCGCGTACGAAGTCGCGGGCGGCAGCTAGTTTATATTTAAATTATAATTTAATAAATAAGTATAAAGAAAATAATTAGTTTGCCCTTGAAAATCAAACATTGAATTAAGTCTATTTTTGTTTCTATTATTTTAATGACCATTTTAAATGAAATTCAATGTCTAGTTAATTGAAAATTAATTGAAATTTCAAAATTTGCCTTGAAAATCCTGATTTTAGAATAATCTAATGCTTTTTTATATATATTTTTTTCTTATATAACAAATAATTAGATCACTTTGGAACAATTTTTATTACAATATATAAAATAAAATAGAGTCATGTTTCCATATCAAAATAACTTATATACCTAGTTTATTTCTTAATTATTCCATTTTAAATAGGTTGTCAGGATAAAATAAGAATACACAGATATTAATTAAAAAGTGATTTTGAAAATATTACTGTATGGATTTTAAAAGATTTTTTTTTTATATAAGATTTTTGTATTTTAACTCCTCGAACCCGTCCAGTAATTATTGTGGGTTTCAAGGCACATAAGGCATATTGTTATGCGCACTCTTACCACGCAATATTCTCGTTCTCGCCTATAAACAGGGGAAGCTCCGCATTCCTATCATATTTTATTTTTACGGCCACCCTACGTTGGGGGGTGGAACTCGGAATATTCGCTTGTGTCAATGGCACGGAGTAATGTATCTATACAGAGAGACAGCTCCCTAGAAGCTTAAATTTTATTAGCCTATTCTTGTAGGGCTCCCAAAAATATTTTTTTTTTTTAAGTTTATTACTAGAGATCGGATTATATCGCTGCTTAAAAACTAAACGGCCACAAATCAAAATTACACTTTTTATAGGAGAACTTAAAAATTAAATTATTTTTTGTCTATATTTTTCTTATTTTACAAACTATAAACATCTGACCTAAGTCTCTATTATATTCTATTTATAATGTTATTTAAATATAACTAATTAATTTATATCTTACATGCAGAAATTAAATAACAATAAACATCCTTTACATTTTTCTTATTAGATATTTATCAGATATACTCGTACCTAAGCATATAAGTTACTTTTGAACAATTATTACTCAATAGCCCTTATATTTTGTGACTATTAATTACATTTAGTCGGAACGCAGGGTGAGTGCACTGCACTCGGAAAAGGAAAAAGTAGCCTATCTAGTGTCATGTAGGTACTACAAACACAAAACTCGCGTCATTCGCCTCGCGTGCGTCTGAGTCCCTGTGACATGTACCCTCGGAATTGCCGAGGCCGCCCGAAACATACCTTCGGGTCACGTTCGTGAACCCGTCGGTGAAAGGTCACGCACACATAGCTGCGCATGTAGTGAAGTGCCCGGCGCCGTGCGCTTGTTGAAGCTGTTTCTCAGTACTCAGTGTCAATGGTTAATATTTATCACAGCACAGTCGAGGGCGGATGAAACAATCACTGATTAAAAAGGCATCAAGAAATGAAGGAATGAAAAAACCAAAAGTGTTTTTGGTGAGTGCATAAGAAGCTAAATTAAAATCTATTTAAAACAAGGAATTAATCTTTTAAACTACTTTTAAACAGGCTTTTGATATATTAAAAGAATATACCTTAGTAGACAACGGTCTACTAAACAAATATAATTTCCTGTATTATATTCAAACAAACCCACAAATCAATTTGAAACCCACAGACGAATTAGACGAAATCATATTAACGCATAAATCTGAAAAACAATTTGTTACAGCTTAATCAAATCGAATGCCTTTCAACCCCGTACCAAGAGGTTGAAAACGTCCAATATAGTCCACGCTTCAAATAATGGCGACCATTAATTTCAGAATAGCCCACAGCTTGTAATAAACGAAATCCAATTTCGGAGAGAGGACACGTAACAATAGCTGGGTGCAAACCAGGAATACGATATACATTGCCGCGCCGAATACATAGGACATTGTTTAGGCTCATATTGAGATAGCAATGGACGTTATCCAGAGAATATTTTCGGCTTGAAGTTGGAGGGCCTATTGCAAATTTGCGGTGTAATTTGTCAAATAGTTGGAGATCCTTCGAGAGTGGCTATCAATTACACAAATTGATTAAATCCAACCGTGTCCGATGTAATTGGACATATATGTATATGTCTAATGTTATCATATCAATCAATTAATACTAATAATAAATCTGTATGTCTGTATGTGTAGGTATTGTATGTATATATGTATGTATATTCGTCCATAATTCTTAAACGAATTAACTGATTTTCATGAAACTTGGTAGATAAACATTTAGTCGTACATGACACAGGGTATGCTACTCTTTTTTCTTTTTCAACGCGGACGAAGTCGCGGGCGGCAGCTAGTGGTTAAATAAAATATTTTTATGATAAAGTCGAGTAGGCAGACTGACGGTCAATGACAGCAGACACCAAAACTTATCGAAATATTTTAAATTAGGCTGTCGATATGGTACAGGGTTTCCGGAACCCAGTCAGTTTTGTGATTTGCATAGTACAAGGTGTAGTTACTTAATTTTTTTAGCTTTTACATAATATTATTTATTTATATATATAAAAAGAACCCATTTTGATAAAATTTCGTCACTATGTGTAATTTGGTCCAATTTGTGTAAATTTATTTTGAACCCGAGTGAAGTCGAGTGTGTAGCTAGTTTATTCATATAATGCTCTAATAATTTCTTTTGAAAAGTAATTAATAGACATTTTATAACATTTGACTATTTTTAACATCTCCAATTACACTGTTTTCTATTTAATGCGAATACTGTAGACTAGCTGGTGCCCGCGACTTCGTACGCGATGATAAATTAAAAATATAAAAGCAATTACAACGCTTGACAACTTGTTGCTATAACACATTGGCTAGGCGTTAGTTACAGTTTTATATTTTAGATAATCCCTCGGGAACATTACTTTTTTCTTGGATGAAATGTATCCTATGTCCTTTCTGGTTTCCCAGACAACGTGTATGCAAAATTTCATGGAGATCGGTTCAGTAGTTTTGGCGTGAAAGCGAGACAGACAGACAGAGTTACTTTCGCATTTATAATATTAGTAAGGATTAGAAAATAAGTAAAAAATACCATTTATAGTAATATAATGCTTAATAAACTTTAGAAATTGTAAAAAAAAACAAAGAGAGGCAAAAAGAATGTTCTTTTTTTTTTTTTATGTTAAGGTCAACAGACAGGCTGACAGTCCACTTGATGGTAGGTGGCTACCGTCGCCTATAACACAAGCAACCTACCGCCGTTCTAGAATACGTACAGTTTAAAACAAAATGATTCGCAGGTGTTTCGGTAACCCTTTTCGCGTATATTATTCCCGGGTGCACACCCGGGAATATGCAGAGAGGGTACAGTCACCCAAAAATGTGTTATAAATTTGTAATTACAACGCACTGGCCTTTGTTCACTTACAAACGTGCAGAATACAATGATAACAATGGAAAAATAAGAAAAATGCCATGCATCTTATTTATTCGTATTCATAAAATATATTTATATAGTTAGTACTTATACTAATATCTTTAAATTTACTTCTAAGGTTATTTTCATATTAATAGTACGAATAAATCGATTTTGGAGGAGAAATATGTAATACTATATGGTGCTTGCGTCTTCATCCGCGTTCTCTCTAGCTTATAGCCTTCCTCGATAAATGGACTATTCAACACAAAAATATTAACGCGTACAACCAAACAAACAAATTCTTCAGATTTATATATTAGTATAGATATTATTTACGTCATAAATATACATAATATTTTTTTATATGTCGTATTTTAGAGACATAAAAAATTGTTAATAGTACCTCTACGAGAACCATCAAAGAATATGATAGAGAGACTGCCGATGACAACAGACATTTCCCTTTTCTTACTCCAACCTTTTTCTGTTTGTACAAATAAAATCGAACTGTATACTGTCTGTAAAATACAGAAACATTCAGAAATAACTCGTATAAAGGATCTCACATATAAAATTGTCGCCAGCCATCATCCGTGTACACAGATAACCCTGACTAGTCCTTTTCCCTTCGTTTTTCCGGATCCTTTGTCAAAGGCACAGTTTGCGAAGCTGTCCTCAAGATTTGGGTAAGTTAGGTACCTGCTTTATTATTTATTTTAAGACTATCATCCCGCCTGACTTCGCATGTGCCATTAATAATGATAAAATGTTATTTACGCCCTTTCGGACTGGTGCCTAAAAGCAGCGCCTTAGACGAGCGACGATGCCTCTATAAAAAAAATCATACCAGGGTTTGAACTCGATCATGCATCCGCGCAAAACCGTGCGCTTTGCACTGAGCCAGCTCGCGTTATAAAATTTTATCTGCGATTTTCGGTTCCATTTCCGGTTCGGTATTGTGAGCCTTTCTCTTCTCTTACAGAACTAGCATTAGAGAAGAGAAAGGTGGTAGCCACTCCTTTTAGTCAAGTAACTATATATTTGTGCTATCTTATAGTTAAATACTTAGGTAATATAGGTTTATGTTAAATTATTCTTGTGTAAATAGGTTTATTAATTTTATTAAGGTTATTATACCAGAGGTAGTAATTTTTTACCAAAATAAAAAATTCAAGAACTAAATTGTAGGTCTGAACATACTCTAAATTGTAGGTTTGATAAATTTAATAGTCATTTTTTCGATATCTATCACCAAAATAAAGAAAATTGCAAAAAAAAAAACAAATTTCACATCCAAAAAAGTCCGAAAAAGTCAAAAAATTTTGACTTTTTCGGTCGATATCTCGATAACTATGAACGGTAAGTGAAAAATGTTTAAGACATAAATTATTGAGCATAAAAAAGCAACAAAAAAGTATTCCATCACAATTTTAGTATCTCGACGGAGAGCCGAGTTATTGTAAAAAAACTGAATTAAGATTTTTCAAAATGGCGGAAAATGCAACCAGGAAATCTTTGCCGAGTTTTTCAAGTTAAGCTTTTCTAGTCCTCCCCCACGTAATATCCATTCCCGGTTCTCTTTCTTTTCTAACTCGTTGATTCCGACGTAAAGACTGGAGTATTTACAGATGACCACATAATATAAAGAGATGTATGTGCGCTGTTTTGTTTCGGTGAGTGAAAAGATAAAGGAATGCCATAATCCTATTGTAGTGTTGCTTGTGTATTATAGACGATGGTAACCACCTACCATCAAGTGAACCATTAAACTGCTGTGTGTCGACGTTACATGAAACAAAATGAACCGGAAAACCTTTTAAAACTCTATTAAACAACCCAAACAAGTTGTTACGTTGCTTGAATAAGTAATGAAAATTCCTGTCAACTTTATCCTGGTCTTGTTCCTTTACATTTGTCTAATAGATCTGTAAAACAGATGTGTAAAACTAATGTAAAACGATATAAGATGAAACACAATAAACATTGCATCCAAGTTGAGAAAAATAATTAGCGAAACCTTTGGATGAGTGGTAAGGGTGCTTTCCTATCGTCTCAGGGGCTCCGGGTTCGATTCCCAGCGGGGTCAATATTGGAAATGAACTTTTCAAAGTTGGTTCTAAGTTCTAATCTGGATTTGGAAAGTAGTAACATGTTTTGCATTCATTTGGGCAGGTAAGCACAGCACCCCTTTATAGAATATCACGGTGAAATAACAGCATATGTGCTGTTGCTGTTGTGTGTAAGTGAGTGAGTACCCGTGAGTGCGTAATAGGGTACCCAAACTTCATAATTATATATAAGACAACATAGGCGATGATAACTAATGAGAATCTGTCTTTTATATCATCTGAAATGATCATGTGATCATCTGAAAGGGGATAATTATTGGATAAAGATACGAAGCAGAAGCGTCCTTACCTAACTTAAATATAAGCAGTCACGATAGCCTCAAAAAAGTGTCCCTTTATGGTCGCCATGAAAGAAATACACACTCCTCTAAAATAACCATAGATTCTGCAGGGTTTTGCTGACTCAAATTACCCATGAAGCTTTTACGCATCCCTCATAGTAATATCAATCATTTTTCCGCATGTTTCGTAGTGGCACGCTCCCGTAAAAAAACATCCAATTCGTCACACAAACACACCACGGCTTTGTTGTGGATTTCTTGAAAACTTGGAATGGAAACGAATGCGGAAAAAACTTGAAGTACACTATAAACTAACCCTTAAAATAATGAGGTTAAGGTGCAAGAAGTTGTCGCCATAGATAAAGCAATACAATATTGAAATATTACACTAAGCTTGGAAACACCTGCATAACTTGGAGTATTGACAATAGAAAATATTGGTTCGAGAAAAGGAAATATTTCAACGTAATATGTTATTGTTTTAACTAACCAGCTTTCCCGTGCGTCTTTTTTGGAGTACATTTCTGATTTCCCTAACGTAAAGGTAGGAAAATACATTTCAGAAATGTATGCAACAGAAACTAGAAATGTTTTACGTTATGGTAAGTTCAAATCTGTTTTTGTATGCTTACTTTATAAATGAGTATTAGTAACTCTGTCTGCCTGTGTGTTAACTTTTCACGCCTTAACTACTTAGTCGATCAGTTGTTCCAGTACCATTGGACTGTACTATTAATAGTACTAGTAATACTACTTGGTATAGGACATAAATAGGATTCCTTTGACCCAGAAACTGACCCAGAACCAGAACCCAGTACTGAAGAATAAATTATTGCTCTTATAATATTTTGTCAGGCGTTATATATTTTTTAAAGGGGCACCGACGAAGCCACGTGTAACAGCTAGTCTATCTATACTATAATATTATAAAGAGGAAAAATTTGTTTGTTTGTTTGTTTGTTTGTATAGAATAGGCTCTGAAACTACTGGACCGATTTGAAAAATTCTTTTACCATTACAAGCCGACATTATCCGTGATGAACATAGGCTACTTTTTACGGCGGGAAAATGCTCCATTCCTACGGGAAATCTAAAATAAAAGTAAATACTAGCTGCTTGGCCCGGGAGATAGCGCCATTTATCCAAAATTCAGTAGATGGCGTTTTATACTTTTCTACGCGGACAAAGTCGCGAGCACCAGATAGTAGGATAATCATCATCATCATCATCTCAGCCGTAGGACGTCCACTGCTGGCATAGGCCTCCCCCAAAATTTTCCAATTGGACCGGTCAGAAGCAGCCTGGATCCACCGTCGACGCGCGGCCCTTATTAGGTCGTCTGTCCACCTTGTGGGTGGACGTCCTGCGCTGCGCTTGCTGGTCCGTGGCCTCCACTCGAGAACCTTCCGGCCCCAGCGGCCGTCGGCTCTTCGTACTATGTGCCCTGCCCACTGCCACTTCAACTTACTGATCCGACGGCTTATGTCGGTAACTTTCGTACGTCTGCGGATCTCTTCATTTCTGATTCGATCTCGCAGTGTAACCCCGAGCATAGCCCTTTCCATAGCTCGTTGAGCGACATTGAGCTTCCTTGCGAGGCCCATAGTTAGAGACCACGTTTCAGCGCCATAATATGTCATCACTGGCAACACACATTGGTCGAACACTTTTGTCTTAAGACACTGAGGAATTTTGGAAGAGAAGATGTCTTGGAGCTTCCCGAACGCTGTCTAGTGCCTAGTAGGATAATATTATTAGAAAAATGTTGGCGTGAATAATGCCTAAAATACAGCTAAAAATAAAAAGCATTGTAAAAATTGTTGGCTAGCAAAAACGCTTGAGGCTTCACCTATGAGGAGATATTGGTGAACGACGAACGGTGACAGCCATTTGCATGATTATGCGCATACCTCATCTCCAATAAAGTAGATTGGAATATAATAAGTCACACATCAACATATTCAGTGGCTACATAAATATCCCTTCATTTCAAATTTAAATTCATTTAAAAATGTATCAAGACGTAATCATTTGTAGTTCGTTCACGTCTCCTTGGTTTCCAAGAATATCTGTAGACGAGAGATAAGTGGATTCGGTACCCACCAGTAATAATAAAAAGAGAGATTTGTATTTTTGTATGTTTATAATAAATTGGTGCTCGCGACTTCGTCCGCGTAGAAAAGTATAAAACGCCATCTACCGTATTTTGAATAGATGGCGCTATCTCCCGGGCCAAGCCGCTAGTATTTACTTTTATTTTAGATTTCCCGTAGGAATGAAGCATTTTCCCGCGGTAAAAAGTATCCTATGTTCATCAGGGATAATGTCGACTTCTAATGGTAAAAGAATTTTTCAAATCGGTCCAATAGTTTCGGAGCCTATTCTATACAAACAAACAAATAATGAAATCTTTCCTCTTTATAATATTAGTATAGATAAACTCAAAACAGTAGTTTTAAATAAGGACCAATTTTAAAAATTCTTTCACCTATAGAAAGCTACATTGTCAGCGAGTAACATCCGTACTAATCCTTGCTAATTTATTCGTTTGTTACACTTTCGAGCAAAAACTACTGAACCGATCACCATGAAATTTTGCATACACATTGTCTGGGACACCAGAAAGGACATAGGGTACCTCTTTCATCCAAGAAAAAAGTACTGTTCCCGAGGGATTATCAAAAATATAAGTGTAACTAACGCCTGGCCAATGTGTTGTAGCAACAAGGCGTCAAGCGTTATAAATGCTTTTATATTTTTAATTTATCATTGCGTACGAAGTCGCGAGCACCAGCTAGTAGGCTTGGGAGCCAAGTGGACGGAGGCCTATATTTTACAAAGTTACGCGGATGAAGTTGCGTGCAACAGCTAGTATATTAAAAACTCCAGATAAGAACTTCAGAATAGGTAGAACTTATGGAACAGGATTAAAAGAAGGCTTAGGTAATATTCCCGGAAGCGAGTTGCTTGTATGTTATTTGTGCAAAAAATGTAGACATAATAAATAATAAATAAATACGATATTTTTAAACATGATATTTAATGGAATCAATTTGACTATTATTAAAATTTAATTTACATAAAAAGCGATATTCGTAAGCAGACAAATTATAAATGAATTCGAACTTTCTATTTTCTTTTGACAATGTCAGGTGTAGGAGTCTCCACTTTTTCTGATAATATCTCGTACTGCGTGTCCAACCTTTAACAAAAAAGAAATATTTAGGCGAGTAAATTACTTTCAAAGTTTCAACACAGCCCCCGATTCCCTACAACACCGAGAGCCAAGCGGTAATTTTACCAACAACCAAAACCCCTAATTTTCAGTTGAAATTCAACAACCAATTTGCGTGCAACTTAAGTGTATCTATACAATTCGCACAAAGACGGAAACTAGTTCAAAGCGAGACACATTGGATGATTAAATCACACCCATTGAGGGCCACTACTCCGTATATATAGAGGTCCTGTACAATTTACCCACATTCAATAGAACCAGGGGGACCCCACATCTCTGAAAGGTCTTCCCCATTCAATCGCCCCAACACAAGAGAGTTTAATCAACAAGCGATCTGTTCTTAGTTTCAACAAAGCGCTTCAGCCAGCAGAACCAAATAATTAAATTTGCCGTCGAAAAACTGCCAACCCTATGGGGGACAAAGGGGAAATGTTGTTTGCAGAACGCAATACTAAATTTTGCATCGTTTAACAACGTGTGACTGCGACGATAAAGTTATAATAGAGGAGCTCTATCGTGACTTGAGATTAGATACAAAGTTTACGGGGATGATCTGATTCGATGAATTTTCTGCAAAGCCAGGCACTAATTTCGTCAATGATTTCCTCTCGGTCCATAATTTGTAAAATGCACGAGAGAGGTGTATCATGATGCGTTGTGAACGTCAGCTGCGGCTCCGATGGTGGGTTGAGCAGTGGTAGCCCCTTAGACTTTCAGAGCATCAGCTGACAAGCATTCCACCAAGATATAGCCAGCTGACTTTTTTATTTATTAACAGTAATACATAAACTATCATCTGATAAATTTTCTATAGGGAGGTAATCACTGAACACGTATATATTCATGTGACCTGCAGACGCATAATCCACCATTTTATAAATAGCTGACAATTTTGTTTCTTCAAAATATTAGGCTAACTATAATTTGATGAATTTTTAATCGGAAATAAATGATTAAATTTTTTTTTATTATGTGCGTGGGCGGCTACCACTCTACTGCTCAACTCACCATCGGAGCCGCAGCTGACGTTCACAACGCTTCATGATACAACTCTCTCAGTCATTTCACGAGTTATCGACTGGGAGGAAATTGGTCATGAAAATCTGTCGCTGGCTCATGGACCATAAGTGTGAATGTTAACAATTTAGAGTTTTTCTTATAAATTTTAGAACTTAAACAGGTTATACATATATAGAGCGGTTTGACTTGGAGTCACATTGATTTTAGTTAGACGGATTTATTTCGTTTAAAACTAAAGCACATGGGGTGCTTTGATAAAATCAGTTAGGACGAACTATTTTATCAAGTACTAGCTGTGCCCGCGACTTCGTCCGCGTGAAATAGTGACTTTGGGTAGCATTTTTAATTATTTAAGCTTTTTATTATACAAATTAGACACATATTAGCTCTAAAAAGAACATTCCAAAGCCGACAATGTCGTATGTCATCCGTGACACTAATCATCTTTCAAAACCCCGAGCGCAGTTTCCATACAAATGACGATACTTCCATACAACCTTTTATCTCCCCTTTCAACCCCCTACAACCCTTTTTCTTATTAAAAAGTAGCCTATGTCTTTTCTGAGGTTCTAGACTACCTGTGTGCCAAATTTCATTTAAATCGGTTCTGTAGTTTTGGCGTGAAAGCGCGACAGACAGACAGAGTTACTTTCGCATTTATAATATTATAGTATAGAAGTATAGATTAATAAGATGTACATACAATAGAATTTAGAGTATTTTTTTTTTACAATTAATTACACAATAATACACAGCCCCAATCAATTATTATTTTTTTATTATTATTTTTTGAAATGTAACACCATACATACACAAAACGTTCTTCTAATTGGTTATTATTTTTTATTTTACAACATTGCATTCATATTCCAATAAAGAAAATTATTATAAATAATTTTTTTCTGTCTATTTTTGAAATGCACCTTCAGATATTATTTCAAATAAGTATATTAAAACAAAACAGTTTCCTTTTTTTCCTTTTTTTTTTATTTGATGTAATACTAGTGGCAAAACCTTACAAAGTTATTTTCCAACAATGTATAAATATATTATCAATTCAATTGAGTATTGAACTCATAATAAATCTGTAAGTGAAGGTATTGCATGTATTTATGTTCCTCCACAACTCTTAAACGAATTAAATGATTTTCATAAAACTTGGTAGATAAACATTTAGACGTACAGGACACAGGATAGGCCACTTTTTATTCTTTTTCAACGCAGACGAACTCGCGGACGTCAGCTAGTACATTCATAAAAATACATAGTACCTAATAATACTTAGTGCCTACATGCTTTTAGTAAATACATCTATATAAATAAAAAAAATGAACCCCTAACTAAATGTGTTGCTAAGCACAAAACTCGAGAACGGCTGGACCGATTTTAATCCTGGCTTCACTCATGGATAGAGGGATAATCAGGAAAGGTTTTTAAAAAAAATGCACCCCGTGTGAAGCCGAGAGCGGGTCGCTACTAGTATCTAATATATAGAACGAAATAGCAATAAGTAAAAATACACCTGTTGTGTATACATATACATTTTTGGTGTACGAATAAGAAGCATTTTTTGTATGACCTGGCCAATTGGACAATGTGTGGCGAGTGCAAAGTGCAGTGAACTGCACAATGACAGATTGTCCATTTGTATGAATGGACAGCAGTATACGGTCGACGACCCGACCGCACCTGGGCTACTCACCCTTACCGCTAGGGTTGTCGCTTCCGCCTATTGCACGCTGAGGGTACCTACATTTTTTTTATTTCACGAGTCCCTTCTCATATACGACACGTTTGGTCTAGTGGCTTACTAGCCACTACTGCCCTAGCTACTAATGCTATTGCCCTAGGGACAAATATTTATGTATTAACATTTACCTTTGTACTTGAGTCTTGGATGTTTGAATTTATGAATTTATATGTATGTATTTACAAAAAAAAAAGTAATACATATATATGTAGTATATCAACTGACTCGTAATAATACAAGCCTATAGTTGCTTAATGTGGAACTATAGAATCTAGATGGTGTTGTGTGGAATGTGTTAAGATATTTATTATTATTATTATTATATACTTTACAGTGCTAAGTTGCTCTTGGTTACCTAGAAATCCAGGTCCCAAGTGTGTAACATCAATGTAGACCTGCATTTAGCAGACATTTGGCTGACAGTACAAAAAAAAGCAACACAATAGCTTTTCATATTTTGATATTTATTTATTTTACAAGAACTTGGCGGCGTTCACGTGACTATACCGTAAATAGATCACAATGAAATTTAATTAGTCTACCAATACTTCTGTAAACTATTTCTTAGTAAATTTATCTGTTATTAGCTGGTGCTCGCGACTTCGTCCGCGTTGAAAAGTATAAAACGCCATCTGCCGTGGAATGGGTCGCCAAAAATATCACCAAGCAGTTGTCATGTTAGTCGCTTCACCGATTCTGGATAGATGGCGCTGTCAAGGTTATCCCGAGCCAAGCCGCTAGGTATTTACTTTTATTTTAGATTTCCCGTAGGAATGAAGCATTTTCCCGCGGTAAAAAGTAGCCTATGTTCATCACAGATAATGTCGGCTTCTAATGGTAAAAGAATTTTTCAAATCGGTCCAGTAGCTTCGGAGCCTATTCTATTCAAACAAACAAACAAACAAATCTTTCCTCTTTATAATATTAGTATAGATAGGTGGCTACCGTGGCCTACCTAAAACACAAGCACCACCATAGATGCTGTAAGTGCGCTGGCCTAATATAGTCATATATTAGGGTTAATAAAAATAAGGCAAAAAGGGCTCTATAGTGTCCCTTACTCACTCAACAGCACACATGCTGTTATTACACTTCTATAAGGGGATGATTGCCCCTTATAGAATCTTATCTTATGTCTTCTATAAGGTTCTGTTGCCGCTATAAGAGCTGCCCAAATGACTCGGAATAATAATTGAAGATTATTATTATTAAATAACAACCATACTTTAGGAAAATAGTTTAGTAAGTACACTATAAATAGTATAGGCCTTAGTATACAATTTTCTTCTGATAGATGATTTTAATTTAACTTAGTTATAGATAGGTTAGTGGCAACCCTAGGGCGAGTTCACGGGTCCCTCGCATTTAAATAACACGTGCATAAAACAACGTATTGGAAAATAAAAGTTTTTTTATTTTTATTTACTCTCGTGTCCCCATGTATTTATTCAGGTTTTTCATGTAATTCAAATTGGAACTCCGGCAGAGACAAAGCTATACAAAAATTCAATGCCCTCACAGCCGTAAGGCCCACTACAGACTAGCCTCAACTTTTGTGGGCACATATTTTTTCAATTAAATAGAATTTAGTAAAATAAAATAATATATATATTATCCAAAAAAAAAAAGAATAATACCTACATGATAGGTATACCCATAAAAAGTTGCAATCAAAGTAGGTTTATGTTCTACTCTGTAAAAGGATTTTTCTAATCATTGAGCAGTCTTTTAATTCAAATCATTTATTATGAACATAAGACTACAAAATTTGAGAAAAAATAAACCCCAAATATATCTCTAAGTATATCATTGTATTGTGTGATTCTTTTAAGTTACTGAAATTCCGCTAAACCGATTTCAATTCCATTTTCACTTATAGAATAAGTGATTTATATAATGATGAAGCTGATATATCTACCTTTGTTTGTACGGTAAAAGTCCCAAACATTGAAAAGAAAATAAAAATCGCCTATCGAATGATGCAGCGAGTGCATATAATTATTAGAAATTATTTCTAAAAATAACCCTTTACTTGTAGTTGGTAAGAGAGGCCCTAAACTGAAATAGGTTAAGTACTCAACTGTCCTATATAATAATCAATCAATATACTAATAATAAATCTGTAGGGGTCGGTCATGGAGTAATTTACATGATACTGAAACTAAATTGACCATTTTTACAATTTCTTTTCTGTATGTATATATGTTCCTCCATCATTTTCATGAAACTTGGTAGATAAACATTTAGAAGTATGGGACACGTGATAGGCTACTTTTTATCTTTTTTAACGCGGACCAAGTCGCGGGCAACGGCTAGTATTAAATGTAAGTTTCACTCTGAAAGTGTAGGGTTACGTACACATTATACCTAGTCGTGTAAGGGGCACACGCGTCGTGTGAAGAGACATTGTCTGATACGGCTTCAAGCGAATAGGGAACGCCATTATCAAAGCGCACGTGTGCTTAACGTGAAACTTTCCCATGATAAACCCTCCTTCGTTGCGGGATCGAAAGGTACAAGACTTACTTACATTACAATTAATTCTAAAGGAACTCATTCAAAGTACACAACAAGACATTTTATATGCTGTGATATATATATATATCTAGACAATGAGAAGAACATAATACATAATACATCCTTACTAATATTATAAATGTGAATGTGAGTTTGTTTGTTACGCTTTCACGCTAAAACTACTGAACCTATTTAAGTGAAATTTGGTACAAAGGTAATCTAGAGCCTGAGAAAGGACATAGGCTACTTTTTGATGCGAAAAAAAGGGTAGTAAGGGGTTGTAAGGGGTTGAAAGTGGAAATAAAATGTTGCATGAAAGTATCGTCATTTTTAAAGCTGGAAGATTGAAACTTATTTTTTATGCTGTTAATCGTTACTAATCCTTACTAATATTATAAATGTGTATAAATGTGAGTTTGTTTGTAACGCTTTCACGCAAAAACTACTGAACCGATCTGGGATTGTCTGGGACACTAGAAGGACATAAGCACCAGAAGGGTACAGTCGGCCGCATAAGTCGATTAACACATTCAAAAGTGCAAAACAAAACTGAACCCTCAACGCGCCATAAGTCGTTGTCACGATTACAGAACAAAATAAACTTCACGTAAAACGACCGTAAAAAGCTTCAGTAAGTAAATAAGTAAGTAAGCAAGTTGGTGTTCAGTTGTTTTGCACATTTGAATGTGTTAATCGACTTATGCGGCCGACTGTACCTTTCATAGTTCAACGCGGACGAAGTCGCGGGCACAAGCTAGTATATTATATATACACGTCACCCACGCAATAGCTAATGTTAATTGAATAGAGATATATGAAGAATAAGTAACATCAATGAGAGAAATGCTATATATAGTAGATTTTATTCAATTCAATCGAGTAAAGGGAATTAGGTACCTACTCTTTATAAATAGGACAATATAGTCTCACCTGGGATTCCTAAGGCGACAATCGGAGATGATGCTGAGGCGAGACCTGGAACCGCTGCTGCTTCTATCCAGCGGCGGAAGGGATACCCGCGACCTGCATTTCAGTAGCACATTATACCACTTAGCGCCTGTTTCACAAACGTCAAGTATGGTCTCCTTGACGTAACTGTCATTTAAAGTCACCGGTAATATAATAATTTGAGAGTTTCGTATGATATTTTGAGAATACAATAAGCCTCCGTACACATGGCTCCCACGTCTAGGATCCCATGGGATATATAGTGACTGTTTCCTGAATAAAGAGAGGGAAAAAAAAGAATCTAACTGTCTACTGATTCCACTCTTGCTTTTTCTTTTAGATTTCGATCGGTCGACGGTAGAGTCACCGGCGCCGTGAAGAGATCCGTCCGCGGGAGTCGGATGCTTTTGGACACTCACCGAAGATCTCTAAAGGATAATATAGCAGTCAAGATTGAATGAAGTTCTAAAACACATTATTAGATAAACAAAATACTTAATGTTATTGTTCGGCAGGCTTATTATCTAAATGCGTCTGCTGAACGACAGGCGAAAAATGCGAAAAACTTGTGCAATATACCACAAAATCGTATCACGTAGCTCATAACACTAGAGTGGTTTGCGTACAAATTAACGCACAAGTGTATAGAATACAATATAAATGTAAAATAGTGTTCGAAACAATAAAAAATATAGTTATTTAGAAGTAACAGTGTTAGAATAATGTATGAGTGAGACATACAATAGAAAAAGAGATAGATATAGTGTACCTACTCATAATTATTATTATTTCAGGCAGTCGTGTCACACTTACACGCTATTGGTTAGCTTCTTTCACTCATGGCACGGCCGCCACTAGTTCCGTAAGTACCTAAATGTTGTATATAAGTAGCACATTTTTCTTGTAAAAAATTCAGTCTGCTGCTTCTTGCTCCGGCAAAATAAAGACCATTTTACCAGTACAAACAAACGTGTTTTGGAAAATACAAACGCTCGCTCCTCTTCGGCTAACCATTGAACGCCAAACGCCTGACCTAATCAAATGCTACGGGGCTGCAGTCCCGTATAGTTATTATGAAAAAACGAAGTGGAAATTCGTATGTAACTAACGATGATGATATAGTGAAACCCTAAAAGTTTGTTACCTTTTCCGCTACTTCCTCTGTTGTATAGTCGGTGACTTTCTGCAGAACCTCGCTCTCGGCTCCAAGTTGATCATCGGAAGATGTAGTGCGGAGGCTATCACCCTGCATCATTATTATTGTATTTTCTACATTCGAACTTATTTACAAATTTTATATTTATTTTTCCGAAACCCTGGTAAATTTAAATTTATAATGACGATATAATGAGAGTTTCTTGGAGAAGCCTAATTATTGATAAATATTTATCTTGATGATGTGACTTCATCTAGCACTCATAGGAATAGATGCCCCTACTAAGGTTTCCTTATATTTTAATCGCTTAATCCGACACTATAAAAGCAGAAGCAACGTCCAAAAAATTTTGCCTGAAATAAGTAAATTAATCCTTAAATCTTAGTAAGCTAAGTACTCGTTCAAGTCAACTCTCCACTTTGTTGGAATGCGGACTCCCCCCCTCCCCCTCCCCCCTCCACAACCTCTAAGCTTTATCCGCTATTGCGATTTTTCACAGTTTCACTCTCGCAAGTGATAACGTAAGTAGACGATTTTCCCGGATCAACGAAGTCTTTATATTACTCAAGTGAAAAGAGACTCTTAGTTATAGATAGAATAAAAAGTCTTTTGGATTTTTTATAAATTATTTGCGACCAAAAAATTCACCACACAAATTTATGCATACGATAAGGGGTAGGTAGGGGTAGGGTTAACATATCTCCGGATTTGTCCTGAGATTTCAGGATTTTTAGGGTACTAACAGGATTGCGGCCGGATTTCGGAAATCTCAGGATTTTTCGATTTTCAATAAAATACAGTAAATTTTTTAGATTTTTTTTTTTTTATTAGAAATATTTCAATCAACCAAAACAAACATTCTCCTTTGGATAGTATCACAAATCAAAGTAATTAACATAATTTAAAACCATAAAATAAATAATAAAATAGGTCACATTGAACACTTGCTTGCTAGATCTGGACGTATAGACAATGGCATTAGTTTCTAGGTACTTACATAGCTTATACTTCTATCCAAAATGTCCACAGATTCATCGTGCGGAAAATTCACCTTCCCCGGAAACCTATCGATGATTTTGTAGAACAAAATAGTACTTAAATAAAATATGGCTAAGCCAATGAGATGAAAGCACGATTGCTTCAAAATTTAAAAAAAAAAAAAACAGGTTTTTCCCGCGACGTAAAACGCTCAATTACTATACTATTTTACATATACATATATACTTACTAATATTATAAAGAGGAAAGATTTGATTACTTGTTTGTTTGAATTGAAGATGTTTGATTGAAAATGGAGCATGAAACTATTGGACCGATTTGAAAAATTCTTTTACCATTAGAAGCCGACATTATCCGAGATGAACATAGGATACTTTTATATATACTAAGTATAGAAAGCTATACGTTATCAGTAGCACTACCATGAGTTGCTATCGAAATCTTACGTTAGTTTACTTCTATCGATAACGAACGTTTCACCATTCAATGTGCTAGTGAATGATTGAACTACTAACGTTACGGTATTTCTCGAGAGCATCAGTCAAATTTGTAACTCATGGTACCGATTTTGTATAGAAATGTCAAGTTAAACGTCAGTCGCTAATGGTCGCTAGCGACTACATTCGATAGGTTTTTCACTTATACAACTCATGTTACCGGTTTTAGTTCTTTGCGTGACCGCTAGAGGCGCTGTACAATTTTTCATACAAATATTTTACGTTCTCGCTCATAGAGATTTCTATCGTCATAAACTCATGGTAGTGCTACAGAAAGTAAGTAACATAGGCTATGTTTTACAAAAAGTTACGCGGACGAAGTCACGTTCAACAGCCAATGCTTTATCAATCATGAATATTCATTCAATATTCAATACTAATAATAAATCTGTAGGGGTCGGTCATGGAGTAATTTATTGTTCAGTTTTTTTCAGCTTTGTTTTCAGAAATATCGTGTATATAGGCTCTATACATGATATTGAAACTAAATTGACCATTTTTACAATTTTTTTCTGTATGTATGTATGTATGTTCCTCCATAACTCTTAAACTATCTAACTGATTTTCATGAAACTTGGTTGATAAACATTTAGAAGTACGGGACACGTGATAGGCTAGGCTTTTATCTTTTTTAACGCGGACGACGAAGTCGCGGGCAACGGCTAGTAAAAACATATAACCAGTATTCTTGTGGGATTTCTTGCAGAGCGGGCATCTCTATGGACGAAGAACTCGGCCACTTCTTTAGAGCCTCATCGGAATTATCTTCTATGACGCTCAACTCCTGCTTGCCCCATGTGTCTTTGGGGGATGGGTCAGGCATTTCGTCTGGTGTCCACGACTCGTTTCGGTTCGGGATAAAACATGGCGGATACGCCGTCGGGTCTTCTCCCGGATCGTGCCGATAGAAATTCCTTCCAACCAGTGTGAAGTGAATATTAATAGATATTTGCAAGTGGGAGACAATTTTGCGTTTTCTATGTATACTTACTAATATCCTTCCTTACTACTTAATATTATAAACAAGCTGGTGCCCGCGACTTCGTCCGCGTTCAAAATGCCTTTCTCGATAAATGGACTATCCAACAAAGAATATAATTTTTCAATTCGAACCAGTAGTTCCCGAGATTAGCGCATGCAACCAAACAAACAAACAAACTCTTCATCATCAATACAATCAATACTAATATTACGTATGCAGTATGTATGTACGTTCCTCCATAGCTCTTAAACGAATTAATTGATTTTCATAAACTTTTAGACGTACAGGACACGGGATAGGCTACTGAGGCTACTTTTTCTTTTTCAACGCGGACGAAGTCGCGGGCGCCAGCTAGTCTTTATATAATAGTCTAGAAGTAGGTATAGATTCAAGATGTTTTAGATCTAGTCGTCATGTGAGCTTGTACTGGCAAATTACAATGATAATTATGTTTAAGTCGTTGATAGTGCCAATTTTGTCATTTACCAATCTATAAGCTGTAACCAAGCTTCCGAAGCACAATACACTGTAAAGAAAATATTCTGTTTCTCCATGTAACTTTCATAGACAATTTTGTAAGCCTCCTCTATGATCTCCTCTCGAATGTCAAAAATTAGTAAATCGTTTTCTTCTTTTTGAAATATTTCGGCCCTACAATTTATATATACTTACTTAAATAAGTATTCATTAAATCAACCTACTAAGTAAGAAGAGCTCAAGTTAAAATAGAATTACTATAACCAGGTTCTTTCCGGTACTTCTTTCGGTAGAGCAGCCAATAATCTTTGATCATCTAATAACTGCAGTTTCCTTCCTCTTCTGGATATCTTAAATTTCTGAGATGCCGTCGCTCTACCGGCAGCACTACTTGTCATTGTTTTTTCAATGAATAATTTTGTGAAAATATAAAAATTGTTTAATATTTTTATACGTAATATTGAATATTCAAAAAAATTGGCAACTCACTATTCTAACTTATAATTGACATTACTATAGGTATATGGGTATGCTATAGGTATCCATATCTCTATGATTAACTTTTTTAAATTATAAAATGTCAGTATTATAAATAAAAATATTTTAAACGTGCGTTTTCAGTTACATTTATCAAAAAGTTGGCGCTTCTAACCTTTCTTTTAATATGTATAATTATTATTATTAAAAGTGTTAAAACCATTAGGTATTTCTTATTTAATTTATCCGTAATAATTTCATACGTTATATTTACAACCTATTTTATTTGCAAATTTAAAAATAAAAATTGTAAAAAAGAAGTAGGTTATCTGTGTTATTTATGCTTACATAAGAGTAAAATATTTCTCATTATCTATCAGTTTGAGGATTATTCACCTAGGCAATATACAACACACACAAACAACACGGACAGATAATTAATTTATTCAACTTCTGCAAATTGATTAAATTAGGCGCTACGTAATGCTAAAGTAAAGTCTATGTAAACGAAAACAAAAGTGGCCAGAAACAACTTGGACCATAGTGCAGTAACGGATGACAGCTGTTTAAAAACACAAAGTTGACAAAAACCGAGCGGCTATTTACGAAAACGGGGCTTTTTATCAACTTTTAATTAAACCAAAGTAAAAAAAATGATTGTGAATTTCCAGTAAAAGTGTGCTGCTTATAATGAGTGTATATTTTCTGTGTTTACTATTTTCCATTGTTAGCTAACGATGTATACTTTAAAAGGTATTTTTCCTGAACCAAGTAAGTCTCGCTTCATTTCATCATATTTATTGTACCTACGTAGTTATAATAGTATTATTATTTTTTTATTGTTGTCATGGCTATTGTACTAACTAAAAATAGAAGCAATAGTTCAATTTGTTGTGAACATGTAACTATAACAACATCCCGTGACGTACGTATAATTACGTACGTGATACAAATTGGATTGAAAATATCTAAAACTAGCTGGTGTCCGCGACTTCGTCTGCGTTCTCTATAGCCTATAGCCTTCCTCGATAAATGGACTATCTAACACAAAAATAATTTTTCAATTCGAAAGTTCCTGAGATTCGCACGTAAAACCAAACAAACAAACAGCTTTATATATTGGTATAGATTTCGTGGGTTAATGTTTCAGAAAAGGAACAAAAGAAAAATTTCATTAGAGAAAACATGAAGCAGCTAAAATTTATACAGGGGAAGTCACCTAAAGAGACAAAGATATCCTTTAAGAACGGACCGCGTCCACCCAATGCTGGCACCACAGAAAGGCCCCTTGGGCAATCGAAGTCTAATTCCTCTGATAAGAGTGGCAAGGTTACTTTAAACGTTGGAAAAACATGCTTGATGGCACGCAAAAAACATTCCGAAGTCAAAATTAGAAAAGGTGATGATTGTGTTATATATCCCTAGCTTTCATTAATTCATCAAGTAATATATATATATGCTTCTGGTCCAACACATCTCCAAAATCTCAAATGCCCTAATGGTGAATTGGGGATCATCTATTTGGGATTTAGTCAATTTCAGGTTCAGTCGATTTAGGATTCAATCAATTTCAAATTCAATTTGGGATTTGGTTGTAATGGACCGGGCGCTTATATTTATATTATCAAATTAACTTAATAACATTTAAAAATCTCATACATTGTAAACATAATAAACATTTTCATAAAAAATTTTTACTTTCTAAAACAATGTCTTATAAGTGAGGTCCTAATCAGTTATTTTGCTATATTTTCATAATTTAAACTAATCTATTTTCAAAACCAGCCAGTATTAAAATTTAACGCTTCAACAGGTGATATGGCTGAATTTTTAAAAAGGAAAGAGATAAGACAAGTCAAGGCCACCGATGAGTCTAACGAAGAGGAGGTCAACTCGTCCGATTCCTCCGGGCGTCTCCGTGATATAGGATGTCAGACAATGGAATCGAGTATCCAGCAGAACACGACGGAGAATACTCAATTGACCATGTTGTATCCTAAGAAGAGTGATGAAGACGCCGATGCAAAGTTAAAAGCCAGCGGAGATATGGGTCATTATCCGAAAGCTGCTATCCCGACTCAAAGGTCTCCGAGACATATCAGAGCTGGTGATGACATTGAAATGGAGAGAAATCGCAGTAGACTTAACGCTATATTGGAAAGGGATCAGAGGAAGGAAAGCAATACAAGTAGCACTAAGGATCCGTACCTTCCGTCGGGTATTAATTTTTCTTACATGTTTGCTAGAATCACTTTTCTCTAATGCTAGGTTTTACCTGCGACTTTGTCCGCATCCGAATCGCTACCAAACATCACAGCAACACCCGCCAATTTGTTGTCTGAAAATTTCATCAAAATCGGTTTAGCGCTTTTGGAGTCCATATATACAACTAGCTGTTGCCCGCGACTTCGTCCGCGTTAAAAAAGATAAAAGGTAGCCTATCACGTGTCCCATTTCTGAAAACAAAGTAAATTATCCATGGCCGATCCCTACATATTTATTACTAGTGGGTGCCCGCGACTTCGTCCGCGTTAAAAAAGATAAAAGGTAGCCTATCACGTGTCCCATTTCTGAAAACAAAGTAAATTATCCATGGCCGATCCCTACATATTTATTACTAGTGGGTGCCCGCGACTTCGTTCGCGTTGAAAAAGAAAATATTGACTTGACCCAGGCAAACGTTATTTTGCAACTATCACTTAGCTACCGAAAAAAAAATTCTTAAAAATCGGTCTTAGAGATTGGACGTCATACTACATCAAAATTCTGAACGCACCTATAAATATTTGACAACCAAGTGACAATTGTAGACAAAATACATCAAGCTGTTTCACAGCTAGGAACATTTTGTGTAATGTCATCTCATATCATCTTATATCGCTGTGACGACGATGGTGCCGCCATGCGACAGTAGGGCCCAATTATTTATGTTCTTATATGATCCCTCGGGAATACTTAGTCCTTTTTTTCTGGATGAAAGGTACCCTATGTCCTTTCTGGTGTCCCAGACAACGTGTATGCAAAATTTCATGGTGATCGGTTCAGTAGTTTTTGCGTGAAAGCGAGACAGACAGACAGAGTTACTTTCGCATTTATAATATTAGTATTGATTATAGTCACTGGTATAATACCTGATGAGTAAATTTCCCCACTTGTAGGCTATCAGAAGGGTGTGTTACCGAAATATTTGAGAGAAAAGAAGGAGCAAGGTCCCAAAGAGGCGGAGGGGGTGAAGGCGGATGACCTGCAAGCCCCTTGTCCCCCCGGACACGTGACTCTGCCGGACACCGAGCGGAAGGAGACCTTGCGTATGCTTAGAAATAGTAAGTTTTTGTCACATTTTTTCAAAGAGATTTATGTTCCCTTGTTGGCCAAGAGATGGAGTTGCTAGTCTGATTTGACGACACGTTTGGTCTAGCGGCTAGTAACCCTAGCTGTTAACCAAACGGTCGGGGGTTCGAATCCCGCTAGGGTCAAAATGTTTATGTGTTAGCATTTTACCTTTGTTTTTTTTAGTCATGGATGTTTTCTATTTATAATAATATGTATGTATTTTAAAAAAATTTAAAAAAAGCATTATTTGCTTACTTTGAAACTAGATGTGTGTGTGTAATGTGTGAAGATGAAAAAAAAATTGTGTAATTATTTCCATTTGAAGGTATTTGAACATATTTGAAATTATGCAAAAAAAAAAAAAAAACTAAATTAAAGATAAAATCCAAGAGAAAAGATATAACCTAATCACTGATTGATGGTTAGTTCTGGTTTTCAATGACTAAAATGAAATAATCGGGGATCAACAGTTTAATGATGCCATCTCTTGTGCTAGGTTAGAATAAACTAAAAAGTGTTATCCCACAGGATGAGTTATCCCACAGGTTGTCAGTGCACTCGTACTAACCTAACCCCCCGGTGTTGCTCGTGTCCTTTGGCTACGATAGCCATAGCCACGTACCATCCAAGGGGCACGGTCAGCCTTGAAAGTATTAAAAAAAAAATGATTGCAATGGTGTCTCGCAGGCTTTGCCGAGTTGGTCGGGGAACTGAACAAATTGCCAGTGAAGACGGACACCCTGAGGATGAAGAACAGGAAGATGGAACTGGAGAAGCAGCTGGCCAAGCTGGAGGAGGGCATCAAGGTGTTCTCGAGGCCCAAGGTGTTTGTCAAGATTGGAGAGTAACGGTCACCGTCTGCCAGTCACCGTCCCAGTACAAAATTGCCATGTGATTGAAAAAAATGTATGCGTAAAAAATTCTCGTGATGATCGTAAGAGTAAGTTGTTTTAATATGTTAATGTAATATTACTATTGTATGTTGTCTATTGTAATAATATACTGGTTTATTTGTATAGTTTATTTGGGTTTTTAATATATTTACAAGTGTCTATAGAAACGGACCTGTTCCGGCTTTTTTGGCTTAGCTTAAGTCTAATCTACCTTGAGCACTCATCTGCGCACTAGCTGGTGCCCGCGACTTCGTCCCTTTGAAAAAAAAAAAAATATAAAATCTTGAAAAATATTATATTTAAGTAAAATTTTGTTGTAAAGTAAATTTACAAACAGACTGACTGTTACTTTCACATTTGTAATATTATATTAGTATGGAAACTGGAAATACTTGAAAGCTTTTATATTATTCACTAGCTGGTGGCCGCGATTTCGTCTGCGTTGCAAAGTATAAAACGCCATCTACCGTGGAATGGATCGCTAAAAATATCACCAAGCAGTTGTCATATTAGTCGCTTCACCTGAGATGGCGTGTCAAGTGTATCGCGGGCCAAGCCGCTACTATTTACTTTTATATTAAATTTCCCGTAGGAATTAAGCATTTTCCCGCGGTGAAAAGTAGCCTATGTTCATCAGGGATAATGTCGGCTTCTAATGGTAAAAGAATTTTTCAAATCGGTCCAGTAGTTTCGGAGCCTATTCTATACAAACAAACAATCAAAATCTTTCCTCTTTATAATATTAGTATAGGTGACAAAAATTAAGTTAAAATAATAATTGTGTTTGTAATTAAAAAGTATATTTGTACTAATAAATAACACTTTAAAAGACTAGAACAGGTAACTTGGATGTTAAAGAAATTTTCACAATAAAACTAAAATAATTATTAGATACTCTATCTATATAGTTAATGGAATAATTAGATTTCATTGACTAAAACACCAATTAATACTTTTTTAATGATATTATCTAAGAACTCGCCTAGATTCTTTTTTAAAGTAGTTGAAATATTGCAACATAAGAAAAGACTTGAAGTTTTTTCTGATAAGGAATAATGAACTTTATAGCACTCGTAATAAAATTCAAAATTAACTGAGTACACATCTAGAATTTACCAAAAAAATATTACGTATCTAAAATTTTTTTTATTTACTATTGAGCCTTACTTACCACATTTTTTAATGATCTTTTAATTTTATCTTGTGGACTGTTATTTAAAAAAAAATTTGGTTCAAATTTATATTAACTAAAAAAAATATTCATTTTATTTATTCTCATAATTTTCACAATTTTATTTATGAAAATTATTTGCCATTTATGATTTAACTTATATTTTTGGCTTCAAGGTAATTTTGAACTTTTCAGTTAAAACCTTAAAGCGCAGTTAATTCTCTACTATTTAGTTAACTAAAATAGAACTGGTTAATTAATTGTAATACTTGTTTTATCTCTAATACTCTGGAAGTTTTATAATTTTCTAACGTGTTGGAACAAGTGATCGTTGAAAACGATCGGCCCTCTCCTGTACTGTTGCTCCAGATCTTGGTACCAGGAGTAAAATGAGAAATCGGGGAAAAAGAATTTTATTTCTCTCTCCGCTGATGTTACAGAATCTGAAATTAAAAATATAACAATCTATATAAAAACGTTGTGTTCGTTTATGTATCAAAAACTTGAAAACTAGCTGATGGATTGACTTTATATTTTTACACAATATGCAATCCGCTTCCAGGTTTGATCTTATCTATATTTTGCGTAATAATATAATCTGGATCGCGAGAAAATAGCTTTTTCTTTTACGGCGCCATCTGCCGAAAACGAGGAAAACTAACTCAAACTCAAAACCACAGCAAAGTGTGTTCGGGCTTACCTAGTTAGTTATGCAGGCTAACGTTTAACTTGATGGTAGATGGTTACCATCGCCTATAACATTATTTACAACTAGCGACCAGCTCCCGGCGTCGCCCGGGGTGCTTTTTTTTTCCGTAAAAACCTTCCCAGATTATTTCTCTAACCATGAGTGAAGACTGAATTAAAATCGGTCCAGCCGTTCTCGAGTTTTGCGCTTAGCAACACATTTAGGGATTCATTTTTATTTATAAAGAAGAAGACTAGCTGATGCACGCGACCTCATCCACTTATAATTATTATATATAGACAATATAATGCTTTAACCTCTCGTTGCTACAACACTTTGGCCAGGCCGCAGGCGTTAGTTTTTTATTGTATTTTAGATCATGGGTGGCCAACCTTTGGTCAAGTTTTTCAAGAGATTTCCTACCTAATTTAGGTATGCAAGTGCACATTCAGTCATTCAGTATCGGCCGATAAAAAAGTTTGGCGGGCTTCACAATCAACCTTCAAACTAAATTATAAGCCAACTGCTTGATCAGTATTGCCACTTGCCAATTGTTTCATTGGTCGACTCGGCCAAAAGCTTCAGTTCTAAGTTGGAAAGGTCGTACATATTACGTTGTACATACAGTCAGCATTAAATACCTGTAGCATTCAAAGTGCCAAATACACTGCAACACATCTTTATTCCCTTGAATATGCGAGCAGCCCAACTCGACTAAACTATAGTCCAATATAGGATAGGAAAGTCTGTAGTCTGCGGGGACTCTTTTAGGCTACCCAATTTATGACTGACAGATTTCATAAACCGAGTAGTTTGTCATCATCATAAATAGCCTCTCGAAAAGTATACACCTATTGAAAATTTTGGAAATATTAAAAGTTATTGACTTCCTTACCCGATCCGTGGGCAACATTTCTAGTGTCTGAAATTCCAAACATTCCCCTCAAACAATAAGGATCCTGGAATTGAGCTTTGTACACACTGGTGGGACCCAGTAATTTTCGCCACAGCTCAATTGCATTTTCGTGTCCTATTATATGTAGATCTATGCTGCCACTGTAATCAATAATAAGTATGATTATGATCTTGAAATATTATAAAAAAAAAATCTTAAATTGTTATCGCTTTTTTGGGTAGAATATTTCGTTGTGTTTCATTTTCCCACAACTACCCTAACCATAGGGTTTCTTCTAAGTTTCTTCCTTTACTTTCAAAAGAACAATATGTAGTTAAAACACAATCAAAAATAAAAATATTTATTTTTTAAAAAACTAAACAACTTAAATTGTGTGTAACCATGTTAAAAATATTGTAAAAAAAATACTCGCTGGAGTCGCTGGTGCCCGACTTTGTCTGGTGATAATACTTTTTGTATAATATTTAATAAATGATAGGAAGCGGGAAATTTAAGATTTGATGTACCTTCAGTATTCCAACAAACTCTTACCTCGTCATAAAAGTAACGAGACGGTTGTAAAAGAATTTTCCCATGTGTTCTTTGTAAAAGGAACCCGCGGCTGTAGAATCTAAGGAAACCCTCTTCGTTTTCACAACAACGAATTTATTCTTTATAACATGTCTAATGTACGACACTGCAACTGGATTCTTTACGGCGTGAGGTTTTATTATTGCTAAGGTCAATTGTAATTTGTCCATGGCGTTTGTCTTCCCTAATCTGTAAATTCTCATATTTTCCTAATTTGCTTCATTGTGTGAAAAGAATACTAGATCGATATGTGAAATAAAAACACATTTAAAATAATTTTCTGAAGACTGAAGGTGAAGATGGGTGAAGATTGAAGAACGAAATGAGGTTAAAAATTATTTTTGACATTGATTGACATTGTACCTACCTACTTGATCTACAAATAAATAAACCAAAAATGAACAATCAGCTGTTTACCACAGAATAAACAATAATGCTAAGGTCGTGTGGCTGTAGTTCAAAGAGTATAGTAATTAACATAGAATAATAACTAAAGCAATAATAAGGTAAGTTATAATTCAAAAAACATAATTATATTCTCTAGCGAGCTGTAGTTCGACCGCAATACCGCATCGAAGGTCAGCTTCAGTATTGGTTATTGTATTTAGTTTGTGATTTGAACACCGTTACTATACTAGATAGATAAAATGACTGGTTAAGGAGTATTTCATCTATACTATAACTTTAAACTGAGAGCGTGAAAAAAACTTTTAAAGAAAAAAAGAGTCCGGTAGAGAATTTGTATTCATTGAATTTTTCAATGTTTGAAGGTAAGGTGCAAAGTTTTGATCTCCTTGTGTTTGTGTTGTGACTTTATAGTGTTCTGTTCTGTGGTTTTAATTGTTTGTTGTTCTGTGTAACACAACAACACACATCGAACAATATTACAATATTATTTATTAAACAATTCAAAGAAACTTAATTGTACAAAACTTAATAATTAATTATAATTAAATAGCTTCTAATTTGTCATTTGATTCGTTCGGCTGACTTAGCTTAATGTTTATTTGTGTCCATATTCTTTAAAAAATAAAAAGCATGATGGAGCTAAAGAGAAAAGCCGAAGATTTTTCATTAGTTCCTGCAAAGAAAACATGTCACGAGATATCCGTGGTTGGCACTAGAGAGAAAGCTGTGGTAACGTCTTCGGTAAGTGCTACATTGCTTTTAAAACCACTTTTTATATGTATAAATTACTAAGTGTTTTCTTGGTTAGAAAATCTACCTACCTACTCCTCAAATGTGTGGTTGTGCTTTTTAATTCTAATTAAAATAATAATAATAAACGAGCCAGCATCATCCCCTAACAACAGGCTCCTGCATTGGTCCTCAATCCTTTTTTAAAAATAATCCTTAGGTACTTAAAAAAATGTTTTGAAAAGTTAACAAATAATAATGCATCTGCAATTTTAATTTATTAAATTGTTTTTGAGAAACAAAATTGGTGATCAATATACTATTTTATTTATTAAATAATATAATCAAACTTTTTAGTAGAGAATTTAAATAAAAAAAATTGAAGGAGAGTTTGAATTACTTTGAATATCCTATTTTTAGTAAGGAACTAACTCCATATGCACATTTGCAAAATATGCAGAAGTTCCACATTTGCAGATGTGGATGCAAATATAACTAAGGATAATACTTAGGACTTGATTGCAATCTATAACTAGGTCTATCATCTGTCTAGAAAGCTAATTTTACAAACTACATTTCCAGGTCCCTCGCACATCAAATCTTTACGCGCCCATAATGCTACTCGAGGGTCACCAGGGAGAAATATTTACAGCAAAATTCCATCCAGAAGGAAGGCATTTGGCTTCAGCTGGATTTGACAGACAAATTTGTATGTACTCTAAGCTTTTTTATTATTTGCGTACTACGTTTTGCCCATGACTTGATCTGCACCAATTTTTCTTATTCCTCAGCAAGGCTTCTTTTATAAACTTTTTACAATATATATTTAATTAAAAAAAACCAATAAAGTGTAAAACCTTAAACTAGTCACCTAAACCTTAACCTTAAACCTTACTGGTCCACCGTTGGCTAGGGTTGCAGAGTGAGGAACCTCCTGACAATTTGTGTATCCCTTGATCTAGCCATTCAATGACAGCCTCTTGAGCTGTTGGTCTTGAGGTATATTATTATAATATTACCTCAAGAGGCTTGCACTAAATGGATCGATCAAAGGACAGATACAGAAGACGGTACTTCTTGACTGTCACCAATTATAAAGAGTTCCACACTCTGCACTGCAGTCCTAGCCACTGGTAGCTTTGGGTTTTGCTTTTTTTTATAATATTTATTTTTATCAATACTAATAATAAATCTGTAGGGGTCGGTCATGGAGTAATTTACTTTGTTTTCAGAAATATCGTGTATAATATATACACAATATACACAGCTCTATACATGATACTGAAACTAAATTGACCATTTTTACAATTTTTTTCTGTATGTATGTATGTATGTATGTATGTATGTGTGTACGTACGTTCCTCCATCACTCTTAAACGAATTAACTGATTTTCATGAAACTTGGTAGATAAATATTTAGAAGTACTGGACATGTGATAGGCTACTTTTTATCTTTTTTAACGCGGACGAAGTCGCGGGCAACAGCTAGTAATAAAATAAAAGGGTTACTTGGAGCCAAAGTGTTATTAAACATCATACAAAATTATAATTATGGATTTTTGTTAACTTCAGTCGTGTGGAATGTGTACGGTCAGTGCGAGAATGTGATGGTGATGAAAGGTCACTCGGGGGCCATACTGGAAGTGTGCTTCAACACGGAGGGGAACCACCTCTACTCGTGCGCCACGGACCAGACGGTGGCCGTTTGGGACGTACCCACCGGAGTCAGGATAAAGAAGCTCAAGGGACATACCAATTTCGTTAATTCAGTTTCAGGTATATTATATCATTTCATTATTTATGACATACTTTTTCAGCTTCATTTTCAGATATCAAGATCAAAATATTTATTTAACAATTAGGTTTCTACAAGATGATTGTCATAATAAATTTAATAAATATGACGATCCTGAGAAGAAAACCCGAAAGGATACTATTCTTTTGTCATCTTTAAAATATAAAATAACAACATATTGCACTTAATTTAATTAATTGTCTATACAAATATTATAAAGAGGAAAGATTTGTTTGTTTGTTTGTATAGAATAGGCTCCGAAACTACTGGACCGATTTGAAAAATTCTTTTACCATTAGAAGCCGACATTATCCGTGATGAACATAGGCTACTTTTTACTGCGGGAAAATGCTTCATTCCTACGGGAAATCTAAAATAAAAGTAAATACTAGTGGCTTGACCCTAGTACCCCAATCTTTTTAATAACAAAATAAACTTCACGTATGTTTGTACGTTCAAGTTCGTTTTGTTCTCTAGTCGTGACAATGACTTATGATGCGACAAGTGTTCGATTATGCGACTTATGCGGCTGATTGTACTTACCATAGAAATCTTCTGGCCGTCTGTCTCTAGTTTAACTAGAGGAAAACTAAAGATTGTCTCGACTTCCAGGTGCCAGAAGAGGTCCAGAACTCCTCGTCTCCGGCTCGGACGACAGCACGGTGAAGTTATGGGACGCGAGAAAGCGAAACCCCATAGCCTCCCTCGACTGCGAATACCCCGTAACGTCGGTCCTCTTCAACGACACCACCGAGAAGATCATCACCGGAGGCCTCGACAATGTAATCAAAGTGTGGGACATTAGAAACAATCAGATATCTTACAAGATCAAGGGACACACGGACACGATCACAGGTAAAAAGAAAACGTATAAAATATATTGAAAACTATTTCAGGTGTCGCTCGATCGGCTGATATTTAAATAAAAAAAAATTATATTGTGTGGATTAGTATGGACTGTTACCACTCGCATATTTTTCCTTTCAACGCGGACGAAGTCGCGGGCACCAGCTTGTACATACATATTATAACATCAGGTACAAAGGTAAATGTTAACACATAAACGTTTGCCCCTAGCGGGATTCGAACCCGCGACCGTTTGGTTAATAACAGCTAGGGTTATCTATACTATACTAATATTATAAAGAGGAAAGATTTGATTGTTTGTTTGTTTGTATAGAATAGGCTCCGAAACTACTGGACCGATTTGAAAAATTCTTTTACCACTAAAAGCCGACATTATCCGTGATGAACATAGGATACTTTTTACCACGGGAAAATGCTTCATTCCTACGGGAAATCTAAAATAAAAATAAATACTAGCGGCTTGGCCCGGGAGATAGCGCCATCTATCCAAAATACGATACGGTAGATGGCGTTTTATACTTTTCTACGCGGACGAAGTCGCGAGCACCAGCTAGTGTACCAATCGTTGTAATGTAGCCAGTAGACCAATCGTTTATATTGAAGTTTATTGACTATAAGTTATTATTAATAATAATAATAAAATGTTGTGCAGGCATGTCCCTGTCGTACGACGGGTCGTACCTGCTGTCCAACGCGATGGACAACACGCTGAGGATTTGGGATGTGAGACCGTTCGCTCCGTCCGAGCGATGCGTCAAACTCCTCTCCGGACATCAGCACAACTTCGAGAGGAACCTGCTCAGGTGCTCTTGGTCCTCCGATGGATCCAAGGTAACAGACTACATTTCTCTGGTACCCACTGAGGTTACCTTGGTTAGAGGTACCCACTAAGGTTACCTTAGTTAGAGGTACCCACTAACCACTGAAGTTACCTTAGTTAGAGGTACCCACTAACCACTAAGGTTACCTTAGTTAGAGGTACCCACTAACCACTGATGTTACCTTAATTAGAGGTACCCACTAACCACTGAAGTTACCTTAGTTAGAGGTACCCACTAACCACTAAGGTTACCTTAGTTAGAGGTACCCACTAAGGTTACCTTAGTTAGAGGTACCCACTAGCCACTAAGGTTACCTTAGTTAGAGGTACCCACTACCCACTAAGGTTACCTTAGTTAGAGGTACCCACTAGCCACTAAGGTTACCTTAGAGGTACCCACTTAGAAATGGGACTATTGATTAAGTTGATCTGTGGTTCCTTTTGATTTGCTTTCATCGTAGGAGACATAGGCTTTCTAATATAGTCGACCGAATGGTCTACGGGTACTGACCTGTAATATATACCACTGGACAGGCTGCCCCATAAACAAATGACACCTAATTTTTTGTGCCATTTTGAAACGCCGCCCTCGATTGTCCCGAGAACGAATTTTGACGTTTGCGTATATATTTTTGCGTCATGCGGACATCACTAATTTTAATTCCATGCACACTCGTTGATGAAACAAAAATAATTTGACAGCGGCCTATCCAGTGGTATAAATATATATTGCAGGTCAATGGTCCACGGGTCTCCTCATTCCTCTCGCATAGCTCTCGTTGAGCGACATTGAGCTTTCTTATAAGGCCCATAGAGCTCACATTTGTCATGACAATGATGGGTTGGTGTGTGTCCAGGTGGCGGGCGGTTCGTCGGACCGGTACGTGCACATCTGGGACACGACGTCCCGCAGGACTCTGTACAAGTTGCCCGGACACAACGGCTCAGTCAACGACGTCGTCTTCCATCCCACCGAGCCCATCGTCCTCTCCGCATCCAGCGACAAGCATCTATACTTGGGGGAAATCGAAAATTAAACTTACTTAGTCTTACCAAACTGCATTTTCATTTTCACTGGCTGCATTACCTTGTTAAAAGGGAAGGTCAATCAAATTAAACATTTTAAAATAAACTATTACAATTATGTCCAATAGGAAACTCTAGACTTACATATTCTGAAATTATTTTAATGAAAAAATTAGTGGAAAGATTAGTATCATTTTAAAATTTTGATTAAATAAATGGGCCATTTTTATAATTCGGACAGGCTTATGATAATAAGTGGCTATTTATTACTTTTTTTCCAATAATTCATATTCACTTTGACAAATTATATTTCTAAAATGTATGCTACATGAAAACCAATGAGCTTCGTATTGTACAATGTTTATTAAAATAAAATTCTCAAATAAATATATGATTTTTAAAGTCAAAAACATAAATCCTTCGGGGGCGGTACTTCAGGTATGAACCCTAGTTCAAAATCTTCACTCTCAAACGCTTTTAAAACGTCCTGTGGCAATGTTTCCGTTTGACTATAGATATTGTTACCATTTTGGTCCGGAACACTATCGTTACTTGCCATATTAAACACGTTACTAGGTATTGGAGACTTCAATGTATCATTTGTACTTGGAAAAGATTTATTTTGACGAAACGGATCATTCGTATCGACACTTCTGGTACCGTTTGTGAACATATTTGTTTGCGTCGGACTGTTGAACACATTTTGATTTGCTTGTTTGAACAATGAATTCGCTTCTTGATTTGCAAAAACTTGTTGATTCGCTTGTTTAAATATTGATTGAGCTCCATCGTTTGTGTTCATACTGTTATCTGCAAACGCATTATGAGTCGGTTGACTCGGGCCGAACACGCTTTGATTGGCCATTGCAAAAACAGATTTTGCATCTGAATTTTGGTTCGGACCGAAAATAGAATTTTCATTTTGATTGAAGACTGGTGTGTTTGTGTTTTGAACTGCGCTCCGGAAAATGGAAGAAGCGATTTTGTTGCCCGTGTCCAAACTCGTATTATTAGTGAAGGGCGAAAGAGGTGTTTCACCCTTGAACAAGCTTCTGAACAACTTGACTTGTGTTGGAGAAGATTGCAAAAGCCATTCGTACTTTAATCTCGCTTCCTTGAAAATATTATCCATATATTCAATCTGTAAAAAAATATTTAAATTTATAGGAGAACTAGCTGGCGTGGCGCCCGCGACTTCGTCCGCATTGAAAAATAAAAAAGTAGCCTATCACGTGTCCCGTACTTCTAAATGTTTATCTACCAAGTTTCGTGAAAATCAGTTAATTCGTTTAAGAGTGATGAAAGAACATACATAGATACAATACCTACACTTACAGATTTATTATAAGTATTGATTGATTGATGATAATTTATAAGAGAATACCAAGGCCTAGGCATAAAAGAAGATGCAAACCACAAAACTGTTAAGGCAACTGACGGACTGAATCTTTTGTTCTAATGTTGAAGGCAACCCAAGTATCACAAGCACATAGGTTGTAAAACAGGTGAAACCTTGAAAAGAGTATTAAGGTGAGAACCTTAACCACTCAAAGCTAAAAAGTAAATGACTAGAAAAGCATAGACCTTATGAAAGGTTTAAGGTTTTTTACATGTAAGAAAGAAGTCTTTGAAACATTATAGAAAAAAAATTCAAGAATACTTGAATTACATAATAATTCAATCAAAATTACTATAAAAAGAGGAAACAGTATTACTTTTATAACCGTTAAAAAAACTACCTAAAAAGAATTATCTCGAAGATGATTTCGTTGATAGATCGATTTCGGGTATCCGGTCCAAACGACATCTGTTATCAAGTAGTGTTAAGTAGTCAAAAAAGGTATTGAGTTCGTTCACTCAGCACTAGATGGCGTTAGCTGTAGCAAGCAGTATTACTTTTGTAACTGTTCCATTAAAAAAACTACCTAAAAGAAATTTTCTCGAAGATAAGACCCTGATAGATCGATAGTATACAAGAATTCCTCATTTAGTATTATAAGATAGATTTTACACGGACTTACAGCTTCGTTTAGAGTGTTATTAGCTCTTGCTTCATAAATGAACAATCTTGCTTCCTCCGGTGAGAGCTGGGTCAAGCCGGGCACACTCGGTTTCTCCTTGAATGGTGTATACCCCGACAGAATCCACTGCCCCCCTTTCAATGCTGTTTGTATATCGGTTTGCACTTGATACATAAGTTGTTCATCAGTGAAACCAACTGGCGACGTCTGAGTCTGAGGGGCTGGTTAAAAGAAAAATATATATATTTTTTAAGCCCAAATTGTAAATACATGAAAAAGAATTATATTATTGCTCATGACGACTCACCATGATAACTGGTCCACGGTGCGTAGACATGTTCGAATCTACAATTTTGTCCGTAACGACAATTGCCTTGACGAAAAAATTTGCACACAACCATGTTATAAAAATTCTCTAGAAAGGCAAACTATAGATAAAAAATATTCTAGGTATACTTTTTAAGTTTATGGGAGATTTAAATTTATAGGTATTCAATTTTCATTCTCTCGATTCGAAGAACTGCTAGAAATGCAGATAAGATAGACCAAATTTAATCGCAAACTTATATTGAATAATCAATGCTTTTACAAATTGAGAATTCACAAATATGAATCAGTTATGCAATATTTAAATATTAATCGAAACAATTTAGTATTTAAAAATGATTTTAGAATAAATTAAAAATATTCTAATTAGTCCGGAAAATTATGTTTTGTAACTTTTGTATTCAAAATTATTCAAATTTCAAAATTCAATCAAGCAATGGTTTTGTTTTGACTTTGTTTGGTTTTGACAGTTGACTTTTTTTGGATAGACCATAGAACAATATGACAACAACCTGGCAAAAGAAAGTATGTGAATTGCAGTTGGGATTGCAGGCACAAACTAAATAGTAAATACTGATCACAGGCAGGCTTACAGCATTAAAGTAAAGTAATTGCTCCGACGTAAATGGAGCTTTAGTACCAAGGTTAAACCTAGGTGATGGATGAGAACACGCACAGTAAAACAAAAAAAAAATCTCATACACTCATTGGGAGTCGCATCCACTATATATATTACTATACTCTTTGGTCGCATCCAGTGTTATTTAGAATTCTTGGTTAGGTTACCGAATACATGGAGAATAGAGGTAAGGAGGACTAACTTATTTAAATGAGTGTTAAATTCAAAATCAGTCAAGATTAAAATTGTTCATAAATAAGCTAGAATGGCACTTGTGAATGATTAGATTTTGGTAGAAAAATATGAAGTTGGTAGTTATTGGTGGCCGTTCGACATTTTCTCAAGTACAGAGTTCGTTTTCCACATTTCTATTCTCTATGGTTGGTACATTACCCCTTGCGAGTATATAGATATCTGTGAATTTTTTTGGTATGGTTACAGAACACTATATATATTCACAACACTGACCCTGTATATGGTATAAACACTGGACAGGCTGATGTCAAATTATTTTATGTTTATTTGAAAAACGCCATTTTAGCGCTGTAGACTTATGAAGCGTAAATAAATGGAACTAAAATTAGTGATGTCCGCACTCACAACGACATATATATATATATATAAAAAGCGGCCTTTACATTACAAGTTTACATTTGGCTAAATTCAGACAGTTAGATCGGCAGTCACGAATCTGAATGCCAAATTAGTATGTCTAAATTCAGTCTAATTCATTTAGTTAACTGAATTTAGCCAAATGTAAAGGCCGCTTAAATAAGCACTGTTAAGAACTTATCAGTATATTACAAGTTACTCTATGTCAGCATTATGTCAGCATGATGTCAGCCATATGTCAGCAGTGTCAGTGACAGTGACGTATCTGACCTTATCTTATTTTATTTATTTGTCTATGGTTTGTAGATGGCATGGTTTGTAGGTAGTAGGTAGTGATTTAAGGTTTTGGTTTTGCTGTATTTCTTTTGTGACCGGCAAGTGAGAGAAAAACTATATATGTAATATAATACACATGCTAACATAACAGCAGAAATACGTCTTACAACTGGTCTTAACGTTTGCACGTTGGTCTGTATTACCTCATGAAAACTGAAATAAATCAAATAATGAGACGCTGTAAGTGTAAACCAAACGATCTTATACAAATTAGGAAGATTAGGAAGCCCTGTGTTGTATTTTGAAAATATTGAAATCGCAGTTTGTACATCAATGCATTAATACAAAAACGGGTATGAATGTTTGCTCCTAAATAGTATTTTCCTGGTTCAATATAACTGTGATCCGTACTATCCGTACTTCCGTACTAATATTATAATGTATGGATCTTTGTTCCTCTTTCACGCAAAAACTACTGTCTGGGACACCGAAACCTCCAGAAAGGACATAGGGTACCTTTCATCGTTCAACGCGAACGAAGTCGCGGGTACCAGCTAGTAAATGATAAATATTTTTATCTCACAAAATGTATATAGGCACTTAAAAATATATTTCTTTATTTTAGAATCATGAGTGAATCAAACGAACTTCATATTTATTTGATCCAGGCCGCAATATTAACAGTAATAGCTTTTGGTAAGTATCCTAGTTTAACTATATAACAAGACCGAGCTTCACTCAGGTTAAAGTTTTTTACATGTAGGAAAGAAAGTCGAAACATTGTAGAAAAATAATTCAAGAATTAGTAATTAATAATTGTAATAACAGTAAGTAATAATAATGGAAATATTATAAAATGAGCAAGTGGTAAATTACTTTCGTAATGGTTCCATTAAAAAAATTACCTAAAACGAATTTTCTCAAAGACCAATTTCTAGAACAAAAAAAACGCCTAACCCTAGATTTTCGTCAAAATCGTTAGAGCCGTTTGTGAGATCGTCGTGGCATACAAGAATTCCTCTTTTAATATTATAATAGAATATAATTTAAATTAGATCATTTAGCTTTAAAGATTAACTGTTCTTTTAAGTTATAAATTTAAATAATCGTTTGCAAAATGTGCACAAAAAAGACTTGGCGAATTCAAATTCTCCAAATCTTATATCTGATCATATCTTATCTTATTACATTCTTTATGTGAATTTTTTTATAAGAATAAGTATTATTGCAAGTTAAGATAACTTTAATTTTAGTACTATTTAAATATTATTTTTATATCTTTTGATACAAGTATGTATTTAAAACTGTTTCTGTTTCATCCTTTTTTAAAATTCGTGTACAACGGTCCCTTGAATGTGAATATTCTGAAATTTTCTTTCAGGATCTCAAAGTATGAATTTGGAAGATGCTAAATCTTTTATTCCAATAATTGGTAAGAACATAATATAGTTTTATTGAGAAAATTTAAATGTTTGTAACTACATAATAAATACATCAAAATACATTTTAGTTTTTGTTAAAATTCAATTTTTTAGATCCTAAATTAATGTACAATTTTCTTATCTGTACTAATATTATAAAAAGGAAAGTTTTGATTGTTTATTTGTTTGTATAGAATAGGCTCCGAAACTACTGGACCGATTTGAAAAATTCTTTTACCATTGGAAGCCAATATTATCCCTGGTGAACATAGGCTACTTTTTACAGCGGGAAAATGCTTCATTCTTACGGGAAATCTAAAATAAAAGTAAATACCGGGCTTGCCCCGGGGAGATAGCGCTATCTATCCAAAATCAGGTGAAGCGACTAACATGACAACTGCTTGGTGATATTTTTAGCGATCCGCTCTACGGTAGATGGCGTTTTTTACTTTTCAACGCGGACGAAGTCGCGAGCACCAGCTAGTATTGAATAAATCAAAATGATAACATGTTTACATTACAACATATCTAAAATGAAGGTTTACCTATATAATTGTCTATTAAAAGATAACTATGTTTTTTTTTTTATTTTCCAGGGCGTTATGTACTTTATATGGCGATGATACAATTTCTTCATCAAGTGATTGCCTTAATAATGGACACAGTTAAGTCTGGACGACCGCCCAACGTCTCGAAGTTTGTCGATGACAAAAAGAAACAGTTGGCCGTTGCTGGTTTAGCCGTGTTAGCCATAATTTATTGGAAGCAGCCGTTGGAGATCAATGATTTCTTCTATTTGTCTATAGCACATTTCCTTACCAGTTATCCCGTGAAGGTGAGCAGTGGTCAAATTTATTTTTAACTCTCGATTAGTGTCCGACCGAAGGTCAACTTCTAGCCACAACTTTCGGCCGAAGCCGAACGCCTTAATGCTTTAATAAATTTTGTTCAAGATTGGTTAAAAGCTACAATCTATATTACTTACTAATATATACTAATATTATAAAGAGGAAAGATTTGATTGTTTGTTTGTTTGTATTGAATATGCTCCGAAACTACTGGACCGATTCGAAAAATTCTTTTACCATTAGAAGCCGACATTATCCGTGATGAACATAGGCTACTTGGGGAACATAGGGAATATGCTTCATTCCTACGGAAAAACTGGTAATAGGACAACGGGTAGTAAGAATTATCCTTCCCTACTTATCTTTTTCACATAACTTCTAAACGGCTGAACCGATTGGGTTGAAATTTCATATGGCTATTTCGATGAGTTTCCTGGATGATTTAAAAATACAATTGGACCCGGTAGGTGGCGCTGCTGCCGGTATGTAAACTACTAAACGGCTTGACCGATTGGGTTGAAATTTTGTATGTGTATTTCCATAATGGTTTCACAGACACGAATGTATTATATTTTATAAAGTTACGCGGACGAGGTCGCGTACAACAGCTAGTAATTATATAAAGCCGAAGAGATTGTTTGTTTGTTGTTGCAAAAAAAATATTTTTTTTTTAAGAACAACAATACAACGGTTAAAATCAGCTACGGATCGGGCATGGCTTGCAGTTTCTTCGAAGGCTACTTAGTGCACATAATACCCAGCGATGGAGCTAGATTTGTAGGCTTCGAGGAGAACATAGGTATCTACGAGGCAGCACACGGTGTCCGTTTCCCGGTGAAGAAGCTATTTCTCATCGTGACTAAGACTTTATATTGTCCACCGGACCTCAAGTTGTTCAATAAGATTGAATGTACAGATTTGCCTTCTCTTGAAGCGTGTATGGTGAGTTTTAATTTATTTTTTATTTTTTTACGACTAGTCGATTTATTGACACTAAAATGTCTAATGTAATAAAAAAGTATTATTCACATTGAAGACACTTACGCTTATGTATCTTCTATATATATATATACATACAATATATGTTTATTATATTATAAAAATTAAATGTTGTGTTGGTTTGTGTATAACTTGAAATTTTTACACAATATGCAATCCCTTTCAAAGATTAATCTTATGTATTTTTCGCGTTATAATATAATCTCGATCGCGAGAAAAAAAAAAACCCGCTTTTTTTACTGCGCCATCTGTCGAAAGCGAGCGGAACTAACTCGCCAACGAAAACCGTTGTCACATTTAAAGTGGCAGTTAGCAGAGCGTGTTCGGGCTCTGATAATCCTTCCTTACATATTATAAAACAAAATCCTCCGCCGCATCTGTCTGTCTGTCTGTCTGTTCGCGATAAACTCAGAAACTACTTGCACCGTTTCTCATGCTGTTTTCTTGCACCAATGGATAGTGTGGTTCTCGAGGAAGCTTTTTAGTATATTGTAATTTATAAAGTTGCACGGACGAAGTCGCGGGCTGCAGATAGTTTCGAGACAAGAGATTCCAGGAGGCAACACGTATTGTAGAATGAATATTGACGCACAGCCCCTGGAGGAGATCCAGAAGGACGTGGCGGGAGTGAAGAACAGGAGCTACAAGAACTCCGCGTACAAGATCCACCGCGAGGGCCGTCAGCCCATCTACCTGTCGGCCGAGTGCTCCTCCCCGCTGCACACCCTGTATCGCGTGCTCAAGAACAGGGACCTCTACGACGGTCAGTATACAATACATACCCAAAGGCTATGTACGCACTGTCCGCACTCCGCAGGCTTATCATCTAAATGTCTCTGCTGAGCGACAGGCGAAAAATGCGCAAAATTTGTGCAATATCACACTAAATCGTATCACGTATAATCGAATTTTTAATTAGATGGACTAAAATGACAGCTGAAATGGACCTTTTATTTTTTTAATGTTGCAAGCATGCAAGCTTTTTTAGTGTTGTAGTATGACTCATTTATAAACGAGTTCGATCATTATGGTCAAGTTGTAAGTATCGATCACGTTATAGAAGAGAACAAAATAATGGAACTCAGCCGCCTTATTAATGGACTAAAATGACAGCTAGCAACAACTAAAAAACTAATTAAAATAATAAGTTCAACTAACAAACTTATTATAAAATAAAAAAGATTGAATCACGATTCTTAACTAATACTCGATTACTCAGGATACAAAACTATTTTTACATTACAATAAAATGGTAACCCACTAAATGTCATTTTAGTTCATCTAATTAAAAATCCGACTATAGCTCATAACACTAGTGTGGTTTGCGTAAAAATTAACGATTCAGTGTGATATTGCACAAATTTTGCGCATTTTTCGCCTGTCGCTCAGCAGAGACATTTAGATAGATAGATAGATAGATAGCACTGCGTTCCGTATTGTGGTATTATCTATACGCACTGAACAATGCGGCTGCCGCGCAGCGCTCCGGTCGTTCGGAGCGCTGCGCGGATTTCACAGCGGTTGCCAGTTCGCGGCTGCTCGGCATTGAAAGTGCACGTGTACATGCTACAATAAAATCAATCTATACTAATATTATAAAGAGGAAAGATTTGATTGTTTGTTTTTTTGTTTGTATAGAATAGGCTCCGAAACTACTGGACCGATTTGAAAAATTCTTTTACCCTTAGAAGCCGACAGTATCCGTGATGAACATAGGATACTTTTTACCGCGGGAAAATGTTTCATTCCTACGGGAAATCTAAAATAAAAGTGTAAATACTAGCGGCTCGGCCCGGGAGATAGCGACATCTATCCAAAATACGGAAGATGGAGTTTTATAGCTTTCTACGCGGACGAAGTCGCGAGCAACAGCTAGTATATTATGAATACAAAACAACCATCACTCAGTTACAAAGGTGAAACGTTAACACACATAAACATTTTCCCACAGCGGGATTCGAACCCGCGACCGCTTTTACTAGCCGCTAGACCAAACGCGTCGTCAAATGAATAGTGATTATTACGATACACATTTTCAGAACTGGTCGACATAAATGTTGAGGACGTGACTAATGACTTCTGCTCTATGCTCGAAAAGATCATAGCGAAGAGTCCGGAGACCAGAGACAAATGTGTACTCGTTCACTATGACAATACGGATCCCAACGAGAACTTGGCAACTATATTGCTCGATAAGATTAAAGAGTTGAATCCAAATTTTGACTATGAGTCCTAATAATTATGAGACTTACATTAACTACTGTCACTTTTTGAATTTTATTTTTAAATTGTAATGTCACGTGATTTAAATTGATGTCTTTTTCGTGTTTAAAAAAAAAAACAAAAAAAATTACAGCTTATTTTTTTTTTAAATAATACACTATTTGAAAAAAAAATGAGATCAAAAGTGTTACATTTCGAGTTAAAAAAAGTTTCGGTTAACAGAGTAATGAATAAGTTTTTAAAACTTTTATGAAAATGTGTGATTTAAAATCAAAATATTTTAGAGTTTTATATGTGCACTATATACTATAAACTAAGTATAAGTTTAAAGTTACCAATGAATGAAACTAGTTCATAGAATAATTTTTTGTAAGTTAAGCGGTTATCTTATCACACCATTCAATTTCATAGAAACCAATTTTACGCAACAAAGCGGTGAACTAATTGATCACACACTACGCTAAATTGATTTCTATGTCGAAGATATAGAGTTGAAAATAGATAATAGAATCTAAAATTTAAATTGAATCGAATCCGTTCTAACTGCAATTGATTACAACTTATTTCCTAAATTGGTTTCCTTCAAATTGAATGGTGTGATAGCGGTTTTATGTGTTAGTTTCTTACTTAAACGTGGTACAGTGAAGAATCGTTTATTACGACCTTCAATGTACCACAAAATTAATATTAATTGGCCATAACAAACGGATAGTAGCCATAAGCAATATTAATTTGTTTTGGGGATTCGAAAGGGACATTTATTAGTCGTTGTACCCGATCGGTCGTTATAACCGGTTTCTGATGCATTTATTTATTATCTATATAAATGCAAAATCCAAGTTGGTTTTAAAAAAATGTGTATGTACCTTCATTTTCAAGTACATACATAGTTTTGAGGTTTTTCATAGTTTTCTTTAGACACATTTTATCTTCTTGAGTTGCATTTAAAATTCGACAGAGGGCGCTCTTTCTTTTTTTTTTTTTTTTTTTTTTATTTTTTTTTTATTCTTTTTATGTGTGGACGTAACTCAAATAACAGTTTTAAAAAGTGTTGCTAAGTTGCATTTATTTTAAGTAAGTAACCTATAAAATAGGTTTTATTATACTAGCTAGTATTAATTGATGATATATTTTTGTATACTTTTTCTAAAATACTTACCGATTATGAATCGTAAAATACTTGGATATAAAGGCCTAAAACAAAATGTTGATAAATATTTACTAAAAAGAAAAAAATATATATGTAAGTAAAAAAAAAAACTATTTTCGGACTGAATTTTTAAATACTTAGTATATTAGATTTTATAAATGCAGAACTTGTGATTATAAATAATATTGCTAGTCTTACAAATATCGTTTATAAAGTTAAACGTTTTACTAAATATTTTTTAAAAATTTTAAATTTGCTATAAAACGTTTTACAGTCATGGAAGAGAAGTCACGTGTCATGAATAGTGTTTTCTCCATCAACAACATGATTGACATTGACACTGACAGCTAATACTACTCTGATCTCACTTGTCTTTGAGATGTCATGTGTCATTTTGATTTTGATATTTTAGTTAGGTTAAGATTCAGATTTGTTATTCCCTTAATTCCTTTATTATCAATCCCCACCCTAACTATATAGTGGTGTTAAAAATGTATATTGTTTTTAATTTATTAAACGTTAAACAACATTTACATGTCTTCATAGTTATGCTAGCTAGTACATCATATTTGTACAACAAAATAGTTATAAATATAAATTTAAGCATTTTAAATGTAATTGACTCTCTTATTTCAAATAAATTTGTATTGAATAGGCTCCGAAACTACTGGGGCCCTAGACAAAGTGACATGACGAAGACGATAACGAAGTTCGAAAACAACAAAATGTATGGGAAGTATCACGTGACTTAATGAAGGCATATGTCAATCCCATACATTTATGTCACTTTGTCTAGGGCCCCAGGACCGATTAGAAAAATTATTTTACCATTAGAAGCCGAAATTATCCCTGGTGAACATAGGCTACTTTTTATCTCGGGAAAAACTTCATTCCTACGGGAATTCTAAAATAAAAGTAAATACTAGCGGCTTGGGCCGGGATACACTTGACAGCGTCATCTATCCAGAATCAGGTGAAGCGACTAACATGACAACTGCTTGGTAAAATTTTTAGCGATCCGCTCCACGGCAGATGGCGTTTTATACTTTTCAACGCTGATGAAGTCGCGAGCACCAGCTAGTATTTTAATATAATAAAAGTGAAAAATATAACACCTGAGAAAATGTCTGACATCTTTATCGCCGTGATGATGGTGGCGCTGCCACCACTACAGTGGCGTCCATTTTTTTTAAATATTTTTAGGCGATCCCTCGGGAACCAGTTATTCCATGGTAAAAAGGCAAATGTAATTTGAACATTGTCCCGTAAGGTTTCTGACAGTGACGTTTGTTTCCGTACACGATCGTTGAACAGTGGGTACTTTGATACTCTTGTTCTTTTATACTTTTATGTAAAAAGAGGGGTTCTAAGTGATGTAATTTTTCATAGTAAACGTATGGCAAAAAGCTAGCGAGTAGCGGTTCCTAAAACATAATTTTCATTTCAATCAACAGTTGTCCATTATGAAAGTAATCTATGTAATCCTAATATTTATCGCTATTATAATATTTTAGTCTGCGTCATATTATGACATGAGCGGTCAAATGTCAATGTCAATAAAGTGACAATGACAAAATATAAATAGTCGTTCGTCTTCGTTCGGTAGCGGTACGCAAGCAAAGCAACTCAATAAATATTTTTTATCTATATAATTATTTTTACGTATTAAATTATGTATATTACACTGAAAACAAAATTCTCTTGTAACGATGTCCCTTTTAAATAGTAACAAATAATATTTTTATGTACATAATCCTTTTAAATCCACTCTTAATATGCGGATTGCGGTGTAAAGTATTTTAGTTGGCGGCAAACGAAAAGTTATAAATTGAAACTTTTAAAGGCAAATCATGTCGACATGGACGACCAATCTAAGAACGCTTACATTTATCTTATAACTTATGGCAAGTATATAAGCAAGATAATACATAGGTTAGGTTTTGTGTTCAAAAGTATAGATTATAATTCAATGGCTGGCTACAGTTCGACAGGACTTCATATCTTCAATTAAATTGCTAGTATTAGAAATACATAGACGTGCGGCTGGTTACCATCCTCATCATTTGCGGACCAAGCACTTTAAAACATCCTTTATTAAAGTGCACTGCCCAGGTTTGAAACTCCCTGCCGGAGTCTGTGTTTCCGAGCTCATATAACTCGAATCTTGTCAAAGTTCGAGTGAACAAGCATCTTCTGGATGAGCTCGCTCCATCATAGACCTCATCCTTGCACACAGTGGCCTCCTGTGGCCTCACAGTTGGTTGTTAGCCAAGAGGAACCCATCTCTAATAAAAAAAATCAGTTACCTTAATATTTTTTACTAGCTGTTGCCCGCGACTTCGTCCGCGTTAAAAAGATAAAAAATAGCCTATCACATGTCCCATACTTCTAAATGTTTATCTACCAAGTTTCATGAAAATCAGTTAATTCGTTTTAAGAGTGATGTGGGAATATACATACATACATTACATACATACATACATTACATACATACAGAAAAAAATTCTAAAAACCGTCAATTTAGTTTCAGTATCATGTATAGAGCCTATATTTCTGAAAACAAAGTAAATTACTCCATGACCAATCCCTACAGATTTATTATTAGTATCAGATAGGCAGGTCCACTTGATAATAGGTGGCTACCTTCACCTATCCGCCTATAACACAAGCAACGTCATAATGTGCCGCAAGTGCACTCATAGAAGGATAAGGTGGGGATGGGGTCAAGGGATGTGGGGCATCCCATACTCGCTTACTGAAACTTGACATATATGACACATTATGCTGTTATTTTACTGTGGTCTTCTGTGAGAGACTGAAACGTTTTCTGTGAATGACTGAAACACAGTGGTGCCCTGCCGCTACTTTCTAAATCCAGACCCAGCTTTGAAAGTTAATTTCCAAAATTGACCCCGCTGGGAATCGACCCTGACCCTGACCTGACTGGGCTCTTCAATGGGTCGTTACACATGCTGTTATTTCACTGTGGTCTTCAAATGGGTGTGAAATGCAGTGTGTTCTGCTAAAAACTAACATAAGTGAACATACAAATACTGAACACATATACAGTAATACATATATCAGGTACAGTCGGCCGCATAAGTCGATTAACACATTTAAAAGCGTAAAACAACTGAACACTCAACTTACTTACTTTCTTACTGAAGGTTTTTACGATTGTTTGTACATGAAGTTTATATTGTTCTCTAGTCGTGACAACGACTTATGGCGCATTGAGTGTTCTGTTGTTTTGCACTTTTGAAAGTGTTAATCGACTTATGTGGCCGACTGTACATAATTATGTTATGGAAATGCACCGGAAGTGCTTTTTCATATATGAATTAATACAAAATTTTTTTAATCAATCAATTTTCTTTTTCAGTTTTACAAAAAATAAATTTGGAAAACACAAAAACATGGATGCCCTTTATTGGTGAGGCAAATTTTATTATTAATTTTGTAAATTCCTGTACCCAGGCCTACGAAATGATAATTATATTGGTATGTATTTAGAATTTGAAATTTTTCATTTACTTGTTTTTTTTTTCTAGTGAAATATGTAATTTATTATGGGACAATACGATTTCTTCAAAGAGGTGTCGATTTAACTATCACCTCTGTAAAACTGAAACGTCTACTAAATATTTCAAAGATTGTGGAAGAAAACCAAAAACATATAGTAATAGTCGGCACGGCAGTAATCAGTCTCATTTTTTATTGGAAACAAGCTGTTGAGTTTGAAAAGTTCATCTATTTTTATATGGCTCATTTAATCATGAACTTCCCTAAGACGGTAAGCAAAATTATTTTATTAGGAACTTTATTTCGCAAATTGTTTTTAAAATTTATAACATCTAGATACTAATAATATAAAGAATATAAGAGAACATTTGTATGTTTATAATGAACTCATCTACGCCATTTACCGTGGAATGGATCGCTAAAAATATCACCAAGCAGTTGCTGTATTAGTCGCTTCACCTGCTTTTGGATAGATGGCGCTATCTCCCAGGCCAAACCGCTAGTGTTTACTTTTATTTTAGATTTCACATAGGAATGAAGCATTTTCCCGCGGTAAAAAGTAGCCTATGAGCCTAAAGTGTTGATTAGTTACTTTTAGAAATAATTTTATGTTTTACTAAATTATGCACTCTGTTTAGTGCATCCTTTGATAGGCGATTTTTTTATTATTTTATTTGTACAGCAATTTTAATATTTGCACACCTGTATAGGTAGAAAACTTGTACTGTAAAACTATATTCTAGCAAATAAATGCATTATTATTATTATTATTTTCTTTTTAATGTTTGGGACTTTTACCGGACAAAGTTATATCAGCTCCCCTGCTACCGGTGACTTTAACTGACGGTTAGCCTACTTGACAGATGGTGAAAGAGGTCCCTAACTCCTTACTGGGCCCGTATTCTCGGTGTGGTCTAGCAAAGTGTGGTTTTGCTGTGGTCATCGACTCGATGCGGTTATAGACCCGACAATTGTCTACTTTGGTATTCACTAAGCACATGTCAAAATGTCTACGACGTTTTTTCCACAGTTATACATGTCGATGAAGTTATTGGCGCGTTATTGTGTGGTTTTTAGTATGACAAAGTACCATTTCTTATTTAATGTCGACTTTGAAGTCGACACGTTTTTAAAAACCACAGATAGAGAATAGGCCCGCTGTATTTATTTAATCCTATTGATTTTCAGCGTAATAGTTTGATAGAGATGAACTACGGAGAGGGCATTGCCAGTAGCTTCGTAGAGGGCTACTTGGTCCACACGATACCCAGCGGAGGGGACTACGCCGGGTTCGATCACAACATTGACTTGTACGAAGCTAGGAATCAAGTGAAATTTCCAGTGAGGAAACTGTTTATAGTCGTAACGAAAACGTTGTACTGCCCGACAGATTTGAAAGAGTTCAACAGGAGGCATTGTCCAGATGTGCCATATCTGGAGGCTTGTAAGGTGAGTTCTGTGTTTCTTGACTGTTGGTTATTAGGCTTTACAGGTGCGGGAGGGGAATTTGTACGTCTTTTTATTTCGTTCTCCCAAATTGGAAACGCTTTTCTTTGGTAAAAATGGTCACTTGGTAAACCTGGTCCTAAACGTGACGTGTTAATAGGGAGCCTAAAGGAAAATGTTCGGTGCGTTACATGTGGAAAAACCTTCAAAGATGTCTTCAAAGATTCTTTAATATCTTGGCTCCATCAGATCTTCGATGATTTTGCCAGTGTCATTAGTGAAAATAGCAATTTGTAAGCCTTTTTTTTTTAAACAAAAAAGGCAAAATTGAAATTAAAAATCAAAAATAGCAGATCTCGAAACTAGTCAGTCAAGTCAAGTCTATAATTTTTCTTAGTTTTCCAAAACGTCCGTCAAGTCAAGTCCAAAGCAGTCAGGTCAAGTCCGTTACGTAGTCAAGTATAGTTCGTAAAATATAGCTTGTGTGACAGATGTCAGAGTGACATACCTAGTGCTGGGCAACATGTTTTAATTTGTTCATACTTATCGATATGTTTATTACAATATTGTCATAAATAGTAGTGCATTTATAAATAACTGTATGGGTCACCAAGATGGATCGTCATCTTGGCTTTTTTCCGAAACCCTGATAAATTTAAATTTATAATGACGATCATGAGAGTTTCTTGTAGAAACCTAATCAATACTAATAATAAATCTGTAGGGGTCGGTCATGGAGTAATTTACTTTGTTTTCAGAAGATACATGATACTCAAACCAAATTGACCATTTTTAGATTTTTTTCTGTATGTATGTATGTTCCTCCATCACTCTTAAACGTATTAACTGATTTTCATGAAACTTGGTAACATTTAGAAGTACGGGACACGTGATAGGTTACTTTTTATCTTTTTAACGCGGACGAAGTCGCGGGCAACAGCTAGTTGATAAATAAGTATTTTGATTTTGTACATAATAAATATAAATTTACATAATTTTTTTTAATACAATAAAACGGGAGGATTAAGATGTTGTATTACACGTAGGTGTCACTAATATAATTTCTTATACTTACAACCGTCAAAACAATGAATAACAGAAATGTTATATTAGTTTAAATTTGTTTTATTCACATTATCGATCACGTCGATGGACGTCACTAAGTGGGCGTTCCCAAAAATGAAGTACGACATTATTTTGCGTACATTGTATCTCTGCTCCTATGTACCAAAGAAACTCCGAACTTCGATCATAGCTCGCTCCATAGCTCTTTCTTTTCAACCCCCTGACGCAAAAAAACGGGCTTTCATAAGGTTGACGTGTGCGTATATGCAGTCGCTGAGGAAGATAGTGAAAGACGTGGCCGGTGTGAAGAACCGTACGTACCGCAACTCGGTGTACAAGATCCACCGACCAGGTGGACCGGGCAGACGGAGTGCCAGCCCCGTCTACCTGGTCACCCAGTTCTCCTCTCCCCTCAACACGCTCTACAAGGTGCTCAGGAACAAGGATCTCTACGACGGTACTATGCTCACTTCATGCATGTCCCGTGTATGTACATATATACAGGGTGGTGGGTAATTTGAAATGGGTCAGTAAAAGAGCAGCAATTTCAAAACACCCTTACGAGACTAATGCATAGTCCCGTGTATATCATATACTAGCTGTTGCACGCGACTTCGTCCGCGTAACTTTATAAAATATAATACATTCGTGTCTGTAAAAACCATGGAAATACACATACAAAATTTCAACAAAATCGGTCAAGCCGTTTAGTAGTTGACATAACGACGGCAGCGCCACCTACCGGGTCCAATTGTATTTTTAAATCATCCAGGAAACCATCGAAATTGCCATATAAAATTTCAACCCAATCGGTTCAGCCGTTTAGAAGTTATGTGAAAAAGATAAGTACGGAAGGATAATTCTTACTACCTGTTGTCCTATTACCCGTTTTCCCGTAGGAATGAAGTATTTTCCCGCGGTAAAAAGTATCATAAGTTCATCACGGATAATATCGGCTTCCAATGGTAAAAGAATTTTTCAAATCGGTCCATTAGTTTCGGAGCCTATTCTATACAAACAAACAATCAAATCTTTCCTCTTTATAATATTAGTATAGACAAATACAGACAGGGTGGTGGTAATCTGAAACGCGGTCATTAAAGGGCAGCTACACACACACGTTTGGTCTAGCGGCAAGTAACCAAACGGTCGCGGGTTCGAATCCCGCTAGGGGAAAATGTTTATGTGTTAACATTTCACCTTTGTACCTGTGTCATGGATGTTTTGTATTTATAATATGTATGTATTTACAAAAAAAAAATGTATGTAGTATGTCAACTGTCTGGTATTCATAATGCAAGCATTTAGTTTCTTAGCGTTGAACTAGATGGTGTTGTGTGGAATGTGTGAAAAATATTTATTTATATTTTTAGAACTTGGCCACGTCAACGTGCCAGAAATCGTCAACGACTTCTGCACAATGTTGGAGAGAACCATAAACAAGAGTGCCGAAATAAGAGACAAGTGTATCATAGTATATTATGACAGTGAGTTACTTTTTTTTTTTCATCATCAATACTAATAATACATCCATTCGCGGAATGATTAGCAGAATTTAGTTACGTATATTATGTGCAGTGTAGCTACTGATGTGTATATATTTTATATTATTTCAGATACAAATCCCAAGAATAATTTAGCAGATCTGCTATTGGACAAAATTAAGGAATTGAATCCTAACTTCGATTACGATAGTTAGCGATACTTAGGTCTTTTCTCTTAGGTCTCAGGGGGTGAGTTTTTTGCTCTCTCTTTACGATACTCATTAGGTTGTTTTGGGTATTAATATTGTACCCAGTAATTACATAGTTTATGTAACTATGTATATTATAATTATATTCCCATCAGTTCCATTATTAAAGTATTTGCAAAAATGAACAAAAGGCACAATGTGCAATAATGAACAAAAGGCACAATTTGCAAAAATTAACAAGAGGCACAATGTGCAAAAATGAACAAAAGGCACAACGTGCAAAATGAACAAAAAGCACAATGTGCAATAATGAACAAAAGGCACAATTTGCAAAAATTAACAAGAGGCACAATGTGCAAAAATGTACAAAAGGCACACTGTGCAAAAATGAACAAAATGCACAATGTGCAAAAATTAACAAAATGCACAATGTGCAATAATGAACAAAAAGCACAATTTGCAAAAATTAACAAGAGGCACAATGTGCAAAAATGAACAAAAGGCACAATGTGCAAAATGAACAAAAAGCACAATGTGCAATAATGAACAAAAGGCACAATTTGCAAAAATTAACAAGAGGCACAATGTGCAAAAATGTACAAAAGGCACACTGTGCAAAAATGAACAAAATGCACAATGTGCAAAAATTAACAAAATGCACAATGTGCAAAAATGTACAAAAGGCACACTGTGCAAAAATGAACAAAATGCACAATGTGCAAAAATTAACAAAATGCACAATGTGCAAAAATGTACAAAAGGCACACTGTGCAAAAATGAACAAAATGCACAATGTGCAAAAATTAACAAAATGCACAATGTGCAAAATAAACAAAAAGCACAATGTGCAAAAGGCTAAATTCACACACACACAAATTGCTATATAGTAAGTAATTCCCTTATTTTCAAGCTTTTCCAAAATTTTCTTATATTTTTTTATAAGCAACGTCGCTTCTTCTTCTATTTCTTCTTGCTGCATACAATACCTACATACTACTCTATAAACTAAAATAAATAAAAGTAGGATAAAACTTTAGAGATTTGTGTGAATTTGGCCTTTTTGCGTTTTATACATTTTGCGTTTTGCACATTTTACCTTTTGTACATTTTGCTCTGTGGGGCAAAAAGTTTTAGTAAATAGTCTCAAAAGGTTACAGAACTGAATAAATTAAGTTTTATCTTTTTAATTTTTTTTTTGTGATATTATATTGTTAGTTGTTAGTAGATATTTGCATTTAATTATTATAGCAAAACGCTAGTCTTCATTTGGTGCCTTAGTAGGTGCCTTTTCCCATTTTGACCTCGCCAAGAATCGAACCAGCCATTCCCCGATGTAATGGTTAATTTATTAATTATATAGACAGATGGGTCTGTTTTGTAATTTTAAAAAGACTGACTCGTTAATAAAAAAAAAATAGCAATAAATTAAAAAAAAAATCTTTTTATACTTCTATACTAATATTATAAAGAGGTAATTTGATTTGATTGTTTGTTTGTATAGAATAGGCTCCGAAACTAGTGGACCGATTTGAAAAATTCCTTTACCATTAGAAGCCGACATTATCCGTGATGAACATAGGCTACTTTTTACCGCGGGAAAATGCTTCATTCCTACGGGAAATCTAAAATAAAGTAAATACTAACTAGCGGCTTGGCCCGGGAGATAGCGCCGCGCCATCTATCCAAAATACGATACGGTACATGGCGTTTTATATTTTCCTACGCGGACGAAGTCGCGAGCGCCAGCTAGTTAAAAATAAAAATTTAAAAGAAAAAAATAAATTTAATCTCTACAAACAATGTCTCTGTAATTTCATATGACAAATAATAACAATATTAGTTAATTTGTACACTTTAAGGGTGGGTTGCACCATCTAACTTTAACCACCTTTAACCGTAACCATATTTACAAATATTATATAAACACTTGACACTTGCGTGACATGTGACTGTTTTTGTCAAAGATTTTTGTGCATTTATTTTTAAGTATGATTAAGCGCCTGTTTCACCAACGTCAAGTAAACTGTTGATTAGTTACTTTTAGAAATCATTTTCTGTTTTATTGAATTATGCACTCGGTTTTGTGCATCCATCGATAGCCTATTTTCTATTCATTGTTTGGGACGTTTACCTTACAAACAAACGTATATCAGCTCCATTATCCCCGGTTACCGGTGACTTTAAAAATGATGCAGTAAAACGAGTGCATAATTCAATAAAACCGAAAATGATTTCTAAAAGTAACTAATAAACACTTTACATGACGTTGGTGAAAGAGGCGCTAAGTCTTATAGCTAGTTTTTAATAAAGTCAAGTTAATAAAACTTTTAAGTATGTTAAATCGTAATAAAACCAACTAAAGAATAGAAAAAAAATAGCTTCCTTTCTTCGGAGAGCAAATTAAAATGTAAGCTATACTTGTGATTTTGAGTTCATACGTTATGTTATAAAAAAAAATTTGATCAAATTTTTAAGCTAAACTAATCTGAAAATATTATTTCATTGAAAATGTATATATTTTTTAAATAAAAAGCTTTTCCAAATGTTGTGTTTAATTAATAAACCTATACCTCTTTCTATCTATAATTTTGCCATTCAAAATGACCTTCCAATAGTTAATTTTAAAACGACAGTGCCATTGCCATCTCCTTCATGCATTAGGCGAAGGTTTTCCTCAACTGGTCAACATCGCAAACATTGACAATAGTGGTAAGATAAGAAGGAGAAGGACTAACTTATATAAAGGTAAGGAGGGTGTTTAACTGAAAGACTGGCATTAAATTGTGCTTCATAAGAATAGAATTTGTATAACATTATCGGTGTTTGATAATGGTTGGTTGGATGAGCGAGACCGACACCTTAACACTACCACAGCGCCCCCTATTTAATGATGACTAAAGTTCGTTTCATAATTGTAACGAATTTGACAGGTCCTAATTATAAAACGCACTATAATCGACATTTCCATCAATTTCCATTTCTCATGTATCGTCACTGACCTGTAATAATATAATACCACTGGACAGGCTGTCTCATACAAATGACATAATTACGTGTACCAATTTTGACGTTAATGTATTTTTATTCCATAATAATAATATACGGATTTCGGAATTTTAGTTGCATTATTCCTGTCACTCAGTTATAAAGCGCCAAAATGGCGTTTTTTAAATAGCCATAAAAATAACTTGACAGTAGCCTGTCCTGTCCAGTGATTTATTACAAGTCAGTGTGTTAGTCTAAATACATAGAATAATTTAGTTATTATTCTATGTCTAATTACCTCTATTCTCCATATTCTGTGTCAACTTGTTCTGTGAGTTACTGTCACATCAGTGTGTGTCACTACTGTCACTGTCACTGTCAAGCTGTCAAAGCTTAAAAATCTAAATAACACCACACCACACGTGTTCTCGGTTTGAAAAAAGTTTATTAAATATTCAACGCTAAAATATAAAATATTAAAAACTACTATATATTATTATAGTAAAGTAATATTTAAAAGAAATCTGTTTACGTAATCGTATACGAAATCACGGGTCTAGTGCTGGCTGACTAGAAACTAGATAATTATTTTGTAAATACTTTGCCTCTATAGGCATTTTAATTTAAAACATATATATTTTCAATTGCGTTAATCAAAATGGGTAAACGAAAATATGAAAATGAAGATAATAAATCGAATAAGAAAAACAAACTTCACAATGGCATTGATGGCAGTAGTAACCATAATGGTACTGAAGATGAACCTCAACAACAAGAAACAAGCACTACTGCTGAACCTTCTAAGCGTTTAGGTTTCAGTTTTGATATAAAACAATTTAGAAAAGAGTTAGCTGCAAAACAGGGTCAAACTACTGGTAAGTTCATCTTCTTTTCTTATAAAGCCGACCCAAAGTACCTTTACATTCAGCTTACCCAATTGGCAAAATCACCCGGATTTTGTTTAGTATGTACCCCGCGCTCCTTTCTGTCGAACGTTTATCTACATATATTCGATTCTACTGCCCAGCTGTACCGGCTTGACTATATGTATAGCAACCCTAACTCATTCACCGAAACACAACACATGCTCTTATTAAGGGGATTAGGAGATGGCCACTGCTGCCAAATTATGGGGACAAGAAAAGTTACTTTTCAAAGTTGGCCCTGCCTAAGAGTGTTATGTACGTATGTTTTTTGTCTCCAGTAAATAGATTAGGAAAAGTTAACATTTTTTTTTTCTTACAATTACAGTGCTAACCCAATTCCTGCAAGTGTGCCTCAATCCCGACAGCGATGTAGACTATATAATGGAATACCTTAAAACTGGTGGCAACGCTCATGAGATATTACGTCAAGTTAGTAAGGAAAACAAGAAAAACTTAACCCTGGCGACACCGGCTTTCCACATATTCCATTTAATTATTGTCAAGGTGCAGTCGACGTTGCCGCACATGATTGCGAGCACAGAAGAAGCATGTCGGTTCTTTCTAAACACTTTTATGTCCACCGTTGAAATTATGATCAGCGAGAACTCTGGGGCTCGTCACAGGAAGATAATTTTGAAATTATTAACATCAATGGTAACGTTGAATCCTGATTTAGGTATCGAAGTGTTGAACCAAGCGCCTCTGACGCCTAAACACTTACAGTACATTCTGGAGAAGTCGAATGATAAGGAAAGTGATAATGTTAGAACAGCATTTGTGCATTTCGTGACTTCTTTCTTTGTGGAAGGCCATCTAGCACTTGTAAAAGCGTTGTTAGAGAAGCAGGGTCTCGTGGCTTTAGTCGTTCCGGGCCTGGTGTACGATGACAGCCAAACTGTTCTAATGTTTATGACAATTTTAAAGAAAAACGTAATAGAAAACAGTTTCATATCGAAAAGTTTAAAGTTAAAAACATTCAGTCATCAAGTTTTGCACAATCTATTTAAGTTGTACGCTTGGAAGGGTCCGCAAGAGTTAAGCAATGAAGTTAGAAATGAGAGTCGGACTGAAATCGCAGAGCTTCTATCGAATATTATTCTCACATTGTTCACATCAAACAAATTGGGTTTATATTTCGTAGATAACACTTTAGGTATGGGTGAGGTGAATAAAAATCAGAATCTGTTCAAAGCATTGCTCACATTAAAACGTCCGTGGGAAAACGAGCATCAGTGTGATGTTCTTCTGCAAATTGTACACAAGTGTCCAGATCTTCACAGAGCTATCATCACTATTGTGGAGCATAGTTTCGAACCGCAACATTCCCCAATTTGGGAAAGAACTACAGATTTTGTCATGAAACTCTTCCAAACTCTTAAACCCGAGGAAATGTTTGTCAAAATGAAAAATATGAATTCAATACAAGCAGTGAATTTTGTTAGATTCGTGACGCTGCCAGTGCCTTTGGTTAAATTTATCCAATCGAATCTAGGCAAAGACCTCACGATATCGTTGTACTGTATAAGGATTTTGGTTAAAATGTTGGAGTCTTTGAAGAAATACATTCAAATATTTGAAATGGAGGAGACTCAAGTTAAAATGGAAGACATGAAAAATAAATTGGACTATTTTTTCCCTAAATACATGAGCACTCCGCCGACAATTGTGTCGTTAATTAATGAGTTAATGGAATGGAATGATAATGCTAAGGATAATTTGGAAAAATCTCAAGACTACACACTGCCGCAACCGAATATTGCAAACTCATTAACCAAACTCATAGATTTGTTGTTGCTATACAACGATATTTATCCAGCATTTCTTGAAACGTTAGAGGAAAATCTGGACATGAAAAAAATATTAAATTATTCAGCGAACCTCAATACAGACACATCTCTTTTAAAATTCAAAGTAGTCTCATTATGGCTCACACTGGACGATTCAGCTATATCATTGAAAAATCCTATATTTAAAGATTTATTCCTCATAATGTTGGAAGTTTATACCAACCACGACGATAATACTTGGATAGAAGCGAAGGAAACGTTGTATAGATTCTTCAAAAGCACATCCATTTTTGAATCGGACGAAGATGAAATTCATATAATGCTTTATACTTTGAGAAATTCTGAAATTAATCCGTCGTCGCTGGTTGATGTCGTTGAATATATTTTATCAAACAAAAAGGATTTGACTGAATATATTAGAAATCAAATAGTTCACTTCGAAATATTAAATGAAAACGATCAGAGTGTGTTGGATAAGTTATTTGAAGATTTGTCCACAAATAAACCTACAGATGGAAGTGAGTTTTTGGAAAATAAAATTCCATCGTCTTTTATAGTGGGTTCCATACAGTATGTTCAAAATAATAAAAACGCTAGAAAGAAATTAAAACATTTTCTCTCTTTATATATTGCTAATCTACTTCATAGCAATTATTCACCGGAACTAACAGAAGTGTTAATAGGAGACACAAAATTGGATGTCCGAAATTATGTAGGCAGTTGGATTAGTCAACCGGCAGAAATAACAGAAGATATTGCAGGCAGAGACAGTGTTTTGAAAAATATATCCAAACATATAATCCTCGGTGAAGAAGTGGATTTAAAAGACGTATTTCAATCACTAGTAAATGCTGATACAGATGAAAGTGATGTAACAATAAATGAAGTTGGATACAAAGTTGCAATAGCAGAAAATATAGATAAATCTGAATTGTTAATATGGGCCAGATATATACTGTACTGTGCAGTAAGGTTAACAGATATGAAACAATTTAAAGAAAAACACGAAAAGATAATAACTGATTATTTCGAATGTATAATAGCGTTTGGAAGAAAACATCACATGATAGATGTTTGTCGTACAATAATTTTGGCCATCTTTAAAAATCCACATGTATTGAAAATCTACTCGCCTTTAAATCTGATTAAAGATCAATCCAGAATCATAGCAACAAAGTTTATTTTGCATATCATTGAGAAACATTCGGACATTACTAATTATTTGAATAAAAAATTTAATATATTGAAACCTTTCAAACAGAAAAATTGTAACGAAATAGTTAAAGCTCTTATTAAAATTAACAAAAAGAAAAATCTATCTAGTAGTCATACTGTAGAGGTTCTAAAAGTAATAGGTTTATCGAATTACGATGATTTATCAGTTTTAAAACACATTTTTTCTGTAGAGATTAACTCGTGTGTCAACGAAGACAAGGAACCAAGTCTGGTTTTGGAAATATTGAGTGTATTAATAGAGAAATATTCTAAGAGATCAGGGATTGTATTGCCACACAACATTCTGAAAAAAATATTTAAACTTTACACAGATTTGCTTACAAACAAGGAGCTCTCTCCGAATTTGTCCAATTTTGAAAATGCTTTGACTGTGTATTTTGAAAACAAATCGAATCAAGTCAAGCATATAAGTCAAGAAAACTTTAAACAGTTCTTTGATGTTAACACAACGAGAAAAACTACATCGCAACTGGCCAGTACTCTAATGAAATTTAATTTTAAATTTTGTAACGTCTTTAAAGAAGAGGCGGGTAGACCAGAAATATTAAGTCAAAGGGAAATCACTTTGCCGCTTGGTGACGCTATTTTAAATCATAACCAATTTTTGTTGGACAACAAGGAATTTCTCGCATCAGTGTTCAGTGAATATAAAAATAATATATTAAAGGTTTTAGAGAAACCTCATAAAGCTGGACAGACGTATATTCACTCGTGGAGGTTCATAAGGAAGATAATTTTGGAATGCATGGATTTGGAAGATTGTAAAAAGATCTATTCGAAAAATCATAAATTTGAAATCTCCACTTTAAGTCACACTCAATTGATGCAAGCAGTATTTTTGAAAATTTGTCTATTGGAGCAAGGCGATAAAAGCGAATTCTTCGCCACCTACTACATAAATATGTTGCACATTTTAACGGTTGCTTTGAAGGATAATAAACCAGATGATAGTACGACCAGTATAGTTTCAAACATATATAGCGTTACTAAAATATGGGAATGCGTTTTTGCTAAAGACTGTAAAACTGAAGATGGTAAAAGTGTTTTCCAAAAAGTCACAGAAAGCTCCGCATGGCAAAACTTGTACAAAGCTGTCTTGAAACTGTCTTTAAAAATCCGCACTATGAACCATGAAAATTCTTGCGGTCCTCAATTACTGTCTTTGCTTTCAACCCTGGTTAAACAGTTTTATCCCCAAAATCACGAAGATATAGTCACTCTCTTCGACGTGGCGACGTCTCATTCAGAGTTTTTGAATGTGATTTTGAGTCATCACAGTCCCGAAATTAAATCCAGATTGATAGAGTTCATATTTGTTCTTATAGTGAAAAATAATTCGGTCATGAAAACTCAACAGATTCCGGTCTATTTGAGCGCTTATCTAGCGACCAGGAGTCCATGCGATAGGCTCTTGTTGACCGTGTTGAATTATTACGAGTCTAACGGACAACCTCTGAATGAGTATAACCCCTATCTGTGGGGCGATTCTGCAGCTAATTATTACGCTGTACGCAAGAACAGATCATCGTCGTTGTGGTCGCATCCGACGCCAAATAGAGTTTTGAGTTTATTCGACAAGGAGACCATCAAAAGGACCGTCAAAAATTTTCCAGTAAACCAAAAATTGGAATACAATTACGAGTTGCCACCAAATATTCCCATGACAAAGGACGAGATTGCTTCCGATGATTCCATAAGCACGTTAATAGATAAAATGACGATTGATGGTTTGTTCAAATCTGGTGCAGTCAAAGATAACGAGGCAGCAGTCACTGAATTGGTGTTGAAAGCTAAATATGGCGATTTAACAGCCGAATTGAAGAACAGGGATATGATTTCCGTTTCTCACGTGGATGAGGATGAAGGGATATACGATCCCGCGTGCGTTATCCCTTTGCTGGACCACCTGTTGGCTCCAGGGTCGGTGGCTTCGTGCTTTAAAATGCTAAGGAGCGGTCTTCTGTCGGTGCCTGTGATGGCTCTGTCCTCGCTCTGTCCCATGATGAGAGCAGCCGCCTACCACGTACTCCACAGATTCTGCATGCTATTGGAGACTGAAACGTAAGTTTTTTTTACTTTTTCTTAATGTTAAGCTCGACATACAGGTCCAGTTGATGGTAGGTGGCTACCGTCACCTATAAAACAAGCAACGCCACAGGTGTTGCAAGTACGCTGCAGACTATATTACGTAAGATTAAGAATAAGAAATTGGAAAAGTATAGGGAAATGGACTCTGGCATCTTACTCACTCACCGAAACACAACATAGCATAGCAAAACACAACATAATACGGTGGTCTTATGTAAGGGGGTGACTGCAAAAAACAAAGTCGCCCTGCCACTACTTTTCAAATCCAGACAAGAGCCAACTTTAAAATTAGATCATTCAATTTATTTTTAAATAAATACATTTAAAAATGCCAGCCATGTGATGCCCTATCAGGATTCGAAGCTGCTTACATCTCATTGTTTCTCAAATTCAAGTGTAGATTAAGGGCCTCTTTCACCATCTGTCAAGTAGGCTAACAGCCGCCATTTAAAGTCACCGGTCACCGGGGATGATGGTGCTGATATACCTACCTTTGTTGGTACGGTAAAAGTCCCAAACATTAAAAATAAAATAATAATAATAATAATAATAAAATCGCCTATCGTAGGATGCAGTAAACCGAGTGCATATTATTTCTAAAAGTGACTAATCAGCACTCTACTTGTAGTTGGTGAAAGAGGCCCTTAAATTAATATTTAAATCGATAAAACGTATAACAAGTGTCACTGTTGATTCGATTTTCCTCATTATTTACAGAAAACACAAAAACGACAGACTACTTTTGTCTGAATTCATGTCGACCTTGCGACAGAGCTTAACCTCGGCCATAACCACAATGGAACATTCCATTGACACAGCCTCGAATGGTTTAAAAAATCCAAGACTACCCGCAATAGACTCGCTCTATCTGGCGAAAGCCCTAATGGCCTACACGGCACCATTTCATCCACTCTACAAACCTGTCAACAATTTCCTCAGAGCCAAACAGTTTGTGGATTTGTCCGTAGTTCCAGACTTCCTAGGTCTCTTCCACGACAACGACGTGGAGTCTGCCGAAAGAAGACTGTGGATATTGGACGTGATGGCAAATGGTTGCAAAACTATGACAGATGTCAATGTGATCTTTAAAACTATGTGTCTAAAGATGATAATGGATTTCTACAGTTCAGTGTTAAGTGATAGTAAAATGAAAGAGAAGATTTTAGAAGTGATAAAAGCACTAGTAGCCATTCCTAGAGCTATGGAAATCATGATAGAAGGTTACGGATTGTTGTCATGGTTGAATGGGGTTATTGAAAGCTTAAAATCTAACGAAAAAGCTCTCACTGAAGCTGTTTTTAATGTCATCAAGACAGTTCTTCAGAGTATGACGATAAACTCATTTTCAAGACAGTTAAACGCACCTAAAGTTGATAGTAAACAGTTTAAACTATCAGAGTTAAAACTTAATAAGGAGACTCAGTTAGAAATATTGACATTACTTCGTCTTTTACCGTTCAAAGACCATTTAGATATGTTCGAAAATCCCGCTCTAAGGGATATTGTTAAACCAATAAGTGATAATGTGAAAAATAATTGTAATTTATTGTTACAATAAAAGTATTTAATTTTAAATGCATTTTTAATCTATACCATCCATACTTCTTACTAATATTATAAAGAGGAAAGATTGTTTGTTTGTATTGATTAGGCTCCGAAACTACTGGACCGATTTAAAAAATTCTTTTACCATTAGAAGCCGACATTATCCGTGATGAACATAGGCTACTTGGGGAACATAGGGAAAAGGCTTCATTCCCACGGGAAAACGGGTAATAGGACAACGGTTAGTAAGAATTATCCTTACGAACTTATCTTTTTCACATAACTTCTAAACGGCTGAACCGATTGGGTTGAAATTTTGTATGTGTATTTCCATGCTTTCACAGACACGAATGTATTATATTTTATATAGTTACGCGGACGAAGTCGCGTGCAACAGCTAGTATATAATAGAGCAACACGGCTAGCAAAATGTTGCCTATGTAGAATGTAGACAAGTGCCGTATCTAATCAACGGTTAGCGGTTACAAACATGCCTGTTCAGTCGTTCGGTAGCATTCAATTTTATCGCCATATAATTGAATCGTAAAGTATGCGTCTGGTAAGTATACGCGCTACCTCTACTCGGCATAATTAAGTCCGTTGTGGACGGAATTTGCACATTTTGCGTCCCGTTGCTACCTTGCTACTCGTTCATATGAGGCATTCGTTTCATTGGTGACGCTACTTATAGCTTTAATTTACAGTGGCGAAGTCAACGTTTGGAAGACGCTTTAGTCCAGTCTTTCCCAAAGTGGGCGTTAACGCCCCCTTGTGGGCGCTGCAGGCCTAAAGGGGGGCGGTAAGAGATCCAGAAAAAAAATGGGGGCGTTGTGTAGAGGCTTGGAGGGAGATTTGTAATTTCATTTAGACATTCATTCGACTTGCGACTGTTCTTGAGTAAATTGGAACCTGATATCAGATTCATCCTTCACATTAGTTTTTTTATATAAGAATCGATTATGTTTGTTTTATTTTGAATAAAAGATACTCTGATTACTATAAAGTTGCGTTTCAATAATCATTCTCATTGGCAGGTGTAGCCCGTAAGAGTTAACTTGAGACCTGAGCGCCGTTGTGTATTACCTACTGCGCTCAGGTTTCACGTTAACTCTTGCGAGTTATAGTAAAAGTCTCGTTTAGAATTAATGTTTAATCTCCGCTAATATATAATTAATAATAATTGATTAATTTAATTTGAAGTTATAGTGGTTTTTAAGTAGGTGAAAAAATGGGGGCGCTAAGAAATAATTAATTCTCAAAGTGGGCAGTAGACAAAATAAGTTTGGGAACCACTGCTTTAGTCCCTATCTGCCCGTCCTCATTTACAACAATGTAGACAAAATGCAGATTTTTTGTGTCGCTCTTACCTACTTTAGAAGAATTGTAGACAAAATGGAGCATCGATTGAGGTGAAATAGTGGTCGCCACTCGATGTCCTCGATGAAATAATAAAGTTGGCACACACTGCAAATAGACTCGAGAAACCCGTTACACTTTACTTACGAGTTAGTTAATCCTGTCTTAAAGACGACGGTGACACCTGCGCATGATTCTATCTAGAAATAGAATCAACAAACGTTTTATGGCCCCACATAATTAGGTTTCTTACATTATCGACGAGCCCATTGGACGAGTGGTTAAAGTGCGTTAACGCTCTGACTCAGGGGTCCCGGGTTCAATTCTCAACATGACCAACTTTGTGAATTCTGCTGCAGTAACCACACCTTAGAAGGCTGCCATGAAATAACAGCACATGTGCTGTTGTGTTCACTTATCCTCAATTCTAGTCGAGTAGGTTACTCTGGCCTTGCATGTTTTACAGGCGACTTCCAAAGTTGACTCAGCCGGGAATCGAACCCCGGAACAGAGCGTTAAGGCAAGCACCCTAACCACTCTTCAAACGGACTCGTCAAATTATTGAACAGACTAGCTAGTGCCCGCAACTTCGTCCGTGTTGAACGATGAAAGGTACTCTATGTCCTTTCTCCCAGACAACGGTAGGTATGCAAAATTTCATGATGATCGATTCAGTAGTATTTGCGTGAAAGAGTAATAAACATTCATACAAACTATCGCAGTTATATATGTTACTAGCTGGCGCTCGCGACTTCGTCCGCGTTGAAAAAGAAAAAAGTGGCCTATCACGTGTCCCTGTACGTATGTTTATCTACCAAGTTTCATGAAAATCAGTTAATTCGTTTAAGAGTTATGAAGAAATTCTAAAAATGGTCAATTTAGTTTGAGTATGATGTATAGAGCCTATATACACGATATTTCTGAAATCAAAGTAAATTACTCCATGACCGACCCCTACAGATTTATTATTAGTATTGATACTAGCTGGCACCCGCGACTTCGTCCGCTTTGAAAAAGAAAAAAGTGGCCTATCACGTGTCCCTGCACGTATGTTTATCTACCAAGTTTCATGAAAATCAGTTAATTCGTTTAAGAGTTAGGTATAGTGGAACATAATTACATACATACAATACCTAGACTTACAGATTTATTATTACTATTAATTGATTGATTGATGATGATTGATTAGTACGGATTTTGGCTAATTTATTTTGTTTTTGTTATTCAACGCGTACGAAGTCGTAGGCACCAAGTTAGTTCATGACTTTCCTAGTTAAATTTGCGTAAGTGAGGAAGCACAGTTCTTCGGAACTTGTCCCAGCAATCTTCACGTATTATCTCAGCTTATTAAATATTAAGCGTACACGAGGCAATTTTCTCGTTTACAAGCCGACATTTCAATAGATCCGCGTCCGAGGACCGACGCAAGCGCATTGGTTGTAACATAATTATGGCAGAAAGTGTAAGCTTTGGTTTTTTGCGCGATCGCTTGTCAGAACATACCAGTTGTTGCCTAAAATGGTTTGGCATTTATACTGCTCGTACTTACCAGAGTAGTGACCGTTTTATGCTGTGAATGCTATGCTCCCATATCTATATATTGGAACAATCTTATTTCGTAATGGCCGAGTTGCAATGAACACTATTTCTACATTGAAAATAATAACTGCACTTGTGGTTATGTTACATCAGTTAAAAACTGAAGTAACATTTCTATTTTTTTAGGTAAATTAAGCAGACCTAACAACACGTGCATGTTTTTATTTATTTATTTACAATAACATATATATTTTAGTTAATTAGCTAATAAAAGTAAAAATATTAATTATAATAATAACAAATTGTAAATTACATAAGGTACATAATTATAACAGTAAATGATACAATAAATTTAGAATATAAAATGTGTATTGTTTGTTTCGGTAGTGCCAAGGCTTATTTCCAAATTCTTTAAACAAAATCCTGCAGTATTGGCGACGGTAACCACCATCAAGTGGACCGTCAGCCGACTCAACCGAGTGCGTAGAGCGAATTTTACTCGATCAAACGCATCGAAGAAATAAACGTCAATTTGTATGGGAATGAAGCAAGCGTTAGCCACTAGGTGGCGCTGCTTAATTCCCATAAAAAAGAATTTTTTTTCTTGTCTGTTTTATTGTAATTAACTAATTTCTTAATTTGTTTATTATTTACTAGCTGTTGTACGCGACTTCGTCTGTGTAACTTCATAAAATATTATTATTAGTATTGATAGCCTATGTTACTCGTTGATAGGTAGGTAAGTAGGTAATATTAGCTTCTCAACAGTGAAAGAATTTCTCAAATCGGTCCAGTAGTTTCGGAGGAAATTCAATTCAAAAAACCAACAATCAATTTAATTTCCTGTTTATAATATTAGTATAGATTAACAAGCTTTAAGTGTTTTATCGGTAAATAAAAAAGAACAAAAATAGAAAAATAGTTAAAATATAATAATTATCATACATTTTTCCATTTTTGTTCTTGGTTCATATTTGTTTAAAAAAATCACATAAAATATTCAAATGCATAAATTCACAAACAGTTAATGTAAATAGATTATGCAAATAACGCCGTTCACGCGATTTGACACAAATTAATGTCTTATTTCACAGGAATTCCAAGAAAAATACTGGTTTTTTTTTAAAAGCCGTACCTATTTGTTTTGGGCCCATCATTTGTGGTTTTTAATTGTCTATGGTTATAAATTATAATGATGATGAAAGACGAGACAAGCAGAAAGAATCTTTAAAAGCGCTTACAATCTTTAAATCCGATACTCGTACTCCTCTATAACGTATAATATACAGTACTATAGAACCTGCTTCCGGCTTCGCACGGATGCCTTTTTTTAGAAAGTATATATTTCCACAAATTTTCCTCTTTATCGCTCTTTCTAATAGTGAAAACCTTATCAAAATCCACCATACGGATTAGAAGAGAAACAGACATAATAAGTATGTAGGTAACAGTAGGTATGTATGTTCCTTCATCACTCTTAAACGAATTAACTGATTTTCATGAATGTTGGTAGATAAACATTTAGACGTACAGGACACAGGATAGCCTATTTATTTTCAACGCGGACGAAGTCGCGGGCGCCAGCTAGTAAGTTATATGATGCGTGCATCTTTCCACTACAAACATTTTTCTCAACCCATAGCTCAATGAAAAGTAGATCGTTATGGACAGTTTTATGGCACTTTTTGTTAAATAAATTACAGCGAGAGTTGCCGTCAAGTTTATATAAAAATTACAAGTTGTTTCGCCCCACAATTTAGTTGCGGCGATTTGCATAAACAATTAATCTGTCCACATGTTTTCCATTAAAAGTGACTGATGGTTAATAGCCTTTTGAAATCGTGGAGTCTTCACTCCAATACGTTTTATTTTTAACTTATTTGAGTTTTTCTGAGCGACAACGTCCCAAGAATAATATTAATATTATCACAGACCTACAAGATAGAGTAGACCTAGAGTAGACTTTGTAAATTATGTACTAAAACCTTCCTCGAGAACCACTCTATCCATTGGTGAAAACAGCCTGAAAATCGGTGCAGTAGTTTTTGAGTTTATCGCGAACAGACAGACAGACGCGGCGGAGGACATTGTTTTATGATATGTAAGGATAGGATAAAGAAGACTGTGTGAGGTAGGTAATAGGTATCACTGAGGCTTTTAGTAATATCTACTTATTTCTACTTTTAATATTTCTTTTTCATTTCATTAAATTAATGTGCTATTGTGTTTCGGTGACTGAGTAAGGGATCCTAGAGCATCGATTCCTAATCACTTATTTTTTACCTTACTCAGTCATTGCTGGTTTTATAAGCAACGGTAACGACGTACCATCAAGTGAACCGTTCGTCAGCTTGTCTGAAGACCTTAAATGACTTAAAAGGAAACGCTAAAATACTACTTCTCTGAGTCTTGATTGATTTCTAGCGAGGGGCCTTAGCTAAGATACAAACGCAGTGTTTTCTACAGTCGTAAACGCTATACGCTACGCTAAAGAAAGCTTGGTGATTGGTTGTTGTAACGCCCATATAAAATTTTGACCAATCACAAAGTTTTCTCTCAGCGTAGCGTTTCTTCTTCTTCTTCTTCGTAGGCTTCACTCTTGACAGAGTGGTCGTGGTCATCATTTCAGGCGTTGGTGGCAAGCTTCACAACACGCCGCCATTCTTCTCTGATGAGAATGCCAAAGAATGCCGCCTTCCTCGTGCATTCTTGTAGCGTTTACAAATGTAGAAAGCACTGCGTTTGCTTGCATCTTGGCACCTAGGGCCAGTTCAACTATGGATGTCAAATATCTAGCTAATATTGGGTTATGGGAAGCAATGAAAGATGGGATTATCAAGAAGGCGTGTTCATATTCACTAGTAAGGGGCACAGCTAAAGCAAGCAGAACTACTACAACTGACTCTAAAGCTCAAAGCCAAACTTATATAAGACTCTTGTAAGAAACAAAGAGCTTGTAAATAACTTTAATGTTTATATGTGTGAAAGAGAAAGACTAATCTACTTTGTTATATAGAGTGAGACTGAGACAGATTTATTTTGGTATATTCCAACAACTAAATCGACGCAAGTTTCACGAAATTATTTCCAACGAAGCTTACATGAGAATGAGATGAGTGATTGATTAGGCCCATTAAAAATCTAATTATTACAACTCCCTACCAAGAACACACTTGTTATTGAAATATCCGTTCAGATAAGTACTAGGAATATAGTTGTATGTACTTATCCGCTGTGATTGCTATCATTTGTGTTGTTTCATCTAACTTGAGGGTTTAAGTGTTAAGATTGTAGCGGGATTCTTTTTTGGGCGTTTTATTATTTTGGGATCCAAAAAATATTTTTTATAAACAAAGAAGTGAGGATATGAGAAGTACTTAGTAATGACACACACGCGTACAGGAATATTATATCAGAATTGTATACAAAATAATTTATATAGTTAAGTATAAGGAATAATAATGTATACTATTTGTATAATTGATTTTTTTAATTAGGTTTTTTTTGTTGTTCAATATACAGAGATTGGTATTTGGACGTTACGAAATTTCAAATGTCTTCATTTTGCTATTTTTATTTATTATTTGTATAATTGATTTTTTTAATTAGGTTTTTTTTTTGTTGTTCAATATACAGAGATTGGTATTTGGACGTTACGAAATTTCAAATGTCTTCATTTTGCTATTTTTATTTATTATTTGTATAATTGATTTTTTTAATTAGGTTTTTTTTTGTTGTTCAATATACAGAGATTGGTATTTGGACGTTACGAAATTTCAAATGTCTTCATTTTGCTATTTTCATTCTGAAATATTTTTTCATTTTTCAGAGAGCTTTTTATTCTGAAGTACTATAAACGAAGAAAAGAAACTTGCTCGCTCTCCTCTTATGACTTGCACCAATAGGTAACTGTACCAAAGATATTGTTAGGTGTCATTTGAATGGTTTACAGCTAACCATAATATAAAACATAATATTTCATACAGTACCTACATACCACATGATCTATCTTCATACGATATTACGCAAATAGTTTCCATTCATGCCGACGTTCGACTTCTATAAGGCTTCATTTATTTTATAGCTACTTAAAGATGAACTTTACGAGTTGATTTCATGTAGACTTTAAGTTAATCTCAACATTGGTTATTTCTAGTGATGTGCCGGATCGTTAAAAATATTTATCCGCGGATACGGATACGGATATTTGGTGTCAAAATACGGATACGGATCTTAACTTTCTTTACTCAATCGGTGTCAATGCGCGTGACCTTGAAACTATAGTTGAGGTTGTGGTTATGATTATGGTTATTACAAAGGTGCCAAATGATTGATTTAAAAAAATAAAAAATAACATAAAACCAAAATCAAATCAATATATTTATTTATCAATTAGGTTTCTACAAGAAACTCATAGTGATCGTCGTTATAAATTTAAATTTACCAGGGTTTCGGAAAAAACCAAAGATGACGATCCTGCGGGCCTATTCTCTATCTGTGGTTTTTAAAAACGTGTCGACTTCAAAGTCGACATTAAATAAGAAATAGTACTAAGTACTCAAACTAAAAACCACACAATAACGCGCCAATAACTTCATCGACATGTATAACTATAGAAAAAACGTCGTAGACATTTTGACATGTGCTTAGTGAATACCAAAGTAGACAATTGTCGAGTCTATAACCGCATCGAGTCGATAACCACAGCAAAACCACACTTAGAGAATACGGGCCCTGAGAAGAAACCCCGAAAGAAACTCAGGAAAATCTGTATCTGAATCTGAATATAATAGTTCATCACCTACCTATATGTAGAATTTCAGGTATGAATTAAAAAATAATAAGGAAAAAGATCCACCAAAATAAGTAACGGATACGGATGTGGATCTTTCTTTTTCCTCGGATATCCGGCACATCACTATAATTTCATTGCGAGAAATCGCTTCCTTGGTTTTTTGGTTTTGTACTAGCTTGAAAAGTATAAAATTATCACGCGTATCGATAGATGGCGTTATCAAGATCGAGAGATGCCGGTAGATACCGTGGAGCGGATCATTAAAAATAAACCAAGCAGTTCTACCCAAATCCGATAGATGGCGCTATCAAGTGTATCGCGGGCCAAGCCGCTGGTATTTACTTTTATTTTAGATTTCCCGTACGAATGAAGCATTTTACCGCTGTAAAAAGTACCCTATGTTCATCACGGATAATGTCGGCTTCTAATGGTAAAATAATTTTTCAAATCGGTCCAGTAGTTTCGGAGCCTATTCAATACAAACAAACAAACAATCAAATCTTTCCTCTATAATATTAGTATAGATTTGTATACCACATAAAAACCAGGTTAGTACGTTGGTAAGACTTCCATGTTATAATTATATACGAGTATAATAACATATTAACTGAAATATTCATTGCAAGCAATTTATATTCATTATTGTATAGCAGTGGGAGCAATTAGTTTTTTATGGTGCTTTTGTGGTTATTTGCAATTGCATACCTCATCATCGTCGTCGTAATGAACTGTGGCTATTCGGATACTAGGCTGGCTAGATCTTCTTTAGGCCTTTAAATCACTGTAAAGGCCCGCAGTCTTCACTTTGAGAAAAGTTCAAAGAAATAAAGATTTTAACTGTATATTTATGAAAATTTAATTTACGTGCATAAATATAAACATGCTTTTTTATGATTTAATTTATGTAATAAATAAATATCTTTACACTAACTTACAACATCCATGCCCCTAGCCGGATTCGAACCCGCGACCGTTCGGTTAACAGCTAGGGTCACTTGCCACTAGACTAATAATATTATAAAGAGGAAAGATTTGATCGTTTGAAATTCTTTTACCATTAGAAGCCGACATTATCCCTGCTGAACATAGGCAACTATTTACCGAGGGAAAATGCTTAATTCCTGCGGGAAATCTAAAATAAAAGTAAATACTAGCGGCTTAGCCCGGGATACACTTGACAGCGCCATCTATCCGGAATCAGGTGAAGCGACTAACATGACAACTGCTTGGTGATATTTTTAGCTAGTAATGTATATGATAATAAGGATGGGAACACGAAAACCTATTCTGAAGAACATTAACGACCAGTTTGTGAGTTAAAACCACAGTTATTTCACTTAACTAATTTTATTCGCTGTTTTAGTTAATCTAATTTGTTTTAACTGCCCATTAAAGTCGTTGGCCAGCCGTTATGCTTTCACATATACTTAGTCTGTAGTTTGAAAACTTAATAAAATATCTTTAAGGAAAATTTTGCCCACATACTTACTTTGTTTTGTGAATATTTTTTTGTAATTCGGACACAAAATATTAGGACAGCTGTTGTGTACAAAAGTTATATCAAAATCCGTTTAGCAGTATTAAAATTTTCAACTTATCAAATTAGCTTATAATTCAACTTTCAACAAGTTTCTAGTCTATACTATACTAATATTATAAAGAGGAAAGATTTGATTGTTTGTTTGTATAGAATAGGCTCCGAAACTACTGGACCAATTTGAAAAATTCTTTTACCATTAGAAGCCGACATTATCTGTGATGAACATTGGATACTTTTTACCGCGGGAAAATGCTTCATGCCTACGGGAAAACGGGTAAAAGGACAAGGGATAGTAAGAATTATTCTTCCGTACTTAACTTCTTTTTCACATAACTTCTAAACGGCTGAACCGATTGGGTTGAAATTTTATATGGGTATTTCGATGATTTCCTGGATGATTTAAAAATACAATTGGACCCGGTAGGTGGCGCTGCTGTCGGTATGTCAACTATTAAACGGCTTGACCGATTGGGTTGAAATTTTGTATGTGTATTTCCATGGTTTCACAGACACGACTGTATTATCTTTTATAAAGTTACACGGACGAAGTCGCGTGCAACAGTTAGCATTTTATACAGTAAGCGGGCGAAAAAGCATGCAACAGCTAGTAATAAATAAATAAAATATTGTAAAGCAACATTGCATGAAATAATTCTCTCAGTTTGTGTATATTTTGATGTATTATGAACATAACTGTCAGAGTATCACGTGAGTTCGGTCTCGTTGGCCTCTCACTGATCACAGATAAAGAGCATTTGGACTATTCATTCTTTTTTATGAGGCGGCTTTATTTGCATTTATTTCAACATTTGGTTCACTAGATACTCACTGGATCTGTTTGACTGGCTGTCAGATTAATGTCGCATGTCACAGTGCCACATTCGTAGTTATAGCCGTAATAATATTAACCATGGGAAAAGTGCTATTAGTATGATACTCGTTCATTGACATAATATTACTTCGTAAGGACAAGGCTAACGCTAATAATAGCGCTAATGAAATCAGTCAATTTGGGTTTCTGTTCTAATGCTTAAATTCTGATTCTAGACATCTAAAAATAGTCACATTTTCATTTTTAGCTTTTAAAGTTTGCTTTTGGCCTGATTTATGGCGATAAGTAAGATACGAGACAGCCCATACAAACATTAACATAAGAGAAACACTAAAAATATTCATTTTTCAACTTAATTTTTCCCTTATTTTACATATATTTCCTGTTGTATATCAAAAATCTTAAATGACAAAGGCTCTAGTGTTCAACAAATCTTTTCTAATTGTGATTGAAAATAATGTATAAATCTATCATTTGTCTTAAAAAAATAAAAAAAAATGCTCTAGTTTCTACAAAAGCAAACTTTGATCAAAAAAATTATTTATTCCCTTATTTTTAACATGGAAGAAATCAAAATTTCATATGCAGAAGCCAGACCCAAAAATCGTGTTGACCTGTGTAATAATTCTAATACATAGCGTTAGTTTTTTTCTGTACCAAATGCGCTCAAAGCAAATGTTCGAATTTGGAATGGCCGCTTCTTTACTTTCTAGGATCAATGTACTCGTTATATTATTATAGGTAATTTTTGACAGAAAACGTTTTTAAATATGCCTCATCAATTCAGAAAGTTTATGATAACAAAATCGGTGGATATATTTTGATGCTATAGCTCCATATCTATATTACTATAGCTGGTGCCCGCGACTTCGTCCGCGTGGAAAAATTAAAAGTGTATATTTAGTGTGTATGTGCCTACAGTTTGTAAAAGAATATATTTCCTAACATTACCTCAACAAAAGTCTTTAATAAATTTGTGTTTACCTTTATAAACGGTACGCAATTTCCTGTGACTATTTGCTATATAACTTTGAATGGTATTTAACTTGAACATATGCAAACGAAGAGATCTTTATTGTGGAACTTAATGCGGAGACCATCAGTTTTGCAAACGGTTTGCGGATAAACTCGAACTATTGAGATAAGATTAAAGAAATTAGAATCTTTACGTTTCTATTTAATAAAGTTCAAGTTTGAGTTGCGTTAGCTTAGGTTGCTTTTGGTGGGAGGTATACCTTTTTGTTTTTTAATAGATTGAATTGATATGACATAAATAAATAAATAATTATAAAAAATAAATTTAACTAATAAATAAATCGTCGAAACAACAATGCAAAGCCCGGTGATTGGTTGTTGTAACGCCCACAGTGATTGGTCAAATTTTAATCAATCACTGGGCTTTATTTTTGTCGTATCGTAAATACGCAACGCTCCCGTTTGCATTACTTTGCTCTTGGCTAGGGCCCCAGTACAAAGCTAAAGTTAAGCTTTTTCGACATGAAAATCGCACTCTCTATCGCACGACTGCCCCGGGGCTAGAGCGCACAAGCGATAGCATGTGTTTTCCTAAATACCTATCGCAAAGCTATACTTCCCTCTTAATGTAGACCAGGGCACCCTTAGCCAAGAGCACCCAGTGCAAACGGGAGCGCTGTAGATTGACGAAACGACAGAAAATAGAGCCCGGTGATTGATTCTTGTAACGCCCACATAAAATTTTGACCAATCATCGGGCTTTATTTTCTATCGTTCTCTAACTTCGTAAGGGAGCGTTGGAATTGGTGCTCATGGCTAGGGGCCCAGTAGTACCCAACTGATATGGCTTATCGATGTAGTTGCGTAGAAGACGAATCTTTAAACCATGAGAAAATTTCTCGTACCGCTTTTGATTGCCAGCTGACGCCATGTTAGCGTGCGCTGCTAGGTATGTTACGCTCGTGCGAGTGAGACAATACAAACAGCTGCATTGTATTGTGAACCTTATAGATATTTTATTAAAGATTAAATTGTAAGCTTTAACCGTCGGAGCCGTACTTTCTTTTCTTCACAACGCATCTTATCAAGTGTGGTACCTACTGTAACGAAATATTAGAAAAACGCAGGCCTAGAAAGTTATGGTCGATTTGTCCTGGACACTTGGAAATGATTGTCACAGTAGTGTATAAGCTCGTATCAGAGTACCAACAAGTATTCTCTCCATCCTCATTAATTCCTTTGTGCGTCTGGTGGACGGACGCGGCCATATTTCAAAATGGCGGACTCTTTTTATTTCGCCGACAGTACCCATGTTAACGTCGCAGCGTGTGCGCAGGCGCACCATATCTTGCGAATCTCCCTACTCGGATACACTCCCAAATAGGTTGAAAAGTATGTAATTGAGGGTATGTTCGCGGTGTGTGTGTCGTAATTCAATTATTTTCACTGAGATGAATTTAAATTAATAATAAAATAAGTATATTTATTTCAGGTAACAAGTAACTTGTTATGTTAATCATTATTATTTTTTGCTAAATAAATTTCATGTTATTGAAAACATTTACAACTTTTTATCCCTATTAGACTGAGGGCCTCTTTCGCTAGTTACAAGTAAAGTGTTGATTAGTTACTTTTCAAGTAGGTAAAGCTAGTAAATGTTACGAGTATCTTGCGTCAATTTCATTGAAATTACTCTTGAGTAATGGTAATGGTGAAATACGTACGCTTTCTTACCGGTGACTTTAAATAGCGGTTTGCCTACTTGATACTTTACTCAGAGATGGCGAAAGAGGCCCATAGATTTTAATTAAAGATATCTACATATATAAATATAATAAATCGCTAAATATGTTAATTTTTATTTTCAAATATGTTCTCATGTGGTTTTGACAGAGAAAAAAATGTTCATAAAAACTTTAAAACCCCATTATTCTATTTATTCCAATTCTATGATAAATCATAGAATAAATCTCATTTTGACGTCAAAGTCGTCAAAGACATCAATCAAAGGTGAACTTTGCATTTGATAACCTAATTCACAAAACCGAGAAAATCTAAGACGTGCATGCCTTTGGCAATTTAAATTAAACAGCGAGTGAAACCTCAGGACTCAGCTAGTTCAATGTAAACATATAATTAAGGGTTTAATGTAGCCAATGTTCGTTACATACCTAACCAAAAGCTAGACTCTTAACCACGAAATATTTAACGGTTCCATTACCACTAAACTCCAACCAAACGGAAAATTATATTGTGCAACATAGAAATCAATCATTTTTCTAAATATAAAAAGTTCTACTAAAGATTACTTTGAACAATTTGTAGCGTTACTTTTCACATTATAAAGCAACATTATCATGGAAGAGAATTGACAATAAATAGACCGTGGTTTTGATAGGTTAAAAAATAAATATTTTTCTAGAATTTTCTTCTAGTACTTACCATCCTCATCTCGCTAAAAATCGCGTTTTTCGTATCATATGCTATAAACAATTTCGTATACATACACCTTGCTAAGTAATCTCTATGGCTAGAGATTGTGGCTAACCTATGGCTAGAAAGTTGAAATTTGGAATAGAGCATTTGATATCCCAAGAAAGTATTTTTAAAAATTTCTACTCCATCAAAGCCTAGGCCGGATGTTATACTCCCCCCCTCGGTGGGTCATGACCGTGCAGTGGTGGGGGGGCTTAACCCTCGGCAATCCGGACGGTTGCAGGGGCCGGTGGGGTCACCGGTCTTTGCTTGGCTGATCGGATTGTCGCGGGGAACAAAGAAGACCCACGCGTGTGTGCTCCGAGCGGGCTCCGACCATCGGAGCTCGTGACGGAGCAACAGTTTGGAGGCTCCAACTGTCCGTTGGAGCTTCACCGGTCACCGCTCGCTGGGCCGAGGAACCGTACTCGGCCCACGCGGGTGTAGGCCGGTGAGAGACGGCACCCCCGGTCTTTGTGCGTCGGACCGAGGTATGGGTCTCGGTTCTGCGTACGAAGACCGGCTCGGGTCGCAGCGGGCGGATTCTCTCGGATAGCTCTGTCGCTCAGTGGTAGTTGGGCAACGCACGCGAAGACGGAGCTCTACGGCAGGGAAGGACCGTCTGGTAGAGTACTGCAATCGCGGCTTTGTGGAGGGTGGTGAAGACCCGGTAGCGCGGCCGGCCTAGTAACCACCCTCTGCAGTCGTTCGGAAGAGTGAACACCCGGCCTCGCCACCCGGCTTAGTAACTCTTCCGACGACAACACGAGGTGGAGCTGCCGCGATTGATGTGGAAATGTCAGTCTGAAACCCCCTTTGGGCCGCCCACCCTTAATGCCGCAGAGATGAGCGGCCACATGAGCAGGGGTTTTCCGAGAGTTTCAGGTGGAAGCGGCCTCCAACTCTGCGGTAGGTTGTGCCGCAGAGAAGAGGTTATGGGGTGCTTCACGAGTGAAGCCCCTCGCTGACTGCCTGCTGCGAGAGGTGGAGAATAGGCAGCCTGTGCCGCTTCGCCCAGGGGCGGCGGACATGGGGTCGTCCGCCGTCATCACAACACCGGGCAACGAGGGGAGACGTGCTGTGTGTTTCCGGCGCGTCTCTTCACGGCGCGGAGGTTACACTCCGCGCCTTATCGAGGTGGAGCCCGCAAGTGTGCGGGCCTCGTCTGGCGGGGGAACACCGTAGCGTGTCTAAACGTCCCCTGACCCCCGCCCATAGACGGCGCGAAGAAACACCGCGAGGTTTTAGTGGGTAGAAGTCCCACATACCCCACCGATCTCCCCATGTTCGGTGGGGATCTGATTCGCAGATTTCCTCGCGTAATAAAAAAAAAAAAAAAAGGCCGGATGTTATACTAGCTGTTGCACGCGACTTCGTCCGCGTAACTTTATAAAATACTAGCTGTTGCCCGCGACTTCGTCCGCGTTAAAAAAGAAAAAAGAGCCTATTCTATGTCCAGGAGCCCTAGACAAAGTAACCAATCGAAAACGATAACGAAGTTCCTAATGCCTTCGTTAAGTCACGTGATACTTCCCATACATTTTACTGTTTTCGAACTTCGTTATCGTTTTCGATTGTTATTTTGTCTAGGGTCCCAGGGCCCTTAGCCAAGAGCACTCAGTGCAAATGGGAGCGTTGTAGATTGACGAAACTACAGAAAATAAAGTGGTCAAAATTTTATGTGGGCGTTACAACAACCAATCACCAGTCTTTATTTTCTATCGTTTCGTTAATAAGCGTAACGCTCCCGTTTGCATTGTGCTCTTGGCTAAGGGCCCAGTACTTCTAAATGTTTATCTACCAAGTTTCATGAAAATCAGTTAATTCGTTTAAGAGTGATGGAGGAACATACATACATTAGTTTCAGTATGATGTATAGAGCCTATATACACGATATTTCTGAAAACAAAGTAAATTACTCCACGACCGACCCCTACAGATTTATTATTAGTATTGATATCCTATAAATGTTACTTGCTGATAATTTAGCTTCCCAACAGTGAAACAATTTTTCAAATCGGTCCAATAGTTTTGGAGCCCATTCAATTCAAATAAATCAACAATCAAATCTTTCCTCTTATTGTAACACTAGCTGGTGCCTGCGACTTCGTCCGCGTTGAAAAAGAAAAAAGTACCCTATTCTGTGTCCTGTACGTCTAAATGTTTATCTACCAAGTTTCATGAAAATCGGTTAATTCGTTTGAGTTATGGAAGAACATACATACATACAATACCTACACTTACAGATTTATTATTACCTAGTATTGATTGATTGATGAATGATTAGTATAGAAAATATGTTTATAATTCAAATTTATATAATTAAATAAATGTTATGGTAATATTAAAGATATGTATGTCCGATTATTGGCATGGGGTTGGATTGGCAGTCAATGTGCACGGTGAAAAGCTGCGTGTTTTTTGCCAATCCTCGATCAAGGCACATCAAGGTGTTCAAGACAACACCTCTTCTGTCTCTTTCTCGCAACCGCGCGGCTACGGGAGAGACAAGGACAGAAAAGGTCACCGGATCGTAGAGTAGTCGCGCGGATGTTGTCCGAGACGCACGAGTGGATATTAATTGTGAATCTTTTGAATTAAAATGAAAATTCACAATGGACTGTAAAAATTGTTATCGTAAAATTTTATCGTTTGTTTTTTGTTCATGTGACGTGATATAAGTGATTTGATTTTGTAGAAAAACAAGTGTTTTCTTTAAATTCTTGGAATATACTTACATACTTACAGGCGTTGATAGGTAAGTAAGTAAAAGTATTATAATTCCATTATATATATTTTTTTAAATGATTCTATTTAGTTTTTTATAATATGTACCAAGATAAGTACTTAGTTTAGTTCAATTTCCGTATATTTGTCTTTTATAGGAATCGGCAATAGCGGAATATTAAGTATTTAAGATTAACAATTATGATTTTAAAAATTTTTTTAATGCCATCAGATTATCTAAACATTAAATAAAATTAACAAAATCCTAAACGGTAACAAAAATGCAAAATTATCCTAAAAATATTGTAATAAGTACTTTTTATATAAAATCTCTATACTTAGCATTGTAATATAAAATGTAAAAGCAATATTATACACTATAAGTATAGAAATGGCATTAATATAAAATGTATTGTAACTAGACGCCCCTTAACAAAGTTGTCATCAAATTTAATTGTTAACCGTCTTTTAAATAAATAAATTGTCTTGTATGGATTATACGAATAAGTTTGATTTCAACCCTGTGCTGTGAAAAGTCGAAGTTTCGAAGTTAAACACTATTTAACCTTGCTTTGCTATACAATTTGTAAGTATTTCTTGTTAACAATTTAGAATATGAGTTAAATGCTTGATAATTGAGACATCCAAGCAATTTTTTTTACGAAATCTATTTACGATTTTTTACAAAACAATTGCAGATAAGGTGGATTGTCCCATACAATCATTTTGGATGGGATTAAATATAACATATAACAAAATTAATAAGTGAATAAGTATTTATATATACATATGTTTGCAGCATCTGTGGCAGCGCACTTGCAGCCATAGATGCTGCAAGAATATCTTTGTTCCGATTGTTAATATATTTATACTAGCTGGTGCTCGCGACTTTTCGTCCTTGATTAACTCTATGTCCTTTCTGGTGTCCCAGACAACGTGTATGCAAAATTTCATCGTGATCGGTTCAGCAGTTTTTGCGTGAAAGCGTAATAAACAAACAAATGCACATTCACATTTATAATATATAATTCACATAGATGTAAATAGTTAATTTTGTAAATAGTTAATAATTATGGATGTAAATCTGAAATAAATGATTATTATTATTATTATTATTATTATTATTAAAGTTAGGTTCTTAACAACATTGTCAATTGTGAGAAAAATTGTGTTAAAAAACTTGTTACTGGTTCCAGGCACCACAAAATAAGTGATTTTTTTTAAAGTTCTATCTATCTATTACCAAACGATGCGAAATAACTATCAATACAAATAAATTATTAAAGGAAAAATGTGTGTGTAAAAGAAAGGCCTAGACATACCTACTAATAGTAATAGTAATACCTACTATGATAGTATTGAAAACTATGTTGCTGACAAAATGTTTTAAAATTTATTTGAAAATAGCAAGTACAGCAAAAGTTTATATAATAAATAAATAAATATCAAATACCGCGAGAAAGTTTCACGCTGCTTTGTTTCTTAGCCGAGTATGGTGGATGCCTTTTATTTGTCTAGTAAATAGCCTAGGGCTCGGATACAGCCTAGGTTTTGTCACGAACTAATACTATCCGGCGGTATCAGGTCACGATTCTTTAGTCCAACTAGGTATATGACTTTATTTACGAACGATTGTCCACTGGGTACTGGGAAACTGGAATCGAAACTTATACTTATTTTGACGAGAAGACGAGAAGACATCTTTTGATTTGATTTCATAGTGGAAGTCATTTCAAATAAGTGACGATAACAAAATCGGAGGATAGAGTTTGATGCTGTAGCTACATATCTATAATTAACATACATAATTTAATTACTTACATCACTCGATAGCTAAATGATCAAAGATTTTTTTGGTATACATACAGAGTGGAATTTTGTAATGCCACCTGAAGGGAAAGTACTCTTAATACTGTAGATAGAAAATTTTACTCAAAGAAAACATTACTCTATTTTTGAATAGAAAGAAAACTGCATTCAAAAATTTTCGAAAATTCGCTTGCCATACACGGTAATCGAACCGGCTAAAATCTGTCGTCCTGCAGTACTGCATCACTGTCGTCCTGTGGTAAGTGGCTATCGATGGTGGGTGCAGACGCCGTCGACCCTCTAAAAATGTTTTCAATGTGGTTAAAAATTAATAATTACCAGTAATTTAAGCCCTTATCTAGTTTGAAATAATGTAAAGTCCATCCTATCCCCAACAGGATGCTCATATATATGTAAATATAAACTACTTACTGTGGACTGGGCAGACGTTGTCTTGCCCCAACATTGGCTTTACTGCTATTAGCGGGTTCTATAAACCTCTTTTAATCCTATCGGAGTACCACCTAACATTTTTAATTGTGAATACAATGCATCCACGGACCTATTTTAACATACACAAGAAATGTCATCAAAATCGGCCCAGCCTTTTCGAAGAAATTAAGCATAGTACACACGCACAGAAGATTTATCACAAGACCAGCTATCACACGCGACTTGGCCCACGTAACTTTATAAAATATAGCCTATGTATATGAGGTATACACAGATAAATGATTTTCAGAAAAAAATGCGTGCGTGCGAAGCCAGGGGCGAGTAGTTACTATTTAAAAAAATACTACAACCAACGAAAATACTTGTTTATTCAAATAAAATATCGTAAGACAATAATGTAGGCCATTAAAAAAAATATCACAGTAACAAAAATGAAAGTTAAAGGACTATAATATCTATAATGACTGGAAACTCATTATAGAAAAATGAGTTTAAAACCGCAAATCGCAGCTATACCAATAAAATAAAGGATCGGATAATAATTTCGTAACAAATGTTTGTTTATCCTGAGAATCGACTGGTTTTACGTGCTTATAATATTACGGTTGGGTCACACGAGATGACCGAACACGCTGCTCCGCGTTACCGCAAAGTAACGCGATGCGTATGCGCAGGTTATTCTCGCCTTGTACCTATCCAACGAGAATTAACAGCAAAGACAGTAATCATATTATCTTATCTCTTAATACTAAACGAGGAATTCTTGTATGCCACGACGATCTCGAAAACGGCTCTAACGATTTTGACCAAAATCTAGGGTTATGGGTTTTTTAGGTCTAGAAATCGATCTGTCGTACCTACGAGAAAATTCGTTTTAGGTAGTTTTTTTAATGGAACGGCTACAAATACAAAAGTAATACCGCTTGAATTATTAATTATTAATTCAAGTATTTTTGAATTTTTTTTGAAGCTTTTTGGCTGCTGTCTGGGCTTTATATCCTGGTATCGATGGTATTACTTGGCCTTATATCCTGAGGCCTGAGTATCCTGGAGATATATGATATCTCCAGATTATTTGTCTACTTTTATCATAAAAAAACTATTTAAAAGATTGCTGACACCGCTCAGGGTAAGGGGTAACCTTCAATAACAAATGTATTTATTTATACAATAACTTGTCTTCATTCTTATGAATAAACTTTGAAATAGGCAATGAAATGTGAAATTGCATTTTTTATTATATTGCTACATCCATACGCAGACTTGCGACTATTATTTGTTATGCTAATAGCAGAGCTAATGGAGGCTTTACGTATGGACCTATTAAACGAGAAATCTAACAGGAACACCTATTAATATTATGATATAACCTACTATTTAGGTGGGAAAGTTCATTGTTTATATCTAGATAATTGATTGCTGAGAAATGTTTATTTATTTTATCTGTGTCTTGTCTGTGTCTTACTAGTCTGTGTAGCGAAGATGTGCCCCATGCTTTATATTTTTAGATGATCACTTAGGAACAGTACCTACTTTTTTTCTTAATGAAAGGTACCCTATGTCCTTTCTTACAATGTCCTGACAACGTGTATACAAAATTTCATGGTTATTAGTTGAGTAGTTAGCAGACAGATAGACAGAATTACTTTCGCATTTATGATATTAGTATGGGTTATCAGACTTATCATGTGATCAGTAGATCAGTGTTTAATCAATCAATACTAACAAAAATATGTAAGTGTAGGTATTGTAACTCTTAAACGAATCTGATTTTCATGAAACTTGGTAGATAAACATTTAGACGTACAGGACACAGGATAAGGCTTCCTTTTTCATTTTTAACGCAGACGAAGTCGCGGGCGCCAGCTAGTTAAGTATAAATTTAAAAAATAATTTAACTCGTAACAAATGATTGATGCGCTAATGGCGGACTGAAAAGGGAAAAAAGTATGAAAAATGGTGACCATTTGTGTCGCGGCGTGTAATGAAGGTAATTGGTGTAATTGTCACCTTTCTGTGTGTATGCCGCCTAAGAATTCCACGCTCGTCACACTACGAGCGATGACCGCCTCCGTTAAGAGAGCTTTATAGCTAGGACAACTAATTAGATATTTTTCAAGATAATTAGATATTTTTCAAGATAATTAGATATTTTTCAAGATAATTATATATTTTTCAAGATAATTAATATTATCTTGAAAAATATCCAATTAGTTGTCCTAGATATATAGCTCAAGCTAATGCTTGGGATTTTTTGACATTGGAAATGTCTTTTCGTTCGCTTCAGTATACTTAGGGCCCGATTTCATGAAAAAGTGCGCCCCTTATATCTCGGAGAGTTGTGAAAGTATGATATTCAAAAAGAGCTCAAAAGACGCGTACTTACGTGAGCTGTAAGGTGCAAAAAGAATTTTTCGAAAAAGTCAAAAACAAAAAAATTATGGCCGAACTAGTGAAAAAATTTGATTTTTTTTCCGAATTTTTGATTTTGGCCCTCAATATTTTGAAAACGAAGAATGATATCAAACATTTGAGAAAACTCCGCTGGACAATTTAGTTAGCTACAATTTGAGCCTAAAATAAAGACGATCGGGTTAAGGGTTTGCCTTGTAGCTTAAACTTTTTGAAAGAAGTCAACAAGTCAGAACAATGTCATATTTTTTCGAATTCCGTAGATTCATTTTCAATGTGCTCGATGTGAGGCACGAAATCTGTGATTTTTTTAATTTTGAATTTAGTTTACTATGATTTCAATAAATATATCTGTCTAATATTATCATAACTAGCTGTTGCATGTGACTTCGTTCAAAAAGAAAAAAGTAGCTCATCTTGTGTCCCGTACGTGAAAATGTTTATTTATCAAGTTTCATGGAAATCGGTTAATTCGTTTAAGACTTATGGAGAAACATACATACATACAATACAATACCACTTACAGATTTATTATTAGTATTCATGATTGATATTTTCATGAAACTTTGTAGATAAACATTTAGACGTATACAGGACACAGGATAGAGTACTTTTTTCTTTTTCAACGCGGACGAAGTCGCCGGCGCCAGCTAGTTTTCTCATGAAAATAATAGAAATAGCTGTTTAGAAAAAAATTCTATAGCATCTGTTACGCCATAGAATGCTGTCAGGTGACCTTTAAAAACTTATTCTAAACTCGGCGACGGCAAAAACAATCGATAAGCGGACTAATCGATTGCGTGCCTCTCGCTGTACACAACTTCCATTGCGTTTACACTTACTACAGTATAAAATAATACTAGCTGGTGCCCGCGACTTCGTCCGCGTTAAAAAGATAAAAAGTAGCCTATTCTGTGTCCTGTACATCTAAATGTTTATCTACCAAGTTTCATGAAAATCAGGTAATTCGTTTAAGAGTTATGTACATACATACACAAAAAATATTTTAAAAATCGTCAATTTAGTTTCAGTATCATGTACAGAGCCTATAAGCACGATATATCTGAAAACAAAGTGACTTTCTTTACGACCAACGCTTACAGATTTATTATTAGTACTAGTTGTTGCCCGCGACTTCGTCCGCGTTAAAAAGATAAAAAGTAGCCTATTCTGTGTCCTGTACTTCTAAATGTTTATCTACCAAGTTTCATGAAAATCAGGTAATTCGTTTAAGAGTTTAAGAGTTTAACACACATACACACATGCATACAGAAAAAAATGTAAAAATCGTCAATTTAGTTTCAGTATCATGTATAGAGCCTATAAACACGATATCTCTGAAAACAAAGTGAATTTCTTTACAACCCACCCTTTTTTTTATTAATATAATCATGCAATATACAGGTAATATAATATACAACCAACCCTTACAGACTTATTATTAGTATTGATTGATATGGGTGAGACAGCGTTCAATGTATCGTTAACATATTTATTGACTCCCTTATAATGGTTATAAATGTCACGTGGAGCCAGTACGCGATCACTCGTCAACCGTTCAGCACCTGTCTAATTTGTACGTGAAAAAATTACATCCGCGTAATAGAAAAGTATACGTAATATTTTGTGTAATAAACACCGTTCCTTTTGTTAGTGCAAAGTGTAAATAAATTAACTATGTAAAGTCAAAAAGGATATATATTCAGACAAGGTAATTAGTTAATTAATATTTAGTTATTAGATATGTTATTTTTACCAAGTAAAAGAGTTCAACGCGCGCCTTCGTCTTTGAGTAACATACTTAGGGTTAGGGCCTCTTTCACCATGTGTCAAGTAGGCTAACTGTCATTTAAAGTCACCGGTGAGTGGGGATAATGGAGCTTATATATGTATGTACCTTTATTTGTACGGTAAAATGAAAACATTAAAATGAAAATATTAAAAAAAAATCGCCTATCGAATGATGCAGTAAAACCGAGTGCAATTCAGTAAAACATAAAAGCCGTTTTTGTGCTAGGACACGTTTCGAGCCCGTTGGACGAGTGGCAAGGGTGTTTGCCTAACGTTTCAGGGGCCCCGGGTTCGATTCTCGGCGGGGTCAACTTTGGAAATTTTAATATAATTTTCAAAATTGACTCTGGTCTGGATTTGAAAAGTAGTGGCAGAGCACACTGCGTTTCGCAGTCACTTGGGCAGCCCGTCTGGCGGCAGTAACCACCACCTTACAGAATACCACCGTCAAATAACAGCACTATGTGCTGTTGTGTTTCGGTGAGTGAGTAAGGGATGCCAGAGCCCATTACCCCATCCCTCCCTTATCCCTTATCCTTCTATGGTCAGCAGCGCACTTGTAGCACTTATGGCGTTGCTTGTGTTATAGGCGACGGTGGCCACCTACCATCAAGTGGACCGTCAGCCTGTCTGTCGACTTTAACATAAAAAACAAAAAAAAAAATAGGACATAAATAAATGATTATATCTTTATTATAAATTACTAGCTGGTGCCCGCGACTTCGTACGCGATGATAAATTAAAAATATAAAAGCAATTACAACGCTTGACAACTTCTTGCTATAACACATTGGCCAGGCGTTAGTTACAGTTTTATATTTTAGATAATCCCTCGGGAGCATTACTTTTTTCTTGGATGAAAAGTATCCTATGTCCTTTCTGGTGTCCCAGACAAAGTGTATGCAAAATTTCATGGTGATCGGTTCAGTAGTTTTGACGTGAAAGCGAGACAGACAGACAGAGTTACTTTCCCATTTATAATATTAGTAAGGATAAGCACATCATATTCGAAAGCAACACAATGACTTGATAAAACAATTAAATAATATGTGACGTGCAACATAGATAACCGACGTGCAACATGTATGTCATGATGAATGAGTATGCATTTTAATTATTACAAGCTATGAATGCCTCTTGCTTTTTACATTTATCTAGAATCGTCTTTTTTCATTATTCATTTGAATTGAACGCTTTTATGAGAGCGCCTGAGTGTTCCTCTCGAAAAAAAACGTAGATTTTGGATTATATTTTTATTATAATATATCTTAATCATCAATACTAATGTAGGTATTGTATTGTATGTATGTATGTTCCTCCATAACTCTTAAACGAATTAACAGATTTTCATGAAACTTGGTAGATAAACATTTAAACGTACGGGACACAGAATAACTACTTTTTTTTCAACGCAGACGAAGTCGCGGGCGCTAGCTAATCTATACTAAAATTATAAAGAGGAACGATTTGATTATTTGTTTGTTTGTATAGAATAGGCTCCGAAACTACTGGACCGATTTGAAAAATTCTTTTACCATTAGAAGCCGACATTATCCGTGATGAACATAGGCTACTTTTTAACGCGGGAAAATGCTTCATTCCTACGGGAAATCTAAAATAAAAGTAAATACTAGCGGCTTGGCCCGGGAGATAGCGCTATCTATCCAAAATACGGTAGATGGCGTTTTATACTTTTCTACGAGGACGAAGTCGCGAGCAGCAGCTAGTATTTTATAAAGTTACGCGGACGAAGTCTCGTGCAACAGCTAGTACAGCTTTTTATACCTTAAAATTGTGGAAAGTCATTATAAATGCGTAGCCTCGTTTCAGCCAACAACTCGTATATAGTTCATCTCGATATAATTCCGAACGTCATCGAGTCACGCAACATCGATTATTTTGTTCAGTCTATTTTAGTCGAGTCGTCGATAAGCTGTCTGCGGTTGACTTCGATAGATTTATATCGTGCTTTCACGCGAGCTTTTTACCATTGACTCACAATTGCTGTAATAATACCTTCAGATATATCGCCTCGCGGCTTCGCTCGAATTTTATTTTATTTGTAATCCACCAACTACCAAATAAAAATATATGTTTTACTTTAAATATTAAATGTATATTTTAATATGTATGTTACTTAGTCCTCACAGTGCTGACATTAAGATATTAAGTTTTAATAACTAATTAAACTAATTAAGTAACTGGATGGGGCCTTCTTATTAACCATTTAACCGCCAGAGTCGGATTTATCCGACAATTATGCCAGAATTCGTGTCCATTTCACCAGAGCCGTATATATATATAATATATATATACGACAAATTCCTCTACTTGTATAATATTTATTTTTAAATCAATGCGTTGCTACAAACCAAAAGGTAAATTATATTTTTTATAATAACAACCCAACTAGCAAAATATTGTCATATACAGGGTACATAAACGTTTTATAAATAACTGTCAGCCAAATGAAAATAGTTTTGTAACAGTTTTTTATACGTAAATATAACGCAGGTTTGGGCGCAGATTATATAACATTTAAATCGTGTAAGGGTCGTTTTGCGGCCGCGTCACCGACAATTCCGTTGAGTAAAAATCACGTAGACATTGAAGTTTAAACTATTAAGGTTTGTAACAGTTTTTACTAATACGCTTACATAACTATATCATCGTACAGACGTGGTCGCGCAGTCAGTGGGACATTCAAGTTAAGACAGTTTTTGTGTTGTGAAAAAACCGGAAAAAAATTTATAAAGTTATAAAAAGGTGAGATTCAGATATATATCTTTATTATTTATTAATGTAAAGAGAGCTTATTGTGTTGGAAAATAAAAAGCGATGACTGATAGTTACTTGGGAATTTAAAATTTCCGATGATATGATAGTTAATCTTTGTTAATATTTTAATGGGCCTTCATAATATTGGTGTTTCAATATTGTTTATAAAAATAAAATACATTAATTATCATCAATAGTTTCCGCCATATTGCCAATAGATATTGGGCGACTGCATTTAGACTTGTATATAACTATTGGTCATATACAAGTTTTTATACGATTTAATGGCATCCACCATGACAGTTGCAATTAGGGTTCCCTTGGAAAATAGAAAAAACCTTTTGTGTATATAGTCATGTAAATACTCTGTTTTTTTTCAGGGACATAATGGTGATACTGATATATTTTGACAAGTGAAAAAAATGAAAAAAGTGAAAAACAGAACAAGTTTTTAACAAACAAAAAACAGTTATCACAGGAGTGCTATGGATGTAATCATCCTACTAATACGACATTCAAACATTTTCATTCAACAGAAGCATAATTAAATTATTGAACTATGATTTCTTTTGGTGCCAAAACTGTCAGAAGTTTGCCATATACGACTATTTTCCTGAGGACGAATGTAACTGCAGCTGGCCAATAAAGGATACCATCTTTTTCCCATTTTTCAGGAACCGCAGATAAAACTATCTTTCCCCTTTCTAAAGTTTGTACAATTTTGAAGAACATAATATCTAAATCAAAACATGATCTGAATGATGCCAAATAAAAAACAATTTAAGTATTTGTGATTTTTATTTACAATTAAAGAGTATGTAGGAGGGGTGTAAAAAATATAGTATTGTTATACGTAACATAAATGTTGAAAAATGTAAGGAACCACTTTCATTTTTACAACTTTGTTCTTGACTGGGCACAGATTCTTCCAGATTAAATGAAGGTATCGTTGATGTATTTAATAATAATAATTGATAATTTTTATTTACTTTTCTTCTAAAACCACCACTTCGTTTAATTCTTTTCCACTTTTTGTAATCCATTTTATAATTAATGATGAAAAATGGCGACTAGGAAAAGAATAAAATTATTAAAAGTTGTATAAAAGGAGTTGTATTATCGTTTAAATAATCAATTGACTTATATAAGTTATATTAAAATAACGTTTCAAACTAAAAGTTACTTAAAGGTAGAAGTATATGACCTAATAAGACGATTTTATAGTAGTTAACTATAAAATCATTACATAACAGTTTGTTATTTAAGTGTTGAATAAAAGGTTCTAAATCTACAAAACATGGCGACCTGTGACTATTTTCTGACTGAAACGTTTACTCAACTTAACGTTGTATGACAATCATATAAATTATTGAGATGACGTTTACCTGACTCATTAATATGACTTAAATTATATATAACTAATGCGTCGAACTGAATACTACTTTACAACTGTTTAGTTGCTGCAAAACTGTTAAAAAGCCCTTACATGTCTGTTAGTTGTATAATTCTAATATTATATAACTTTTTTGCTAGTTGGGAAATCCTTACATATTGTAAAAGAAAGTCCTTCGCCGCGATAAACTCAAAAACTACTGCACCGATTTTCATGCTGTTTCCAGCATTTGTATATAATTTACAAAGTTGCGCGCGCGATGTCGCGGGCAGCATCTTGTTTTCTTATATGTATACTTTTAAGTAGTGGTAGGGCACACTGCGTTTCGTAGTCTTTCGCACTCATTTGGGCAGCCCGTCTGGCGGCAGTAACCACCAGCTTACAGAATACCACCGTGAAATAACAGCATTATGTGTTGTTTTGTTTCGGTGAGTGAGTAAGGGATGCCAGAGCCCATTACCCCATCCCTCCCTTATCCCTTATCCTTCTATGGTCAGCAGCGCACTTGTAGCACTTATGGCGTTGCTTGTGTTATAGGCGACGGTAGCCACCTACCATCAAGTGACCATCAGCCTGTCTGTCGACCTTAACAGTCCCCTTTTCTATCTATACAACTACAAAGATAGAAGGCAGCTTGTGCTGTGACTGTACTAAATATGTCGCTCCTGCGGTCGTCATAAAGCTTTCAAATCAACGTCAAGAAAGCTCTCTTTGCGCGTGGACGGCTTTTGGAACCAAAAGGCGTATATTTACCACAGTTCAGCGCCCGCGACTAACTCACCGTATCGTACCATTGAAAAATCATATATTTCAAACTACTCGTAACTTATTACAGTTAAGGAGACTTAAAAATGGTTCAGCTGTTTTAGCTTTGATTTTATTTGTGTCATAAAAGTCTTGTTCAAGCATCGAAATAATATATTTTTGCAAGCTATATTTAAGTATCTCAAAATAATTTATGTATTTTGAGATAGTGCTAAAAATTAAAAAAAATTGTGCTGTATGATTCGATTAGTAACTAACTTAGTTAATGGAGTTCACATCGACACACTAATTTAATGCTGTTAATTATTTGACAGGTACATTTTTGGCTAGGCTATTTAGGTCTCTTGTAATCATGTTCCTGAATCTATATCTATATATATCTATATCTATCTATATCTATTATAAAATAAATATCTGTCTATTTTTAGGCTGCTTCTAAATCACAGTACGGATTTCTGAAAGTTTTTAGTATAAAACAGAAAAAAAATGCATAGTAATACTGTTCTCACTGCGATATACATGAAATAAGTAAAACCCTATTTAGTAGGTACATATATGTATACTAATATTATAAAGAGGAAAGATTTGATTGTTTGTTTGTTTGTATAGAATAGGCTCCGAAACTACCGGACCAATTTGAAAAATTCTTTTACCATTAGAAGCCGACATTATCCGTGATGAACATAGGCTACTTTTTACCGTGGGAAAATGCTTCATACCTACGGGAAATCTAGACTAAAAGTAAATAGGAACGGCGTGGCCCGGGAGATAGCGCCATCTATCCAAAATACGGTAGATAGCGTTTTATACATTTCTACGCGGACGAAGTCGCGAGCACCAGCTAGTAATGTATATTTTTTCATTTATCAGGAAGCCCGTAGAAGTGGCGTAGAGTCTAAACAACTCAGGTTACAAGATAAATTCGTAAAGCGATATGTATCGATAAATAAATATCGTTTTACAGTTAATCGGTAACCCTAGCCGGTTCGTGCTTCACCTTTAAAGGTAACACTAGCCAGCCATCGAACCCGCACCTACCTTTGTCTGCGACTTTGTAATTGGTCCCAACAAAGCTGAGCCCATTACCGGCTTAACTTTGTTTAACTCCGGCAGACCATACCGACTCTAACAGAACCAATTTTCATTTATTACCACAGAATAAGTAATAGTAAATATTTATTTATTTATTTATATTTGGGAAACATACAAAATCTCGATACACATAAGCTTAGAGTATACATAAGCAACATATAAGTAAAACATATAATAAGTTACAAGACTAAAGAGTACATAATATTGAAAGCTGAGAGTAAACATACACAAAGGCAGACAAAAAAAAAGAAAGATAAAAAGAAACAAATACACCAGATAACAAATAGCATGTAACTGCCACTTGTTGGAATTATACCCAAATTAGTGGAACGCAGAGCTAGAAGAGTCATAGGCGACAGTACCCTTTTAAAATCTGGGATGCAGAGCCTGGCACATAGACGCAAAATTGCCTGTCTATGTGTCTTTTATAGGATGTACTTCGGAGAGTGTGCACAGGAGCTGCATGAGCTCATACCGCCTTCTCCTTTCTTCCATCGGACATACAGACGTACGGCTGGTTACCATCCGCATCTTGTCCAAATCCCTCCTTTTCGGACTAAGCGCTTTGAAACATCCTTTATAATGCGCACTGCCAAGGTTTGGAACTCCCTGCCGGCGTCTGTGTTTCCGAGCTCATATAACCCTAATCTTTCCAAAGTTCGAGAGAATAGGCTTATTCTGGGTGAGCTCGCTCCATCATAGGCCTCATCCTTGCTACTCAGCTGGTTGTTGGCCAAGAGCAAACCCATCTCTAATAAAAAAAAAAACCCTTATGCATATAACATATCAAATATGTTATTACTTACTGGCAACCCACTTTCGGCTTCACACAGATGGAATTTTTGCTTTAAAATATACATATACGTCGGAGTTAAAGAATACCGAACGCAGTTGGGACTGCGTTCTATATAATAAAAAAATTATTACATGAAAAAAAAACTATGCACTTGAAATTCGCGTGAAAATTTTTATGGGAATGCCATAAAAAATTCAACTGCCAAAATCGGGTTAAAGAAACCGATTTATTACTTAGAAACATTAACAAAGCCTAATAAGAAATATACATGTATTGATTTCATATCCATTAACAAGTTTGAAGTTGTCCCGCCCACTCGACTCTAGAAAAAAAACCTGTAGCCCTACCATGAGTTTATGACGACCGAAATCGCTAGCGAGAGATGAGCGAGAACGTAAAATATTTGTATGAAAAATTGTATAGCGCCTCTAGCGGTCACTCAAAGAACTAAAGCCGGTAACATGAGTTGCATAAGTGAAAAACCTATCGAATGTAGTCGCTAGCGACCATTAGCGACTAATGTTTAACTTGACATTTCTATACAAAATCGGTACCATGAGTTAAAAATTTGACTGATGCTCTCGAGAAATACCGTAACGTTAGTAGTTAAATCATTCACTAGCACATTAAATGGTGAAAGGTTCGTTATCGACAGAAGTATACTAACGTAAGATTTCGATAGCAACTCATGGTAGTGCTACTGCTTATCTCAACATCTAAAGTATACCTGACGTATACGCGAAGAACTTCCGAGTACCGACAGACGTCTAACGAAGGTTGCATTTAGAGGGTTCAATTACGGCCACTTTGAAAGATATTATTTAATTGCTAGCTGTTGCCCGCGTCTTCGTCCGCATTAAAAAAGAAAAAGTATCCTATCACGTGTCTTAGTATACTTCTAAATGTTAAAGTATGTAACCAAGTTTCGTGAAAATCAGTTAATTCGTGAGTGATGGAGGAACATACATACACACAGAAAAAAATTCTAAAAATGGTCAATTTAGTTTCAGTATCATGTATAGAGCCTATATACACGATATTTCCGAAAACAAAATAAATGACTCCATGACCGACCCCTACAGATTTATTATTAGTATATATGTACATCACATAGATGTACATAAAACGCTGATTCATTCATTGGCATTTTTATTAAAATTATTAGTACCACAAGTTACACTTACAAATAAATGTATATACGCTTTGTGTACTATACTAATCGATAGCATAAAAGGATAAAGGACAAATTGGTATTAAACACAAGAAACTTTTATTAGGAATGTGTGTGTGCTTAAATTATAAGAGTGTGGGATCGACCGTATTCACACTATTATAATTACCACAAAGCTATAGTTAGAGGTAAAACGCTTAATACAAAAAGACGCATTCAGCAATGCGTTCGTGTGAACGGGCACCATTTGCCTTTTAATGAGAAATATGTTAACTAATTGAGGACTAAACGACTCAGAGGCCAGTTATCACTACACCGCTAAATATTCAAGCCTGTAACCGCTTTATTAAGCAACTATACAACATACGCCTCCCGGTTTTCACCCTCATACTTGACTTTTTGATTTATTTTATTTTTCTAATCATTTAGAACTTGCCAAGTTTGAGTTTCTAGTAAAATATCCAATACTAATTTGAACAATAATTTACTTTACTAGCGACATTACCACATGCGACTTCGCACGGGTTTTCAAAAATCCTTTTCTTACGTTTAAAAATAAACCACGTTCCAAAGGAGATTGGAACCAGATTTTTTGATTTTTTTTGTTACGTTCATAAGCTCTCGATAGATAATCTAAAAATACAAATGAAAATTCCACGCCTGACGAAAATTTAATATATGAGCAATAAAAAATTATAAGGAAAAGAGGCACGGATGAAGTTGCGAACAAAAGCTGGTTTCGCTTCCAATATAAACCAAGCTCGAATAAAAATATTAAAAATGTGTCCTAATCCTCGGATAACAAATTGGCAGCTTTGTATGCGAAGAAGCCATATCCAGTAAATTGCAAATTATGTATACGAAAGTGACTTATTTTGTGTCTTAATTTTTGAGTCTTAAGACTCAAACTGGAATGATTGAACATCATAATTATTTTTATTTTATTTTTTTACATACAATACCTACACTTACAGATTTATTATTAGTATACAATAAAATTAAGAAATTGTAGTTAAGATTGCTTTAACTGTTTATTTATCTCAATACGTAATCAGAAATGAAAATTGTTATTCAAAAATGTCTACAATATATCCTACATATATTATACACACAAGTATCTCTAACTTCAGAACGAATTCTTACCATTTACCATTTTTCTTCACTATAAACCAATGATTTTTATTATTGTTGACACTATAGTCACTGTAAGATCTAATTCGAAACGACAGAGCTTGTCTCGTATCAAGAAAATGATATTAAAAAAGCTATGCGGTACTACGAGTTAAACCTGTTGTAGGTTATTGCGAGTGGACTAAAGTAAATATTGTCACCGAAGAAACAGTATCGATTGGCCGACTCCTGACGAATTGCAAGTTCGTCGACCTCCCCGTCTGCGCCCAAGTGCGCATACGCACATGTCGCATCTACCTGATACACCGACGCATTAAGTAACGCGACTTCTTCTGCGTAGAAACTTCGAGTAGCTTATGTCGATTTTTCTTTCAAACTTTTGTCTATTTCCAAAACTAATCTAATAATTATTATTATAAAAAAAGGGAAAAGGTAATAACTAAGTTTAAAATGTAAGGGGTGGCGACTTCGAAATCATTTGAAGTGAAAATAGAGAACCACTGTCTTACTCACTCACAATACACAATACATAATACCACCCAAGCAAACACAGAATGGCTGAATTTTCTTTGCCGTTATCAGCCGTTATCCAAGCAATTTGGGCACAAAATAATTTGCTTTAAGCTGTATAGTAGCAACATAATAGCTGAATAGTAGCTGAATAAGCAACAAGAAGCCCATAATAGCCCATAGTGTTATAATAGCCCAAAAATCATTCAATACAGCATTTGCCTATCTTGTCAGCTCTAATACCCTTATAACAAAGCTTTGAACTGAATAATTTGTGAATTTCATGTGTTGCCTGGGCACACATTACATGCTATCATTTCAAGGAGGTCTTCTATAAGGGGATGGTCTGCCCAAATTCTTGCAAAATGCAGTTTAATATATTAATGTTTTAATTTTAATTATACCTATTTATTAAATTATTTATTTATCGTTCATAATAGAGTACTCCAGTCGTGCGTCGGAGCTGACACACACATTTTTCCAATCGTTTTTAAATATCAAAACAATATATTCTTGAAACCATTGTCAAAAATTGACATTGCATTCTTATTTACAACCAACTGGTGTGAGTTTCGCTTTAAACCTGTTCCGAAGCCTTCCATTGTTTCCTCTGCAACTCTTACTTGCCTCACCTTAAAATTAACGTAAACTATATTTTCGTAGATGAAAATTTCATGCGTGTAATTCACTGATTCCCTTGTATGTACACGAAAATGTTAGACGTGTACAAACGCGCCAGTGTATTTGAAGAATGAAATATAATGGGCAAACAGATTCTCATAGGGAGTGCTCGGTGAGAGTAGCCCGAGGGATAAATTATTAAATCGCAACGCAGCTCAAGCCGATGCGTTTTCGTTGAATGTAATACTGCTAATATTTTACTAACTTTAAAACTGAATGTGACGTTGGTAATTTTTTGAAAGTGAGTTGCTGTATACTAGTGTATAACAATAGGTACATATCTTCTTCTTTAAGTGAAAGAGGGATAAACGGGAAGGTTATTTCTATTGCAAAAATCCAAAGTGAAGTCAAGAGCGGGGTCACTATACCTAAGTAAGATTTAAATGTCTGTTTGTAAAGTTAAAATTACAAAAAAGCAAAAAAGTGTGGTGTCTTGACATTTTTAATCCTTTCTGTGAGGAAAATATATGATGATGAATGAGCTCTGGGATCCCTTACTTACCTATACCGAAATACAACAGCACATATGCTATATTTCAAAGCTATACTATAAGAGCACATATTATGCTAAACTATAAGAGTGCTGTTCATTGCCGATAGACTGTTTTATTTTGATCTTTTTATTCTTTTACTAGCTGTTGCCCGTGACTTCGTCCGCGTTAAAAAAGATAAAAGTAGCCTATCACGTGTCCCGTACTTCTAAATGTTTATCTACCAAGTTTTATGAAAATCAGTTAATTCGTTTAAGAGTGATAGAGGAACATACGAATACGTACATACAATTTAGTTTCAATATCATGTATAGAGTAAATTACCCCTTCAGATTTTTTATTAGTATTGATTTTAAAAAGGTCTCTACGGTTACATAATAAAAACATGTACAGTCGGGGTAATAAAAGGACCTTAAAGGCGAAATTTGCAAAATTTCATATCAAACGTATGTCAGTTGTCTAATTAGTACTTTAGTTTCAAAAGTTACTAAGAGTCTACGATTTTTATGAAGGAATGAATTTGAAAACTGACGAAGGTTTTCGTACCCCGACTTTACTTAGCAAATGTGCTTATACCACACGATATTATGGGTGGGCAGAATTTTTTTAACTTGTAGGAAGTTCGGAATCAACTATCAGAATTCCAATATTCAAAGCCGTCTGTCTAGTCATGTATAATAATAATATGGGAGAATATTACGGTAGTTGTTATAGAGACGGGGCATTGTTATTTTTTTAGCTAATAATATAATGACAGTAATAACATTTTGAAATTGTAACAGATCGTCGAATGTATTATTGCTTATTATACGTAATGGGACATTGTGCTCTGTCCTTTTCGTTTTATAGAACAAATGATAGAGATAGCCTATGTGTTCGATTTCCAAACAGGAAAAGTAATAAGCAGGTATCAATGCTATGGTATTTGGTTGATAAGTTCAGTTAGTAATAAGTATTATCCGACAGTCCGTCTATATGCAACCATGTCATAGAAGACCACCGTGAAGTAACAGCATATGTGCTGATTTATATCGTCGCTAGTGACATGACGGGAGGTAATATCCAATGACATAGAAATGTAATGCTTGGATCTTTTTTATGTCTCGTGAACCCTCAATAGACTGTCAATATTGTTGGAATTATACCTCTATGACTAGGCTATCAACGTGTCTTTCGCTCTTTATAATAAAACTAGCTGTTGCACGCGACTTCGTCCGCGTAAATTTATAAAATATAATACATTCGTGTCTGTGAAACCATGGAAATACACATACAAAATTTCAATCCAATCGGTCAAGCCGTTTATTAGTTTACATACCGACAGCAGCGCCACCTACCGGGTCCAATTGTATTTTTAAATCATCCAGGGAACCATCGAAATACAAATATAAAATTTCAACCCAATCGGTTTAGCCGTTTAAAAGTTATATGTGAAAAAGATAAGTACGGAAGGATAATTCTTACTACCCGTTGTCCTATTTACCCGTTTTCCCGTAGGAATGAAGCATTTTCCCGCGGTAAAAAGTTTCCTATGTTCATCATAGATAATATCAGCTTCCAATGGTAAAATAATTTTTCAAATCGGTCCAGTAGTTTCGGAGCCTATTCTATACAAACAAACAATCAAATCTTTCCTCTTTATAATATTAGTATAGAAAAATTCTGAGCGACCAAGCTAGCACATTTATTAATATTTGACAAAATAGAGACAGCAAGACCACGGTAAAAGCCTATTTCCCTATCTCTTCCCTCTTAATTCTACTGAAAAATAATAAATAATAATGCTATGGCATAGGCTGTTGCCATTTTGTTAAGTGTGGGTTTACTTGTCCAGGGGCCTATATATTTAAAAAAATATATATGTACAGCAGCACCTGCTTTGTGAAAGTACATGGAATTATACTATTTGTTATTACCAGTACTGGATAGACCTCTCTATCTCACCTGTCATAAGTTCATTATCCTCATAAGCGCAATATACATTCACACATAAATGCCAGGTTCAGCGTTTATCTGAAGAGACCCTCGGGCGACTGTGCAAACGATCTGCACAGATTAAGGCCTTCGACTCGAGCCAAGATTTGCGATTATGTGCCTACACTATTGCAGGCGCTGTGTACATTTAAAAATAGATTATCTAATAAACTAAGAGGATCGGATTGGTCAATAAAATGGGACAGAAAAATTGGAACGTGTTTTCTTATAGAGATAATTGATGTTGTTCATTCTTAAACAGAGGGGAAAATAAATAGGGGAAAATACCCAATTGCCTGTGGCACTTTAAGAAATACGATACAAAAAAACCTCATATATATAAACTTTATATATCCTTTAGATAATGTTGATTATGCATTCGAGTTAATTATTATATTGTCAGCATTGTATAGAACATAAAGTTTCCAGATTTTTTAGCAGTAATATTAGGCAATTACACTCGTCTTTCTTTCAACTAGACTTAGACCATTTATTGGTTACCTTTCGATCTATTGTTGGATTTAATGAAAAAATTGGTTGCGAAATGAGAAATACATTAATTTCACATATAACTGACCAAAAAACCAAATAATAATCTGTATTCGCAACTGCTTTTGAGACTTAGTTGCCGTGGTGGATTAATTAAAGCCACAAATCAAAACATTGAACTCGTTGATGAGTGCTCAATTGATCTTCTCTTGCAACTGGTTACGTAATTTCAGTTACGAACATGGATGAAGGGAAATATAGACCATAGATTATTGCGCAACCCAATTTTATTCACTTTGTGTTCCACAAATTCATATTCCACAATCGGCTTGGATTCATTTTAAGTATTACACGTGTACAAGCGCCACAAAGCAACAATGGAGACGGTGATAGTTCTCATGGAACGATGCAAATGTTGCCTCGTAAACGGTCTCAGAAACAGAAACAGTTAGACGAACCGCACTCAAATTTTACTGCAATCATACAATTACACGTGTTAACTGTCGGAATTCATCAAAAAAAATACTAACAGTCACCGATAACCGACTTAATATTCGGTTATTGTTCGGTTAAGTTACTGCATCTTTTTTAACTTGATGGTTAGACAACAATAGACATAGATAGCTCCAGTTTGGACTAAAAACATACGTATTATCTATACTTATACTAATATTATAAAGAGGAAAGATTTGATTGTTTGAATTGAATTAGCCTCCAAAACTACTGTGGACAGATTTGAAAAATTCTTTCACTGTTGGGAAGCTAAGTTATCAGCGAGTAACATAGGCTATATTTTATATAGTTACGCGGACGAAGTCCCGTGAAACAGCTAGTGATATTATTAAAGGTAGAAAAGACGGTTGATACGATGGTCACGAAACACAGATGCATTCATAAGACGCTATCGATATAGGCCAGTCACTCAAGACATCTTAGGTCGCAATAAATTGCACTGTCTTGATTTTTTCAGATGTTGTTAGGATGAATACCAGTAGCGTAAAACCAAGTTTGCAGTTTCTATTGACCTGTGCTGACAGGACGTGCTCGAAAAAGCTCGAAATTTTCAGACTGTTTTCAGTTTTTCACTTATAACTTCTGAAAAGTGCATTCTACAGAAAAGTCATCTTAGACACTCTTAAAGAAGATAAAATTTGCTATGATTTCAGTCCAACCGCAGCTTTGTATGTCAAACAGATCCCGAGAACTACTTTAAAAATGGGTAATTTTTCCCAAAAAGTTAGAAATTTTTACTTAGTTTGCCGTTTTTTGAAACAAAGCATCGTCTAAAATAACCATTCTACGAGTAAAGTTATAAGAAGTTATTATTGCGACCTAACGGGATTTTTTTCTCTTAGATGACTGGCCTATTAACTCAGGGCATTAAACAGTATGGTAAAACTTGAGGATAGGATATATAAGTATAGCACGTGCACGTGTACTTACTTATAAATTAAATTAAACCAAATAATGAAATCACATTACTTAATATGTGATTGGTTCATTTGGTCACATTAAGTCGAAGGTCCAAATCGAACTTCGATTAAATTATTTAACACTTGATAAAGTTTTATGTCAGACCGGAACATAAAAATGAACATAAAAATGTACTTACCACAACCAATGCAATAACGAAATGAAGACATAAAAATGCATTTCACATAAATTAGGATTCAAAACCTGTTGCAGTTCGCTCTTGACACCTCATACATTTGGATTTAACACATTTGGGAGGATTAAAAGTGTGTTTAAGTATGTTTTGTGTGATCTCGATGTACGCGGAAAAAGAAATATGATACTGGACTAATACAAGACAATAATTTCAAAATGGTTATATTATATAACCTTAATATTTATACGCCAAAAATGCAGGTAAAAAGAGACAAAAATAATATACGTGTACGTATATTGCATAATATTATGTACATTTATGTATGTATACACTAGCTGGTGCCCGCGACTTCTTCCGCGTTGAACGATGAAAGGTACCCTACGTATGTCTTTTCTGGTGTCTTAACGACGAATAACTCTTAAATGAATTAACTGATTTTCATGAAACTTGGTAGATAAACATTTAGACGTACGAGACACAGACTATAGGCTACTTTTTTCTTTTTCAACGCGGACGAAGTCGCGTGCAACAGCTAGTAAGTAAAATAAAGTCGCTGCCACCTCTGCTTCAAAATCAAAATCAAAATATTTATTTATCAATTAGGTTTCTACAAGAAACTCTTTTGATCGTCATTATAAAATTAAATTTACCAGGGTTTCGGAAAAAAACCAAGATGACGATCCTGAGAAGAAACCCCGAAAGAAACTCAGGATACTATTCTTTTTGTCATCATTAAAATGTAAAATAGTACAATACACTTACTTAATATTAACAAACTTAAAGTATATATATAGTACAAAACATAGTACGAACTCCGAATAGCTTAAATCCAGGCTTCTTTGTCGCTTAAATAATCAGTGATTTTATAATAGCCTTTCGAGAGGAGTTTAGTTTTAATGACACATTTAAATTTATTTATAGATTGAGGCAGTTTATTATAAAACCGGACACTTTGACCCACAAAAGAATTACTTCTCCGTTAACTTCTTTAATCAAAAATAATTTAAAAATCAAAAGACAGACTGTCTTGCTAATCTAATATTTTCATTACGAGAAAGCCATTAAAGTCCCCACTTAACCATATTTTAAATTTATTTAGTTATGACAATCTAGTTTGTTTTATAAATTGAAACAGTAAAATGTGATGCGGTACAAATAACATCAACTCGCTAAGTACAGTCGGCCGCAAAAGTCGATTAACACATTCAAAAATGCAAAACAACTGAACACTCAACGCTCCATAAGTCGTTGTCACGACTAGGGAACAAAATAAACTTCACTTACAAACGATCGTAAAAAGCTTCAGTAAGTGAGTGAGTGAGTGAGTAAGTGAGTGAGTGAGTGAGTGAGCCAGTGAGCCAGTGAGTAAGTGAGTGAATCAGTGAGTCAGTGAGCCAGTGAGACAGTGAGTGAGTGAGTGAGTCAGTGAGTCAGTGAGTGAGTGAGTGAGTGAGTGAGTCAGTGAGCCAGTGAGTAAGAGAGTGAGTCAGTGAGTGTGTCAGCGAGCCAGTGAGTAAGAGAGTGAGTCAGTGAGTGAGTGAGTAAGTAAGTAAGTTGAGTGTTCAGTTGTTTTGCAATTTTGAATGTGTTAATCGACTTTTGCGGCCGACTGTACCTGTGTCTGCAAAGCTTTCTACACAGAACCTGTTCTCTTGTATAAAGTCATAAGCTCTCATTTTATGTTTATAATTAGGTAAAATAATTAACATTAAAGTTACCGACCACTTTTATGGCGCACAGAACATTGAAGATGTTATTTAAACGCGGAATGATTATAAGATTATAACGTTGTTATAGTGAACTATAAAAGAAACAAGTCGGTTTAGCTGTAGGGAAGGCAAAAACAGTAACAAGCATTCCAGTTCAGACTACAAGCAATTCAAGGAGTTTCTACTAGATCTGGAGTTACTTATTTATAATATTATTTACTATCTGATGCCCGCGACTTCGTTCGAGTTAAAAAATAAAAATATATATAAGCAATATAAAGCTTGACCCTTGGGGAAAGGTTTTTGAATACACACACCAATTAAAGTTATCAGATTAGTTTAGAGAATCACAATTTAGAATAGAATGACGCCGCTTTCTTATTTAAAAAAATCAGATTAAATAAAATCACAAAGTGTTAAGTAATTTTTAAAAAAAATTATATAATTGAAATAACATTATACAGTAGAGCATTAAACAAATTAATAAAGTTTTGAAACTTATGTGGGTTATACCTTTGGGTCTGCTGATCAAGATCCACAACTCTCCCCCACTTTCCACTTGCCGCTTCATCACAAAGTTTGTCCCCGTCAATGGTTTTTTAAGTATTTTGCGAAAACTTCAATAGATACAAAAAAAGTGGCAAAGGCAAAAATTACCCCCATTAAATTCTTAACAAAATATGTTGTATACACTTTCCGATTATCTTGACGGTTTTCAAGCTACAGCCAGTTTTCAAACAAAACTTCATAGTTGGAAAACTGGCTATAACTAAAAAACTGTCAAGGTAATCAAAATAATATATAGAATATATTTTGTTAAGAATTTGATGAGGATAATTTTTGCCTTTGAAACTTTTTTGTATCTTTGAAATTATGAAACTTATTAAACGTTGAAAGTTGGTTCAAAAACTTGCTACAGCTCGAAAACCGTGAAGCTAATCAAAATAATGTATAGAACATATTTTGTTTAGAATTTAATGAGGATAATTTTTGTCTTTACCGCTTGAGGGCTTACTTTATGTTTTCGGGGTCGAGAAATCCGAAATCGTGATCACCCCCTCAAAATCCGCATCAAAGTGGCGCAAAATTGGGAAAAATTGCACCAAAAACTATTGAAATCACTGGAGTGATTTGAGAAATTCTTTAACTTTTGTCAAGCTATATTATCAGCAAGTAACATAGACTATAATAATATATTTTATAAAGTTACGCGGACGAAGTCGCGTGCTACAGCTATTATTTTGTAGATAAAAACACAGATCTATCTGTATGTAATAGAACGGAGTGCAAAATAGACACTTTGTATTGCGATTGTCTATCAGTTAACTTTGTAAGAGTGTGTATCTGTGTGTATTGTGAAGTCTGTGATTTGATATTACACAAACACAGGTACTTACATCAAAAGAAGATCATTAGTTCCGCATTCTACGAACAGACATCGCTTCGATCTAGTTTTAAAATGGATCATCGGCAATATACTTACTTGATTAATGCTCCCATTCCGCAGATTCGATAGTAGGCTATAGAATACGAAAAATCCACTTATTTTTTGTGATACTGTCTGGCATACAGACTGACATCCGCTTTGATTGTACGTGGACTTCACCCGCGTATTTTTTTTTATAAAACATAGCCTATGTTACTGGCTGTAGGTCAAAGAATTTTGTAAAATCGGTAAATTATTTTTTGAGTTTATTCATTACTAGCTGGTGCTCGCGACTTCGTCCGCATAGAAAAGTATATACCGTATTTTGGATAGATGACGCTATCTCCCGGGCCAAGCCGCTAGTATTTACTTTTATTTTAGATTTCTCGTAGGAATGAAGCATTTTCCCGCGGTAAAAAGTATCCTATGTTCATCACAGATAATGTCGGCTTCTAATGGTAAAAGAATTTTTCAAATCGGTCCAGTAGTTTCGGAGCCTATTCTATACAAACAAACAAATAATCAAATCGTTCCTCTTTATAATATTAGTATAGATAAACATACAAATCTTCTCTCTTTAGGGCAGATGTAGTAAGGTGCCGATCCGACAGGAAACAAGGTTAAAGGCTAAACCAGTATAAATAATTAATGATAACAGGTCTATGTCATATGACACATCTATGACTGCTCTAAGAGAAGTCTAAATCTGACATAGATTTGCTATGACATTGCCACTTTTAATAACGCAAATATAGATTATTTATTAATTAAATTTATCTGAATTGTTTGCAAATCGTACAATTTTTCCATTAAAAAAAAAACTAAGAAAGAATAAGACGAACAAACAAACCACTGCATTTAACTTAGTTACCGTTCCCTTGACAGCCTGTTTATTAATTTTTATAGCAGAGAGTAATATGGTGGTCGTAACATTTGTTCCAAATTCAACATTCAACATTTTCGAATTCACAAAATGTTGAATTGACCGAAAAATTACATTTTCCCTGACTATTTCAACAATATCCCAAGCGTTTTGCTTAGGAAAATGTTGAAATTGCTTAGGAAAATGTTGAAATTGCTTAGGAAAATGTTGAAATTGCTTAGGAAAATGTTGAAATTGCTTAGGAAAATGTTGAAATTGCTTAGGAAAATGTTGAAATTGCTTAGGAAAATGTTGAAATTGCTTAGGAAAATGTTGAATTTGCTTGAGAAAATGTAGCAATTGACCGAAAAGTTGTATATTATTAATTTTTAAGAAAATATACTGTGTTTGTAAATTTTGAAGCAATATAATATTATTTTATTTGTAATCTGAAGGTCTTTTAAACGCGTTTGAAACTAGTTTACCTTAAAACTAGAATTTTGCAGTGTTTTACCTCATCTAATAATAAAGGAGACGATTTATATTTTTATATGTTTGTAAACTCAAAAACTACTGGACCGATTTTGAAATTTCTTTCACATATAAAAAGCTACATTATCAGCGAGTAACATAGGCTATATTTTATAAAGTTACGCGGGCGATGTCGCGTGCAACAGCTAGTAACTTATAGAAGTAAAAGAACACTTTTATACGGTATGTATGTAGGAGTATAATGTTTTTTTTACACTTGTTCAAAAAAACCAATGAAGGAAATAATATATAACAAAAATGGCCAGTGTTGTAGCTTGTAGAGACTCAAGTCTATCTCTCACATTCGATTGAACGGGTTTACTTTCGAATTTCGAATGATAACGGTCGCGCGTGCCACAAGCTGCCAGTTACACGTAGGGATGGGATGTAACCAACTTAGTCAGTAGTTAGTACCTTACTTAACCTTTCTAAGTAAGGCACTAAATAAGTAGGTTAGTTAAGTAACCTAGTTACTTAGTAGTAGTAAATGGAAATCAACTTAGTAACCAATCTCTTACAAGTGTATATACCAATGAAATAACAGCATGTCTGTATGTTATAACCAGCTTTTTCCTTAAAAAATCCTTAATTTTGTTAAAATTACATACCTAAGTACTTTAGAGACATGTAAAATCTAATGTGTTCATAAAATAAATTCACAACTTCGTCCGCGCCATTCTTTCTTTTAAAACATCTATTTAATACTAGCTTGCGCCCGCGACTTCGTAGCCTATCCTGCGTCCAGTAAGCTTAAAAGTTTATCTACCAAGTTTCATGAGAATCAGTTAATTAGTAAGACTTATAATTAGTATTGATGATGATTTCAGTAATAATTTATTTAATTTTTATTGCCAATATATTAGGTATGTAGTTTTAGCCAGGCGTTGGATTTTAATCTTTATAATATGATCCCTTGATAACAATACTCTTTTGCTCGATAAAAGGTACCCTATGTCCTTTTCTGTATTACTGGCAACGTATATTTATTTATCTATGTTTAAATTCCCTTTTAAAACATAGCAACAACGCACATCCCTATTTCTCCGCCCGCTTTTTATTATCAGAGCAAGCAATGCCACTTTTTATTTAGACCTTGTCCCTATGGGTAAGTTAGTTTGCTGTGTCCACTGTCCAAGTAATTGTCGTTTCATCTGTACTTATGGATTTTTTCTATCTTCACAGCAATCTCGATTGTAATCTGTAGTACAACTGGGCCGGTTGTGTAATTTTATTGTTAGACAAAAAGCCATTTGCCACAGATTTAATAGGTGTATACAATTTGATGAACTGGTTCGAATTGTGGAAATATTCTTTTCAAATTAAGATTTATTAGATAAAGTAATGTTATCAAGGAATAACAGTCGAACCAAAAGTAACCAATCTAACTAATACATAATGTATAATATGTAATGTATATTGTAAATATATATTATACTACACGTAATACTAGGCTAAACCTAAGGACTTCCTTTTTAGATTAGATTATATAAATGATGAACGTCATTGGAGTTGAATATAGTTAAATATTGTAGTTAGTTAGTTATATGTTGTAAATTGATTTATGAAAAGAGCAACCGGGGAGTTTCTTGCCGAATTTTTCCCCCTAGAAACAGTTTCCCGAACCGGTGGTAGTTTATAATTTAAAAATGTTGACGAGGATAAAGAAAAAAAAATCTGTGTAATTTTTTCAATTTTTCACTTTATAAGACTTCATCAAATATTAAAAAAAAAAAAAAAAACAATCGGAGGCACTCATGACGACTGCCGATAGAAGTGAAAACTTAAAACTGAGCGTCCAACGCACACATATACAATGTGCTGACGCGAACCGATACATTTTCTCCCTACCCAAAGTCGTATAACGCGGCTATAGAAGTTTTCACTTCAAAAATATAGCAAAATAGGTCCGACAGTTCTCGAGTTATATTCGAGTTGTGTATTAAAAAGAAACCAACTGTTTATAACGCCTGAAGGCAGATTCCAATAATAAATCATAACACGATCCATTTTCTTTGTTATTTCTCATTATTAAACTTCAAAAGGTCGTTAGTGGTTGACTTATAAAACCGGTTAAGAGTGCCTGATTACATATAAATGAATTATCTGTTTAATAATTAGCAGAGTATTAGTTATAGCGGTTTCGCCTGCGTTGTCTGATTTGCGAAATAACTACTTAATTTCGTCTTCTATTGTGATTTGTAAATATATTATCTCTTATGAACTTATAACTAAAATAAAAATATTGCCTTTTAAATTTATATGTAGGTATATAAATCGGTCCACCTGTGTGCCAAGATTTATCCAAAATTTTCCAAAAAATCATCTTACTTCATGTTTATCTTTATTCTCATTTATCTTATCATTTAATAGTTTCTAGATATTCTTATTTATTTTTTTTTCTTTTTTCTTATTCCTATTCCTATTAATCTTTATTATTTTTATTTTTTATTTTTAATAATATCTAATTATTATTCATTTTATTATTATCAAAAATCTACTGTGCTTTTTAAATTGGTGTAAGAATGTTTTATGGTATTTGTTTTGAGTTTTAACTAACAAAAACATCTAAAAATCCAAACATACAAACTTTCGCATTTATAATATTACTAGGATTAGGAATACGAAGCTTTCACAATAAATTGGATAATAAATATTTATCGTTGTAAGTATCAATAATCCCAAATTATTAATAGGTAACTTCAGCATATTTTTGAGACAAAATAAAGAGCATATTATAATATAAAAGTGGTGTAAATAAAGCAATCCCGACCACGACGAATTACAAATTGACTAGAAACTTTCACTGAACGTAGCGTGGAGCTTTTTATAAATTTTGCATTCATTAATGAATTTTAAATAAAGAACCTAATCCGCCCAAAGGGGCGACTTCCCGAGATTGTATGGCGGCTTTTATTACCAAGCCAATGAATGGGTTTTGTCCGATTGTCAACAATTAATAATGAACAAAAAATTAATGTTTTAATTCAATGAAAAATTTCTAGTTTTTAAAACGGAACTGCACGCTCAATTACTGACAGATTGTTTAAATAATTCGTGAAGCCGTTAATTTTTGAAAGCGTCTCAAATTGATTAAAACGCAGACGGTTTTAAAAATTAATTATAATGGCGTTTATGTTTGTCAATGACAGTTATTTTCATATTTCATATTCACACATTTTTATAGTAATAGGTCGTATGTATGTATACTGTATGTATGAATGTTGGCGACCTACTAGATGATAGGTTGTAGTTAACGTGGTATACTAATGCAAGTGACGCCATAGGTGGTTCTTGGGCACTGCCGACCTTATATATTTAAGGACTATATAGCTGCTGCACGCGACTTTATAAAATACTAGCTGTTGCACGCGACTTCGTCCGCGTAACTTTACAAAATATAATACAATCGTGTCTGTGAAACTATGGAAATACACATACAAAATATCAACCCAATCGGTCAAGCCGTTTAGTAGTTGACATACCGACAGCAGCGCCACCTACCGGTTCAAATTGTATTTTTAAATCATCCAGAAAACCATCGAAATAGCCATATAAAATTTCAACCCAATCGGTTTAGCCGTTTAAAAGTTATATGTGAAAAAGGTAAGTACGGAAGGATAATTCTTACTACCCGTTGTCCTATTACCCGTTTTCCCGTAGGAATGAAGCATTTTCCCGCGGTAAAAAGTAGCCTATGTTCATAACGGATAATGTCGGCTTCTAATGTTAAAAGAATTTTTCAAATCGGTCCAGTAGTTTCGGAGCCTATTCAATACAAACAAACAATCAAATCTTTAAATTATTAGTATAGATTAGTATTGATGCTATAATCCTACTATAGTAGCGTAATTTCAGCAGTTGTGCTTATATATGTTATAAGCTACGGTATTCACCTACCATCAAGTTAGCCTACCTTAAAATTAAAAAACATAACACTCACCTCTAATGGCATACATTTTTTTCTTGTGACAATTTATTACCACCATATTTAATGTCAGTCCAGTGGTCATCTCATAATTAAAAGTAAACATATGAGAAATGTTATGGTTTGGGACACTTCCTCTTAAAAAAACCAACTTTAAGAAAAACTGTAAACCATTAAACCATGTGGTTTAATTTAAGTAGACGTTGAATGCGTGTCGGTTTTATCGTGGTAAGGTGTAAACGGTAAGATATAGGGCCATTAATTTGACTCGATCGCCCACCGGGACGCGCAAGGAAGCTCAACACTACATATCAAAGATTAAATGCCAGTTAAAGCCGTGTTTAGACTGGAGATTAATTATAACTGATTATTTCAGACGATTATTGTCGGCGATGTGTGTGTGTGTGTCTCTTTACTAAAAGCTCAAGAATTTTTATTATCTGAAGTGGGAATTTCTTTTATTGAAACTATGTATTAGATTGGATTTGTTATAGTGTAAACGTTATTCGACATTTTGAATGTTGAATAAAAAATACAGACAGAATTTTGCGGACAATAGTGAAGCCGGTTTTATAAATGCAGTGCGTAAATGACCATAATTTTTATTGAAAATATTGGTTTCCAAATAAACTTACCTGTACATCCTGCTATTTATTTTGACATTGGAAATCTTTTCGTTCGCTTCAGTATAGGTCCCGATTTCACGAAAAAGTGCGATCCCCTTATATCTCGGAGAGTTGTGAAGATATGATATTCAAAAAAAGGCTCAAAAGAGGCGTATTCACGAGAGCTGTAAGGTGCAAAAAGAATTTTTCAAAAAAGTCAAATACAAAAAAAGCTATGGCTAAAATAGTGAAAAATATTTTGGAAACGAAAAATGATATCAAAAATTTGAGGAAAAACTCGTCTGGACAATTTATTCAGCTACAATTTGAGCCTAAAATAAAGACGATCGGGTTAAGGGTTTGCCTTAACCTTTTGGAAAGAAGTCAACAAGTCAGAACAACATTTTGAATTCCGTAGATTCATGTCCTATGTGCTCGATAGTCGTGTGAGGCACGAAATCTGTGAATTTTTTGTATGATTCCATGTGATTCCATCCTGGGTTTTTACTAACCTTTGCTACGCATTTGCAAACGCAAATGGATCCAGGCTACTCCTGACTGGTCCTATTGTTAAGTCCTATAATAGGGGAGGCCTATCCTATGTCCAGCAGTGGACGTCCTATGGCTGAGATGATGAAAGCACTTGAATCCACTCTGTTTTTGCCTAATTCTTAGGCAACGATAGCCACTTAAAATCAAAATGACTGCCAGGCAATCTACTGTCTTTTACTGTACAAAAAATATACATAAACCATATTTTAAATCCAGTAGCTAATAGCTCATTGATAATATGTCGCCGGTTATCGTCCGATAAGATCTTTGAGGAAAAAATCCAACGCTAAGATCGTCAATCAATGAAGTAATTTTTTTCTTATAACGCTATGAAATTTGATCACAATGATTGCTGGTCTTTTAAACATTTTTTATTATTATATCTCATTCCTAATTTCCTATCGATTTACAACAGTCTATAGAATATCTAAATAGTTCCAAATGTCACATAGCAATAGCTATGGTGTTTGATTTCATACATTTCATTCATGTTATATTATTTTTCAAGAAATAAATAATTATACTAAAAATGCATTACCTGAACCAGAATTTTTTTTATATATCAAGGTCGACAGACGGCTACCGTCACCTATAACACAAGCAACGACATAGGTGCTGGCCATAGGCCAAGGTGCATAGGTGCCATAAGTTAAAGATACGGATAAGGAAGGGATGGGGTAATATTTGATCTATACTCACTAACCGAAACAAAACAGCATATATGCTGTTATTTCACGGTGGTTTTCTGTAAAGGGCTGCCCAAATGCAATGTGCCCTGCCACTACTTTCCAAGTCCAGTTACATTACGTATTAATAGCATTTACGTGTTATAATTTTTTTGATTCGACTATTGTGTCCAAAGACTAGACATTTTGATAGAGTGGTCATTTTAGAACAATGGACATTCTAAAACTTTGTAAATTCTGATTCTGATTCTGATCTATCACCCGGGTCCAAAATAAAAACATTCTATCTTTTAAGTGGTTCTAAATTACACATAGTTACGAAGTCTTATCAAAATCAGTTGAGTAGTTTAGGAGTTTATTAGCGTCAAACAACGTGACACGAATTTTTCATATACAATACATATATTTCTCTATATATATATAGAGGTGTAACCGCAAAATTCGCTCGTGTGTTCCATCCCTTAAAGAGCCCATTACGAAAGTTACAACCGCACTCCTTGTAATTTGTTTACAATTATACAGAGTTACACGGGGGGCATAACGTGTTACTAGGAGTTTATGTTCACATTGTAAACAAGTACAGGCAATTACAAAACTTTGTAGGTACAGTCATTCATAAAAGCAGATTTTGTCACAAGTTACATGCGAGATGACAATTCATCGTTTTTCCTCGATAGGTACAATGATCGCACTCGCTAGCGAGAGCATAAAATATTTATATGAGAATATGGAGCTTGTGCCCGCGACTTCATCCGCGTTGAACGATGAAAGGTACCCTATGTCCTTTCTGGTGTCCCAGACAACGTGTATGCAAAATTTCATCGTGATCGGTTCAGTAGTTTTTGCGTGAAAGCGTAACAAAGTGACATTCACATTCACATTTATAATATTCGTAATGATTGTCAATTTGACATTGACAGTTGACAGTTTTTCATATAAATGTTTTAGTGCGGTCATTACAAACTCATGGTATAGAAATACTGTACTAGTTATCGGAGACAAACCTACTTTCTATGTGTAGAATCACACAAATTAATTATCTTAAAAAAGATTATTTTAATGAGCGGTGATTAACGAACAGCGGGAAGTAAATGACTTCATTCGCGGCTACAGAAATTGTTTAACATTTAAATGACATTTATCAATTCTATAACAAACTTGTATATTATATAAGAATATATACAAGCTTGGCAGCAGTGATAAATTCTTCTGTAGGGGATTTTGGGATTTACTTGAGAGCGTCTGATTAAGGTATGGTAGACACGATGAAAAGTGTACATTTTATTAATCTGACGATTTAAGAGTGAGGACAGGAAATGGGAAGGTCACAAAGTTGCAAAAAATGTCACCTTGACATTCTCAAGCACGTCAGATTAAGATATGGTGGGTTAATTACATGTCACAGCAGAACGCTTTTTCTCCCTATAAGCCTGTTTCCATGAATATAGATTAGATATATAGGTGTCACTTGTCATATTACTGTAAAGTTTTCATATAACAATAAAAGAATTTTTGTTGGTAGTCGAGAGGTTTCGTACACGAACTAAAAGTCTTCGATCTTAACTAGTTTCGTATAAGAACTAAATAGTTTTCGATCGCAACTGGTTTCGCACAAGACCGAAAAAGCAGTCGATCGCAACTGGTTGCGAAGCTCAGGTTACATACGCGGCCGAAACGTGCTGAAAAGTGTGCATTTTATTAATCTGACGATTTAAGCGTGAGGACAGGAAATGGGAAGGTCACAAAGTTACAAAAAAAGTCACCTTGACATTCTCGAGCGCGTCAGATTAAGATATTATGGTGGGTTAATTACATGCTGAAAAGTGTGCATTTTAATAATCCAACGATTTGATAGAATCGTCAGAATAACAGTGATAGAAGATCACTGTGAAATAACACCTAGTATGTTTGGTGTTTCCATGAGGTATGTTAAACGATGGTAAGTATCCACCATCATTTATGCATATCTGATGGTCTTTCTTATTGAAAAACGTAGCCATCTTAAAAAACAGATTAAAAAACAAATTATGCCAGCCAGCAAACCAGGTTTTAAAAGTGGCTCCATCTCAATGGCTATATTAGCTTTTCCTGTCATCAAATGTTCGCAAATTGGTGACACTTAACTTATAATAACTACACAGTAACATCTTTCATATAAGTTCGCTTCAAGTAAAGCCATTTTCCAACATTTAAAACGTACTTTTATGTTCCAATTTTAAAAACACGCAAACAACTTTGTAAAGTGGTCCAATTGAAATGATAGCATTCAATTACTGTATCTCATGTGCAGTGTTATGACCATAAGGATGCTTATCTAGTGAAGATTATCAGCGATGATGGTAATTTAGTAAGATTATACTGATAACTTAATCCGTTTGCCGACACTTGAATTTGCATAATATTATATTTCGCTGACAAAAACAAATAATTGTAGATTGTCACTGTGTAGACGCCATTTTGGATTCTATTTATATTTTACTAGCTAGTGCTCGCGACTTCGTCCGCGTTGATAAGTATAAAACGCCATCTACCATAGATGACGCTGTCAAGTGTATCCCGGGCCAAGCCGCTAGTATTTACTTTTATTTTAGATTTCCCGTAGGAATGAAGCATTTTCCCGCGGTAAAAAGTAGCCTATGTTCATCACAGATAATGTCGGCTTCTAATGGTAAAGGAATTTTTCAAATCGGTCCAGTAGTTTCGGAGTCTATTCTATACAAACAAACAAATCTTTCCTCTTTATAATATTAGTATAGATTATGGATTTCATCCCTTTATTTTTAAAATCTTGCTCAATAATAAATTGGCCAAATTATTAGCTCTTACCCGAGACTTCATGAGTGCCTCTTTTTCTTAGAGCATTTTGTTCAAATCCGGGCGAAATAAATGCGGGCGATTTGTCCACTCAATATTTATTTTTGTTTTTTTTTTTTAATTTTGACGTCAAAACTCAATTACACCACTCGATAGTTAAAGAATCAAAGATTTTCCTTATATGGTATATTCTATTTCGTTGTATATTTTAATTTTTAAATGATGCCTTGGAGCAGTAATTTTTTGTAAGCAAAATACACGTTAAGGCGTGAGAACGTAACAAGATTCTATATTGTGTTTGACGATCTATAATCACGTCTTCTAATAGGTAAAAACCTCAGCCAAATGTTTCATTATTAGATATTCCTCCAGCGTATGTACATCGAAGTTCTTAAGTAGCGACATGTTGAATGGGTTGTCGATATCACGATTGCCACTTGATCACGCGTCGGAGACATATTCGTACACCCTTGGCGTGTCGGCCATGTCAAGTCCGATCGTGATTTTACGGAGAAATATCATTGACGGTGAGCACATCGGGGGGTTTCAAGTGCACTTACATTGTCTGAGAGCCGGTTCAGGGTTTTATGCATGCTTCATATTCAATGAAATACGTACATACTTATATTTAAAAACTAGCTGGCGCCCGCGACTTCGTTCGCGTTGAAAAAGAAAAAAGTATGTCCTGTGTCCCGTACGTCTAAATGTTAATCTACCAAGTTTAATATAAGCTTAGATACAGCTATCACTCAAACGAAGCGACAGGCGAAACTTACTTATATAATGTTACAAGCTGGTGCTCGCGACTTCGTCCGCATAGAAAAGTATAAAACGTATTTTGGATAGATGGCGCTATCTCCCGGGCCAAGCCGCTAGTATATTTACTTTTATTTTAGATTTCCCGTAAGAATGAAGCATTTTCCCGCGGTAAAAAGTAGCCTATGTTCATCACGAACAATGTCGGCTTCTAATGGTAAAAGAATTTTTCAAATCGGTTCAGTACTTTCGGAGCCTATTCTATACAAACAAACAAACAAACAATCAAATCTTTCCTCTTTATAATATTAGTATAGATAAGAAATACTTGTTTATATTTCCTTTGATATTTTTTTCGCGTCAAACCGCAGGTATCTAGCGGAAAATGCATTTTATAAAGTGATCGCTTTTTTTTCCTGTCAATCGATGGACGTCATTTTTTATCGAACAACCGTTTCGACATGGATGCGTGTGGATCTAACAAAAAGAGTCGAACGATCATCTTCCCCGTTTGGCGGGAACTGAAAGGCGTTGAGTGTGCTCCTGCGCATATTGATCGCAGATAAGCGGGCGTCATAATATAATACTCTCGAGACATTACAATACTTTTATGTCTTTCGAAGGATTACTTCTTACTATCTTACTAAACTAATCTTACTAAAACCATCTAAAACTTACAAAGGTCTCAAGTTTTCGTGCGGTGATCGGTTCAGTAGTTTTTATTGCGTGAAAGAGTAACAAATATCCATACGAACTCTCGCATTTATAATACTAACTGTGCCCGCGACTTTGTCCGCGTTTTATGTCTTATATAGCCTATGTCTTATTCTGATGTATAAGCTATATTATTGTAAAGTTTCATTGAAATCCAGTCAGTAGTTTTGCATGAAACAGTAACAAACATCTATACAAACTTTCGCATTTATAATACTAGCTGTGCCCGCGACTTTGTCCGCGTTTTATGTCTTATATAGCCTATGTCTTATTCTGATGTATAAGCTATGTTATTGTAAAGTTTCATTGAAATCCAGCCAGTAGTTTTTGCGTGAAAAAGTAACAAACATCCATACAAACATTCGCATTTATAATACTAGTACGGATAAACTGTATCATCTTACACTATTATCATCTTTATTGTTTATGCAATGTTCCGCTGTTTATCCCTACATTCCATTACCTTTATGTCTTTCGAAGGATTAGTCCAACTAAAACTTACTTTCCTTGAAATTTGTCAGCATAAAAACCTTATTCATGAAAAATACATATATAAATGTGCCAATTTTGGTAGTCAAACTGTGTTGCAGTTTAGCTATAGGCACAGTATAATAATACATTCATTACCTATACAGAATTATACTAAAGATAAAAATGTGACGAACTATGCCGTGAACTTTTAAGCTCAAAAAGTTCTCGAACATATTGCCTTTCCTGTGTAAAATTTATATACAAACAATAAATTAATTTTTGACCATCCATAGTGACTACTTTTTCGCCTTGTTCTTTTCTGAAACTTTTAACCGTATGACTGTCTAAAATCAGAGATAATTCAGTCAACCTAAGTGAGATTAGTGAGATTAACTTTATGTTTAAATCTGAATTTTGTATAATATCTTAATATTTTTATATTGAATAAGTCGATAAAATTAGAATTCAAAATATGAAGTCCGCAAGAGGTTGAGTTTTAATTAATTGCGTGCACCAACTTTTTATTTTTGACGATGGAAAGCTTTCATTGCGCGTCATCGATGCCCGAAGTTGCATTCATTAATCATACTGTTTCTGTCTCCCTCAGGCGTCTACGGGTGCGAAAGAGACAGCAATAGTGCGTAAGGCTGCGCGCGCGCGGGCGAACAAGCAAGGGGCGCCGTTCAACTTAGTTCACGCGAAATTCTTCTTCATATACGTTGTGTTCTATACAGTTTTATCTTTATTTGGATATTTATACAGTATTATTACTAAAAAATAAGGTGTGAATACAAATTTATATTGTGATAGAGTCAGTTTAAGTGATGTGATGAAAATAGTGCATTGTTTAAACGATTGTTTTTATTGTCTAGTTTTTGTGCGCCTCTATTTTATTTGGAGTCTTATTGGATGCGTTCTAGGTAAATATTACATTTATTTTCTCATTTAATAGATATTTCATGGTGTTTATTTAATTTAATGTATAACCCTAAATTTGCGTGTAAATAACTTTAAGTGTACCCTAAGTAACTTTAATGTATAAGCCCTTAGTTAGCGCCATAAGGCTTGTAAGGTTAAAGAGATTTAATGCCTTATTATAATGTTTAATTCAATATTAAGTAAATGCAATTAAATGCGGAATTAAATTAATAAATGTACATACAATTAGATATTATAAAAACCCAACAAAACAGAAGACATGGACAGAATAATTTTTAATAGGTAAATAACCTTTTTTTTTATTAAACACATAAAATAGAAGGATTGTAAAGCGTTTTCTGTTTCTGAAGTATTTTTATACTTTCTGTACGAAAAAAAATAAAAGCAGTGTTATGTTATGTATAATAACACTTTTTATAATATCACTAGCTGTTGCACGCGACTACGTCCACGTAACTTCATAAAATACTAACTGGTGCCTGCGACTTCGTCCGCGTTGAAAAAGAAAAATGTTGCCTAGCCTGTGTCCTGTACGTCTAAATATTTATGTACCAAGTTTCATGAAAATCGATTAATTCATTTAAGAGTTAACTATCGAAGAACAAACATACATATATACACTTACATATTTATTATTAGTATTGATTGATGATGATTCATGTGACGACAGGATTCAGATATCTTATAGGGATTCTCTCTTATAACATTCTTATAAGAGAGAAACCTAAGTGTCCCTTTTAAATTTTCACTTTGATTATTATAGTTCGTGCAGCGAATAAAGACTTCTCGGAAAATGTGCGCAGAATTCTATTTTTAGGTGTTTGAGGGGGCAGAGGAAAGTGAGGGGCGGGTACGCGTCGGTGTGCCGACACGTTATTGGTAGACTCAGTCGCTCTTCCCCTCCCGCACTTCGCTATACGTTATTGGTAGACTCAGCCGCTCTTGCCCTCCCGCACTTCGCTATACGTTATTGGTAGACTCAGCCGCTCTTGCCCTCCCGCACTTCGCTATACGTTATTGGTAGACTCAGCCGCTCTTGCCCTCCCGCACTTCGCTATACGTTATTGGTAGACTCAGCCCCTCTTGCCCTCCCGCACTTCGCTATACGTTATTGGTAGACTCAGCCGCTCTTGCCCTCCCGCACTTCGCTATACGTTATTGGTAGACTCAGCCCCTCTTGCCCTCCCGCACTTCGCTATACGTTATTGGTAGACTCAGCCGCTCTTGCCCTCCCGCACTTCGCTATACGTTATTGGTAGACTCAGCCGCTCTTGCCCTCCCGCACTTCGCTATACGTTATTGGTAGACTCAGCCGCTCTTGCCCTCCCGCACTTCGCTATACGTTATTGGTAGACTCAGCCGCTCTTGCCCTCCCGCACTTCGCTATACGTTATTGGTAGACTCAGCCGCTCTTGCCCTCCCGCACTTCGCTATACGTTATTGGTAGACTCAGCCCCTCTTGCCCTCCCGCACTTCGCTATACGTTATTGGTAGACTCAGCCGCTCTTGCCCTCCCGCACTTCGCTATACGTTATTGGTAGACTCAGCCGCTCTTGCCCTCCCGCACTTCGCTATACGTTATTGGTAGACTCAGCCCCTCTTGCCCTCCCGCACTTCGCTATACGTTATTGGTAGACTCAGCCGCTCTTGCCCTCCCGCACTTCGCTATACGTTATTGGTAGACTCAGCCCCTCTTGCCCTCCCGCACTTCGCTATACGTTATTGGTAGACTCAGCCGCTCTTGCCCTCCCGCACTTCGCTATACGTTATTGGTAGACTCAGCCGCTCTTGCCCTCCCGCACTTCGCTATACGTTATTGGTAGACTCAGCCGCTCTTGCCCTCCCGCACTTCGCTATACGTTATTGGTAGACTCAGCCGCTCTTGCCCTCCCGCACTTCGCTATACGTTATTGGTAGACTCAGCCCCTCTTGCCCTCCCGCACTTCGCTATACGTTATTGGTAGACTCAGTCGCTCTTCCCCTCCCGCACTTCGTTCTTAGGTACTGTTGCGTACAATCTTTATCGTAAGTATTAGTAAATACGTCATGGTGAATAAATGCCTAAAAAAACGTATTTCTTCGACATCGCACGATGATTTTATGGAAGGAATATCAACACTGCCTGTAATGTTAAGTTTGTGAGGTGAAAAATTACGAAATAAGAAAAAAATATGTCATTTTCCTTAGCAATTTTGTGCGCAATTGTACACATGCGCCGATTGCCCCCACAAGTGTCGCCTTCAAACCTTAATATAATAATTCAGGTATATCTAAGTATTTCTAGCGAAGCTCTATTAATGTATTAGAATTTTATTTCTTTAGATTTTAATCTCAGCAGGGGTCGGCAACCGGCTTCATTTCGCGAAAACCGAATCGTCGTACTACATCAGGTTTTCTTTATAAAGGCGATGTCATAAATCGTTCACAAAACGATTCAACTAATTAGATAAAATCTAAGATTTATTGCGGCGAGAGTGGCGTATTGTAAAATGTCGTCTTTCATGTATTTATTTGGCTCCAGTTATGTTTAACGGCTTGTTCACGGATATTTAACATGGTTTTCTGCTAATTACAACTTATACACTTAGTAGGTATTATACGACTAAAACCAATTTACTTAGAACATTATTATTTTGGTGGAAATCAACTGGGAAGACATTTATAAGGATAAAATATCTAACCTTGTAGTTGAAGTTCGCATGGATGCAATTTTTTTTCTGCATATTATAAACTATAGCTGGCGCCCGCGACTTCGTCCACGTTGAAAAAGACTATTTATTTATTTTTTTATTTAATAGCTAACCTTACAGCATTTAATATTTAACAAATACATAAAAACAATGAGACATATTGTTAATTTGTAAAATTTAACAATATGCACGATTAAATTTTTTAATCTGTCAATATTATAATAACTAATAAAACTATAATAATAATAATACATAAAATAGATTTTAATTTTTTATATAGCCTTTTTATATTACAACTATGTCTGTCTAATCTTTTCACGCTTTAACTACTCAACAGACTCGCCTTAACTAGGTACAGTCGGCCGCATAAGTCGATTAACACATTCAAAAATGCAAAAAAACTCAACGCACCATAAGTCGTTGTCACGACTAGAGAACGAAATAAAGTTCACGTACAAACGATCGTAAAAAGCTTCAGTATGTAAGTAAATAAGTAAGTTGAGTGTTCAGTTGTTTTGCATTTTTGAATGTGTTAATCGACTTATGCGGCCGACTGTACCATTATCTGGTAACAACGGTTTTATTGGAATAACAGGCTTCCAAGGACAATCCTTATTATGGAAGGGAAGGCGTGGTGACAACCGCTCTTGCGGTTACCTCATTACATAAACCCATCACATTATGTCTGATCGTGAAACCAAGCCAACCACACAGGATTTATAAGAGAACTAGGCTAGCTGTTGCACGCGACTTCGTCCGCGTAACTTCTAAAAATGAAGCCTATGTTGTTTACTGATAAAGTAGCTTTCTATAAGTAGGTGACAGAATTCAAATCGGTCCAGTAGTTTCGTAGCATATTCAATTCAAATAAACAAATAGATCTTTCCTCTTTATAATAAGTACTAGCTGATGCCCGCGACTTCGTCCGCGTTGTAATAAAATAAAATACATCAAATACTAATAATGAATCTGTAAGTGTATTGTATATAAGTATAATCATTTTAACAAAACTATATTAGTTAACTATCTACTTTTTTCTATTACTGAGGATTCCATTTCTCTTTTTTTAAATTATATACATATATACAGTAAACGTGTATGACCTAATACCAAAGTTCGTTTAAAACTTGCAATGATAACTTGCAACATTAAGGAAATTACATACTCCAAAATCATATTTAATTTGCATTTAATTTGCATGGAATATTTACAAGTACATAATCAAAATTGATTATACAATTACTTGTATACTTCTTACTTGTAGTTTTATTTTTCCATAAATAAATATCTTCACACATTCCACACAACACCATCTAGTTCCAAAGTAAGCAAGTAATGCTTGTATTATGAATGCCAGACGGTTGATACAAAGGTAAAATGGTAACACATAAAACATTTGCCCCTAAACCTAACGGGATTCGAACCCGAGACCGTTTGGTTAACATCCAGGGTTTCTAGCCACTAGACAAAACGTGTCGTCATAGTTGGATAAAGATTTCATGATACGATGTCATCATTTTCCTCTTCTTCTCGTGTTTAGATTGACTAATTTACTTTATTTCACGATAGTCTTCCGTAAAGAGGACAGAGTTATATATGTTTATATTTATATTTAATATTATGTATGTATAGTAATCCACAAACCAGCACCTACGGGCTAACAAGTAGATACGCCCACTGTTAGAGAAATCACAACTCAAACTCACGGCTGTCTATTCTACCGGATATCATGGCAATAAAAAAATGATTTATTTCCCTAAAAAAAAATCCAATCTGTGCTACAATATACAATGATTATTTTTGGAGTTTACTACTAGAATCGAGGGTATTAAAATTTATGAGAGTAAAATCAAATGTCACATGTCACACATTAATAAATAAATATGACACACATTCCACACAGCAACATCTAGTTCCACACTAAACAACTAATGCTAGCGAACTACAAGAACCTCAACTACAAGAAACGTCATAGATATGTAAGCAACGCTTAATGACATTCAAAAGTAGACGGGGACTACTGGCACGGAGTAATGTATCTATACTACTGGATATGCTTTTCTTATACAATGTTTGCAACGGAGTAATTGACAGCCCCGAACTTACAACTCTTTTCCTCCAGCTGCGTGCACCTCTTGTCAGAACTAGGCACTCTCCGTTATTTCATGTCCCCATTTCATACACTAACTATGCACAAAATTCTGTTGTTTGTAGGATGCACAGAAATTACAATAAATTATACTCATCATTAGATTTATTTTATTTAAAAAAGGCAGTGTTTAGGAGTCAACTAATAAAGCTTATTAACAATAAAGATTTATAATATTAATGTATAAACACACACACCACACACTCTCTCTCTCTCTCTCACACACACACACACACACACACACCAATGTACACGCGTCTCTTTATTTGAAATTGTGTTTTCTTTTTGTTTGCTTACTTGGTTTCCTTTTGTTTGCTTTATTGTTTTTTAATTTTTTTTTGTATGTGTTCATAGTTTTCTAATGTTAAAAAAATGTAGTCCGTTATTGGCAGTAGGTTTTAAGTATACATATGTATTCACTCTTATATTATTGTCATATGAGTGCTGTGTGATTATGTTTCAATAAAAAAAATAAAAAAAAATGCTTGTATTATGGATACCAGACAGTTGATATACTACATAGATTACTTTTTTTTGTAAATACATACATATTATAAATACAAAACATCCATGACTCAGGTACAAAGGTAAATGTTAACACATAAACATTTGACCCTAGCGGGATTCGAACCCGCGACCGTTTGGTTAACAGCCACTAGACCAAACGTGTCGTCAGATTACACATTACACGTACAGACTACAATATGGTTCAATACTCATGTATGGTTCTATACACAATGAAATTTTGCATACACGTTGTCTGGGACACCAGAATGGACAGACCAGAACACCAGAATGGACCTTTCATCCAGAAAAAAAGGACTATTCCCGAGGGATCATCTAAAATAAAATAAAAATATAAACGCCTGACAAAACGTTATATTGCTTATTTTTTTATTTTTCAACGCGAACGAAGTCGCGGGCACCACTTAGTATGTATATACTAAATGTGTACACGTGCCCTAAAATCGCAACGTGCCCGCACATTTTAATTATAACAGTGGCACCCTACTGCTTACCAATTATTCACTTATCAATCAAAAAGAAAAAAAGCAATCAACAATATTGATGTTATATATTTCTTGTCAATAGATTTGTGTTACTTATAGAAAACTTATAAAAGCTTATTAGATGTTTGTTTGTATTAAGAGAGAGACACACAAATTTAGTGTGAATCGGATGGCGGTCCTCTAGTTAAGGCGAGGGCTTAGCAGAAAATCCTTATTTTTGTGCCTAATTAGACTTCTTAGAGTAAAATTAAAACCTAAATAAAGTTTGAATCGGGCATATTTATGCAAAAATCTATATTTTCTGGTAAAAAAATGGTAAATTACTGCCCAAAAGCGACAAATACAGAAATACAAGTTCAAATACGTTTGCTAAAGTTTTAATCGGCTAGTTTTACTTATTTCTTTTTTAAAATTTTCCAAAGTACATGAGAAAAAGTTTTCAATTTTAAAACTGTTCGATTATCTCAAAAAAGGTACAAAAAATTGTTGTGCAATATTGCATCAATTATCATAAGGTTATTGTTTGATTATTGTAATAATTGTGTTCGGTCTGAGGTCCTTGTCTTTGTTGTGGAAATCTTTCTTCTGCTTTACTTGTTATTTCTTCAAAGGACCCGTAATATAATTAAATAAGAAAACTTTCCTATTTTTCTCCACAACATAAATTTAATCTGACGGCGCTGTCACTGTCGCGCATCAGGCTGACGTTTCCCATTCCCATTCGATCCCACTTCTGATGAAGAGCCCGGTGGGACTCCATCAGAACTCATCTTTTTGTTTCTTTGTGAGATGTGGGTAGGCGGGCGTGGACGGGTAAATCACAAATTCTTCAAGGTTATTTAAAGCGATTCGCCAAGCGCGTGGTGCCCGGGCGCCGTCTCGAGTGTAAGTGAGTGCGCGTCAAGATGGCCGCCCTGGCTACCATCAACAATGGCGCTTCGCTAGGCTGACTTTGGCAGTTAAACGTCAGCCTGATGCGCGACAGTGACAGCGCCGTCAAATCTTTTCATTGTATAACTAAATATATAATAATTAATAATTCATCAAAACATCTCAATACTAATTCATCAAAATTTTCTCTGTCACTTAAAATCAATTTACTTCTTTTCTTTATTTGAAATCTACTATATTTCTAATCAGCCAGTACCTATTCAAATATCCCCAACAGTCTCAATACTAAGAATAAAATAAGATTTTCAAACGTAATCTCTTCACATTTCGAGAGCTTATGAGGTTTTTGCCTGTTCATTATACTCTGAGCGCTCTCTCTAAAACAAATAGCAATGCTTGTTTTAACGATCTAACGCCACATACCATTGTTCTCCAATAGAGGCCCTTGCAATTGAAACCTTATTAAAAGCGGATACGTTTTTTATTCGTATGCATCGTTGCTTTTCTCTCTTATGCAATAAATCGCAGTCTAATGGAGAAACTTTATACTCGTGGTTTATTTCATTTATGGTGGATAATACAGTTGTTTTATGTTAAGAGTACTGTTTTTTTTTGTAATCAACTTTCTCAGGAATCCATAGAGTAGGCTACCTATACATGATACTGTGCAGTGATTCATTGGAGTAGGCTTCCAAAAAAAGACTTCCCACCTTTGAAGAAATATTATTTAAAAATATATATTTGTGTAAAAATATACTTGTATATACAAATAACATATCTTAAAGGATTTGTATTTTTGTAATAAATTTGATAATAATTTAAACTAGTTTTTTATTGGATTTTTTTCACATAGAAACTGCTTTTTAATCTGTTGATAATATTATTATTGCAACTGGCAAAATTTTGGTATTGGTAATATTTATCTATAGCTTTTGGTATTTTATTATAGCTGCTACCAAGTTCAATATTAAGTCCTAATATAGTACCTACAGTACAATTTTAGGATTTACCTAAACAACATCCTATTTATAATTTTTTGATGAGCAATAAAAAAAAGGAATTTAAGGGAATTTGAGTGTATTCGGTTTTTCGCTCCATGAAACCAGTGCCATTAAATAAAACAATGAATGAAATTAGTTCCGAGTTTCGCTAGCAGGCGACGCGAAGTACACTCGACGCCAAATAAACCGAGCCACCCGCTACTTTGGAACTCTGATTCTTTTTCTCAAAAAGTATAAAACTTACAATTAACAAAGTTATATCTACAGAAAGTGCGTTTCATGATGATTAGGTATAACTTTTATAGTTGTAAGTCTTATAGTTTTTGAGAAAATCGAATCAGAGTTCCAAGGTAGCGGGTGGCCCGGTTTATTTGCCGTCAAGTGTATTTACTAAAGGCCACCATTCACGGGCACTCCATTTGGCAGCGCTACTCCATCACATCGGTGGACGGCATCCAAATTCTTATCATACAAAATTCACGTGGTTTTTACATTCACGATGAAAATTTGGAGTGATGGAGTGGAGCGCTGCCAAATGGAGTGGCCTTGAATGGTGGCCTTAAAAGTGTTTTCAACCGACTTCCAAAAAGGATGAGGTTTTCAATTAGACTGAATTATTTTTGTTACCTCATAAGTTTCGACTGGGTTAACCGATTTTGAAATTTATTTTGTTTGAAAACTGGTGCTTCCCGTGTGGTCCCATTTCAATTTGGTCCAATTCTGACAATGGAATCCATGAGAAAAGACCATGAGACGGTATGAAGTCGGTATATTTTTTTGTTAAAAAGATTTATTATGATTGTACAACTCTCCGTACAAGAGATGTGAACGACCTCCCGTCGCGATCAAATCGTTCGCTTGCATGTGCATTGCGTAATTAATTCAAACAATGGATTTTTTTATTGTAAGGAACCCTGCGGTGAATTTTAAACCTAAAATCAAATGGTGAATGATGTCGCAGACTCTCGTTGGAAACATTTCTTCAATTAAATTCTTATTATTCTTATTAAACCACTAATTATAGGGAAAATCACTGATTTTCGCAAAAGTGGGTATACTTTATTCAAATGTCTTTTTCAATCATTCGTTGATGTCCGAAGAAAATCTGAAAAATTACGAAGAAAATTGTATATTTTCCTGGTTTTAAGTAATTTTAGTTTTTTGTAATTTTAGAAATAGAAATAGGAATAGAAAACATTTTCTCTTTTTTGTCCTTTCCCAGCTGACGATTTAGACATAATTATCAATCAGAATTGACAGAGCGAAGTCTGTCGCGTCAGCTATAGTAATAAATATACCACTAATAAATAACTAATAATAATAATGTCTCATTGTAACAATTTTATTAGTAGGTAATAATATTATGGATTTGTTGCTGATACATTGACAAGTTGACCTATTTAGAGGAGGTATAACTTACAAATTTATGCTCGGAGATATACTTCAGTGCGCCTCAATATAAAATTTGAATTTGGAACGCCCGCCCTTGCAATGACGTCACTGCTATAAAGTACTCTATATTCCTTGTGAGTGTTCTGTGACTCTACAAATCACGATACTTATGTGAGAAACACATGCACATATTATGACTTAACGAGGTTACAAACTAGTATTTTGAAATACTGTAGGAAGGTGAAGTAATTAACCTCGCTTGTTGCTACGGGTTCTGTTGACCTATCGTATCGACCCTCCGGTTACCATGGCAACGGGAGAACTAATCAACAAATAATATCTCCAATGGATTATCATTAATAAACTAGTGTCTTTTAGTGTCATTCGATGTCTTTTAGTGTTTAAATATGACGAATCATTGTGTTTTACAGCCACCGATTTACAAAGGAATCGACATTCCCTGTCGGCGGTAAGTGGTTAGTGGAAATTGTCAAATATTTGAATAAAGAACCCATTTATCGAGTAGTAAAGGTGCTTTGACTCGGGGGTCCCAAATTTGCTTCCCAGACAAATTATTTCACAATTTTGGAAGTTCACTAATTTGGAAATGAGTTTTTTAAAAAGACTCGGGCCTGGATGTGCAGGATTTCGCCCCGTTGTCTGTTGTATAACAGTAGCTTATATACAGCTATTTTATTTATTTTATTCCAATCTTCTTGTATATTACGTATTGTAGATTATTTTTTGTACATTTACATATTTTATAATTGTATTTGAAGTGGAGTCTTTATTGAGTTCCAACGGAAGACCGCGGCGCTTCATGGCTTGAAAAATATACAGTTCTGATCTTATCAGCAGCGCCGATTTGAAAAACATGCGAAAAAAATATGGAATCTTGTTTTTGTTTGTACTTGTTTGTAACACGTTTGATTTTGTAAGATATTTTTATCCTTTTGGTAAGAATTCAATGTTAAGTAAATATTTATACAGAAACATATTATGGTACATTTGTACATAATATATGTACATTGTATCTATATATACATAATTGATACAATTTTATATTTACTTATGTCAAATAATAAAAAATAAGAAGTTATGACATCCATACATTAATAACTTATCCATTAACAAAAACCATCAAATCGAGAAAATAAATGAAGATAAAACGCACTAAGTATTACCATTAGGTAGAAATATTCCATTAATATCAAATATAATTTACGTTTAATGTTCCAAGTCATTAATTACTAGGCGGTCCCTGAGATAGATCAAGATAAAATGGATTTGAGAGACCAATAATAATCTATTGCGGCGGGTTAAGTCATTGTATGTACATACGTACAATACAGCCATAGAGAATAGAGGTAAAAAGTACCAATTTACTTAACTGAAAAAGTGGCAAAAACTAAAAGCATTAAATAGTGGTCATCGAAATAATAATGGATTTTGCATCACAAATGTCAAAGCGGCACATAAAAAGAACGCCTTTGACAGAATCATGGCGGACTCTTGCCTTTTACGCGTCAATTGTAAAATTGACCAAGTTCTACTATTCATTTTAAACTCCAATGTGTTGACGTAAAGTCACATTTTCTTTAATTGACATATGTAATTTTAAATGACAGATGACGGCTACGCTACGCATATGTCATTTTTAAATTTTCCATAAAGTTCTTATAGTGTTTTGTAAAGGCACTCGGATTCCATATTGTAGTAGTTTGATGTAATGGTACAGGCCAATTTTACCACGGAGCTACGCCAACATTTGATGTTGGTTCAATATGTTGGCTCATATTGGCTCCAATTCTAATGACCAACCAGTGAAATGACACGTTAGTAAAACAACAAAATTAAACATTAATGGAAGTAATAAAACGAAATCTTTCAAACTAATTAATCGATGAAGTCATAAAAGTTAACACTGAGCAATTAATTAAAAAACAAATTAATAAATATTCATAAAGTAAAGGAGGCTTCATTCTTGTTTGATTTTTTTATGAATTATTTTTTTCTCATCATTCAGAAACATATGCTATATTTTATAAAGTTACGCGGACGAAGTCGCGTGCAACAGCTAAGTAGTTATCCAATAAACAACTACCTAGTCAAATGAGTATCTTTCTGCAAAACATTTTTGTACTTATTTTTTTTCTGTAAGTTATCTTTTAATCTTTATTTTTTACTAAAAACTTCTTCAGCGTTTCGAGTTGCCTCGAAAGGCGTAATGTATTTTTAGTGTCCGATTTTATACGGGCGAAGCCGCCATCAAACGCTAGTAAACGCCATAAACGTGGGATTTAGATGTACGGGTCGCGTGGGCGAGTTTTATGGTCCCATAAACATGACCACAGCACACATAATTCGCTTTTGTTATAGTGATCTGTAAAGTTCGTTGTGCGTTGATGTCTTTTGTTCGTAGGAATTTAACTGGCATCTTGAATGTTTTCCGTTTACTAATTCAGATACAATAACAAACTTTTCTATACTCTATAATTTATTTCTTGAGCCATTAATGTTTATTTTATGATTTTCACTCAATTAAATTTACTAGTTAAGTTTAGTTCTTTTGTTAGTTTTTTTACGTCGTAAATAAATATTATGTTAGAGTTTCGTAATAACGAAAGGCTTCAAGGCAAGGTTCTCAAATGATCATAAAGGCCTTACTTCGCCGGAAGTAAGACGGGGTCATCCTTTGTTAGAGCAAATTAAGCAAGCAAGCAAATTTTGATACAAATCTAACGAAATGATGACGTCATAACTTAGTATCGTAGACTTTCTGGTTTGCTTGAGCGGTTTACTTTATTTAAATTCAAGTACTTATTGACGGCGATATTAATTTGGATTTTAATTACACATATCTTTTGTTAGCTATAGTCGTATACTATATTAATATAAGCAAAGATGTAGAGGTTATATACAAGCGCGCTAACGTTCTTGATAGGAATAAAGAGTGAGAAGACTTCCTCAAAAAGTTAACACATGTGCAGTTATTTCACAGTTGTATTTTTTTCAAGACGGTGTTCCCTAATCCTACTCAAAGATTAAAGCTATACTTTATAGTGAATCACATTAAAAATCTAATAAACAATAAAACATGATAAGTAAATAATATATAATCCCATTAAAAACATTAGTTACACAATATTTATCATGCAAAGCTTACAAATAAGACATAGTAGATTGCCTTTGCCTAATGAGGTGAAATGAAATGCCTCCTGTGAATTAAAAAAGTACTTTTTTTAGTTCTTACTAAAATTTTGACGAGCCTGTTGGACGAGTGGCAAGGGTGCTTGCCTAACGTTTCAGAGGCCCCGGGTTCGATTCTCGGCGGGGTCAACTTTGGAAATTTTAATATAATTTTCAAAGTTGACTCTGGTCTGGATTTGAAAAGTAGTGGTAGGGCACACTGCGTTTCGCAGTCATTTGGGCAGCCCGTCTGGCGGCAGTAACCACCACCTTACAGAATACCACCGTGAAATAACAGCATTATGTGCTGTTGTGTTTCGGTGAGTGAGTAACGGATGCCAGAGCCCATTAACCCCCCATTCCTCCCTTATCCCTTATCCTTAATCTTCTATGGTCAGCAGCGCACTTGTAACACTTATGGCGTTGCTTGTGTTATAGGCGACGGTAGCCACCTACCATCAAGTGGACCGTCAGCCTGTCTGTCGACTTTAACATAAAAAAAAAAAAAAACAAGTCAAAGATAAGTGCTAAAATGAGTGATATTCTGTGGTAAATAAAAAAAAAACTGCATTGCAATAAAGCGTAGGAAAGCGTAAATGAGTGTTATAACGGCAAGAAATGTCGCAGCGTTTGTGGACAAAAAAGCGCCTTCTCCACTCGTATTGCCCTTATACACTAGAAACTCAGAACCATTTTCACAACGAACATTACCTTTAACGAACCAGGTGTAAATCAACGCAGTAATGTATGCACACACGCTAATTAACACCATTTTTGTTGACCAGTTTAGTCTTGGAGTAAGAAAGAAGCGAATACTGAAATGAAGATACCTTAACTCAGTATAAGTTAATAGTTATGATTTACAGCGGTAAACTGCCCACGTCCATTCGGTCTGGTAATAGCATCCACTTACAAAACGATACCGACAAATAAGACTATATTTTATCAACTGTTTAGCTTCTGTGTCTACGCAAGTAATATGAAAGATCTTTATTGCATTTATTCTTATATTCTATCCTTATTCCATCTACCGTGGAATATCACCAAGCAGTAGTCATGTTAGTCGTTTCACCCATCGAATACATCTCTGCGAGGTTACACCTGATTTGGATACGATGGCGCTATCTCCCGGACCAAGCCGCTAGTATTTACTTTTATTTTAGATTTCCCGTAGGAACGAAGCATTTTCCCGCGGTAAAAAGTATTCTATGTTCGTCACGGATAATGTCGGCTTCAAATGGTAAAATAATTTTTCAAATCGGTCCAGTAGTTTCGGAGCCTATTCTATACAAACAAACAATCAAATCTTTCCTCTTTATAATATTAGTATAGATAGAGTATTTCAATTCAATTCAAAACCTTTATTTACTAAAAGAGTACAAATTATATATATATATATATAAGAAAAAGTTAAAAAAATAAATAAATTCGTTCGTGCACAGCAGTCCTCTATTTAGCTTGTCCTTTTGACACAAAGGTCTCCTCCAGTCCTTTCCAAGCCTGTCTATCCCGTGCTATTGTGGGCCACTGGGGGCCGGCTATTTTCATGAGATCATCTGACCATCTCCTGTATTGTCTTCCTTTTTTTCTCTTTGTATTGTAGCGGGGTGTCCACTCTGTTACTGTTTTAGTCCACTTCACTCTCTTATCTCTGAATGTGTGTCCTGTCCATCTCCATTTCATTGTCCTGATCCTTGTTTGTACATCGTTCCATTTTGTGATTTTTCTAAGATCTGCAGCTCTTTTCCTGTCTCTTTTTGCATGGCCTAAAACACTTCTCTCCATACTTCTCTGGCAAGCTACTAATCTTTGATTGTCTTTTTGTGTGGTTGCCCAAGTTTCACATCCATATGTTAGTATTGGCATGATACAGGTATTAAATAGTTTCCTTTTCATTATAAGGGGGTATTGATTGTTTTTTAAAATACTCTTTAATGACCAGAACCTTTTCCAGGCGTTTGTTATTCTTCTATCAATTTCTTGATGGATTTGGTTCTTAATTGAGATAAGTTGACCTAGATAGATATAAGTGGTTACATATTCTACTTCTTCCCCTTCCAAAGTAATAGGAACGATCGATGTATTTGTCATTAATTTAGTCTTTGATCTATTCATGCATAGGCCCACCTCTCTGCTCGCGTCGGCTAATTCCTGTATCATTTTTTGAAGTATTATGGCGTTGTCAGCAATAAGAACTATGTCATCTGCAAATCTTAAATTATTTATTAGGTTACCATCTATGTTTATGCCCAAGTTGTCCCATTCCAGTTTTCTAAATATCTCTTCTAAAACTGATGTGAAGATCTTAGGTGACAGTGGGTCCCCCTGTCTAACACCTCTATTGACTTGAAAAACTTCACCTAGTGTTTCTAGTTTAATTTGAGCTGAGCTATTGCTGTACACATTTTTGATGACTCTAATGTATTTTGATAGAGTATAGATATAGCTAAAAGAAAAGTTCCACTAGATCTCGCGATCCACAAATATAAACACATTGTCTACATATCATTAGTATTATGGAAGAAAAAAGGAATGTTAAAATAATAATCACGAGGATTCAACGCGGACGAAATCGCAGGCATCAGCTAGAGCTAGTTCGTAATAAATAGTTTAAAATTAGTTGTTTAAATAAGCCTTGTCTAAAGAATAAATAATATGAACAAACTTTTCGAATCGTTTTCAATCTGATAAGAGCAGTTATGGTCGGTATGCCGAACGGTGGCTAGTTTCGAAGCACATTACATACGGACCGACAAATATGGCAGTTGTTATTAATAGCTTGTCACAACGTATCGACCTCAAGCTGAGACCACATTAGAGACGGCTATTACGAGACCGAAATGCTGGCAACTATAGCTACAGCATATTCATCTATACTAATATTATAAAGAGGAAAGATTTGTTTGTTTGTATTGAATAGGCTCCCAAACTACTGGACCGATTTGAAAAAATCATTTCCCATTAGAAGCCGACATTATCCGTGATGAACATGGGCTACTTTTTACCGCGGGAAAATGCTTCATTCCTACGGGAAATCTAAAATAAAAGTAAATACTAGCGGCTTGGCCCGGGATTGACAGCACCATCTATCCAGAATCAGGTGAAGCGACTAACATGACAACTGCATGGTGATATTTTTAGCAATCCGCTCCACGGTATATGGCGTTTTATACTTTTCAACGCGGACGAAGTCGCAAGCACTATCTAGAAGCTAGCTAGCTAGAAACTATAGAATACACAGCTCTTTAGAAGAAATAACTTCTGTAAATCTAATTATTATTCTATGTAGCATTGCATCGTTGGTAAACACTGTCAATAAGGCACTCAAATGTGGCCAAAGATGCAATATTTATGTAAATATTAAGTGCTTAGTGATTCGCATATTTTTTTATTGATTCATATTTCGAAATAAAAATGTATAGTTACTGCAAACGACTGTACTAGTATATCACAAGCAGACAGTGAAAAGTCAGCGGACAAAAATTCCGCCTACACAGTGTATGTTGATTTATTGCGCTGAAACGTGGTCTATAACTATAAACCATTGTAGCCACTTACCATCAACGTAGACAGTCATACTGTCAGATGAAAAAAAATAAGAAAAAATTCATGTTTTAAATATTTTTTTATTTTTTTATATTAAGGTCGACAGACAGGCTGACAGTCCACTTGATGGTAGGTGGCTACCGTCGCCTATAACACAAGCAACGCCATAAGTGCTACAAGTGCGCTGCCGACCATACAAGGATTAACATTCATACATTTGATATTGTACTCTGTTGCAAGCGACTTCGCCCACGTAACTTTATAAGGTACTAGCTGTTGCCCGTGACTTCGTCCGCGTTAAAAAATATAATATTATATAAATTCGTGATTATTTCGAACGTGAGGCATTTACATACTTATCTTAACGTTTCGATATGTGTCACGACACTATTATACGAGTAAGCTGTCACAAGTGCTATTTATTCGTGACTTGACTACAGATATACAAATGACTTCGTCGCACCACCTTGTATCACAATATCGCCAAATACCAATATCATTGGTCGCAATTTGAACAAGTGTTGTATGTAGTTCAATAAATAATTATCGCTGTTCTTAAATGGGTTTATCGTTTTTAAATCATCAGCTCATTACCTAGTTGACGAAGGGTACTGTAACTCCCAAGAGTTCAATTAATCTGAAATTTGGTTTGATGTTATTTCGATAGTATATTTCTATGACATGGGAACCTTGACCTGCTGCTGCAGTATCAAATCGTAGAATTGGGCATATCAATCATGATATACCCAATTCTAGGATGTGGCTGGGCAGATCATATTTCTGTTAAAACTGAGAGGGTCGCCTCACTCCGCTCCGCTTCGCTCGGCTTTCCAAATTTATTTCCATGTAAACCGAACACGTTCCTCCTCGCTTTGCTTCGCTCCGCTCCTTGTCGCACCAATTTTTGACTTTTGGTGACAGATTTTTGATTTCGTACTTTACGATCTGCCCAATTCTACGATCTGCCCACGACATATATAACTAATATTATAAATGCGAAATTTGGCATAAGTTTAGCTTATTACCTGAATTAACATATTATAGGATACTTTTTATTTTATATCCTGAAAAAAAATTAAGTTTTCGGGGTGTCGTCTTCAGGGGGAGGTCATTTTCAGCGTTAGGGATGTCAGATATTTTCTTAGATGATTATTTTTATTTTTCAACGGTGACGAAGTCGCGGGCAACGGCTAGTTTTATTGTAAACGTGAGATTGCATAAAACAGTGTACCCGTGTACCGCTAATGTAATGATTTCAATACTTGAGATATGTTTTTGTTGACATACCTGTTTGTATTTTATCAGTGCGTCTGCGCACGCCTTCCGCGTACACCGATCACGGAATTTTAATGAGCCTTTTTTAACATGACATTGTCACGGAATACCTATTCATTGGAAGCGGGTTTTTTGTACAAATCAATACTATTATTTTTTTATTTAAAAGAAACGTTGCTTTGCACACTTTTGATTGAGTGTTTAAGAATTGGTCTACTATTTGCTTAGTTTCCAATGAATTAAATTAAGTAGATTTGATTAGTTAATTTTAAAAGAAATTTATTTATTTGTTATTTATTTTTATTAATAAAAAATAAGCAACATTATTAGTGTGGAATAATTTATTTAATAATTAATGCAAGTATTGCCAAGCCATTTAAACATATACTTTTTAAAATTGCATCATCATATCTATTCTTAAAAAAAAAAACTTTAATTTTTTTCTATTCTTTCGTCTTGTATAAATTAATCTATACTAATATTATAAAGAGGAAAGATTTGATTGTTTGTTTGTTTGTATTGAATAGGCTCCGAAACTACTGGATCGATTTGAAAAATTCTTTTACCATTAGAAGCCGACATTATCCGTGATGAACATAGGCTAATTTTTACCGCGGGAAAATGCTTCATTCCTACGGGAAAACGGGTAATAGGACAACGGGTAGTAAGAATTATCCTACCGTACTTATCTTTTTCACATATAACTTTTAAACGGCTGAATTGGGTTGAAATTTTATATGGCAATTTCGATGGTTTCCTGAATGATTTAAAAATACAATTGGACAAGGTAGATGGCGCTGCTGTCGGTATGTCAACTACTAAACGGCTTGACCGATTGGGTTGAAATTCTGTATGTGTATTTCCATGGTTTCACAGACACGAATGTTTATAAAGTTACGCGGACGAAGTCGCGTGCAACAGCTAGTATTTTATAATAAATAAATTATTCATTCAAACTTCACACGGTTGTATTACCTATGTTATTTTCAATAGTGTGTTGTTAGTTCAAATAGATTACGAACCTTGAGTACGTAGAATACATTCAAAAGAATTTTGTTCGTTTGTTGTGACCTATTACGTATTGACTTAATCTACTCTGTGACATGTATATATAGCATAAGTACGTATAAGTATAACAGACACTATAGGTATGATAAGTATTGACGACACGTTTGGTCTAGTGGCTAGTAAGTCTAGTAACAGCTGTTAACCAAACGGTCGCGGGTTCGAATCCCGCTAGGGTCAAATGTTTATGTGTTAACATTTACCTTTGTACCTGAGTCATGGATGTTTTTTATTTATAATATGTATGTATTTACAAAAAAAAGTAATCTATGTAGTATATCAACTGTCTGGTATCCATAATATTTACAAGCATTAGTTGCATAGTGTAGAACTATATATAGATGGTGTTGTGTGGAATGTGTGTCATATTTATTATTATTATTTATTATTAATTACTACTTTGTTGTTGCCATTTCCATATTGTGAAGAAATAAGGTAAAGGTATAAAATCGTTTGTCCTGTCTGACTATCTATCAACGTACAGCCAAAAAAGAGGGATTTTTAGCTTTATTTTATCAACCGACTCAATTCGAGGTTCTCAATTCGACGTTCTCAAAAGATTTTGAGGATTCTTTTTTTTTAATTTGAAAGCGTGTCCTTCCCATGTGGTCCCATTTAAATTTGGTCCAGTTCTGACAATGGCATCCATGAGATAACGGTTTGAAGTCGGTTTTTTTTTTTATTATTTAAAAGAGTTATAACGTAAGCATCATCCGCTAAGAATGTATTTCTTAAAATTTTCCATTCCGTGCGAAGTCAGGGTATTTTATATAACCGGATTAATAAATAGTATAAAATGGCCAATACATTACAGAGAGGTTACGAAACAGAGTCTTTAGCGGATACTTCGCCCGCGGAAGGGCGGGTCAGCTCATTCAACCGTTGCAATTCCTTATTGTTAAGAACCCATTGGCTAAACTCGCTGTCACGGTGGATAAGCGGAGCGAATGGGAGAGCGGGCCGCAATTAGTTTCATTTGTTTTTAATTTGAAACGAATTGAAATTACCCCTTTAATCCTGTTATTTGTTGTTGCTTCAACCGACTGATAAGTAGAACAATGTGCAATGCATGAAAGAAAACCACAGTTCCCAAGTTGTATTTACTATATTTTTTTAGAAGTCTACATAAATGACGAATTATTTCTTTCTTTTTGAATAAAAATTTTAAGAATTCAAAGGATTTACAATGCCTATATTAAATGTGTATAAACTTATAAAAATCCTTTGTTAACGACACGTTTGGTCTCGTCACTAGACTCTAGTGGCCAGTAACCCTAGCTGTTAACTAAATGGTAGCGGGCGGGGCGAATTTCAGAGCGGGCGAACCGCGTGGCTTCGAAAACGCTACCGCTTGTGTATTGAGGCATCAGGCGATAAATGAATGATCGATAAATATGTAATGTAAGATTGCACACGGTCTAATGTTAGTGTATATCGCGATGCGCTCACGGCGACATTACAACCAAGTCTAATAGTATTTCATATAGTTTTACGTATGTGAGAAAATATTAGTGTGTCTTCTCAGGTTCCTATTTGATCATTTTTTTGTTATGACCATTTTATGACTTATTATGACAATTTAATAATCTCAGTGCTGTGTTTTCTCCATCTCTATTACATTTTCGGGCCCATGTCTAAGGTAACTATATCATCACACCAATTTATTGAAAGAACAAAATGCTAGTTTCAAAAAAAGTTCAAACACATAATACGAGGAGCGTTCAATAAAAAGTGAGAATGACAAAGACACAATTATCTTTTTTCATACAACTTATTTTATTTTTCAACATAGTCACCTTTTAAGTTAATACACTCGATATATTTTTTTTCAAGACTTAAAACTTCCTGAATAAAAGCTTTTTATCCTGAGCCTCTAAAAAACCGTGTACTGCGGCGACTACTGCCTCATCGTCTTCAAATTTTTGGCCTCTGAGGTACTCTTTCAATCGCAGAAAAATTTAGAAATCACTAGGGGAGAGGTCTGGTGAATATGGAAAATGTTCCATCAGTTCAAAGCCACCATCTTCGATGGCAGCTATCGCAACGTTGGACTTTTGCGCGGGGAGCTTTACTTGTAACACTGTTGCGGGGTCAGTGAAACTTTTTTGAATTTGGTTCGTCGATTTGGTTACATAACAAATAGACATAACTTATTAGACCACAAAAAGATAAAAAAGGGGATAATTATTTAAATCTAATTAAGTATTTATTTATAAAACCTTTCTCGTATATCGTTCTCTTTCCATTAGTGAAAACCGTATCAAAATTACTCTGATTTATATAGATTGAAGAATAGATATATAAGTGAAAGACAGGTATTTTATAGACATACGAGTACAAAAATACAAAATGTTAAGTTATTTTAATACAGAAATAAATGTCTATGAATATGAAAAGTCATGTAATTTGTGTATGATTTACGTAACGGAATTTGGAAATGGCTCGTGCCCACATTCCAAACCTGTTTGCCTACCGTTTTTCGACTACAAAATTGACAGACGAGTAAGTCAATGGAAGGTCAACATTACTAAATAGTCATTAACATAATATTCTAATCTTGCATACTAATAATATAAGGCTTCTTTCTTTTGACAATTTATTGTCAATATTTAATTTAATCTGTAGACATAATATTGGGGCGGGTAAAAACCTAGTAGGGGAACCCAAGAGGGGATTTTGGGATTGACTCGAGCCCGTCAGATTTGCAGAAGTGAACCCAAACGAAGCTCCTATTTAAAATACAGACGATTCGAATGTAACGCAAGCTCGTGGCAGCTTTTTGAAAATGCAAAAAGGATTTTTTACGATTGCGACGGCGTCAGATTTTCATATAGACGGTTCAGCCCGAATTCCTGATCGTGCTGATTCTTAATCTGACGATTATTTGGAGGGTTTCATTTTTAATACCGCGTCTACAAACTTATGAATGCCTCTAAACGCTCACCCCACCGTTAAAAAGAAAAACCGCATACAACCTTTTTTTCTTCCTACCATCTAATCTACAAAATCCAATAGGTCCCTACGACGCTTGAGTGACTCCACGCTTAGCATCGTAGGCTCCCCTACCATAATAGAACGCGTCCGGTCCATTACAACCAAATCCCATTCCCATTTCGCCTGAAATCCGAAATGCCTTAGTACCAAATTGCCTGAAAATTTGAATATTGAAAATTGAAAATATTATTAGATATTATGCATGTTTATAATTTATCAGAGCCATCTTTGTTATTTGAAAAGTTGAAAAAAAAGAAGAAGAAGCCACCTACCATCGAGTGGACCGCCAGTCTGTCTGTCGACCTTAACATAAAAATAAAAAAAATGTGCGGCTTACCTTAGTAATTAAAAATTAAGGCAATTTAGAATTCAGGCGAATTGGGAATCAGTCTTTTTGGGATTTAGTCCATTTCGGATTCAGTCGATTTAGGATTCAGTCGATTTAAAATTCAGTCTATTTGGGATTCAGGCGTTTTCACATTTCTTTCAGGCAATTTGGGAATTGGTTTTAATGGACCGGACGCAATAGAACTAATATTGCCGTTTCATTTTCCAATAAAATCAAGCGAAAACTTGAAATGAGCAAGGATTTGTATATATATATAATATATTGTACTCGTCCGATCACTACATTTCTTTGTTTAATTAGGGTCTCAGTGGCTTGAAATCAAAAAGGGTTTGTTGATAGAAATGTGCATAGAAACTCTTGCCATTTCAAGTTTGCGCTTCCTCCTATTTGCTTAGGAAACAGTAATACGCATTAGGAATTTCATTACACTTCATACTTTTGTACCTACATTTAGTTACATGTTCTTTTGCATTTTGGTATAGTATTGATTGATAACATAGTATTGTTGTTTGTTTGTTTGTTGGCAGTGATGTTTTGAAGCCGCATGGGTCTCGCCGCTGCGCTACTGGAGGCAGCGGCGCGTGGAGACGCCGCTAGACTCGCTAGCGTACTGCACGCGGATTCCTCTGACATCAACGTCACTGACGAGGTAAACACTGTTCTAATACAAAATAAGGACATGTGCAATGTGCTAAAAAGCTCTTGTTTCTCCGTATGCTTTCGAAAATTCATTATTTCGACAAAACATTTCTGATTAGGACTAACTAACCCATAAGCTCTTACTTTTCTATAGAATTGGACTTGTAAATGAGTTGCAGAGATTGGTACACTCAAACAAAAAATCAAAGATATACGCTTCATCAAAGATTTAAATCGAAATCTTTGCCCTTCATTATAAGTAAGTAGATTATATGCCTCTATATTTTTTTATCTAATGTTGTCAGACGTTTCATTCGATGCTAGGTAGTTGAATATATACTAAGTAAATTACTTGAATATATAATATATGCAAAACAGTAAGCAGTAATGTTTGTCTGTGCACCTGAAACCTTCGCTGCATTCGTAGCGGTAGCCTCCACCATTACAGGGCCCTGATTCTGTATGACAACTACGATTTCACACTCTTGTCTTGCTTTTCCAAACCTCGTCCTTGGTCTTGCCTTGTCGTGTCATGGAATTCTTTGGTATGCCTCAAGACAAATTATCTATGGCACGTTATGATTTCACAGAAACCACAGTATACTATTGTATGTATTTAACAATTCCACTGATGCACAGATAACATTATGTTACCTCGGCAATGTTTCACTTTTATTAATATTTTAAATAAAGTGAGTAAATAACCTTTTAATTATCAAATCCTTATAATAATATGATATTAGTATTGTTTAGGTGTTTTATCATTTAAATATTATGTAAATAGCAGTTGCCAAATGGCGACGGTAGATGTCGGTGTGGTCAGTCAGTCAGTCAGCTTGTTTTGTTTGTTTACATTTTAATTCCAACCAAACTATTGTCTAACTAAAGTATGTTATCATTCATAATCAATTTGTAAGTATATCGGGTGAAGGATTGTGTGTATGTGCGGTGTTTTATTTCTCATTTTTGGAGAGTAAAATCATTTATAAAAGTACCTAATTGTAAGTAGAGGTAGATAAAAAGAAACTTTGATGTTTTATATTACTTTTATAATTATCTAAAAACAGTTATTTCTTAATGTTGGTGTTTATTTTATTAAAATTTGCAGGATTATGTGAACCACGTCCTTAGTCTTGCCTTGTCGTGTCATGGAATTCTATGTCTCTATTCTGTATGCCTTAAGACAAATTATCTATGGCACGTTATGATTTCACAGAAACCACAGTATACTATTGTATGTATTTAACAATTCCACTGATGCACAGATAACATTATGTTACCTCGGCAATGTTTCACTTCTATTAATATTTTAAATAAAGTGAGTAAATAACGTTTTAATTATCAAATCCATATAATAATATGATAATATTATTGTTTAGGTGTTTTATCATTTAAATATTATGTAAATAGCAGTTGCCAAATGGCGACGGTAGATGTCGGTGTGGTCAGTCAGTCAGTCAGCTTGTTTTGTTTGTTTACATTTTAATTCCAACCAAACTATTGTCTAACTAAAGTATGTTATCATTCATAATCAATTTGTAAGTATATCGGGTGAAGGATTGTGTGTATGTGCGGTATTTTATTTCTCATTTTTGGAGAGTAAAAAGAAACTTTGATGTTTTATATTACTTTTATAATTATCTATAAAAAGTTATTTCTTAATGTTGGTGTTTATTTTATTAAAATTTGCAAACAAACAGAGTAAATAACTATGTAATGCACTTATTTCATACGATTTCACACGATTCCGCGTAGTTTAAAAGCGTGGAATTTTTGACAGTTCAAATCGTGCCCTTATCCGTTCATATCGTGCAATATGTCATAGAGAATAAGATGTCGTAACAATTTAAGGAATTGACGTTGTTTTCACGTAAGGAATCGCGGAATGGCGCGGAATATCGTGCAATATGTCATAGAGAATAAGATGTCGTAACAATTTAAGGAATTGACGTTGTTTTCACGTAAGGAATCGCGGAATGGCGTTACAGAATTAGGGCCCAGAATTGGCACCCCGCAGCGAGCGGATTTATTGCAAGTTAAATTAATTTTGAAACTAAACGATAATATACTCTACGCACGTTGACATAGAGCCTAATTTATTAATAGCGCATCGCTGGTTCCTCAGAACGTATTTGCGTGCGAATAATGCCGGCCATAGTGGCGAGACGAAGCCACTTTGAGTATCGATAAAATAATTAAATTTGCATCGATGCCTCGTTTCGTTATCGATAAATCATTGTAATGTCATTACATGCGGAATTTAATTATGCCCTAGTGGGAAACAAATTGGATTTAATCAACAGCAGTTTCTCGTATATTACATTTAAGTAATCGATAAATTTATAACTTTCAACGTCTTTTCAAGAAAATAAAAAACTAAAAGAATCATATAAATAACTTATATGATGTTGGTCATTATTATTGATGTAAGAATTAATGATTCACTTATTGCTATCTAGTAACTCGCCCCTGGCTTTGCACGAATGCAATTTTTTTATATATTTTTCCTAACTGACAATTCATAAACACTTTTGACACAACGGTTTTTGTCTATAGTGCGTTCCATAATTCGCTTCAGATGGAGTAATTTGACATTGTTTGTTTTCCAAAATAAAATAAAATAAAAAAACTATTTTACCAATATTAATATATCGTAGTAAACGTTTATCCCAGTCACGTCCTTATGATGCAGCGCTAAGTGCGGTAACGAGATTAAAAACTAATTGCTCTTCTATAATAATAAATAATTGACCTATTAAGGTCCACATAGCGATATAACCGCATCCAACACTGCTAGCCCCTCGCTAGCCGACTAAACGCTATACGTCAAGAGCTAACTTGACACTCGGGAGTTCCAACGGGAACCATGTTCTCATGAATTGCAAAAAAATTCACATATTTCGTGCCTCACACGACTATCGAGCACATTGGAAATGAATCTACAGAATTCGAAAAAATATGTTGTTCGGACTTTTTGACTTCTCTCAAAAAGTCCAAACGTCTTTATTTTAAGCTCAAATTGTAGCTGACTAGACTAGACTAAACTAGACTAGCTGACAAAGGAGGTTTTCACAAATTTTTGATATCATTCTTTATTTCCAAATTATCGAGCGCCAAAATCAAAAATTCGGAAAATAGGTGATTTTTTTCACTATTTCCTCCATTACTTTTTTCTTTTTTGACTTTTTCGAAAAATTCATATTGCACCTCACCTACCATATTCTTAAACCACTGAGGCTTAATTAAACCTATCATCATCATCTATCATGTCATAATTTAAAACAATGAAATGGTTAAGATCAGCATAAGATTTCATTAAAGAACCTTCTTCGGATTACAACAAAATATTTGAAAAAAAATTAGCAGAATTATTGGTCCAGCCGTTTTTAACACTTTTTTTGTATTTATTGTGACGTTTCTGTGTGTTTTGCAACCCATTTACATATTCATTTTTTATCCAAATATTTAGCTATATAGAAAATCGTTGGACTTATTGCCGCTTGTTATCATTGCCGTAACGCATGTCAATTGAAAAAAAAAAAAAAACAGCTGCACTGATTGAGAGATAACAACTTTCCTATCGCACCATAAATCGTGAAAGTAAAAGTTTCTGTACACATTCCACATGGAGCTTAATAAAATTCAGTAGCCGCCATATTAATTTGTTGACACCGACGTCGGGTCTGTGCGGAAACATATATTTCCGCATAATAATATGTGACGCAGTCGTCGATAGTTATAATTTATCGCGGAGCCACATTTAAGGGCTTAACGACATTTTTGCGGCCAAATTTAATGACCGGCATAAACTGCTCTCTTTCTCTTATAGGTACTTCCCCTAATCAATACTAATAATAATTCTATAAGTGTAGGTATTGTATGTATGTATGTATGTATGTATGTATGTATATGTATGTTCCTCCATAACTCTTTAACGAATTAACTGATTTTCATAAAACTTGTTGGATAAATATTTAGAAGTACCACAAGATAGGCTATATTTTTTTCTTTTCGTGGTATAAATCTAATTCAAAGAAAACAGCAATGGTAGTAAGTATTTTTATATTTGCATATCTGTAGATCGCGACTATGACTACAGGGAATCTAATGGACATCAATCTTAATAATAAATCTGTAGGGGTCGGTCATGGAGTAATTTACTTTGTTTTCAGAAATATCGTGTATATAGGCTCTATACATGAACATCATCATCATCATCATCATTTCAGCCGTAGGATGTCCACTGCTGGACATAGGCCTCCCCCAAAATTTTCCAATTGGACCGGTCAGAAGCAGCCTGGATCCACCGTCGACCCGCTGCCTTTATTAGGTCGTCTGTCCACCTTGTGGGTGGACGTCCTACGCTGCGCTTGCTCCACTCGAGAACCTTCCGGCCCCATCGTCGTCGGCTCTTCGTACTATGTGCCCTGCCCACTGCCACTTTAACTTACTGATCCGACGGCTTATGTCGGTAACCTTCGTACGTCTGCGGATCTTCTCATTTCTGATTCGATCTCGCAGTGTAACCCCGAGCATAGCCGTTTCCATAGCTCGTTGAGCGACATTGAGCTTCCTTACGAGGCCCATAGTTAGAGACCACGTTTCAGCGCCATATGTCATCACTGGCAACACACATTGGTCGAACACTTTTGTCTTGAGACACTGAGGGATTTTGGACACATACATAATACTGAATTTGCTATACATGCATGATACTGAAACTAAATTGACGATTTTAGATTTTTTTCTTTCATATTTGGATATCTGTAGATCGCTACTATGACTACAGTGAATCTAAGGGACATATTATAGTAAGACTATCTAGATTGTAATTTTTTTCCCAAAATTTAAATCGTACTTGAGAATTTAACACAGGACCTCTGAGACAGAAAGGAGACAGAGCACCCTAAATCACTCATCCAATGGGCTCGTCAATGAAAATTATTAGGTAATATTTTACGGCCGGTATCCAAGATTTAACATTTTATTTTTTAACAGCATGTAAGGCTTGTAAAAAATGTATTATAAAAATAATATTTGAGATTGTAGAAACCACAATGTGTCAGTGTCAGTCTGGTGTCAGTGCTCGTTACAAACAGCATGTGACAAATTAACTAGCTACACTTGAGAAAAACGTAACAATTAAAATGCAAAATTAGCACAACTGCTAGAAAAAGCCGACAGACGCGCTTAGAGACAATTAATTATTCTTTATCGGAAATTTTTATCTGCTGTCATCTATGAGCAAGTGAGCCTTCCTCCGCTTCCCATATCGGAGAGGAGGGAGAGACGGGGATCATTAAAAAACAAGTTCGCTTACACGCGACCGGTTTCCACCTCTTGTTCGACTTTTTATTTTAAATTGTCTCATTGGTTGGACCGTGATCCGATCAGTTCTGCCTACGACTCCGTACACATATTGAGTGCACTGACAGATAACACCACATTGCTTTCGATATTGTATAATGTATACCATGGTGACAGAGCATAATAAAATAAGGTAGTATAAGTACAGTCGGGGTAAGAAAAAGTTCGTCACCTTTAAGTGGACATTTGCTTGCACCAGGGCAATTGAAGACGTGAGTGGATGAAGGTGATATGTCGCATTATTCCAATTTCGAATAAATCGGGGTTAAAGTTTTACTTTTAATTTTCGAGATAAGTCGCCACGGAACTGTTTTTTGTACTAAATTATGATGAAAAGTTGTGTAAACAACCTAAAATTTTAATGGTATGATAGCCAGTAAACACTAGTATTAATTTAATTAAAAAAAAGTGAACATAGCCCTCTCGTCCATTAACAAATGTAAACTTTTCTGCGCTCTTTGCTTTTTAAAATTAACTGTACATAACATCTTTTTATATTTTTAATATTCCAAAAATGTCTTAAATCGACGATCTTAAGGTCTGTAATCATTCATAAGGATATATTACCTTCATCAACACAAAAAAAAAACGAAAAAACCCAAAAATGCGACATAACACCTTCATCCACTCACGTCTTGAATTGTCAGTCATGCCAAAACTTCATATCAAACGTCAAACGTCTGTCAGTATTCTAATTAATGCTTTAGTTTTAAATAGTACTAAGAGTCTACAACTTTGATAAAGGAATGAATTTGAAAACTGACGAAGGTATAAGTAACTTTTAGACTTTTAAACCTACTACAACATGGAATGCGCGTGTCATGTGCAACATGGAATACCGTTTTCTCATGAATGTTGTCAGAATTGGACCAAATTGAAATGGGACCACATGGGAAGCATTAGATGTCAAATAAAAAAGAATCATCAAAATCGACCCAGTCGAAAATTATGAGATAACAAATATTAAAAAATACTACAGTCGAATTTCCTCTTTTTTGGAAGTCGTTTGAAAAGTGACATATAATATGTGTAGCGTCACAGATTAAATAATAGTTACTGGTAGCGTAGAGCATGAACTGTCATTTAAAACGGTAATAGATTATGCTGAAACGACTGGACCGATTTCGACTGGTTTTCACTGGCAGATAGTTGATATTATAAGAAATGATTTGGAAAACTTAGAACTGGACACTTTAGAAAAATAAAAAATATATATATTATAACAAGTATAATAACCATTGTACAGTACTTCGCGCGCTCCATGCGCTGCGCAACGGCTCACCGTTGTGGGCGAGTTGTCTATTAAAATAATGGGTAAAATCAAACATGACAATTCGCCCATTTGGGCGAGTAGTCCATTAACTCGACACAGCGAAGCGTGGCCGGGTTCAGCTTGTTAATATAATACAAGAAATGTTAAAACAAAAAAAGCTTACCAAGATAATGTTGCATTTATAACATATGTCGTATCGTCCTTACCGCCCCGTTTGGGCATGGAATTCGCTCCGAGCGATAATTATGAGAGTTGGGCCTTAAGAACGGCTTTCTAATGATACAACCATGTGAACAAGATACACAACTTCACTCGGAAACAGATACAATGCCACCCTGTATGGTAATTAAACCAGTAATCTACGATTTTTGACAAAAGAATTCCATTTTTAATTAAACTAATGCATTTTATCTATAGTGGGCGTTTGAAATAACGATGACTTATGGAGAAGTACATACATAAAAGTTAGAAAAAGTAAGGTTCCCGAAGGATGGTCAAAAAATTAAAAAAATTGAACACCACAGAATTCCATAAAAATGGTCAACGTGTGAAAATTATTTATAAAAAAATCTGTTTCCGTTGGAATTTTGGGAAAAAGGTATATAAGATTATTCCTCTGTGTGTAATAATTTCAAGTCAATCCGTTCGGCTAGTTTTCGAGTTTATTGAAGCATACACAAACCAACATACTTAACATTTTTATATAATAAGCTACTCAAGACAAAATACCTTGGGATATTTAAGGGCAAATTCAGTGTTTGTTTTGTAAAATGAAAATGTGTCATCAATGAAAAATTTCAGCGAGTAACATATAGATAGACTACATTTTATAAATGCAGACTAAGTCGCTTGCAACAGTTAGTTAACTATATGATTAATACACATATAATAATGTATGTATAATTTACATTAAGTATAACATTGCATTTCTGCGAATTGGCAAGAAATTCAAAAGTTTCATTTATTACCATTAGAACGCGAATGGCCATAATATTATGATTTTTACTCAACACCGCCAAATCATTTAATGTAATGGTGCTTACGAATTAGCTTTTAATTAAAAGTCGTGAGCCTTATCAAGTTTAAACACCCTCATTGAAAACTTCAAGTGATAAGCTCTAATTCTGTTCAATTGACACTTTTATGGCGCTCTTTTATGGCCTAATCAATACAGTTATTTTAAGCTTATAAAATTGATTGCTACACAATTTAGATCTTTATGCGGTTGATAGAAAGTTGAAATTTCCATGCAACTTAGATGTGGTAAAATTTCCTTTGAAAGTTATCGTTTGTTTACGAATCGAAGTTGGTTTTTATCTCAAATGATTTCAAATTTTATGGCACTATATATGTGATATTTGTCACTTAAAAAAACTTAATTTACATAGCTTCTTTATTTGCCATCAATTTATTCCATTTTTTATATTCAATCTATATATAATGTCTGTCAACTTTTTATTAGAAAAAATTACTGAATCAAATTTAGCGTAGGCAAAAGTTAGTATAATCACTACATATAAAACAAAGTCCTTCGCGCCGTCTATCTGTCTGTCTGTTCGCGATAAACTCAAAAACTACTGCACCGATTTTCATGCTGTTTTCACCAATAGATAGAGGGGTTCTCAAGGAAGGTTTTAGTATATAATTTACAAAGTTACGCGGGCGAAGTCGCTGGCAGGGGCTAGTAATAGATAAGACGAACTAACGACGACGAATATTACTAATAGTGGCCAGCTCCCGGCTTCGCAAGGGTTCAAAATAAAAATCCTATCTTTTAAGTTGGGCCAAATTACACACAGTTACGAAATTTTATCAATATCGGCTCAGTAGTTAGGAGTTCATCGCGAAGACACAACGTGACACGTAATCATCAATCATTAAGCGCCTGTTTCACAAACGTCAAGTATGGCCTACTTGACGTAACTGTCATTTAAAGTCACCGGTAACCGGGGATTACGGAGCTGGTATAACTTTATTTGTACGGTAAACGTCCCAAATATTGAATAGAAAATAATTAAAAAAAATCGCCTATCGAATGATGCAGTAAAACGGGTGCATAATTCAAAAAAAACAGAAAATGATTTCTAAAAGTAACTAATCAACACTTTACAAGACGTTGGTGAAAGAGGCGCTAATACTAATAATAAATCTGCAGGGGTCGGTCATGGAATAATTTACTTTGTTTTCAGAAATATCGTGTATAAGTGATACTGAAACTAAATTGACCATTTTTACAATTTTTCTCTATGTATGTATGTTCCTCCATAACTCTTAAACGAATTAACTGATTTTCACGAAACTTGGTAGATAAACATTTAGAAGTACGGGACACATGATAGGCTACTTTTTATCTTTTTTAACGCGGACGAAGTCGCGGGCAACAACTAGTTGTTATATATATTTACAAATATTATTTATTATGTCTATATGACTACCAACATGTTGACATATACCTAACCTATCAACATTGTCAAGACGAGATTGTCCAAAAACGTTTAACACGTTAAGAATTTGTAAAAAATAAATAATTAAGTTTAATGTCGGTTTCGCGGAAACAACTGTTTACACGTGTAAAGAACTTTTAAAGAATTCAGTTCAACATTATTTTACTGGGGCTGAATGAATTATTTATTTTATTTTAACAGAAAAAAAAGAAAACTAGCCACACGCGAGATATTCGCGCGGATAAAGGTTGTCGATAATGTGGGCAACTTGTTCACTTTTTATTGATAATATTGTATTGGTATTGATGAAATGCATATAGTGCAACCGTAATGAATTGATAGTTTAAAAAAAACATTCCCATATTTAGTAAAAGAAAAAGGATGCTACTTTATAATATACAAGCTTTTGCACGCGACTTCGTCCGCGTAACTTTATAAAATAATTATAACACATTCGTGTCTTTTTTTTTTTTTTTTTTTTTATCGAGGAGAAATCCTTTTATTGATCCCCTACCGCTGGCTAGGTGGCAGGGGTATGTGGGGGTCGACCAGCAGAACTGGCCCCTACCCACTAAAACTCCCCGGTGCCTCCTTGCCCTTTGAGCGGGGTGGACCGGGCTCTGCCGAGGCAACAACTCCGATCCACCCCAGGGCGGCCTAGCCATTGCTGGCTAGGCGAACGCCAATGGGGGATTGCCCGGAGACACTCAGGCAATCCCCAGACGGGGGAACCTTGTGCAGGCACACACAGTTAGCCAACCATGTGCGCAGGTCCCCCATGGACACTTAAAGACGGGCTAGGTATGCCCGCCTTCTCCTGCCCAACCGTCTGCGTCTGAGGGAGGCGAGACCGGCCTCTTCCTCTCGCTCCCTCTCAGCTTCCTCCTTCTGCAACATCACTGATTCGCAGAAGGAGGCAACTGCTCTCCAGGTGGTCTCACTGTCAAGCATGGCTTCAACCATGCTTGACAGTGAGACATCTCCACCACCCAGCGCCACCCTCAACTCCCGACGCTGGGTTCTCCAGGCCGAGCATTCCTGGAGAGTATGCTCGGCCGTATCGTCGGGGTCGCCGCAGTGATGGCACCGTGGCGACTCCTCCCGTTTAATACGGTGCAGATAATGACCGAAGCACCCGTGTCCGGTCATTATCTGCACCATACGGAAGGTGAGGCTACCTCGACGGCGCCTCACCCACTCCTCCAGGACCGGACGGATGGCGGATACCGTCCGGTGGCCTGCCGTAGGGTTAAGGAGTGCTTGACCCCAATCCTCCATGGCCCTCTCCTGCGCCTCTGCCCGGACCCGTTGCATGTCCTCGGCAACGGGTCTTTCTCCAAGGGCCCTTGCGGCGACCCGATGCCGATGCACCTGGGACAGAACCAGGGCATCGACATCCCACGGGGGGGTGCCCGCTAATACGCAGGCAGCCCCGTGGCTGACCGTGCGATAGGCCCGCACGGCCCGGGTCGCTATGACTCTTTGAGGCCTCCGTAGGAGGGCCCGGGTGCGAGGAGTGAGACACTCCGCCCAGACCGGGGCTCCGTAAAGTGCCATCGACCTTACCACGCCGTGGTAAAGACGACGGCACGAACACATTCGTGTCTGTGAAACCATGGCATGGAAATATACATACAAAATTTCAACCCCAATCTCAGCCGTTTAGAAGTGATGTAACTTATCTTTAAGTACGGAAGGATATTTCTTACTACCCGTTGTCCTTTTACCCGTTTTCCCGTAGGAATGAAGCATTTTCCCTATGTTCCCCAAGTAACCTATGTTCATCACGGATAATGTCGGCTTCTAATGGTAAAATAATTTTTCAAATCGGTCCACTAGTTTCGGAGCCTATTCTATACAAACAAACAAACAAACAAACAAATCTTTCCTATTTATAATATTAGTATAGAAGTATAGATAGCCTATGTGTTACTCGCTGATAATATAGCTTCCTATAGGTGAAAGAATTTTTAAAATTGGGCCAGTAGTTTTTGAGTTTAGGAATTCATTACGAACATAGAAAAATCTCTCTTATTATTATAAATATTAGTAAGTATAAAAATTGCAAGAGTTTTTATGTTTTTATAAATTACGAGAGTTATATTTTGAGTTATATTGTAGTTTTTTTATTTTTTATGTACTTAAATGCAAGCAGCAAGGCTTAGTGGACCGTTGTCCACTTAAGTCGTAGGTGGTTACCATCAAGTGAGTGTAAGTGGTCATTACCGCTAGACGGGTTGCCCAAATGACTGCGAAACGCAATGTGCCCTATTTATTTTTAAACCTATTGTCAATTTTACTAATTCAGTTTAAACATAATATTAGGGTTAGTCCAACTAGTTCTATTATAGTTCTATAATAGTTCTATAATTAAACAGATTGGACAAAAAAAATCCAAGAAAGAATTGTTAGTCAGGCAACTAAAGTCAGGCAGTTTCTTATACACATATATATAGACGCTGAACCCTAAATTAAATACACATACCCTGAAGTGTGTATTGTTTACACACAATGAATACAACATAATATCAAAATTATCGACCTTTGTAAGCCATTGGCCTCTCAAGCTATAAAGTTGATCTTTCGAACTCAAACAAGGAAATGAAATTAGAAACAGCGAGCTCACAAGAAGAAATTACCGCAACGCAACTCTTACAACAATAAATCGACGGGACGAAAGAACAACTGCATATTTTATCGATATTTCCACATCACTATACGGCTAGTGTTGTGTAAAATTACATGGACGCCTCGGGCTGCAAACGGAAAAACATTCTAGCACGCACGAGTTCCAGACCTGACTGTCCATTTGGGAGCTACGTTCCTCCACAATGGCAACGAAGCCGTCCAATTTTGAACCTTATGACGACAGTAGTAAAGTTAATTTTACAACAAACTAACCACCCATTATATTTTATAGCGCGTTTATGTTATTTCTATACATTTGTCATGATTGCGGGAAGTGGGAACATCGCCAGTTTATAACGGTTATTGATGGTCGCATAGAAAAACCTTCATGCATCATTGGATGGCATGTAGGTGCCTATCAAAGTAAACTAGCTAGACCCTGTGTACTGTGTAGAACTAGAAACATATTCAAATAATTGTATAGTAAATTTTCATTGTGTTGTATAGAGGCAGGGCGAAGCGAGCTTTGATGTAATAAACTTGACAAACCTTTTTGCTTAGTAACGGACTAGCCGATGTCCGCTACTTATCCGTGGACTTCATCTTAAGATATTAATATATTATATACTAGCTGGTGCACGCGACTTCGTCCGCGTAGAAAAGTATAAAACGCCATCTACCGTATTTTGGATAGATGGCTCTATCTCCCGTGCCAAGCCGCTAGTATTTACTTTTATTTTAGATTTCCCGTAGGAATGAAGCATTTCCCGCGGTAAAAAGTAGCCTATGTTCATCAGGGATAATGTCGGCTTCTAATGGTAAAAGAATTTTTCAAATCGATACAGTAGTTTCGGAGCCTATTCAATACAAACAAACAAACAAATCTTTCCTCTTTATAATATTATATATTAATTTAAAAAAAAAAAACAAAAAGTAATAAATACTATAAACTAAACAAAAACTAAAATGTGTAAAAATAACGCGTCCGATCCAATACTACCAATTCCCAAATTGACTGATTCCCATTTCGCCTGAAATCCAAATTGCTTTTCCCATTAATATAACATAAGGCTGCTCACTCACATCGGTGCTTTTTTTTTTACTTTTTTTTTATAACCCGTCCTAACTTCTAAATGAAAGATCCGATACCAAAAATTTTAAACAGGAATTTTCATGTAAATACATACATAATCAACCTTGATAGTAAAACTATTTAATTAGTTAAGGATTATCTAATTAAATATGTTACTAAGATATTATCTATACTAATATTATAAAGAGGAAAGATTTGATTGTTTATTTGTATAGAATAGGCTCCGAAACTACTGGACCGATTTGAAAAATTCTTTTTCCATTAGAAGCCGACATTATCCGTGATGAACATAGGCTACTTTTTACCGCGGAAAAATGCTTCATTCCTACGGGAAATTTAAAATAAAAGTAAATACTAGCGGCTTGGCCCGAGAGATAGCGCCATCTATCCAAAATACGGTAGGTGGCGTTTTATACTTTTCTACACGGACAAAGTCGCGAGCATCAGCTAGTGTTCTATAAGTGAAAGAATGTTTCTTCACCTATAAAAAAAAGGTGAAATATATCATTTTGATATCTATCTACGTTTTGATCAAAATTTATGTTGATGTTAAGTATTTGTTTGTTGATCTAAGTATTAATTTTTTGCCTATCTAATAACCTACTTATTATTATTAAATAGTAGTACTTATCTAAATTAATTTGAGAATCCACAGTGAATTGTTACGGGGGATTCGACATTTAATTGAATATGAATAACCTGAGAACTCAAATAATTATATTCATGGGTACACTTCATTTGGAGACCGATAAGCGTTGAACAAAATTGCGCATGTAAAGCCGGAGGTGAAATGAAGTCGATTTATGTGTTCTCGGTACAGCAGTATTTCATGTTTACGATGAATGCTAATCTACATAGCCTACGTTAACTGTTAGCCTATGCAGTTTCATAATTACAGGCTCGCTGTTGGAACGTTGACAATTAAAATGTTCACTTTCATAGAATTTTAATTAATTATATAGTCATCGGAATAACTGTCTGTCTTGTTTGACAATACCATGCCTCATGATGTTAGCTACTCTAGTATAGCTAAAAGTGTTTAAAAATCTTTTTTCTTTCGTAATATTTAGATGGGAATAGATATCGAATTTAATTTTGACAATGTACTACATATAATTTACAGGTATTGGGTTTCGGAGTTTCGGAGTCATTTGGGCAGTAAACACCCCTGTTTACTGCCCAAATGACTCCGAAACTCCGAAACCCAAAAACCCTGACCCCATGACCCCGAAACTTACAGAAAATCACCGTGAAATAATAAGGGATGCCATTAATTGGCCAAAGCCCATTAATTACCCCATTCTTATGCCTTAATCCTTCATATGGTCGGCAGTGCACTTGCAGCATCTATATCTATGGCGTTGCTTATGTTATAGGCGACGGTAGCCACCTACCATCAAGTGGACCTTGACATTAAAAGGAAATTGTAGACTAAACCGAATTTTTTTTTGGTTGGTCTAAAAAAAATCCGTTCTAGACTTGTGTGTAACCTTGAACTGCTTCGTATGCTTAGATTTCCTGGATGATCACAGTTCCAAGAGTCCTTAGCACTTCTTAATGGAATCGAAGCTCTGATCAATGCTTTGAGCGAAATACAATGCATATAGTCTATTCAATTTATTAATCCTTCCCTCGGGAATTTTTATTTCTCTGTGCACGCTAATCACAGAAACGGATTTGGCACACAGATAGTTTATTACCTGAATTAACATAAAGGATACTTTTCATCCTGGAAAAATGATGACTGCGTTTGTGGATTTTCAAAAAACGACTACAGCGCATACGAAGTCGCGAGCACAGTTGATTATGAATATAACAAAGCATATAATATTTTTCTTTTGATTACAGAATGGGTGCAGTGCGTTACAACGCGCCGCCGCAGACGGTCATGTGGAAGTCGTCAAGCTTTTGCTCCAGCACGGAGCCGATCCGAACAAACAGGACCTCGTGGTAAGTTCTTTTTTGAGGACAATTATTCTTTGAGCGTGCTACGTCGTCTTATCGTTGTGAAGGAGTTTGAATAGATTTAATTATTGTAATCCACATAGTTTTAGAAAGAAAGTAATTTTTTTAAATGTTAAAGTCGACAGACAGGTTGAAGGTCCACTTGATGGTAGGTGGCTACTGGCTACCGTCGCCTGTAAAACAAGTAACGCCGCAGGTGCTCCAAGTGCGCCGCCGATAATAGAAGGATTAAGGATAAGAGGATTGTAAAATCGCAATAAATAATTTTGGGCATTTGCGTTTTATTATAGGATTATTTATTAAGGGTTATTATAGGATATTAGATTATATAAATGATGACTGTCCTTGGAGTCAAATATAGTTGATTATTGTGTTATGTAGATTACTATGTATTGTTACGTATTACTTTGTAATTTATTTATGAAAAGAGCAACTAGGGGGTTTCTTGCCGAGTTCTTCCCCCTAGAAACAGCTTTCCGAACCGGTGGTAGTTTGTAAAGAATGTTGACGAAGATAAATGTTTTGTAAAAACTTACGTCTAATAAATGATTTATTTATTTATTTATTTCAGCATGGCAACACAGCAGCGCACGAGGCCGCATGGAAGGGATATTCGCGGTGCGTGGCTGAGTTGGCGACGGGAGGAGCCGATCTGCGCGTGCGCAACGCCGGCGGCTTCGTACCTTTGCACCTCGCCTGCCAGAACGGCCACAACCAGTCCTGCAGAGAAATACTACTGGCAAACGCCCCGCCAGACTTGCAGAACAACTACGGCGATACATCCTTACACACTGCAGCGCGATACGGCCACGCGGGCGTCACACGCATCCTGATATCAGCGCAATGCCGCGTGTCCGAACAGAACAAAAATGGCGACACAGCGCTTCACATCGCCGCCGCAATGGGCAGGCGGAAACTGACGCGCATTCTCCTCGAAGCGGGCTGCGACAAGTCAATAAAAAACCACCAAAACGAAACCGCCCGAGACATCGCTACCAGAAAAGGGCTGGACGAAATCATCAACATACTGAATACACCTGTAGCCAAACAGACGAAGAAGAAAGAAAAACACAGAGACAAGAGCAAAGAGAGAACAGCAGACGAACCGGACGCAAGCAAACAAAAGAATAAAGATAAGAAAAAGAAGAATGTACATTTCGAAACGACCCCACCGGCGCAGTGGTCTCCGTACGGCTGCCATTACTATCCCGATCCGAAATACTTCCCGAAACCAAAGCTCAGCTCGTTACCCACCGAACCGCTTAAAAAAGGCGAACAGTATTACCTCGACCTGGCTGGAAACATAAAGAAGGGCCCAATAGGTGCCGGATACACTTGCTATTGTGCTCCATTCTTTAAACACATGGAGGAAAAACTCAATGAAGACAAGAAAGATTTGAAACGACACATCGATAGGGCTCACGATAGGTTGGATCAGAAAGTGACCGATTTGGAAATGAAAACTCAGGGACAGATATCAGAACTGACCCGATTCGTTGCAGCCGAAAGAGCAATGTGCAAGGAGAGACATCATCACTTAGAGCAATGGCTTACTCGAGGCATGTTATTCAGAGCATCCGAAAGAGTCAGAAGATTAGACTATAGCCCGAAGGGATCTTTAGATATAGCGCCCATTAAACGAACGCGAAGCTTAGAAATTTTAGACGCACATTCAGAAGAATGGAACAAGGTTCATAAAATAATAAGAAACTTCAATGAGAATAGCGAACACTTTGAGAGTGGTGGTAAAATTTTAAACGACTCTAAAGCTACTTCTAAAAGCACTGAAATTTTGGATACAAGAACGTCACCACAAAGTCCTAGAAGAAAATATCATCTTAAAAACTCTAAAAGTAGTGATCAATTAGACGCTGGATCAAATAAATTTTCCAGATTACCCCAATCTCACACTAGTCCTGAAGAAAATCATTTACAGAATGTGATCGCTGAAATACATGTAAAATCCAACCGGATTTCCGTATCGCAATCACCAGTGTCAATGGAAGTACAAGGTTACAGTGATAGATATGTTTCTCCTAGTCGACAATCAAATACAAAGTCACCAAGCAGTAGTAATAGGCAATCGGACTATAGAGCTACTGATTCCGAGGGTGACAATATCATTAGAGGCAATCGAAAAGACACCAGCCCCACTAAAGTACCTTCATGGAAAAGTCAAGTATTACAAAGAACAGCAGATGATATTAGAAAAAGAGTGATACTCGAGAAAGAAATGTCCGAAATCTTATCCAGATCTAATGCAAAATCCATGGATATATCACAAGATGGTTATGTTAAACTACATAAACAAGATAACTGTCCAGTAAAAGATGTAAATGTTAATGAAAGTGAACCGAGAAAATCCGTGCAAGAGCTAGTCGCTCAAGTTGAGCATCATCAACACAGATGTAAATCTCCAGATCCCACGCCTATGCCACGAAAAATGCTTCCTATAGAAGTACAAAATTGCAACAAAACTTCCGCGAGTCCCGTAACAGTTCAGCCTAGTCATGGCATACTTAAAATGCCGCTGCAACCTCAAAGACCCGCGCCGATTTTGAAAGAAAAACCACCTAAGAGTAAAAGATTTAGTTTACAAAACCTAATTCCATTCCCAACGAGAAAAACCTTTCAAACCCCTCACAAAGAAAGTGAAAATAACTCCGAAAGCAGCGACGAAGAAGACAATCCTATAAGAAGTAAAAACCAGCCAGGCCCTATGCGAAATTCAAACTTACTGCAAACTTTACCTCTGCCAAATTATGAAGCAGTATCAACTAAGTCACAATCGCCGGCGCCTCAAGTGCAATCAAGTTCCTACATCCACGACTTGAGACCTACAATTCCTAAAGACGCTTACTTTCACGACATACCTAATAGACAAACGCAACACCAGATGCCTTACAAAGACATGGTCGAAAGCGGCTTACCAGTTCCGCAGTACACTTGCCAGAATTCGTACGATTACAACGAGACTGGATTACCACAACCCCAAGTTCAGGGCCGAAACAGGAACCCTCTGTACCACCATCAGACTGGAGTCTTCGATGCTATGATGCAAGATCACATAATAAGGGAAATGGAACGAATACCGCACTGTTACAGCGATCATTTAGACCAAAACACCGAAGTGGAAATCGCTAATGAAAACGATCATTTTCGCGGCAATTATTACGATAATCGTCCACCAATGTATCCACATATGAGAGGGAACGCTCACGCGATTAGAAAACCTGTTCCCGACCACAATTTGCTGCACAGTCGCCTACAATCCTTAGCAATCAATACCCATTTGACTGAAATCCAAAGCCAAGCAGATAGAGAGTCCCACAATGATTCAGGTTACAGTACAAAAGTATACGGAAGCTCTCAAGGGCCTTCTCCAAGTCTATCCGGACACGTTGAATGTGCAGACAACATTTCAGGCCAGAGAGTAAATGTTATGCCAAATGGCAAACCGTTGGGACAAATTGGTGCTTCGAGTTTAGTATGACAATTCGTTTTGTTGAAACGAACTTTTCATTAGAAGGATATATGAAGACTTGAGTGGATGAAGGTGACATGTCGCATAATTCAAATTTTGAATAAATCGCGGTTAAAGTTTTACTTTTAATTTTTGAGAACTGATTTTTGTATTAAATTATGATGCAAAGTGTGTATATTTACAAACAAACAATAGTGTATATTTGCATATATTTTGTATACAATAAAGTTATGTAAACCTAAAATATTAATGGTACGATAGTAAGTAAACACTTCTATTATTTAATTTTTAAAAAGTGATACATAGATAGCTCCCTCTTCCATTAACAAAAGTAATCTTTTGTGCTTTTTAAAATTAAATGTACATATAACACGTTTTTGAAATTTTTAATTTCCAAAAATGTCTTAAATCAACTTAAGGACTTAAGGTCTGTAATCATTCATAATTATGGACATTATTACCTTTATCAACGCAAAAAAAAAAACTAAAACCCAAAAATGCGACTTACCACCTTCATCCACTCACGTCTTCATATCTTAAAATATTTAGTACCTAAGCCTTTTTTGGTTAGCCATATTTGAATTCACAGACAATTAAATATTAATCCCATTGGAAACCTTCGTGGTAAAAATCTAAGTCATTCACTTACCTGTGAGAAAATTAGATAAGTATGCAAGAAAAAAAATGTTCAAACTAAATTTTAAAGGATGCCTTCTAAAATTACTATTAAATAGAATTATAATATGTAATAATTGTTTAATTATAAAATTATCACAAGCACACGTCACAAAACAATTAATTGAAGTACAAATGTAGCTATTATATTTTTGATGCCATTACTTAATATCGATAAATATATTTTTAACTTGGTTAATTAATGCCTCTTTTTTATTATGTTTTTTTTTTACTTGATAAAATCATCACAGTGTTGGGAGAATTTTTTTTATGTAATTAAAAAATAATAATTAAAATTGACTAAGCAATAAAATTTATTGTTCCATTTTAAATGAAACTATTACTAGTGCATAGTCTTTAAGCAGTATTTTGTACATTTCTAGTACATATAAAATAATTATTTATATTTATTATGTAATAATATTTTTTTACCGCGTGTGTATTTTGTTTCGTACTGATTTTAATTAAACGCACTTTTAAAGTGAAACCACTAAATAAAACTGTTTTTTTATTTATCCTTATTTTATTACATTATATACAACATTTTACATATTACATTATATACAAGTTTTTACAACATTTTCTAACAATCGTACTGACCAGTGTATACCTTGAAAATCTAAAGTTGGCCCTGGCGGGAATCAAACTTAGGATCCCATAGTCACGAACGTAGAGGTTAAGTTAACCACTTGACCAACGGGATCTTTAATAGAAAGAGTTCTCTTTAACAACATAAATTATGCTGCTATAATTATGTTGTTAAGTACTTGAACAACATACAGTAATCGCCATTTAATTTGGCACTTCTGTTGGTGGACTTCTGTTGGTAAACTTCTGTTGATGGACTTCTATTGGTAAACTTCTGTTGGTGGACTTCTGTTGGTAAACTTCTGTTGGTAAACTTCTGTTAATGGACTTCTGTTGGTAAACTTCTGTTGATGGACTTCTATTGGTAAACTTCTGTTGATGGACTTCTGTTGGTAAACTTCTGTCGATGGGCTTCTGTAGATGAACTTCTGTCGATAGACTTCTGTTGGTGGACTTATTTTAATGGACTTCTGTTGATGGACTTTTGTCTATGGACATTTGTTGATGGACTTCTATCTATGGACTTCTGTAGATGTACTTCTGTCGATAGACTTCTGTCGATGGACTTCTGTAGATGTACTTCTGTCGATAAACTTCTGTTGGTAAACTTCTATCGATGGACTTCTGTTGGTGGACTTCTATCGATGGACTTCTGTTGGTGGACTTCTTTTGATGGACTTCTGTTGGTGGACTTCTTTTGATGGACTTCTGTTGGTGAACTTCTGTTGATGGACTTGTGTGTTAGCTAAGCTAAAGTTGTATGGAGCCATTGAGCTTTTTATGTCTATCGGCCCAACTTGTTTCCCTATAGAACTCCCCGACACTTGTGTGACAAAGTGGAACTCCACTTAGAGACGACGATTTTGAACTCACTATTTTTACTGCTACGTAATCGCCCGGCTTCATTTCCCTTTTGCCACCGTCTTCACTTGAAATTTCCATTTGATCGAAGACAACCTTCAAGTACAGTTCGTTTCTGCCCATCAATTGGCCACTCTTCTTTGTGACACCTTCGACTAACACCAGATGAGTGGTGCCCACTTCCCTCCGATTGAGGATGTTGCACTTCCTCGAGTAGATGTCCAGCATCCGACGGTGTCTGTCCTTCTTCACTTGTTCGGGGACGTCGTCTTTGTATCTACGGTAGGCGGTCGTCTTCTGTAATCATTTTAATATCAATATTCAATCAAAATAGTTATTTAATTTGTGACATAAAATGAAATGAAAACAAGAAACTAAAAGTGGCTAACCTCCCTCATGCTGTAGGGGAAGAGGAAAGCGAAGTGGTAGTCCACCAGCTGCAGGAGGGAGAGCGTCTCCTCGAACTCCTCTTCCGTCTCACCGCAGAAACCGCAGATCATGTCAGTAGACAGGCCCACTAAACAACAACCAAATACTATACCGTAAGCCCAAGACATACATCAATTAAAAGAAATGTTGCTTCGTTTGCTATAATAATTATGAAATTAGCATAAAATATATATACATGAAGAAGATTCCTCTCTAATAACTCGTTGAGTGACATTGAGCTTTCTTATGAAGCCCATAGAGATCACATTTCATTCAATGCAAGATACAGTTGGGATGAGAACTCACCACCTGGTATGGCTCGACGCACGTGCTGCACCAGCTGCAAGTAGGCTTCGCGGGTATGGCCTCTTCGCATCCGCTCCAGCACAGAGCTGGAGCCAGATTGGGCAGGCAGGTGGAGCATTTTGCAGATGTTGGGACGCTCGGCCACCACTTGCAGCACCTATCCATACTGATGTTACACAAATGCCTATTACCTTGCCACTTTTACATAAAACGTTCATGTAAATATTTAAAAAAACCTGTCTCTTTAATATCAACTTATGTTGATATAAATGCTTACGGTGATATCAGCTTATGTTGATATCAAAGCTTACTGTGATATCAGCTTATGTTGATATCAAAGCTTACGATGATATCAGCTTATGTTGATGTCAGCTTATGTTGATATCAACACTTCTGGTAATATCAGTTTATGTTGATGTTGATATCAACATTTCTAGTAATATCAGTTTATGTTGATATCAACACTTCTGGTAATATCAGTTTAAATTCAAATTCAAATATTTTATTGCAAACCATAATGTATAAACGATGTTACAATATAAAAATTTAGACCAGATATCAACACTTCTGGTAATATCAGTTTATGTTGATATCAACGCTTACGATGATATCAGTTTATGTTGATTATCATAGAAACATATTTAGAAAAAAATGACTAAATCTCTCACAGAAAAAAGTGTTTTGTTCCGGATTGCATAGATGTCGAGATTACAAATACAATCTAAATACCTATATTAAGCTAGCAAGTCTAGCCCTGCTTCGCAAGTAGTTGAAAAATCCTTTTAAATTTAGGCTTTCTATGCTTAAGTAGTAGTATTTAGTGTTCATTGATAGTCAGTTAGGACAATTTTATAAGTATTCTTAAGATGTTTATAATTATAAGATATTCGAGTTACTGTCTCTCTTTGACTCTCACAAATCTATGAATAAATTATTCAATGAATGAATGAATGAACGAATAATATTATTATTTAATGAATTTCTATGACATCTTTTAATAGAACGATATGCTCGGGTATTCAGTTAGGTACTGCACTTTTCCGAAATAAACTCACCTCGTCCGGAAAGTCCTTGGGATGAGCCGCTGTAAATCTAATCCTCATTTCGGGATCGACGGACGACACTTTATCCAACAGATCGGCAAATCTTAGACCACCCTTTTTATCCTTGTACACTGTTTTGAAACCTGAAAATTGAAAATTCAATATGGGGGTTTCTAGCGTGTTGGAAATTTTTGAAAATTCCAACTCCGTGCAAAGCCTAATACAAACCTTGGGCCATTTGCGTATGAGTTTTTTCCGTTTGTTGGCTTATGTCTCTGTAACTGTTCACGTTCTGGCCCAACAAAGTGACCTCCCTGATGCCCTGGTCTGCCAATTGCCTCACTTCCTCCACAATGGAGGTGGCCGGCCTGGACCGTTCCTTGCCCCTGGTGAACGGGACTATGCAGTAAGTGCACATGTTGTCGCAGCCTCGCATTATTGAACTGTAATTGTAACAAAACCTATTGTTAGACTGAAGTTGATTGAAAAGAAAAGTGCTCAGTTACAAAGAGGTGTTCATTCATTCAGATTCATTCGGTGGTATGATATTTATTGAACGGGTATCAGTCAGTTGAACGAACACGTTCACGAAGAGAGGTCGATGTTGTATGTCCTATTGCAAAAGAACAACTGTACTATTGCAAGAGAAAAATAATTTATTTTAATTTTTATTGCCAAATTTTAAAAAAATCTATACTCACATAAAAGCTGTAACGCTGTCCTTGTTGAGTCTAACGGGCACCACATCTGCATATGTCTCATCCAATGACAGAAGCACATTGACAGCTGTTTGGCCGTTCTCTGTCAGCGCCAGAAGTCTAGGTAAGTCTCTGTAACTATCGGGACCAGCCACTAAAAAATATAAAATAAAAATGTGAGAAAAAAATAAAAAAATAATTGAGATATTATATTATTTATATGAAATTTTCCTGAATTTTCTTAAACTATAGCTATAGCAAGACGATTTATATATTTTAGTATCACACACCTTGTTAAGTATATTTATATTTTGGCATATAAATATAATATTATAGCAATGTCTGTTCTGAGATTTAATCATCATATAAGGTGCTCAAAATAATTGTTTACATACCTAAATCGATTGATTTTTCTTTCTCTATTAATTTCGTCTTTAATCGTTCCGCCATACATCCGAGAACGCCGATTTTCACGGGTTGCTTGTTTTGGGACATAGCGCGACGTCTCTTAAAACCTCTAAGGTGATCCAATCTATGCCAAATCTTAGTCTCGGCGCCTTCTCTGATGGCACATGTCATCACCAGGAAAATATCTGCTTCATCTTCCACTTCGGTCTTCTGGAAACCTTTCTCCTTCAAGATAGACCACACGATCGCAGTATCATTAACGTTCATCTGACATCCATACACGTCGAAATAAACTTTCCTTTTCGAATTAAATTCAACATTTTCTGGCAAATAAGGTATGCGAGGCGGAGCCATAGGGAAGGATTCGGTGAGTTCAGGATTGTTTGAAATAAAATCTTTTAGTCCTGGTCCCTGTTTAATTTTCTCCTTAAGAGAAATTACATGGTTTTTACTTGAATAGCACTGTGTACACGTTTTATAGAACGGATGGTTAATTAATTTGATTAAACGTTTTGCTGTATGCATATTAAGTATTTCAATAACTATTAACTTTATTTTTTCGTGTTTTAATTTGATTTTTGAATTGGAACCACTTTCAAAACAATTTGTTGAGGTTATCTTTTCTGTGACATAAATAAAACTGACGGTTGACACTTGACAGTCCCATTACCTCTATCCTCGAAGTCCAATATTGAATTATGATTATTGAATAAAGTTGTTGTTATTGGTTATTGCATGAAATTACTGACATTTTATTTGTTACCAGTTTTTTATTCATTTATAAATTATTAACTCATAACTCATAAAGTCTTGTTTGTTACTCAGTCAAGTCCACAGAACATTTTATACACGCATGGACAAGAAGACAAGAAAGAGGAGTCGCAGTCCAAAGTACAATACAAACGTCAATCAAGCCATTAGTCAGTCAGTCAAATCAATCAAATCAAATTTGTTTAGCCTATAATAGTTTTAGTGGTGAATACTGAATAATAGTTTTATTCGTTTTGTGATTTCATTTTCGCATTTTGTTACACTGCAATCAATTTATGTAATAAAAAAATTGTATAGTAATATTGAGGTAAAAGTACATTAAACGCTAGTCACAATCACCTGGAAAAATGAGCAGTCGTTACTACGGCAAAGGTATCCGTGTATAATGAAATAGACAATTTATTACTCCCAATTTCATTAAAAGTGTAGCTTATCCGTTACATTTTTGTTCAATGCTAATCAAATATAGTTATTTATCTTTGCCAGTGTTTTCACATTGGCAGGCTCGTCTCGATCGACGCGTGATGATTCCAGGGGTCGCGAAGAAAGACCTTCCAGGGATCGCGAGGAGAGACCTTCCAGGGATCATGAAGAAAGACATAACAGAGATCGGGAGAGAGAAAGATCGCGGTCACCGAGACGACATTCGCCCTCGAGGGACAGGAGGAGGTCACAAGAAAAAAGCAGATACCACACTACAGATTCAGATCATGGTAAGTGGACTTATGTTGGGAACCCCACATAAGGATGTATCACCTTCAAATATTTTATTCTCAATCATCAAATTTCCAAATTAATTCTCCATTTCAGATAATTTCTCAGACAGCTCAACGGATGAGGTGCCGGCCCCACCTCCACCACCGCGTATTACTAAAATATCAATGGGCTTCACAAAACCACAAGCGCCCATCAAGATGAGTTTGGGTAACACGTCTAAAGCCTCAATTGTACCAAAGCCTACTTTAGCGTCCGTGTTCAATGCTGACGATGACGAGGACGAACCCGAAGAGATGCCAGCGGAAGCCAGAATGAGAATGAGAAATATTGGAAGGTTAGCTGCAAATTGATATCCTTACGAGAGTTGATTGAGGACGAAGTCGCTGGCACTAGCTTTGTTTGTTGAACACATTAATATCAGGGACTACTGGTTTGAATTGAATTTTTTTTTTATTTTATTGGATAGTCCATTGATCGAGATAGACTATTATATAACATTTTGAATGCGGACAAAGTCGCGGGCAACAGCTAGTCTGTACTAATATTATAAAGAGGAAAGATTTGATTGTTTGTTTGTATAGAATAGGCTCTGAAAGTATTGGACCGATTTAAAATATTCTCTTACCATAAGAAGCCGACATTATCCGTGATGAACATAGGCTACTTGGGGAACATAGGGAAAATGCTTCATTCCTACGGGAAAATGGTTAATAGGACAATGGGTAGTAAGAATTCCATACTTATATTTTCACATAACTTCTAAACGGCTGAACCGATTGGGTTGAAATTTTATATGGCAATTTCTATGATTTCCTGGATGATTTAAAAATACAATTGGACCCAGTAGGCGGCGCAGCTGTCGGTATGTCAACTACTAAATTGCTTGACCGATTGAGTTGAAATTTTGTATGTGTGTTTCCATGGTTTCACAGACACGAATTTATTATATTTTATAAAGTCACGCGGACGAAGTCGCGTGCAACAGCTAGTTTTGAATAAATGGGCATTATTGTCAACAAGATAGTTTGCTACACTATAGTTATAGGTACATGATTTTTTTATGGGAAATGTGGTCGTTCTTTGCCTGCTTTCAAGTTATTAGGCGAATTTGTTACACCTTCGAGTCTCTTAATATGAAAATGACCCATTTCAGAGAAACACCGACTTCGGCTGGACCGAATTCATTTGGTAAAACAAAACAGGGCTTCTGCGATGCCAAAAAGGTTTTCGAAAAGAACCTGAAGGAAGCCCTAGACACGGCCGACTCAAAGTCCGGCACATCCAAGTTACCGCAGACCATATACCGGATCAAAGGACCCTAATGAAAAATAATTATTGCTTAAATATAAAAAGTATATTATAGCACATAAGATGACTAAAGTTTTTTTTATAATAAGGGGCAAACGAAGGCTAAATACTAAAATGTATTGAAAATTGCTTTGAACAATATTTATATTATACTTGAACATAAGAAAGACAAATTAATGTTTTTTCTTTTAATTGTAATGGTAAAAATTATTAAAAAAAAATATTTCATATAAATGTTTTCAAACTAATTTGCCCAAGTGAATCCCTTAAAAAAATGATAAATAGCTTTGATTTTTTTTTTTTTTTTAAATTTAGTTTCTTAGTGCCCAAGTATGATTTTGTTCAATGAAGTTTAATTGTGTAATTCTTGATGTATAATTAATTATAGACGCTATTGCAAATGAAGTCACTGAACATCACATAACATTTTATTTGTATAAAATAATTAGAGTTATTTGAGTGGTCAGTTTTTTAAAAAATGTGACTCCTAGAAACAATAAAATGTTTGATAATATTATGTACCTTGTGTTTTCTTAGTGTCCCCTAGTTCTGTTTACTCTTTAGCCTCCAGAGTCGGATTTATCCGACATTTGTCGAGAACAAATGTCGGATAAATCCGACTCCGACTTTATACGCCAGGGGCGACAAATACTTGTATAATGTTTATTTTTAAAATCATTGCATTGCGTTTTCTTAAGAAAGAAGTCGCTAGAGGAACAACTACAAAACCAAGCAAATTTAAGAGTTGCCTACTTCTTTATTTTTAGCAATTATATCAATACTGAAACTAAATTGACCATTTTTACAATTTTTTCTGTACCTATGTATGTTCCTCTATAACTCTTAAACGAATTTACTGATTTTCATGAAACTTGGTAGACAATATTATTTTAAATTTGATTAAAAAAATTTAAACACACATCATCAGATGATAGATAGTAGTTCTGTCCATGTGAGCTTTTTTGACATCGCATGTTATCCACATTAAATGCATCACAAACTTTAAACTTTGGGTCAGTTGAAATAAAACACGAGTTTTTACATTTTTAAGATTTAATTATAGTCTACTTCCTCTGAGCGTTTTGAGGGCGTGCCATATCCCTGGGGAAGTTACTTTTGGGTGGTGTCCGGATGCGTCTGTCTTTCTTGGACCTGTTGCGGACCACTTTACTGTGGATGGCGCAAGACACGCAGTAGTGAAGCTTCGCATACAACTTGGGGAGTTGGAACGCTGTCGAAAGAAAAACCAAATATTATTATACTCAATTAAAACCATCAAAAAATAGGTGTGATATATAAATACAATGACATAAATTTATTAGGAAGCCAACACAGTAAGTATTGACATTTAGCGCCTGTTTCACCAACGTCAAGTAAAGTGTTGATTAGTTACTTTTAGAAATCATTTTCTGTTTTATTGAATTATTCACTCGGTTTAGTGCATCCATCGATAGCCGATATTTTTTAATTATTTTCTATTCAATTTTTGGGACGTTTACCGTACAAACAAACATATATCAGCTAAATTATTCCAGGTTACTGGTGACTTTAAATGACAGTTACGTCAAGTAGGCCATACTTGACGTTTGTGAAACAGGCGCTTATTCTTACAAATATTTTGGGTACTAAATCAATTGGGGAAAAAAATCTTATACTGCTATAAATGCTTGAAGAATTATTTCATCTGCACTAATATTATAAAGAGGAAAGATTTGATTGTTTGTCTGTTTGCATTGAATATTCTCCGAAACTACTGGATCAACATGAAAAATTCTTTCTCTGTTGGGAAGCTATATTATCAAGGCTATATTTTATAAAGTTTTGCAGACGAAGTCGCGTGCAACAGCTAGTTTGTACTAAGATTTTTGTTCAATACAAATATAGTTACAGTCGCATTGGAGTAAGGTGAAAATGTCATGTATACAAATGAATACTTATGGCTAGAACACATTTGCCTATTCCATACTAATCCTACTATGGTCCATAGGGACAGGGGTCAACTATCATCAGGTGGACTTCAGCCTGTATGTAAACTTATCATTAAAAAAAAAATGAAAAATTATTTATCTATATAAACTAATATTATAAAGAGAAAGGATTTGGTTGTTTGTTTCAAATAGTTTCAATTGTATGTATAGGCCCCGAAACTACTGGACCGATTTGAAAAGTTCTTTCACTGTTTGGAAGCTATATTATCAGCGAGTAACACAGGTTATATTTTATGAAGTTACGCGGACGAAGTCGCGTGCAACAGCTAGTTAATACTTTAAGACTATTGACATGAAAATGTTCTCTAATATTTGAAAAGGAAATTTAATTTTTTTTTTTATTTTCACTAATTATCATTTAGATAGTGTAAAAAAATAAAGTAAAAATGAATGACTTACATGTGTAAACTGACGCTTCGTTGATGTCCCTGACCGCGGCGGCTTCGACGATGTTTCTAATGACAAACTTCTTAATAGCCTTGTCTTTCGGCACACATCGTGCGCAGTTAGTGCATCTGACGGCTTTCACGTGTCCACGGCCGTGCTTAGCGCGTCCACCATTGCGGCGTTTACGAGTCTGCAATCAGAAAGTTTGTGCTCAAAAGCCACATGTTCAACCAACCAGACTCGTAGGTACGTGAACACACTCAAATCGCGACTTAACAGAAATATCCATGTGCACAACATTATAATCGTTTATTATTATATAATTTTAAAAAAAAATTGCAATAGAAACAATTAAATATTTTAATAAAACGCTACAAACCATTTTTCTAACCTCCTATACGGTAAACGAACAACGACGGAAAGAATAAAACATAGACAAAATTAAGCAGTAGATAGATGTCAAGTCAAGGCAAGGCAAGAGTTTCCGGAACATGGTCATTTAATTTCATAGACAAACATGGCTATTTACTTATACTGTGGTATAAGAGTATAATACACATTCTGGAAGGTGCAAAGGTGCAAAGTACTCGAGATTTAGGACCTGGGGCCCTAGACAAAGTGACATGACGAAGACGATAACGAAGTTCGAAAACAACAAAATGTATGGGAAGTATCACGTGACTTAACGAAGGCATATGTCAATCCCATACATTTTATTGTTTTCGAACTTCGTCATGTCACTTTGTCTAGGGCCCAAGGGGCCCTAGACAAAGTAACCAATCGAAAACGATAACGAAGTTCGAAAACAATAAAATGTATGGGATTGACATAAGCCTTCGCTAAATCACGTGATACTTCCCATACATTTTAACGATAACGAAGTTATTCTTCTTCTTCTTTTTAGGTTAAATGGCAATGCGGCTCATTTTAAAATGGCCATTATCTGCCAGTGTCAAGTTAAAATAGCAATTTGTAATAGCCTCTTTTTAAAAAAAAATGAAGTTACAAATAATGCAAAAGCATAAATCGATGTAAAATTAATTGCTCCAACTAACTATGAATTTGCAATTTGCTATGCTATGCACAAACTAAATAGTAGATACTAACGTATCAGACGGACATCTGCAGTACAAATGCTCTGGACATGGGCAAGCTCACCTGATTGGTCATAGCAAGATAGAACATGACATTCGACTTACCCCGCCCTTCTCACCCCTTTGTTTTTTTACGGGCTTTAATAAGGATTCTTAATTTATTTTTAAATGGATATCATCACACAATTAAAACACAGTAAATAATGGGTACATATTTATTTTTAGGATATCCACAAACATAACATGAACTTAATATACGATTTCAATACAAACTAAAATTGAAATACACCATAAAACATATATTGTATTAATGATAAACATTTATAGGCATGTAGAACAAGAACACAAACACTACCACTTTTCAAAGAGTTCAACGGGATGCCACTCTTCTCCGATTCTTGAAACAGCGATGGATATACTGTTAAGATTTCTTTGAAGTCACAAAACGAGTTGTGGCAGATGGGCGAATTCACTTATTCTATTCCGTAAAGAATCATTTTTCGAGCCCTTTTTTGCACATTGTATATTATCCTGGTACACAGCACTTGTAATACATACTTAGTATGTATGTATCCAAAGATTTTTGTTTATAAATGATTATAAAAATGCGGAAATTAATCTACGCAACAACAAACAACAATCATGTTTCAAAACAAAATGGCTTCTCTCTCTTATTAGAAGGGTGAGAGTCAAGGTCAAATGTCATGTTCTATTTTGCTATTACCAAAGGCCAATAAATTCATATGTCTAGTGATTTTTCCTTGAAGATTACCAGCCGTGATGCTATGCTCCAGCTTATAAATAATTATATTCGTAAAAAAAAACAAACTGAACCATTGCAACGCATATATCTTAAGAAATACGTACTATTTCCTTGTCTAGGTTACGTAAAAAAACTGCTCCAGAGATGGAAAAAATTGCTCCACCACTATCACTGGAAAATAATCAATGATTCATTAATTAAATAAAAATCGTTTTGCATTAGAACCTGCCAGAGTATTTTATATGTTCCTTGGTCTTGTCTGTGATAATGTGTCATCGCTGATAGCTGGCCGGTTAAAGAATAGTTCCCATTCATTTAATTCAATCATCAATCAAATCAGTCATCATCGTCTACATATGTGTACCTACGTCCTACACTACTTACAAAAAAAAACCAGCGAACAAAAAAAATAGTCTGTCAGGCAGGAAATTATATTTCTTTTTGACGCGGAGTTATTTCTTTTAGTTTGCAAAAATTATTGAAACCTTTTAAATTTTCTATTGTTGCGCTTTATTTACCGCATTATATAATTACATTTAAATATGTACCACGAGCATTGGTAATCGGTCACGTTTATTTACTTCGTCATTGAGTGATTGGCCCAGAACTGTGTGTTATTCGTAATTCATATTTAACATTAATATCGAAATAGAGCCTTCTGTGTTTAGCTATGTTGTGTAGATAGTGTATGTGATTCCGTATTCGTGTGAAATGTCACAGCATGGATGCCCTGAAAGACTATCTAATAGGTCAAAAACATTTCAAGACGATGCTCCAAGTCAACAGACTATGGAGGTCTTGGTCGAAACTCTCACGGGAACCGCATTCGAAATGACGGTGTCACCAACTGACACAATATTTGCCATAAAATCGAAAATATTCAGAGTAGAGGGTGAGTCTTTACATTTTTATATTTATTACACAACTATTCTATATATTTACTAAGAAGTATTGTGTGCGTAATTAACTCGTAACAAAGGATTTATTAAATGACTTAATTTCATGTTTAATTGCAAAATACTATCACAAGTTGAGATAAATATAATATTCACCTTGTTTGTTCTCATGAATGAGTCATTCATCTTTCTTTAAATGACATTCCTTGGTAACCTTTTGTGTTGCAAAACACATAATCCTGTTATTTATTTGTCAGATAAAAATCCTAGTTGCATAAAGGTTGAAAAACATATTGTTTCTATTGCCAGTTCCTTTTTATGCTAATACACATGTTTCTATTCTGTGATATTTTATCCAATGTTAAAGCTAACATTCTGACGGTCCACTAGATGTTAGATGGCTACTGTTGCCCATAATACAAGCAACACCACATTATGCTGCTGAATTTGGTAGGTTTAACCATAAGGAATAGGGCAATGGGCTCTATTCCTTATGGTTAACACTAAACTAAACACAAACTCACACACACATTGTTATTTTGTTACAATTTTAGTATATTATGTGCTGCCGAAGCAAGTACGGTCAATGTTATTTCCATTGACAGCAAATTGCTCATAAGAAAGTCAGAAGCTGATCTGTACAGCATCCAACTGCGGGATAGTGCTAGCAACTCCAATATTTTTTTACGTACAGACAATGCAAAACATAATACCACTGCAATGTAAGTACCGTGGGTTCATCACAAATGCAGAAATTGACAAACATCTCGAAATGTGTACTGTCACGGAGGAAATCGGTGCACATATATACCCTAAAATATGAAGGAAGACTGCAGCGACACCCCAATGAGCTGGCAGTGAGATTAACAATGCCCTCCTACAAGAGGAGACTGAAAAGAGAAGATATATTTAAAAGAAAATAAGTGAGGAGAGGTTCTCTCTAGAGGGTTCTCACACTCGCAACTGTCATTCTTGTCCTTGAAAACATGTGTTTATGGTTGCACCAATTGCAGATCTAACAAAAGAATAGCATGTTGTTATTTCATGGGTGGATTTCATGACTGCAAAACACAGTGTGTCCAGCCATTACTTAAAAAATACCAAAATTTATTTATCCATTGTAATAATACAAATATGATATGATAAAAAATAAAGTGTATGATTTTTTATAACACCCTTGGCCTATGTGAGATCTTGATTTGTTGAAGATGGTCTAATATGTTTATGGTTTTGCTGTGAGATCATAATTTATTAAAAAGAGAAAAGAAAAAACTAGTTATGGAACCGATCTGTGGTACAATTGGAACTGGGTGTTCTGTAGATTTGGCTTTGAGATAAGTTTAATAAAATAAATACATTGTTGGGCTGGTTGGCAATCTGTCAATGTTATAACTTACAGTTTAATGTGAAACATCAGTGTCACTGCTTTTCTAGTTTCTTTGGATGTGTGTATTATCATTATATATTATGTCTGTGTTGTTTTGATAGGTTGTTGTCGACAACAACAATCTGCTTCTGGGCTATGGCGGTATGTCTGTGCACAAATTTTATTTTAAAAATAGCTGGTGCCCGCGACTTTGTCCGGGTTCTCTATAGCATTTTTATTTAAAAAAATTTCAATTCAAACCAGTAGTCCCTGAGATTAGCGCGTACAACTCTTAACTCTTAAGCTTTATATATTGATATAGATATATATATAATTTTTAAAATTTTATTTTTCTGACTTATAACATCAGCTATCTGCCAGTGAAAGTTTCGTCAATATAGGTCCAGCCATTTTGGAAATTAACTGGAACATAGACTGTCCGATGGACAAAAAAAGTAAAAAAAAAATGGGTAAATTTTTCAATTGGGTATTTAACTTTATTTTGACTGGATTTCATTTCTAAATAACTTACCCTAACTTCACCAGACACAATCCCATTAATTTTATATCAACCCTAATGTACATATTATGCCTTACTAGCTGGTGCTCGCGATTTTGTCCACGTTTTATGTCTTATATTTTCTTAATCTGATGTAAAGTTTCAATGAAACATATTCAGTAGTTTTCATGGTTATTATGGCTAACTATTTTTCTAACTGTTAATAAGCATTTTATTTTATTTTTTATTTAACTACAGTAGATGAAAGCAGAGAAAATAGCATTCTGAATCCTAAGTGGATCAGATTGAACTAAAATTCGGATTGCTTGTTCCACTTTTACTAAGTACCTATTAAAATTGTTAAATATACACTGACCAAACAAAATGTGTCAGGAGTGTGTAAATAAAAATTGTTTACAAAACAATTTTCGCACTTTCCCAGCTCAATGAGATAATAACAAAATTATGCATCTCTGATGTTATTGCCAACAACGACTTTCATCATTTTGTAGTAATAAAATTAATGTTGTTCATTAATTTATCGCACAATTTAAACAATACTCGAAAAAAAATAATTAAAAAAAATTGATAACAACTGGAAAATGTACCAGGTAATGGATATCCCACCCTAGCCTAAAATACTTAGGACTCCTATTAATCTTTCCTAAAAAAATTCTTCATACATTACGCGAACTTCCCTACATGACTACTTCTAATATTTAGAACAAAATATCCAAATATTAGTCTGTCTAAAAAAATAGTTGAATTCTTTAGTCTTGAACCATTAAAGTTGTCATACACTTGTATGCATTTACGTACGATATTTAAATGTACTAGTAGTGTTATCAGAACCAACAAGATACCATCATGTTGTGATGGAAAAATCTGATGACGTCTTCCGAATTGGTCAGAACTTTTAACAGAGAATTCTAAAATTCGATTTTTTTCAGCGCGGAAAATTGTGTAGTAGTCCTAGACCTACTAGCCTAGCCGTAGCCCCCAGGGGTAGGTATCGAATCCATTCACCGGATACATGATGGATCTATTAAGAGTTTTCTTACTGAACTTCTGCGAAAGTACTATCACACATTTTATAGTTAGGAACATATTCGTTAGATTATCTACGTTTTCGTCAATATACCTAACTAACCTCATCTACGTGACGAAATTATATTTGACCTTACGAATTTGAAAAGTTATATTTGTTTCGATACATACCTACCCCTGACACTTACGCCCCACGCCCCTGCGTGTGGAATACGTTGGAATTATCACATAGAGACCTTAATTTTTGCCCAAAGTCTCGATAAACAAGTATGGTGCCGGTGACCCACTTTTGAAAAATATTTGTGGCATGTGTGAATCTATATAGTAACGAACGTGTTTGGTCTTTGAACGGTGAAAGGCCGTTTATAGCAATAAACAACAATCGTCAAAACGTTGTATGCTCAGATGTGGACGCGTCACACATAAATTGGCACAGATCATTGCGTCATTAGTAGAGGTCGAGCAGGTGTCTGCTCATATGAAATTTGTATTAGTTTTTATTATAATCATTATGTAGGTATTTAAAGCTAGCCGTGTCCGCGACTTCGTACGCGTGTACTTAACTTTAGGAATGGAATTAAACAAATACAAAATGTCACAGGACGCTTGCTAATAAACAAGTGAAAACTGCATTCGAATCGGTTCAGATTAGTTTGCACAATTGCTAAAAATTCCATAAGTTTTTATTTGGGAAAAAATATTTAATGTTAATATCCGACGTAAAAACGGAGTGTATTAGTTTGATATGTGTGTATCTGTCTAAGGATTCTGGCATCGTAGCTCTCAAATGGATATCAACCTATTTTGATCTGGTATTTTTTTGTTTGAAACTTTCGTAGTGATCTAGACAGCTCTTTCTTAGTTATAGTTTATAAAGAACTGTTCAAACATTTGAAGATAAGATAATGATATGACATTTGGTATACCTACACTTACTTCGATGGTTCGGGCTCAATAAAATCAACGCCATCTACCGTAGCGGATCGCTAAAAATATCACCAAGCAGTTGTCATGTTAGTCGCTTCACCTGATTTGGATAGATGGCGCTATCTCCCGGGCCAAGCCGCTAGTATTTACTTTTATTTTAGATTTCCCGTAGGAATTAAGCATTTTCCCGCGGTAAAAAGTAGCCTATGTTCATCACGGATAATGTCGGTTTCTAATGGTAAAAGAATTTTTCAAATCGGTCCAGTAGTTTTTGAGCCTATTCTATACAAATAAACAAACAAACAATCAAAATCTTTCCTCTCTATAATATGAGTTATATTATGTGTATTGATCTGCTGATTTTCCTTAAGACACTACTGAACCCTAACACAACGCGATGACTCAAACGTTACGTACGTGAGATACTTTCACGACATTTATGGGATTAGTGATTCATTGTCGATCTAACTTAAAAGTGTTCACCGTTTGTGAAATGGTTTTGACTGTCAATCTGTGCGCTTTTTTTTTCGCACAGGCAACCAGTATAATGACGATGGTCAAAAGAAATTTCGCGGCATCAACCCAGTAACGTGTTTATTTACAACTTTGCTTTGGTTTTCGTTTGGCCTGGCTCCAGTGCGTGTGATTCACACATCAGCTGCCCAGAAACAACAAAAGCATACTTTCTGTTTATACAGAAACGGTCAAAGAGGATTGATTAGGTATTTTTTTTCTCGCGTTATCATTGGAGAGATTTGAGAGAAAAAAATCTGGTTCAAGGTTGTCGCGCAATAAGACGAAATTGTGAGAATCGGAACGGAACTAAACGGAATTCCGATATCATAATTAGTTTTGACAATGAAAACTCTCCACTTTAACCATTTGTAATCCCCGGTTTCACCGGCCTCGGCTTCTAAAAGTAATAGTGTGATGATAAAATAACCAATACTTAACCATATTTAAGAATTATAATATTATGAAATGCAATAACTTTTTTTAACAAAAAAAAACCGACCTCAAACCGTTTTCTCATGGATGCCATCGTCAGAGCTGGACCAAATTGAAATGAGACCACACGGGAATTATTGAGTGATTAGGGGTCTCAGGTTCATTTCACGGCGAGGTCAACTTTGGATATGATCTGTTGGCTCTAGTCTGGATTTGGAAAATAGTGACACAGTATTACAGAAGGCAGCATCTGTGGCGTAGCTTGTTTTATAGCCACATGTGATGTTTAATATACCAAATAAAAAGCCACAAGCACAATAGCTTATTTCAAAAATTAATTGAAGAGCCATTTTTGACCCTGAAGCATAATGGATGGAGCTATTTATCTATCACAATGATAATGTAATGTTGTGGCTTCGAATATTTCATTGCTCTTAATGCATGCTCGTCGTTCCATGTCCAGTAGAGATTAGAAGCACTATTAATTGAACTATTTATACTTAATTGATTTCACGTAACGAGTGTGCGCCGCCACTTTTTTTAATATCGTGACATAATGTCACGTAACGTGATGTACAACATCCGTTTACGTTAACACTTGTATGGAAATTTTTTCGAAGCTATTTTACGTATTAGATAAGAACGAAATTTTATAAAAGTGAAATGATAACATTCTAAGAAATTTAAACATATTTTTCTAGTGCCTTTATTAAAATACATTAAATATTATGAGAAAGTGTCTGGAGATGGGAAAGTTTCATATTGTTTTTAATAATATTGTATCAACTTGATTCAGATGAACGAATTCGGTTGAATCTTGGCGCACACAGATAAATTACATCTTGGATTAAAACATTTTTATTTTTTAATTATTTTATCCCGTGGGATATTTCACATCAAAAAAAGCTTTGCGACAACTACTTATTATATACCCACTATTGAGTGAAGTCGCTGGCAAAGTTTGCTTGTTTATATATATTATCTGGGCTGAACAATTTTTTACTGTATATTATATTAAAGAATTGTACATTTTAAATAAATTTTATGTTATAAGTTTCTGATGATCTGTTCCAGGTATCCCAGTATCACAGCAGCACCTGTTGTACAATTTGAAAGAATTGGACGATGCGTCATCACTCCGCGAGCATTCCATATCGGATGGCGCCCGACTTCGGCTGGTGCTGGGCATGCGAGGAGGGCCAATATCCACCAGGAGGCTGCCCCCACCCCCAAACTCGGAACCCTGGCGAGACATCGAGAGGTTGTTGGAGAGTAATAGGTTTGTACATATTTTATTGCCACGTTTTTAGGATCTCCAAGGAAAGAAATGGAGTAGTACCTTTCTCTTCCCAGAAATGGAACTCTTTTTTTATATATAATATTACAACGGTTTTAGGGACCGGAGCTCGGACGGCGCCGAAGCTGGAGGCAGCGGCTGCAAGGTGACAGTACTGGTATTCACAGACGGCGAACGAGCCACCATGTTACGCGTGCGGGAGAACACTGACGGCACCTACTCGCCTGTCGACCACCCCAAATGTAACTATATATATATACAAATTCATTGTCACCATATTGACATGTGTAACATTGTTCACTATATTGACATGTGCAACATAAATTCTCTACATTGGCATGTGCAACTTCATTCACTATACTGTTTTACGTGCATAATTATTCACTATATTAACATGTTCAACTACATTCACTATATTATTGACATTATTATTTGGCACACTTATTCAGCCATAACTTGAGCTATGAAACCGATGACAGATGGGGCGGAGTCGATACGATTAAATGCTCAAATCAAGTGTTTGTGCGATATGTTTTCAGACACAGAGTACTCATCGCTGAGCCAATACCTGGAGGGCGAGGAGGCGGTGTTCGGTGGTGACGAGGTGACGGGGGTGACGGGAGTGACGAGTGTGACGGGCAAGTCGGGTGCGATGGGCGCGACGGGCGTAACGGGCACGAGGCGCGACAACGCGTTGACCTTGGGCAAGATGCTCGAGTTGAGGCGTCGCATGGAGATGCTATCGTTGAATCGAGCCAAAGATCAGGCGTTGCACGGTACGTTGGCATCACCTATCAACCTGTCCAAAGGTTCTTTTATGAATTATTTAAAATTCATATCGTCCATAAAAAAATACAAGGAGTACCACACAGGGCTCTACTCTAGGTGAATACAATTTTGAACGAATGTTTTGCAGAGGACTGCGACAGTGTGGAGATACAGAAGACGCGCAGCGAGGAGAGTCTCCCGGTGAGCGAAGAGTTAGAGGAGGAAGAGGAGGAGGAGGAGGCGCTGGCGCCGCACTACGACGGGCGCTACACGCGCTACGACTACGACTGCTCCTTCGCCGACCGGTACACGCTGTTGCCGCCCATCGGTAAGCGGCAGTGTAGCTTTTTGGAGATAACCAAACACATTTAAAAAAAAAAGCAAAAGTAGCTGATTAAAACTTTAGTACAGAATTTAAGTTTAATCAAATTAAAAGGAAATATAGTAGTTTTTGTTAAAGGCTTTTTGGGCAGTACCTTACTATTTTTTCTCGGAGAATAGAATTTTGATACTAGTCTGAGATTTGTGTTATACACGCACTCTTGTGAGGCCTATGAGTGCAAGCGAGCGTGCCATATACTCCGCTCTATGTGCATAACATGATGTGTTGTTGCGCAGGGCGCAGCGACTCGTCGCAGTCGGTGGTCCCCGTGGAGGAGAGGTCCGTCGGCGGGTCTCTGGAGGAGGAGGGCGTGGTGGGCGGCGCGGGGGGAGTGGGGGGCGTTGTAGTGGCGCGCACATTCGGCTCGAGCTCGCAACTCTCCTCGTTCGCGCCCGCGCCGCGGCCGCACTCGCTCTTCTCCTCGTCCACGTCGGACCTGGAGAGCCTGAAGCGCAACCGGCTGCTGCCGGCGCTCAGCCGCCACCGCAACCGCGAACACTTGCACCTCAGCGATGACCATTTGCACTTGCGTGACGCGCCCGCCCAAGCGGTCGTCCAAGCGCCGACTGCCACTCCCACCCACGCTCACGCCTCGCAGCCAAACGACAAGGCCAAAAAGGTAAACTAACGTACGAAAGTTACACCGACATTAAAGCCGGCGGCGGATCAGCAACTTGAATAGTTTGTGGGCAGGACACGTAGTCCTGTCCAGCAATGACGTGTTAAGTGCAATAAGTGATGCCAATTGGATGCTTACAGGTCCGCATCCGCTGCGGGTTCTGCAAGAAGCGGCTGAGTATAGCGACGGTGCACCGGTGCCGGTGCGGAGCGGAGTTCTGCGCGCCGCATCGCTACGCAGAGGTGCACGGCTGCGCCTACGACTACAAGGCGGCCGCTCACGGACTGCTCAGACGCGCTAACCCCCTCGTAAGCGCCCCCAAACTGCCCAAGATATAGCCCCAACCCCCTCACTCGCCGGGAGATCGATCGCAGCCTAACACGTCACCGGAACACTTTGATTTTTGTCCAATCACAACAAAAGTACCAAAACTAATTCAAACTATATAATTGGTTAAGAAACTACTTACGGAATGTTTGTGAGGTATCAGTTACAAAACTAATTCAAACTAAAAGAGTTACTACTCACTGAATGTTTGGGTACTATTGGTTACGAAACTACTTACCGAATGTTTGTGATGTTTTAGTTACAAAACTAATTCAAATTAATTAGTTACGTGTTTACTACTCACTGAATGTTTGGGTACTATTGGTTACGAAACTAATTCAAACTATTAGTTACGTACTGCTGACTGGCTACTGTTGGTTACAAAACTAATTCAAACCAATTAGTTAAGAATTCAACTAAATTTGGCTACAAATAGTTGCGTAAATATAATAGTTACGAAACTGAAAGTAGCATTTAAATTAGTCTCTCACACCTTTAAAAAATTTAATCCAATTGGATTTTTTTTTTTCAATTGATAATTAATTGAATGCAATAATAATTAAATAAAAATATAATTACTTATTTTGTAAAGAGCAGATTTTTTTAATGAAATTGTAATTAATAGAAATGGCATATAAAAAGAAAATCGTTGACAAATTCGTCGTATAGAATTATTGCAATGGGGTTCAAACATCTGTTTTTTGTTTTTTTTTTAGTATTTTTTTTTCTATATGTCAAAAGAAATTATACTTGATTAAGAAAAATTTTAAAGTTTGTGTAGTAATTTCTACATTATTATATGAGTTTGTATTTTTTTGATTTGTAATTTTTTTTGAAGACAAGTTTGCGTCGAATGATATTTGCAATATTTATTTATATTTTTCAATTTTTTTTCCTTATATTTTTCCAATGATAAATTTGTTTTAAGTGATCTAATGCGAAATAACATAACGGACTGTATAGAATTATAGATAGATCATAGTGCATAGACATATATATAATTAATGGCCGTTAGCAATATGTATAGATTGTATGTATTTATAATATACTTATGTAAATAAAAGAAAGAAATTAAGCCTCGCCACAACACGCCCTATAAATCTACATTTTGTAAATAATATATCGCTATGTTTCGCTGTTCTGTGTAAAAAAAAAAGAAAAAAATAACATGTTTTGTATAAATTATATTGTATACCATAATAAATTATGTTAAAAACATTAAATAGTCACGGTTACGAAATTGGTTACGAAAAATAAAATGCGTCTGACGATTCCCACAAGCACGGTACATACAACCTTTAAGCGTTTGTATGTTTGTCTGTGCACTTTAATCTAGTTTTAAAGAAAATTTAAAAAAAATTTTTGTCCAGTTAGAATTTTTTGAATATGTATTATTTAATTTGAAGGCAATATTGTTTTTAATTTAAGTTTAAAAAAAATACCCTCAAAGTTTGAGCCTCAGTGATGCATAGATTTTTTTTCTGTATATAAATTTTAATGATTTTTTTGCACTATGAAAAAGCGTTTCCATGTGTCTATTTAATAAAAAAGTAAACTTAAAAGTTTTCCTAGGTGAATAGTGCAGTTTCCATTAAAAAAAAAAGATGGCGACGAAACGCAAGTTCAAAAATGTAATATGGAAAAGTATGGCGTTTTTTCAACGCCGCGTTTCTCACCGCGCTAGCGTTTAATGTAGCAACGCAGTGACGTATGTTTTCAAATCGATGTTGCCGTTGTTGATTTCTCGTCATTCGTTAAGGGTTGCACCCACATTCGTTAGCACGGAATTGCTTTTTTATGCTCTATCCTTTTCTGTCTTAGTAGTCCTAAGAGAGAGAAAGATGTTATTTTTCTCTCCTAAGAGAGAGAAAGATAGCTTGAATGTTATCTTTCTCTCCTAAGAGAGAGATAAGATAGCCTGAGCCATTATCTTTTCCTCCTAAGAGAATTATTATATGAGATAATATGAGATTATTCTCCTAAGAGAAATGGCTTGATCTTTCTCTCCTAGAGAGAGAAAGTTAGCTTGAGCATTATCTTTTTCTCCTAAGAGAGATAGTTTGAGCTTTATCTTTTTCTCCTAAGAGAATTATTATATGAGATAATATGAGATTATTCTCCTAAGAGAAATGGCTTGATCTTTCTCTCCTAGAGAGAGAAAGTTAGCTCGAGCATTATATTTTTCTCCTAAGAGAGATAGTTTGAGCTTTATCTTTTTCTCCTAAGAGAGAGATAGATAGCCTGAGCATTATCTTTTTCTCCCAAGAGAAATAGCTTGAGTGTTATCTTTCTTTCCTAGACAGAGAAAGATCTTGAGCGTTATCTTTCTCTCTTAAGAGAGAGATAACTTAAGCGTATCTTTCTCTCCTAAGAGAGATAGCTAGAGTGTTATCTTTCTCTCTCTTTCTCTCTAGGATAGAGATAGATAGCTTGAGAGTTATCGTTCTCTCCCAAGAGAGAGATAAGCTTGAGCGTTATCTTTTTCTCTTAAGAAAGAGATCTTTCTCGCTCTAGAAAATGACTTACCTCGGCCTTAAAAAAGCGATTCACTGCTGACAGATGCAGTTCAACCTTAATTATATTATACATACTATGCTTGTACTAATGTTTGTGTGTGCGTGCGTGCATGGGATTTGTGTGCGTGTGTATGCATGTGTGTGGGTGTGTGTGTGTGTTGCGGACGGAGTTCCAATTTTTTCCGTGAAATTGTAACGAATCCTCCCCCGAAGACGACGGCGTGCACTCAACGAAATGTGATATTCTGACCTAAATTAAGTGAAAAAAAAATGTTGAAATTATCTACAGCCACGTGTTTTTTTTTTAATAAAATGTTGATAAATTTAAAAAAAAAATGCAGTGTAACATTATGTTCCCCCCTCTCCCCCCGGTTAGTTAATTCCGTGGTGCTCTATATTTTACTTGTGCTTAGTTAAACATTGGGTTATGTAATTTGTTGTTGTACTACATTATCGTAAAGTTAGATTAACGATTGCTTATTATATTATGATAATATAAACATGTATTGTTCCGCGAACCGGAGATGTCGTGTCGTGTCGTGCCGTGTCGTGTCCGTGACGGAGCCGTCGCGGCACGACATTTCCGGTCGGGTGTGTGCCACATTTTTTTTTTCTAATAGGATTTATATTAAGTTTATAAATAATTTTTATTTGGGATAATTTTTTTTGCTGATTTCTGATTAAATATTTATAATGCGAAAAGGTACGTGTTGTTTTATTTATTTACATGTTTTTAAATAAAGATATTTCAATATTAAAATAGTTTATTTTTTAAAGTAAAAAAGTGACTAATTTAAACACAGTTCAATAGAAGATATTACTTAATAATTATGTTACAATCAATTATTATTTTTTAATACGCTTTCTCACCACTTGATCTGATCGACCGTTTCCGTCAGAAACGTCTCCAAAATGGCGACGAAGTTGTCCAAGCCCTCCTTTATGTTTTCATCGGTGGTGGGCGATTCCACTTCGTCGTTGAAGAAAGCGTGAGCGAAGTCTATGAGCGTGACGCGCGCCCAAGAGGGCGTTTGGCCCGCGTCACGTGACAGCCGGTCCAAAGCGGCCCGATAGTCTATCCGGATCTTGCTCAGGTTGTCGTCGTAGTTGTGATTGAACGAGTGGTTCTGGTGCAAACGGTCCAAGGCGTCGGCCGGTGGGGGGCAGCACCGTCGCAGCTCGGTAGCGTCGTAGACGAGCAGTAGAGACGCGGCGTGCAAACGGAGCGGTCGCGCGCGTTTCGCCCACTCGTGTATTCGCCACACTTGCGTGAGCAGTTGCAGGACTAGCGCGCGGCAAACGCCAGTTTCGGTGCCGTTTAAAAAGTTTCTGATGTCTGTATGTATTGTAACATATATTTTAAAATTTATGACGACACGTTCGATCTAGCGGCTATTTAGTGACCCTAGCTGTTAACCAAACGGTCGCGAGTTCGAATCCCGGTAGGGGCAAATGTTTTTTAACATTTTACTCAGGTAGAGTTTTGTATCAATATACTTATCATCAATCAATACTAATAATAAACCTGTAAGTGTAGGTATTGTATGTTCCTTCATAACTCTTAAACGAATTAACTGATTTTCATGAAACTTGGTAGATAAACATTTAGACGTACAGGACACAGGATAGGCTGCTTTTGTCTTTAACGCGGGACGAAGTCGCGGGCACCAGGCTAGTTTATAATATGTAGTATCCATAATACAAGCATTAGTTGCTTAGTGTGGAACTAGATGGTGCTGTGAGGAATGTATGAAGATATTATTTATTCTTTGTCTTTCTGTGGTTCCTGTGCCTGAATACTGACTGTCCATAACGAGTCGTCCGTGAAGTGTCTGAATACTGACTGTCCATTACGAGTTGTCTGTGAAGTGTCTGAATACTGACTGTCCATAACGAGTCGTCCGTGAAGTGTCTGAATACTGACTGTCCATTACGAGTTGTCTGTGAAGTGTCTGAATACTGACTGTCCATTACGAGTTGTCTGTGAAGTGTCTGAATACTGAATGTTCATAACGAGTTGTCCGTGAATTAGTGTCAATACTGACTGTCTATAACGAGTTGTCCGTGAATTAGTGTCAATACTGACTGTCTATAACGAGTTGTCCGTGAATTAGTGTCAATACTGACTGTCCATAACGAGTTGTCCGTGAATTATTGTCAATACTGACTGTCTATAACGAGTTGTCTGTGTTTCCCACATAAAATTGAAAAAATACTGACTGTCTATAACGAGTTGTCCGTGAAGTTTCTTCCCGTAGTCCTTGTTGAACTTGTGCAATTTCCCGGAGGACAACTTGTACACTTGGTATCCGGGGATACAGAATCCGTACTGTTGCTTGCAGAGACCATATTTGGTCTTCTCCTTCTCTATCTTCTCTTCGTCGGCCAAAGGGTCCCAAGTTCTCTTACCTAACAATTGACATAAATAATGTCTTCTTGAAATGGGAAATCAATGTTTTCAGTGGTACTTTAATAATAATAATTTCGTAAGACTGATTAAAATTTCGTTAAAAAATATATAACAAAATGAATATGAATTTTTGAACAGTTATTAAGTAAATCCATAACATAATTTGACAAAAATATCCATTTTTTATATTATACCATTTGTTTATTTATTGCATAAGTTTTTAAAAAACTGTTTTTTTTTTAATATAAAATATTTTCTCCAGCAAATTTTAAGTTACGAGACATATAATAGTTTTTTATTTGAAGATAAGCAAAAATACAGTTCACATTAATTTTTTTCGCCATTTTTTGTCAATTCTAAATAAAATTTTAATAAATTCTGTAAATTTCTAAATAAATGTTGTAAATTTTTATAATAAATAATGACAGTTAAATCGCGTTAAGGTTATTTTAAATCCAGTTGAAGTAGAGTTTACCGATTTTGAGGTCCATGATGCAAGGTTCCACCATTCCCTCGGTGAGGTCCTCGAGGATGATGTACTGTTGCTCGTAACCGTTGTACGTGAAGTGCCTCGTCCCGTAGTACTTGGGCGAGAACTTCCTCAACTCCTGCAGATCCAGGTCTTCCGTTGTCGACAGCCTCCTGTAGAAGTCCACCTCGCGTTTTTGGGACTCTTTCAGAATTGGCTTCAATATTGTGCCGTTGTTGCATTGAAGGAGGCCTGCGACATTTCAGTATTTATCTAAACCTTGATAAAGGATGCACTAGATTCAGGTCAGGGTCTCAAACAAAATCACTGCAAAAAATTGATTTTTTTAAAAAAATGGACACGCCTATTTATGTCTTACGCATTTTTTTGTCGATAAATTTGTGTGAACTCTCTTATCTCTTCGTCTGAGCACTTTTTTTTGGACACATTATATATTGTCGTGCAAATCGTTAGGGTATCGGCGACGAGGACCTTCTGTATGGGGCTGTTCATCAGAAAATCACTAAGTTACGTACCTAAATACTTGGTGTCCTTAGTGGTTCTGTGTCCAGCGACTTGGCGATCGTAGGCCGACAGCTCGACGTCCTTCAGCTCCCCGAAGGGCTTGGCCATCTCCTCTCGTTGCTTCTGCAGGCAGTAGTGCACCTGGTAGATGGACCTCTGTCGGCGTATTGGACGTGTCTTCTTCTCGGACACATCACTCATTGGGTTCAACTTCTGGAATTTCAATTATTTTCAAAAAAAATCAAGACTTAGATTGGGAAGCTATGACGTCATAAAAATTAGACACATTATCTGTATACCCATCAACTTAACCTAACTTAAGTCTTGGTGTTCTTAATTTAATGGTCTCTTCAGAAATATGAAAAGGCGAGCAAAAGCTAATAAATATACTTAATTGCGAAGAATTTCTAAGTAGCTTGTATTAAATGTCTTGGTGTCTAAGTTAAAAATAGCTTCATAATTATTTTGCAGAAAGAAAGAGAGGCAGTCCCAACGGAGCCTCCAAAGAAGCCTTAACCAATAGCCTAATAAAGCCTTAACCAATAGCCTAATAAAGCCTTAACCAGTAGCCTAATAAAGCCTTAACCAATAGCCTAATAAAGCCTTAACCAATAGCCTAATAAAGCCTTCACCAATAGCCTAATAAAACCTTTACCAATAGCCTAATAAAGGCTGAGATGATGTCCACTGCAAAAGTCGACTTATTGGCGACAATCCTTACTAATATTATAAATCAGAATGTGAGTTTGTTTGTTTGAAATTTTTCATACACGTCTGGGACACCAGAAAGGACATGGATACCTTTCATCCAGAACGCGGACACCAGCTAGTAGTCCATAATTCGGCACCTTAGACTTGATAAAGCCGTATCGAAGGGCGAGTTGCTGATGAATGATCCTAGCTGTTTGGTTATGATAACCTATACTAATATTATAAAGAGGAAAGATTTTATTATTTGTTGGTTTGTTTGTATAGAATAGGCTCCGAAACTACTGGACCGATTTGAAAAATTCTTTTACCATTAGAGGCCGACATTATCCCTGATGAACATAGGCTACTTTTTACCGCGGGAAAATGCTTCATTCCTACGGGAAATCTAAAATGAAAGTAAATACTAGCGGCTTGGCCCGGGAGATAGCGCCATCTATCCAAAACGGTAGATGGCGTTTTATACTTTTCTACGCGGACGAAGTCGCGAGCACCAGCTAGTAATAATAATAAACAGGGCTTTTTTTAAGTTACTTTTTTATATTGTCATTCCCCTAAATACCTATAAGTTCACGTTTTATTTCCTAAGATATTAATGCCTCTGATTGAAAGCGATTTTTTTCCCGTTTGCCGTCCATATTAATATTTAATGTTTTAGCTAATTAGTTAAAAATAATGCAAGTTAATTATTAAATTATTGCATCTTTTGAAATCTGCTGACTGGTATGCTTACATTACATACGTGTGCAAAGTGCAAAATTGCTTAACAATTATTTGGAAATTAAGCATATTGGATTTAAGTGACCTGAATTGCACTACAGAGGTTCAATGTGTCTTTTTTTTTAATTTTGGTTGCTGTATATCGAAACTTGGATGAAAGGACAATTCATCCTTTCATCCAAGTTTCATATATATTACTAGCTGTTGCCCGCGACTTCGTCCGCGTTAAAAAATATAAAAAGTAGCCTATCACTTGTCCTGTACTTCTAAATGTTTATCTACCAAGTTTCATGAAAATCAGTTAATTCGATTAAGAGTTATGGAGGAACATACATACATACAGAAAAATTGTAAAAATGGTCAATTTAGTTTCAGTATCATGTATATATAGAGCCTATATACACGATATTTCTGAAAACAAAGTAAGTTACTCCACAACCAGTACTAAGTACAAGTACAGTTAGTAAGTTACTACAGATTTATTATTAGTATTGGATATTATCTATTTTTATGCTAAGTTTCACCCCAATCTGATTCAGTATCAAATAATCAGATCACAGATGTATGAATTAATGTAATTACAAACATTAAGTTTATCTCGTATAATTATTAGCAAATAAAATAACCAAATCAACGAACGAAGCAAGTGTCTGATTCCAACTAAGTCACTAAGTACATAATTATTATAAAATAAAGTCCTCCGCCGCGTCTATGTGTCTGTTCGTGATAAACTCAAAAACTACTGCACCGACATACATGCCGTTTTCACCAAAGGATGGGCGTCTTTCCATTAGCGACGGCACGGCCCGGCACGACCCGGCCCGGCACGGCACGGCACGGCATGCCGGGGTTCGTCTTTCCACTGAGCCGGTTTTGGACGCCGGTTTTTTCCTTGGTAGGGATGTCGGAAGTGAAAGAAATATCGATGTATCGATATTTATAAAAATATCAGTATCAATTAGGTTTCTACAAGAAACTCTTATCATTGTCATAATAAACTTAAATTTACTAAGATTTCAGAAAAAAAAACGATCCTGAGAAGAAACCCCGAAAGAAACTTAGGATTATTATTTTGTCATCTATAAAATATAAAATTACAACAATTACACTTAACTTGAAGCAAAATCAAAGTATATAATATTAGTTTTAATGTCACTTTTAAATTTATTTATAGACTAGCTGGTGCCCGCGACTTGGTCTGCGTTAAAAAAGATAAAAAGTAGCCTATCAAGTGTCCCGTACTTCTAAATGTTTATTTAGCAAGTTTCATGAAAATCAGTTAATTCGCGTAAAAGTTATGGAGGAACATACATACAATACCTACTCTTACAGATTTATTATTAGTATTGATAAGGCTCTGATTTTATTTCAGGTAGTTTATGCTAAAAAAATATTGTTTCTGATATAATTTTCGATGTTGGATATTTTGTATCTATGTAAGTATCAATATATTGGCCATAAATATAAATATATCCAATTAAAAATATCGATACACCTATATATCGATACTTTTTCAACAAGCGTAGCCCTTGGGTAGCACTCACACACGCGCACGGCTACAATTCATGTACAACACACATGCAGTTACCCCCAAGCCGGCCGGCGCCGGCGGGAGTCACCTGCCGTGCCGTGCCGGGCCGTGCCGGGCCGGGCCGTGCCGTCGCTAGTGGAAAGACGAGCCATATAGTTTCATACATTTTTACTTCTCCGGTAAGCCGGGCCGTGCCGTGCCGGGCCGTGCCGGGCCGTGCCGGGCCGTGCCGTCGCTAATGGAAAGACGCCCGATAGAGTGGTACGGCATCAAAATCCGTTGCGTGATTTAAGAGGATTTAGCGGATGTACAGACAGACATCAGACGCGGGGAGCGACTGTAATTTATACTAGTACTAAGTAGTAGTACGGGAAGGAGTCAGCAGATGCATCCGCTCGTTCGATGCTTATAATATATAGGAAGGTACTTATGCGTTGAAAGAATTTGAGATTGAAAAAAAGAAACAAAACTTACAATCGTTTATAAACACTCCAACGAAACCGTGCTCCAACAATATTCAACACTAAATGATTCGATATTATAAACACTATCATAAAGTAGGTTTTTTTTTAGTCAATTCACTGAATTATATTGGAAAGATGACGTAGGTACAATATTTGGCGCGCAAACAGTCTCGATTCAATAAAACATTTGGATAATGTGGATTTATTTATCTAATCGAATATAAATCAAAATTGACGTAGCTTTATCGGCAAAAGATAATACTTTTCGATTTACAATGACAAAGATAAATAGCAATGTACAAATGTAGGTACTTGGTGGGCTGAGGTGTTGTTTTGCCGAAATCGCTGCACCACTCCTTAGAATGCGGGGTGAGAGGAGGGAGGAAGGAAAAAGAGTACTATAGTAAAGCCAAGGAGACAACGCAATTTTGGGTTTGCTCTTGGCCAACAACCAGCTGGGTAGCAAGGGAGAGGCCTAAGATGGAGCGAGCTCACCCAGAAGATGCCTATTCACTCGAACTTTGAAAAGATTAGGGTTATATGAACTCGGAAACACAGACGCAGGCAGGGAGTTCCAAACCTTGGCGGTGCGCATTATAAAGTATGTTTTAAAGCGCTTGGTTCGAAAAGGGGGGATTTCGACAAGATGAGGATGGTAACCAGCCGTACGTCTGTATGTCCGATGGAAGAAAGGGGAAGGCGGTATGAGCTCATGGAGCCCCTGAGCAATACGGCCCTCTGTCCTTTTTCCTCTCACGAAGCGGACGGCGCTATCTGTTTCATGGAATTAACATCGCAAATCTGAGCGGGTATCTTTCGTTTGTGCATCTAGAATTGCGAACAATATGGCGCACCTGCTTTCTCTCGTACAAATGTTATCTTTGCGTCTCGCTCATTCCGTGGCTCTCCGTGTCGCAATACCTCAAAAACAGTGGGACTGTTTGACAAGGGATATTGCCAGAGCCCATTAGGATTTGCGTCGATTATATGTATAGGAAAATTAGGAAGAAAGAAGCCATCTTTACAACCCTTGAAATATGATTTGCGTTGTCTCGTTGGCCTTGCTTTAGTTCACACAAGTGAGCAATATTGTCGCAAAGATCTTACGAAACCGATTAAAAAGATTTAATACTTAATTTAAATACGAGTATTTATTAGATATTGTACGAGTAGAATTATTAATTGTTTAGTTTTAAAGGGTGAAAGAAAAGATGAACTACCAATATGCTAATGGTAAGTGGCATGATGAATGATGGTTACAATCATGATAGATCCATGATCCAAGTAAAAATGGTAGATCCATGATGACAACGGATAGTTTCAAGATCAAAGACAATCGGTGAGTGTTTATAATGAATCGGCCATCGATTAAATTATCAGTTAAGTTCAATAATAATGCATAAGCACCCACTTACGTGGTATGTCTAAGGAAACAATATCTTTATGAATTATTGACCCCACATCCTATTTAATGAAGTGTATCAAAGTAAATTAAGTATTGAAACTTATTTGGGAGAATGTATACTAATACTAGCTGGTGCCCGCGACTTCTTACGCGATGATAAATTAAAAATATAAAAGCAATTATAACGCTTGACGACTTGTTGCTACGACACATTGGCCAGGCGTTAGTTACAGTTTTATATTTTAGATAATCCCTCGGGAACAGTACTTTTTTCCTGGATGAACGGTACCCTGTGTCCTTTCTGGTGTCCCAGACAACGTGTATGCAAAATTTCATCGTAATCGGTTCAGTAGTTTTTGCGTGAAAGCGTAACAAACTAAGTCACATTCACATTTATAATATTAGTAAGGATTATATAAATTATTATATAAATAAAATAGGTTCATTCAATAAAAAAATACCTTGGTAATTTAAAAAAAATATATTTTATTTTCAAAATAGGTTTCAAAATATTAAAATTTTCAAAATACAAACTTAATAATTATATTTATTCATATATTATGTAAATGCTACAATCAGACTTACGAATTGTAGAAAAATATACTTTCTTCATAATATGTATATAGACATTTTATTTTCCATTTGATTTTTGCAAACAATTCCAACACCAATAAAACAGATCAAATAGAAAAAAAAACCAAAAAAAAAAAAATATTTTATTATTTTTTGTATTTGTAAAATCCTTCCCCACTTTTGATGCCAAGCTTCCCCTCGGCCACCATCCTGTCGAGGAGTGGTATCGGGGCGAAGACCTGGTCTCCTGTCTTCTCGTACATGACCTGGAGCACCAGCTGGTTGGTGTCCAGCCCCGTGTAGTCCGCCAGCTCGAAGGGTCCCATGGGATAACCCGCGCCCAACTTCATCCCTATGTCTATGTCCTCCTTCGAGGCGTCACCTGAGCGATTATTGATATTTTTTGAAAAATCGCTTTTACAGTAAATAACCTCCTTTTAAGAGATTGAAGGCATCTTTTAAGAGGAGGCCTTCGCTCAACACAATATAAAATATCATTTATTATGTAAATTTAAAATTAATTTCGACATTACATACATATATATTTCAATTAAATAAATTTTAAAATTCATCATCAATTCATCATCATCATCATCAACTCACTGCTGGGAAATAGGTTGACCTGGAAGCTCTTATTTTCCAAATTTCAATAATTATTTCAATTAAGTTAATTTTAACTTTAATATTAAATTTAATTAAACAAATTTTAAATTAATTTAATTTCGTTTCAAATAGATTTATTTTCAAAGTCACTTAAAATTTAATTGAATTAACTTTAATTTAATTTCAATTGAATTAACACTCATTGCAGTTCATTGCATTACTCCATCGGTGGTGTATTCTTCATCTATAGTCAACTTAACTAGTTAAGTAGTTACGTCGCTTCCTGTACTTGTTAAAATGTAATACAAACCCCGCTCGTAGAGTCTGACGGCCTCCGCGCTGTAGGGCGCCAGGAGACGGTTCACGACGAACCCGGGGGCGTCCCGACACGTGATACAAGTCTTGCCCACGGATTCGCCCCACGCCACCACGCGCCGGTAAGTCGCCTCCGACATATCCTCGTTGCGGATCACCTCCAGAAGGCGCATCACGGGCACCGGGTTGAAGAAGTGCAACCCGCCGAACCTTATTTCGTTGTGACCGCACATCATCGTCTTTGATTTTACGTCAATTTCAATATTTTCCCAAGCATTTTCAACATTTTCAGTATTTTCAAGCAAAAATGTTGAATTTGCTTAGGAAGATGTTGAATTTGCTTAGGAAAATGTTGAATTTGCTTAGGAAAATGTTGAAATTGCTTAGAAAGATGTTGAATTTGCTTAGGAAAAATGTTGAAATTGCTTAGGAAAATGTTGAATTTGCTTAGGAAAAATGATGAATTTGCTTAGGAAAATGTTGAAATTGCTTAGAAAAAGGTTAAATATACTTAGAAAAAATGATGAAATTGGTTAGGAAAATGTTAAAATTGCTTAGGAAAATGTTGAAAATGCTTGGGGAAATTGTTCAACTAGCCTGGAAAAATGTATATATTGATGAAGTCATTGGTTGAATAGTCAAACACAGAGGTTAACTTTGGAAGTGGACCTGGAAAAGTAATGCCAGGCACTACTTTTCCACATACAGACCAGTAAGTATAAGTGAATCTGGAAAAGTAGTGGAAGTAATATAGTAAATTCATTTTGCATTACCAAAAATATTGTTATTTTATATTCAATTTGTTACATAATGAATGCACACCTATTTCATGAAGGGAAATATTAAATTATTTCAGATAAAACGGATCATGTTATCAAGTGTTAAGCAAGATTAAACATATTATTTATAATCTGCTATTTTATTATTATGTTTACCTGTCTTTCCTTTTAATGCCAACACCGATGTCGGTAACTGGTATTGAAGATGTGTTTGTCGCTAGAATTGTGTGTTCCGGCGCTAACTGAAATAATACTTCAGATTTAAATCTATAGTAATAAATAAAAACTTATTGCTGTCACAACATAACTACTAGGTTTGCCAGGCATTGGATTGATCAGAGTTACTTTCACATTTTAATATAAGTATGGATTATTTTAACACTAGCAGGTGACCGCAACTTAGTCTGCGTTCTCTAAGGCCTTCCCCGATAAATAGATTATCCAACAAAAAAGGAATTTTTCAATTCGAACCAGTAGTTCCTGAGATTAGCGTGTACAAACAAACAAACAGTAGTATAGAAAATTAGTATGGGTAAAAAACTTACCTGATCGAGTTTATTAAAAAGCTGTTGTTTAACATCCAATTTTTCCACAATCGCTTCAAGTATCAAATCGGCATTTACCCCATCTTCAATTTTTGTTGACACTTTTATTCTGCCGTAAGCGTCTTTGACAAAATTTTCAATTTTTGCAGCGTCGTCTTTGTATAGTTTCTTGGCCACTCTTGCTAGATTGGTTTGTATCGATTTCTGAGCTTTATCCAACTGTTCTTGCTGTACATCTACTATTGTCACATTTTGGCCGGCTTGTGCTGCAACCTACAATTGAAACCTTACTTCAAAGATTAATGTTTTAAAAATTTTGTAAACTGATCTTGGTATTAATAAAATTCTTTCATATTATAAAACAAAGTCCTCCGCCACATCTGTCTGGTTGCGATAAACTCAAAAACGACTGCACCGATTTTCATGCTGTTTTCACCAATGGATAGAGTGGTTCTCAAGGAAGGTTTTAGTATATAATTTACAAAGTTACGCGGGCGAAATCGCGGGCAGTAGCTAGTTAAATATAAAATAGTGGGTCATATGTGTAAAAAACTAATTTCTGGAACATGGATAGACTTCATAAGTTGCTTGAAATTAACCAAAGAGCACGGGAAAGGTACTTCTTTTAATTTCTTGAATAAGTTTGATATTAAGCACCAAAGATATGAATTATAGATAACGAAAAAAATGAAATATAAATGAAAATGTAGTTTCTACAAAATATACCCTCTACAATTAATCTTTTGTTGATAAATATTTATGAAGTTCATTACCACGCTCAAAGGTCAACCACTATAATGATAAGGTAACATTAATATAAAGAAATGCATAGAATTCAACTTACCTGTGCAATACCTGAACCCATAAGACCTCCTCCCACTATTGTTACAGTTTTAATAGTATTCATTGACGATGAACTTGAGAAGTTTCTCGTGAGACCGATAATTTTGTTCATTTTGTTAACACGTTTCAATAAGGCGAAAGTTGTAGATGAAATGGTAATATAAAATCAAAATATGTTAACTCTTACGCGGCGAAAGTGTTTGTATCGGTACACTGTACTGTAGGGAAGTGATTATTTTTTCCATATATCGTCGGTTGAACAAAGTTCAAAGACTTATGATGTATATAAAGTATAAACCGCCAATGTTAAAATGTTTTCATTTCATGCGTTGATAAGATATGAAAGGTACCTGAGAATGATGAGATGTTTTTAGCGTCAAAGATGTGAGAAGCCATATCGATGCTCGTAGTAATGTGTCCAAAAAAAATTAGTATTTAAATTAACACAAAGAATTACGGTATTCGCAATTAATTAACTTATAAAAAAATAGAAAATTAAAACTGTTTATTTACAATTACGAATAACAAACAAAAGCACTCTGTCAATGTCAACGGACTGACACTGACAATATGACACGTCCATTTCATTTCACGCATATTTTATAAAAAAATTATAACAATTTAATTTTAAATTTTTTTTAAATGAACACCACACGTTTTGTAATTTAAAATACACTTAAATAATATAAAAGTTTATAATATTCACTATTGAAATTTCCTATTAATGAAAAGACACAACAAGGGAAACAAAAGGAACGAAACATTACATGTTGGGAGTTGAGAGCGTTCAAAACATTATAGATTTAATTTTTATTCATTAATTATTGTTCGTAAAATGTAAATAAATTTGTTTTATATTTTTAGAAATAATGTTGCAGTAACATATATTTCTTAGAAATTATCTAAATTCCAAATTATAAATTAAGTTTCATCTATATTTGTTTATGAAAAATCTGATCTATATAAATAAATCATATCAGCCGAACGCATCTTTAGTTTAGTTATCGAACACAAGTCGTGAACTTTGGAATTGTGTTCTAAAAACTTTTTAAGTCCATATTTTTCTGCAATTACCTACCTTAAGAACTTTGTACTCAATTTTAAAAGTAGTACTTGATTTATATATTTTTTTAATATCAAAAAATGATTCAGTTTGGAGTAATTGCTAGAAATTTTTCTAGTTCGTCTGCCGTGCAAAGTGCAGTTAAAAATGTTACTGTTATCGGGGGTGGTTTAATGGGCTCCGGTATTGCTCAGGTAATTTATAGTTTATTGTGCTTCTCATTTTCTCACATATCTTTTCTTTCTTACTAAAGCGCCAAGATACATAAAATATAGATTTTTAGTAACTCTCTGAAACTTCTAAAGAGTTTCAAGTCTATCTACCCCCTGTAAAATTTTGAGCGCTACACCAAGTACCTTGATCTGTTAAAAATATTGACTAGAGGAATATTTACATTTCTACTACAGTAATTTTTAGTACTAGTTTAGTACATTGTGCATAGTATATAATTACATAGTACCCGGCCCGTGTAACACTCAGGCCAATGAAAGGTTCAAAGTTTTTTACATGAAAGAAATAAAGTATATGAAACATTATAGAAAAAAATTCAAGAATACTTGAAAAAACTAAAAAAAACCATTAAAAAACTAGGTAGGAAAAAGAATTTTCGCAAAGATAAGACCTGGACAGATCAATTTCTATACCTAAAAAACCACTAACCCTTGTCAAAATCGTTAGAGCCGTTTGCGAGATTGTCTTGGCATACAAAATTTCTTCGTTTAGTATTATAAGACAATATAATAATATAAGTCTATAGATAATTTATTTTCAGGTAATTACTGCTTATTTTTACATGCCTTGTCTAGGTTTTAACTCTCATCCTAATGCTACGATTCTAGGTATCGGCTCAAGCTGGGCAGAATGTCATTCTTGTGGACACAAGTTCCGAGGCTCTATCGAAAGCCAAGAAATCAATTGGTGCAAACCTTGGACGTGTCGCGAAAAAGATTTACAAAGACAATGCCAGTGAGGGAGAGAAATTTGTGACGGAGTCTCTCGGTAGAATCACGACATCCACAGATCCCGTGGAAGCTGCAAAAAGTGCCGATCTGATAGTGGAAGCCATTGTGGAAAATATGAACATTAAACATAAGCTGTTCCAGGAACTGGATGCAGTACGTTATTTTCATTTTATAAAATTAATTTATAAAAAAAAATGAGAAATACATTTTTAAGTCATTCTTATTTTAAACTAGCTGCCGCCTGCGACTTCACCCACGTCACTTTGTAAATTATAAACAGCGCAGTAGTTCTTGAGTTTATCGCGAACAGACAGACAGACGTGACAAAGGACTTTGTTTTATAATATGTTAGGATTCTGTACAATGATAATATAATGTGTAGTTATTTTAAAAAAAGCTAAGTTTGTTTGGTTGAATGCGATAATCTCAGGAACTACTGGTTTAAATTGAAAAATTCTTTTTGTGTTGAACAGACCATTTATTTAGTTAGGCTATATAATGGACATCAGCTAGTGACATTATATTATGATGCTGAGTGTCACGAGTCACGAGACACATCACAGCGTAAAACTTTTTGTATAGTCTATACTTCTATACTAATATTATAAATAGGTAAGATTTGATCGTTTGTTTGTATAGAATAAGCTCCAAAACTACTTTACAGATTTAAAAAATTCTTACCATTAGAAGCCGACATTATCCGTGATGAACATAGGCTACTTTTTACTGCGGGAAAATGCTTCATTCCTATGGGAAATCTAAAATAAAAGTAAATACTAGCGGCTTGGCCCGGGAGATACCAGCAGCACCAGCTAGTATAATTGTTTCAGTGAGATTTGACCCTTATGCTCTTTTCGTGTTATTGCCACACACATTTTTGGAGTTAATTCTTTATTTCCGTTACTTTTGTTATTTTTTTATTGACAGGCAGCTCCGCCACACACAATATTGACATCAAACACTTCGTCACTTTCAATAAATGAAATCGCAGCTGTCGTGAAGAGGAAAGACAAGTAAGAGTTAAGCTAATTAACAAATGTAACTGCAAGACAACACAATAATATTAGGGATTGTATTTAAAATGAAGTCCTTTAATCTAGTTGAAGATTTTTTGATTGTTAGAAATTTCTCGGTCCAAAAATTTCTGCAATATTTTGATCATCCCACTATTTAAGTATATTTTAAAATCGTAACAAGTTATAAAACAAAAAATCTAATTACTGTAATTAATTTTTAAAGTCTTGAACTCGTATCGTCATAGGCGAACAAAGGCGAACACTTTTATTTTTGTTCGCCTATGACTATTTTCTTTTTAACCACACCAACTTTTAATAAATTGCATCCGTGCGAAGCCAGGGCTGTTTGCTTGTATGAAATAATATAAAGCATTTGCAATTAATTAATTTGCATTAATTAATATCTACATATTAATGTAGATATTTCGATTGTTTCTTTAAAATAATTTTTAAACAGCTTTTTCAAAGTATGTTATGAAAATTTCAGACATAATCAATAGATATAATTTTTCAGGTTCGGAGGTGTTCATTTCTTCAACCCGGTGCCAGTCATGCGTCTCCTGGAAGTGGTGAGGGGTTCGGAGACTTCGGAAGCCACTTACAAGACAATGATGGACTGGGGCAAGTCGGTCGGGAAGACCTGCATTACTTGCAAGGACACACCTGGATTTGTCGTTAACCGCCTCCTAGTTCCATACATTGCAGAAGCCATAAGACTTTTTGAAAGAGGTATCATAAAAAATTCAATTCAAAATGGTCATTGATTTTTTTTTATAGTTTAGAATCTAAAACTTTTAACTTTTTTTACATTTGTATACTTTTTTAATTTGGAAGCCAGTTTTTAATAAAACTTGAAAATCTTTTAATAAGTTTTAAAAAGAATCGTTTTTTTTTTAAATTATAATTTATAAAATTAACAAAAATCATTTTATTTTAATAAATCGTTCATTTTTAAAAAGAACATTTCCACATTCCATACGTAACAAAAAATATTATAAAATTATCAAAAAATTCTTTTAAAATAAAATCATTTTTTACAAAAACCATCATTTTTTAACACAATTGTCATTATAAAATAATTAGTCTCAATTTTTTTTTAAAAGTAACACTAATTTGGCTTAGTTTGTTTGTTGCAGTAAGAAAGCGTTGATTTAAATTGCGAATAAAAAAAAATTGGACTAAAGGATTTTTTCATTAATAATTAATCTATATAATTTTTTTTTTAAATAGGTGACGCTTCGGCTCGAGACATAGATGTGGCCATGAAGTTGGGGGCCGGTTACCCGATGGGTCCTTTGGAGTTGGCCGACTACGTTGGCTTGGACACAAACAAGTTCATCCTCGAGGGATGGCACAAGAAGTTCCCCAACGAGTCCCTCTTCAAACCCATTCCGTTGCTCAACAAATTGGTTTCCGAAAATAAGCTTGGCGTTAAAACTGGCGAAGGTTTCTATAAATACGATAAGAAATAACACTTTTTACAAGCTTAAGGGTCTTTGTATAGTATTTTCAAAATCAGAAACATTTTTTTGTTTTTCAAATTTTTAGTAATGTTAAATGTTTATTAAATATTAAATTATTTTATATTACATGTCATGTTTTCCCATTTGTAAAAATCTATTAACAAATATAAAGCCGAATAGTTTGTTTGTTTGAAACGAACTACTTGTTCAAATTGAAAAAATCTTTTTGTGTTGGATAGAATGCGGACGAAGTCGCGGCGGGCACTAGCTAGTAAATAATAAAAAGCCAAAATCCCTTGATATCATTAAGCACTTGTACATAAATGATATTATTTTAAAGAATTAATTGAACATATGTTATCTAATTTCAAATAGAGCACTCAATTTTGGGGTTTTAAAAAATTAAGTCACCGAGGCTTGACACCCTCAGTGACTTTTAATGCATGAAATAAGCGCCATCTGCCCGAATTAATACGTATTTTTTGGTTCATAATAATCATTTTTGGGGTGTGAGTAAAATAAAAAATAAATTTTGACAAAATTTTAATTACTTAATTCTTATTCTAAGGTATTTATTAATAAATTTAGACTCAATTCATATATCGTAATCATCGTCTTCGCGTTTCCTTTTATGTGCCCCCGAGGGCAAATCGTCAACTTCCATTTTGATGCCGCCTTGAACGGACGGACCTGCGGTCACACGAACCGCTGGCTTAGCGACAACCTTCAAACAAAACAAAATATTTTAGTACATGACCCAATAGTGACTACAGTATTAAGCAATAAACGAAATTAAGTAGTCAAAACAGGTAGATTTTGCTTTTAAATCTAGCAATTTTGTGGTTTAATAATGTACCCATTTTGGGGCAAAGATAAGGGTGAGAAATTTGCTAAAAAGCTTACTGATTTTAAAGCATCGGAAGGACCTATCAATTTTAAATTTCTTCCCTCCATCACTATATAGTACAAAACAAAGTCACTTCCCGTCTGTCTGTCCCTACGTATGTTTAGATCTTTAAAACTATGCAACTGATGTTGCTGATTTTGATGCAGTTTTTTTTTCTATACTAATATTATAAAGAGGAAAGATTTGATTGTTTGTTTATATTGAATAGGCTCGAAACTACTGGACTGATTTGAAAAATTCTTTTACCATTAGAAGCCGACATTATCTGTGATGAACATAGGCTACTCTTTACCGTGGGAAAATGCTTCATTCCTATGGAAAATCTAAAATAAAAGTAAATACTAGCGGCTTGGCCCGGGATACACTTGATAGCGCCATCTATCTGATTTGGGTAGAAGTACTTGGGGTTATTTATAGCGATCCGCTCCACGGTATCCACCAGTATCTTTAATTTTATACTTTTAACGCGGACGAAGTCGCGAGCACTAGCTAGTAATAGAATTATTCAAGAGTGTGTTATTATACAAAAGTCACGCGGGCGAAGTCGCGGGCAGCAGCTATGTACTAAAAATAAAGATACAACCCCTGAAAAATTTATAACAGCAAAGATGTTGGGCATTATATTGCTTTACACATTTACCTACACATCCCTTACTTTTAATTAACGCAGGCAAAGTCACGGGCACCAGCTAGTATGATAAAAAAAAACAGAAATGCTCTGTCAGATGTTGTATAACTGACCTTACTTCCCGATGTAAACTTAAGTACCGGCTTTGGCACCGTTTGCTTAGACGGAGTGTTCACAATGGCGCCCTGCTGTCTCTTCATCACCATATTTTGATTGCCGACAGGTTTTGAGGAGGTCACCGTCTTTATTGTAGGTGTGGCTGCTAAAGGTTTCGGTACAACTTTCTTATTAACGGCCGGTTTCAGTTTATAGTTGCACGATGACAGACAGTAACTGAAACGTTTTCATAGTTTATATATAAATAATTAATCCTTATAAAAAAAATAAAAAAAAAATAGCCTTTATATGGAAAAATAAAATGATCTAACAAAAGTGGAATCTGACAAACTGCAGCCTGCTAGGTACTACTAAGTGAATAAGTGTAACAAACTCTTACCGATCAGGTGGCAACCTTATTCCGCAGTGTGGTTTTATGAGAGGTAAGGAGATGACATTTTTAACTCTAGCAATTTCCAACAATACTTCCCGCGGTGGGGGATTCGTAAATGATTTATCTAATTGCATTTGAGCAGCAAGTTTCACGTCTTCCAAATCGATGGTTTTCTTTTTGGCGTGGTTAGCAAAGACTCTGGCGTCGTCTATAACGGAAGTCACGTAACGATAGGTAAACTCTAGGAGCTGGTTAATGACGCGCGGCTCGTACTCCGTGATCCCGGCTTCCTTCATAATGGACATAATAACTTGAGCATCTTTCGGCAAATGCCTCACTTGCGCACCAGCTTTTCCCTTATCCTTTTCCGACATCGTGACTCCAGTCAAGTTTTAGTCTTAAAAGAAATCGAATTACGAACTCTTAATGAATAAAACAAAGTAGAATTAAACGTTTACATTTATATAAAATAATGATTAATATTTATTTTACATTGTTTTATTTAGCTTGCATAGTAAATACACCAAAAATACACAAACACAATCACGCAATAAATAATAAATATCCTCAACCTCAACTCAAGTGCAATTGAGTGCAATGCAATGCAAGCAAGCAACCACTTCACTTTGACAGTGATAGACTGACAGTTGACATAGCGAGGATGTTATAAACACAGAGTAACTTTATAAAAGTTATGTCAATCAAAAATAGATCTACAGAAAACATTTTCAGCTGTCGATATAAATGTCACAAATGCTACAGGGTGCTATATTTCATTGGTATGTGGCAAACCAAGACATGGTGGCCGTATCAAGGCCGTATGGTGGCAAATCCAAATTCCAATTCATTTGCTTCGTTTTGAATTGAAAATCATAGCTTGCAGCTCGAGTACGAGTAGCAAAATAAAATTTTAGAAAAAAGGTTACAACTATTTGGTTACCACATATTTGACGTCACTCTTAATAACAAAAAGTTGCAAAAAGCCAACATCACGCGGTGTTCCCAGGCGGTCACCCATCCAAGTACTGACCGCGCCCGACGTTGCTTAACTTCGGTGATCGGACGAGAACCGGTGTATTCAACGTAGTATGGACGTTGGCAACTGCCTCTCTGAAAATGAACATCCATAGCCAATCTCGTCTCTGAGTCTGACGTCACCCATTTTAATTTAACCCCTCTCTAAAAATTTTAAAAAAAAAAATAACTTGCATTACTAACTCCTATTTAATCTACCTTTAGATTGATTCGATTCGAACTGGGATTAATTTTTTACATTGGCAAAAAAGATTTTTTTAAAATATATTTTATGATTATTTAACCCTATCAATATATCCTTATCCCTATGATATGTATACTTATTTTTTATCGATGAATTAATCTTTACAATCTCTACATATAAAACAAGGTTCTCCGCCGCGTCTGTTGGTTCGCGATAATCTCAAAAACTACTGCACCGATGTTCATTCTGTTTTCACCAATGGATAGAGTGGTTCTCGAGGAAGGTTTTAGTATATCATTTACAAAGTTACGCGGGCGAAGTCGCGGGCAGCAGCTAATTTTACGTAGGTATAGGTAATATCTTTAGCAACACCTAACTTTAACTCCAACTGATTTTGGAACCTACTGAAAGGTGAAATTTTGGGGAACACCAAATCAAACCAAGCACATATAATAACCACTTTGATTTTATTAAGTTAAAATATGAAATAACTTACGTGTACAGTAAAAATAAGTTATTTATAGATATAGTCCTTGAAGTGAACTCAATTACATAGTAATATGTATATAGAGCTACAAGGACCGCAGAGCTCCACACGCTGTCCGTTTAAGACCTTTTACTAAAATACTCTCCTAAAGATTACATTTATTTGCATTAGGTACATTTTAACGTATAAATGGACAATTTGGACGTACAGTTGTGATTTTTCATTTATTATTCACTATATAAGTAAGTAGATAGTGTTAAAACAGAATCGTCCTACAGATTCAAAACGGACAATGTCATCTTTACTTTTGTCCCATTTCTTGTAATATCTATTATATGTATAAGTTAGTTAACACTATATTTACAAGAACTTACAAATATACCTATTTTTATTATTGTATACTCTCAAAGTTTCAATGTAAACCGACCGTATTAGATCACCCGAGTCGCAATTTCACTGCTCTGTGACATATTCATAAGTATATTTTATACATACACCCATCGAGGTACTACAAGTATGGATTTACGTTACAAGTGCCAAAGCGGCACATAAAAAGTACGCCTTTGACAGAATCATGGCAGAGTCTTGTCTTCGCGCGTCAATGGTAAAAGGTAGTAACGACCAACTTCTACTATTCATTTTAAATCCAATGTGTTGACGTAAAGTCACATTTTCTTTAAATGACACACGTTTGGTTAGTTTTAAATGACAGATGACATGACAGGGTTCATGTTGTACGCATAATTCACTTATAAATGTTAAATAAAGTTATTAGTGCTTTTTTATGGCGTGCGAAATCCACAGTTGTAGTACATCGATGTACCTATACACCGCTAAACTTTTATCACTTAATTTATTATTAATAAAAATGGGGCAAAAGGAAAGCAACATAATAATATTTTAAACACATCGCGTCAAGGGTCTTCAGTGAAAACTAACAGAAATTGCTTCTGCTGTGATATGTGTCCACGCGGCGAACAAAATGGCGGACAAAATGGCGGACGCCCCTAAAATGATACGACTATTTATATACTGTGTTTTATTTTAATGTATTATTGCTCTCGTAACGATGTCAATTGAATATAACAAACAAAAAAGACGTCAACTCTATATATATAGCTAATAAATTGTGCTATTCACTGAAACCAACTCCGTACGTCTATAGTTAGTTTAAACCTAATTTATTATTAGTTATATCACCTAGTGAGGTTTCAAACGATACTCTACTATATAATATATAAATATATATAGAAGATATATGCCTCACGCGGCAAGCCTTCGTCAATTTCACCATATTAATGTCAAAATATAAGCAACTGGAGCTTGGCTAGTGAAAGAAGTGATTGAAAATGCGGATCATATTCACATATTTATTTTTTTTATGTCAAAAATCAGAATTCCACTTGATTGTATGTGGCTAGTGGCTTTCATGCCATCAAGTCAAACACGTTTGGTCTAGTGGCCAGTAACCCTAGCTGTTAACCAAACGGTCGCGCTTATAATACACAAGCAACGTCACAGGTTCTACAAGCCAAATGACTACGAAATGCAGTGTGCCCTGCCACGTGCCAATTCTGTGCTTCTTCGCCTAGTATCAGTAGTCCGATTACTCAGTCCGATGATCGGATTGACGAGACTTTTTGTCTCAGTAGTCCGATGATTTAGAACGTAGGACTAATGAGACGAAAAAGTCTCATCAGTCCGATCATCGGACCGAGTAATCGGACTACTGATACTAGGCGTTTTTATCATTATCACTACATTATTAAAATAATGACAGTCTCTTCTTTGGTTAGCCGGATTTCACTTTGATAAATGACGTCGCGCCGGTGACGCTTGCAACGCGGAACTTAATGATGAGGGCTGAATATTGTTGAATGACGTATCGTTGGGTGACGTATTGTCGAACAACGTATTGTTCAAATGCCGTACTGTCGAATGACGTATTATTAAACGACGCATTGTCACACGACGCATTGTTAAATGATGTATTGTCAACTGACGTATTGCCAAATGATGTATTGTCGAATGACGTATCTCTGGATGGCGGCGCGCGCGTGAGGCGACTACGGACACTACTTTGGGTAGAAATGCACTTATCGAACTACTCTTATACATACAGTCAATACAATACAATATTATTTTATCAACAATTTAATCAATAGGGACCTACTTACGTGAAACTATGAACATCACAAAATGCCCAGTAACTCTTCAAGGTGTTGTTATTTATGGCTAAGACAGGAAACGAATCGTTATTTACACACTATTGCAAATTCATTAAGTATGTAATGTAATGGCAAACATTTAATTCTTCATTGGCAATTTGATTTTTTTTATTTTTTTTTTTTGAGAGTGAATTTGCAAGAGCGATTCGCACGATTCACGATTAAAATAGAGTCTTACTTAAAGTGTTATCAATTAATAATAATAATAAAAATTATTTTTAAAAAAATTGCACATTATAACTTATCATACAATTGTTACATTTTATACATTAATTATAGTCCATTATTATATTTTACTAGAGACAGTTTTTGTTCTTGTAAAATATAACAATATACCGTTAAATAAAGAAAAAGAACGCTCATCGGGAAAAAAACTACTTGGGGATATTCGATTATTTAATAATGCTTAAATTCTAAATGATTCTAGAAAAATAAAAATAAAAACCTACTTTTGAACAACACATATTAAGAAGCTCAACTTTCTAATTCATCATTATACAACTAACATAATAATATGTATATTACAATATTCAATTAATTAAATAATAGTGATAAGTGATAATAGAAACAAAGAAAACAATAGACAATAACATTGCATGATTGGAACAATTGCATACTTTGTTACTAAAATTATCCAAATGTATCAAAGTCAGTCCGTCCGTAAGCTGAGAATTACCGTTTCATTTTTATTAATTTTTTTTATAGCAAAAGGCACTCCATTAACGCAAATAATAAAGGGAAGGGAAGGGAAGGGAAGGGAAGGGAAGGGAAAAAGCTCTAAGCACCCACAACTCAACTCAAAACGAACCGAATATGTATAAAATATGTTTCGTATGATTTTTTTTTCAACTCATATTAAAGACGTTTATTAGTGTGGAAACAAAATATATGTTTTTAATATTAACGTATGGTAATCAATTATTTGACATCCCACTGTTGGACATAATATTAGTGGGCTACGGTCCAACCATAGACTTAAGGTGATACAAGTCAGCTTACCTCCATAGCATACAAACGTAGAATGAGTATTACTTCACTGTTTTATGTTTAATTTACAAAAGTGAGCACGATACCTATTTATCTTGTCGTTAACTAGGTTCGTATGATCATTGAAAAATCCACATTTTAATACAAGTTTTTATGTAACTTTGAGGGTGAATAGGTCACTCTAGTGTACAAAAACTCCAAAATACTTTGCATACAAACATTGATTAGTTATTCAAGAGTTCAAATAACTTTACACGAAATAGATGTATGCAGTAGTTTTGTCAAAAAGAGTATACGCTCAAGGATCTGTTTATGATTTTTGTTTTGGTATGAATGATTGTGCATCTCAGTCGACTGCTCTTCCCGCGCTTTGTGCTGTGTGAGACAGGACGCATTTTAGACATGAGACCGAATGAGTTGTGTCCTCTTAAGATGAAACAAGTCGGCGGCTCGAACTCATTCATTCTGTCTCACACAGCACAAAGCGCGGGAAGAGCAGTCGACTGAGATGCACAATCATTCATACCAAAACAAAAATCATAAACAGACCCTTGGGCGTATACTCTTTTTGACAAAACTACTGCATACATCTATTTCGTGTAAAGTTATTTGAACTCTTGAATAACTAATCAATGTTTGTATGCAAAGTATTTTGGAGTTTTTGTAAACTAGAGTGACCTATTCAACCTCAAAGTTGTATTAAAACTTGTGTTAAAATATGAATTTATCAAGGATCATACATATATTTTATATTAATACTTTTTTTTTAAGTTTGTATGCATTCGAACCTAGTTGACGACAAGATAAATCGGTATCATGATTACTTTTGTAAATAAAACATAAAACAGCGGAGTAATTGGGGTTCTACGTTTGTATGGAGGAAAACTGACTTGTATTACCTTAAGAGTATATAATGACAAAAGAGCGTATAGATAAACACCTCTAGAAAGAGTGAAAGCGATCTTGTGATCAATACTTAACTCTTTCTATGTCTATCTATCGTCTTTAGCAACTTTGAGGGTCAATAGAAACTCTAGAAGGAGACAACTACACACTCTCGTCTCTCTCACACTTATCTGTACTTATTTATGGGCCTATTCATGCATTTAGCTGGACTTCAAAAATCTTCCAAGTAAAATCGAAAACAATGACAAGTGCCTGACAAATCGAGGTTCACCGAGGAACGATCCAATTGGCCTATCATTGCTTCAACTCCGCATATTATATAACCCATAAATAACCTGTGAAACTGTTTGCTTAATGGGTTTGCTCTTGGCCAACATCCAGCTGTTTAGAGAAGATGAGGCCTATCCTATGATGGAGCGAGCTCACCCAGAAGGAGCCTATTCAACACGAGAACTGAAGCAGCGATAGGCCTGTGGCTCGAAGAGCTCCACTAAAGTGATTCAGATTCGAGTCTTAGTCTGGTCTCTGCACTTTGTCTTTGGAATAACGCGATAAAAACCTGGGATATTATGGATCTCTAAAAAAATCTATTAACCGACTTCAATATAAAAAGTTTTTTGAATAATTTTGGATAAGGGCGGAGTTTCAATTTAAACCTGGTCGAGCTGACAAATAGGTTAAACCATTAGCTATCATGTTCTGTAGCTGCCATACCAAGGGATGGTGCTGAAAAAAGTTAATCTCTGCCCGACAATACCATTTGTATTTTCCTTTAAGCAGTTCCTTAAAAATCCAACAACCTTAATCAAAATTATCCGAAACTAGCTGAATGTCCGTATTAATTGCATATCCGTAACCTTGTCTGAGACAGGTATAAATTTCATATCCCTGGTGAAAACGTGAGAGGACCAGCAACGAGTCGAACGAAACGAGTTACAACAAAAGAAGAAGAAAGGAAATCACGAATCCATATCAGTGAACGCGGGATGAGTCAAGGAGTCAGGACTCGTGAGTCAGTGAGCAGTTCAGGTGGTCAGCGCTGGCTGCGTGTGATCTGGGGGGGGCTGGTGGGGCGGCGGGGGAGGGGGAGCCGCGTACTCGACCACCTCCTGGTAGATGAGGTGCTTCCACTGGTCGACTGTGTGCTCGCGCTCGTCGACCGAGTGGTCGTACGGCTGGGGCGCGGGCGCGTTCACTTCACCCTCGTCGTACCACACGTTTATGTACGGATGCAGGAGCGCCTCGTCAACGGAGATGCGGCGCTCCGGGTCTACGACGAGCATGCGGGACAACAGATCGCGCGCCTGCGACGCCTTGAGGCGATTGTGTTCACTGCTGTCACTGGGGAACAGAATGTCCGGGAACAGTCGCTCGAAACTGTAGCCGGCGTAGCGAGGCCTGTTCTCGACGTAATTCCTCACAGTGCTCTGCAGGCGTGCCATGAACGCGGCCGTCGGTGTTCCCAGTTGCTCTATGATCTTGTTCCACTGGTCGATGTGGTCCGTGCCGGGGAACAAGACACCGCCGCGTATCATTTCACCCATTATGCAACCGACCGACCAGATGTCCACGTTCTCTGTGTATCCCATGCCCAGGATCACTTCCGGGGCGCGGTAGTACCGAGTGACAACGTACGGCGTCATCATGAAAGTGGTACCGGCCGTGCGAGCCAAGCCAAAGTCGAGGATCTTCAGTGTGCAATCGCTCTTCACCACAATGTTGGACGGCTTAAGGTCGCGATGGATGATTCCGGCGAGGTGCAAGTGTTTGATGCCGCACAGCATCTGATAGAGGAGATAGCTCATCCGCTCGTGGTCCAAGTCCATCTGTATAACCTGACACAGGTTCGCGTCCATCAGTTCCATGACTAGGTACACGTCCTGAAACTCCTCGAGACTCATTTGTGGCGTGAACGCGTTCAGTAGACCGATTATCTGAAATTGAAACATGTTTATGTTAGTACTGTTCTCGGTCTGTAATGTTTTTTAAAACAAACAAACAACTTTGGAAATAAAGCCTGACAATTTTGCTACCAATATAAACAAGTATTTTTGTGTCCTCAAGGCACTTTAAATATCGATGCTATATAATTTATGTAATTTACAAGATAATTGTACTTATTGAAACTGGTCTATTCGTCCTTGAATAAAATGTCCTGAAGGCTAAAGGTCATTTTAGTGGATAATTTCCACAGTCTACACAGTAGTCAAGGGTGCAACTGCACTACCTTTTCTCATAGGATAAAGGACTTGGCAACAAGATGTGTATAGAAAATTGGCTCTGATGCCCCGCATTACTACAGTGTATGTCCTTTTCTTGCAAGATGGTCACTGCAGTCACATGGGATGCCCATAGTTTATGCTGCTTAATCGAAGTTTCCTGCCACTCGTAATAATTAGATGAGATTTTACGTACATTTTTGTGATTGACGAGTTTCATGAGTTTGAACTCGCGGTAGGCTCGCTTCGCGTGCGTTACATTCTGAAACGGCCGCGACAACTTCTTTATGGCCACATTCTGTTGTGTGACTGTATCGTATGCAGCGCTGGAACATATTTAGTAAACACGTTTAAACATCTAGTACGATTGTTATTTCTAAGTCACTTTCGTATACAGGCCTAGTCATTAAACTAATGAATTTGCTTGTAGAAGAAAATAAAACCTGTTGAAAGATCTGGAATTATTGGCATAGTCTTATTTATGAAATTGAAAAATAGAAAAGAAATTATTATCACTTGAGGGAACACACGTGAAGAAGAGGATTTAGGATGCATTCGTCAGATTCAGTATTCAGATTCATTTGCATCACATAAAAACGGACACCATTCAGCCGGAAGCATAGTTTGAGATAGGATCTTTGTTATTGTGGTAACTTTTCTTCCTTATTTGTAGCGTAGGTACTTTTTATTAATGTCGCTATTTACTATATACAAATACATATATATACACTAAATCTGACGAACGTGCCACAGATCAAGAAGACAACTAAAGCCATGCAGACCGAACTAAATAAGTAAAGCTTGGAAGAAAACGTGCAAAGCGATTTAGCGTTTTTACTCTAAGTATTGAAAAATTGAGAACACTTCATTTGTACGGGTATAAAAATGTGCATAAAATAAAAGCAAGTAAGTATATATATATATATATATATATTTATGTGTGTAGCTTACACAACGACATGTAGAAAACAAAATAGCCGTTGTCATAGAGTCTCGTGCAGATCGGTAACAATAAGTGCACAAATGCTTTGAACAATGAAGCTGACTCGTGCATCAGAATGGCGTGTTTTATACAAACTGCAACTGGGGCGTAAAACGCTCGACGCGTTGGTTACGGAACGCGCTTGTTTATATGCACATCCGGAAAACATTGAATATTCGTAATCACTGCAGGCTGTCCCGACCATCGAAATAATATATCTCTGCATTCAAGTTCGCTGGTCCCGACTCACAATAAAAACAAAACAATAACCTACTCGTATTCTTTAATGGCGCCAAGATCTACAAAAACTGTTTTTGCCTTCTGATTGTTTTGGGGTGTCATGTTATGTGGATTCCTTTACAATTATGTGTTTAAGTAGGTAAATAATTAAGCAAAATTATTTATGAAACAACTATATTCGCACAGTGGACAAGACGTCTGTGACAGGGTTAAAAATTTCTGTTTCACTACTCTCAAACTCATTGTAGAATGTGATAAAATAAAAGTTATTAGACAATTATCTAATGAAACGGTTGAACCGGAAAGTATTTGAAAGTCACCTGTTTGTTGAACACAGTCAACAGTGTTGACTGTCAAACCGTTAAAAGTCTTGCCAATAGGATTCCATTTTGAGTAAAATAGATGAATATTTATAAAAATGCTTGAATATCAAGTGTAGTGTTATGTGTAAAAATTTTAAGAGAGAAAACTCGGGTTAAGACTAGTTAATGTTAGAAATAAACGCACAGGCTTCATTTTGTTATTCATGTTAAAATACGATTCGTCTGCTTTATAATGAATATGAAAAATAATGTAACTATTAACTACAATCTTTTTCTATTTGATCCAATTACCTTTCCTGTCTCGTGTCATTGTTTTGGAATAATATTACTATGAAGATCAATCACCAAATGTTGTATGAAGGCCCAAACTAAGTATAGCACGTGGGATCAGATTTGGAAATACAGAAAGGTGCGCGTGAAATGATAGTTAATACTGTGAGCAATGTGGAGTTTAAGGAAGAATTGATGTAATACAATATACCAAATCAATTAATAGGTAATTTTAAGCTTCAAGACCAGTTAGGCAGTTAACCAATCAAACCTAAACTTTAATTTATTTAGAGCAGTAAAATTTATCAATATATTCAGAAAAAAAGTGAGTAGGTGTTATACAATAAAAAATTAGACAAGTCACACATCGGCAATTCGGCTTTTTTGCAATGAACAAGCTTGACAAAAATTATTCTAATTATCTGAAATTGTAATGAATGTAATTTTTTATATTATTAGTTATACATAATACAAGTAATTTGGATAAGACATTGCTCGAGAAATCTCTTGAGAGTTTACATACCGTATACAAGGCGTGTACGTATTTTACTAAAATCGTTACTTGACATACACAAGTAGGTATACATTATGATATTGATCGTGAATGGATAAAGTCTATCGATTGGAGACTAATATTTGTCCAATAAATATTATTTTAATTTAGGGTCACGTTACAAAGCAGACGAGTCGGCACTCGGTAAGTGTGTAAGGTACACGCGGAATGGATAAGTGTCCTTACCAGACGACCCCCTGCGCGCCCGCACCCCGCGGCACTAACTCCCTGTACCGCGTCGGGAGCGTGAACAGGGTGTCTCCGATCGCGACAGTGTAAAACCCGTCCATCATACAAACTACATCAATTTATACTCGATCAACTAGAAGAGAAAACAAGAGGTTCATGTGTGATGTGCGTGCGCCAAGCGTGTCCAACTGTTAAATCCTCTAGCACACGACGCTAACCAACAGTGACCGCTCACCAGTACTAAAATATAGTTGGTGATACAGAGTTTCTCACATGACGACGCCACAAGGATTTTAGTTATCACAAAAAGGGAGACAGTTTTCTAATTCTTCAAGTAGTAAGGAGACTAGCAATGCGCGATATGGGCGGCAATTTTTTGGTTACCAATTTGAATGCGTTTCATTTTGGTAGCGTCGTGTAAGGAGGGCTTTAAATATACCTACCGTCACCGCTGGAAATATAAATATTATGTAGTATACTTAAGGCGCCACCGCGAAAAATATACAATAAAGTAGTTGTACGAACATGTGATCACTATTAGAGCACAATGTGTTTTAACTTTCAAGTGATTAATTATTAGTATATTTATATATTTTTTTTAATAGGAACATCCACAAATAATTTTGGGTACACGAGACATGATCAATTAATTATTATTGAAATTTCTTTTGATTTCTAAATATGTAGGAACGAATTACTTTGTTTTTAAACGTCGATCGACGTTTTTAAATAATTTTAATTAAACCTCTTCCCCGTACAGATTTCAATCCATGAAGGAGGAATATTGTTAGCCAGTATTACTAACTCTTAAATAAATACACATAGTATCTCGATTTGGCGTCTTAAATAAGGAAAAAAATATCTTAAATGTGATGATCTGTGATACCAAAAATATCGCTATTTACTTGGTCTGTGGTAGCCGATGCTAAATGCTTCTGTGACGAAGTGTGAAAGAACGCACTAAATTACAAAGAATAGTGTAAAGTGCAAAAGAGAAATGCATATAGGCATGCAGTAGTGATGCAAACATTTTTGGAGCCACTAACTAAACAAGAAGAAAAGACATCTAGCATGACATAATTTCTCAGTAATATTTACACACAACTACATTTAAATACAAAATTCAAAAATATCTTGTGAGAAATATTCAAAAACATAAATACTAGTAAATAGTATGACAAGACTGTAACTATGCGTAGTGATGTATAGCGTTTTCATCTAAGTTATCGACAAGTGTAACAAAAGTATAACTTGGTGTGTATTTATTAAAATAACTTTCACAGTACATATTCATGGAATAATTACTAATTTTATTAAACCTAAATAGTAAGTCATTTAAATGAAACCAACATATTAAAACCTCATTGATAACAAAACAATGCACCTGGCAATAGAATAAAAATCCTCATGCACAACGTATCATTTGATATCAGATACAGTTAGATATAGCAAGTTATATAAATTAATATCGATAACTTAAATTTTACATGCACATCACTAGGCAATACATAATAGAGTATGGAGTGTGAGTGAGATGGGTGATATATTACCATACGATGCCCTGCGCCCCGGAACCGATGGGTTTGAGGTTCTGGTAGCGTTTGAGAATCGTGAAACGTGTATCGCCGACCTCAACGGTGTAGAAGTGCGGGTGGCGCGGCGGGGCCGACATGTCTATGGTAGGCGCCGCGTGGGGCATCGACCACCCCTTACCTGCGTAAAACCAACCGTTATTAAACAGTACCCTCGGGACTGATTGCTTTAACGAGGGTCATATCTGATAATCAATTAACATCAGATGTCAACTTATCAAAAATGACGGAAAGACAGTAGCCGAAAGCGCACTCCGTGAGTTACGGATGCCAGTGGGTTTGCACAATCTTCATTTTGTAACACCAAGAGTTATAATTAGTTTGGTGGAATAGAATAGCAAAACTTTAGGCTCTACGAAACTATTTTTGCAATGAATACTACTTACTGCATAACCAAGTTTTGTTAAAAGTTCGCTTAATAGATTAACTCAATTCAGACATACATATGACCTCAGTTTTATGTCATATCAAATTGTCAACAAAATACTGGCAAGTATTCCGAAAATGTGATACCAAAAGTGCATTAGAACATACTACAGAAGAAAGATTTTTATCCAAGACCTTGGCCTTTAGTGGTCGTCCCAGGAGGGTCGACTGTGGAAACGAACTACTCGAACTAGGGACTTAGGTAGGCTATTTGGGATCTATCCCACAGCAAAAGCTTAGTAAGTTTGGGGCCACATGATTGGCTACTCACTTTTTGAAATCTTCTTTTATAAAGAAGGTGTATCCATATATATTACGAGTTTTATTCGGTGGTTGCTTATTGTCAGTTCGCCGGGCCGATATCACAGGTTCAGTCTTGATGCCTTTTGGAAGACTTCACAACACTGAATTACGTCTGCAACAAACAAAATATTTATTATTATTTATTCACCGAGACCAATAATCGCGGTCGTTGTATGCCTCTAGTTTTTTAGGACAAGTCCTCAAGTGTGACATAAAATTGTTGTTTAGCCTCAAAATAAGTCACCAAGTGAATGAGAGCGAAACAATCCGATTTATGTCTTGCTTGTACAGTACCAATTTTTTGAGCCGAAAGAATATGTTAGAATATTTATATTAAAGGGGCGTAGGTAACATAAACATGATTCAAAAACGTAAAATGTTCTAAACCATTTAATATTGGTTCTAATTAACTTATAAACCATTTAATTATTGGTGACTAGCACTCTTTCACCGTGTTATTTTGATTTTTACTGTCAAGTTTCATTAAAATCCAAACATAATAAGTAGATATAAATACTTCTGATATAAATACACGAGCTTATAGAATTATTATTGAAGATATTTTCAAAATTAGCCTAACATTTCTTGGAGATCGTTTAAAGTATTTTTTTAACGAATCCGTAAAAATATAATAACCTACTGACGCAAAAATTACACAGAGTGATTCGAAATTAATAACTGTACGTCGTGAAATTAATATTGCTGGGCTAAATACGTTACACGTGCCGTGTAGAGCCACAAAAGACTTGTTCCAAGAAAAAAATAAATACATTTTCTGAGTACAATGCGACTATTGTCGACTCCATGATTTAACGCCTATCTGTATCTAACGCCTTAGCCTTAGCAACAATTTTATATGGGACGATACATGTATTTATAGTGACACTAATTAACGATATATTTGTTACCAAGAAATACTTATTATATGAAATGTACTATTCCAAGATAATTATATACACACTTCCACGAGATTCCACGAGACACATCCTCTCAACACTGCACACTGAAACTTATCTTATCAAATGGTGCGTCCATATTCATACCACATATGAGTATTTATAACTTATTATGATTTTGTTATGTTCATATATGAATTGAAAATTATAATATTATTGATAGGATTAAGATTTAAATTCGCAAAATTTCATAGTCGCTGGTCGAAGTTCCAACCAGCGAAGCCGAGGGCAGGTCGCAAGTATCAATAACAATGAAAACGCTTTATACATATACTTTTGTCAATATAAAATAATCTGAAAATGTAGAGCTGCACTGGTTGTACCGTGGAAACAGACTTATTTACTACAACGATCGTCATCAAACTCGAAATTAGGTTTTCAACGTTTACGTAATTTCGAGGTCGCGACAAAATTACTAATTTGCATTTTTAAGTGGCAATCTCCTCCCACCCCCGACGGCATCGTACCACTTATACTCACTTCAATATCTAATTGGATAGAGGCTATTTTAAACGAAAAAAAAAAAAGAAATTTGTTCGCGGTTCTAATTAAGTCTACACTATTTCGTTTTTTAAGCTCATATTACACGCTCCAGGCTTGGCACGTGTACATTTATTTTTCTGCAAACCTTCCTCGTTTGAATAGTTTAGAAAACCTTAGCGGAGAAAAAGACTAGACCAATCTGATTTTGATAAGATTTTCACTAATGGGAAGAAGGACGAACGAGGAAGGTTTGTGTATATAATTTGCAGAAGAAGTTGCATCCGGTCGAAGCCTAATAGAAAAATGTTAGAATGTGAACAATACTGGCAGCTCATAAGTTTATGGAGTTGGCTATTAGAACAAAGGAGGTGGATGAAAAATCTAACCTGTAAGGCAAACAAAGTTACATGTGTCTAAAACAGGCTAAGTGTCCAATGAAGGATTTCCTCTGCTTAAGAAAAAATAATAATCCGTGCGATCCCTAGGAAGGGTCGCTAGTTAAACGATAAGAAGTAAACGGCAGAGATAATCGACTGGCTGTTTATTTATTATAATAATTACTTGTAACGGGAATTTAAGATGTTATTATATAGAAATAAGCACTATTTCTAATCTTAACCTTAACCTTAGCGTGGGTAAAATAGACAGACTTTATTGAATACTGCGAAATATTGATCTTGCGATCAATATTTCGCAGTATCTAACTGACATATTACCATTAACATCAATTGTCTTAGATTTATCACTAGAAGATACAAATCTGTGCCTCTCGCTCCATAGTGTACTAAGTAGTTTTTTTATGAACGCGGTCAAACGCCTTATATAAAACGCAAATGTCCCCAACGTCAAACGGGTTCTCCCAATTAATTATCTAAAATATACTTTAATTAACCTTGGCAGTTAGTGTCAGTAGCTTTTAGTGGTCGAACGACCCTTGGTAAAACCTAATTGTCTACAATTTATTAAATTTGCGAAGAGCCTGGCCTAAAATGTTTTGGGTCTGTTATACTGATGGATTTAAAAATTTGAAACATTTACCTTTATTTCAAAATATCAGAAACTACACTATGGTCGACACATTTTAACTAGTACTCATATCGGAAATAAACAAAAAAAAATACCTAATAAGAATTATAGCCATTTTTATTTAATCAATATATCATTTATAAAAATATTCAATTTGTAAAAACTTAATATGAATGAACACGTTACGGTGTAAAATTAAATAATAATAATAGTATATTACTTAATTTTTTTACTTCTAGTTCTAGTTAGATACCAACAGACTGTGCAATACAATCATCCTTCTATCTGTCTTTCTATCGTTTTACGGCTTATTACGAGGCTACCATGGCACAGTTACTGGCAATTCCATTTCTTTTATGATTACCAAACAACTTTGTTTTAAATTCAAATAGCACGGCTATATTTTCTGTATTCTTCAATTTAAAAATAGGGATAAATTACCAGAATTATTAGAGACGTTTAGTCTAAAGGACGAAATACACGAAAAGGTTTGGCGTGACGACAATATGACGTGAGGCAACGGCGCGAATTTTACATACAGTTTTTGACATCAAGCCATCAATTTTTGCCATTCACGATCAAATTTTGGCTTCACGTCAGTTAATTAGACGCGATGGACTGATCGTGTATTTCGTCCATTTGCATTTACGGGTCAATAAAATGACAAATCTACACGCTACACGACGTATGGATTCGTCAATCAAAAAATAGTATAAAAAAAATTATTTTTACTATATGCCCAACCCGTACAGGGAGACACTTAACTTTTAAACAAGATGAAGACCAAAGTATATAAATGTGTAGCAAGCAATTCCTATTAATAACAATAAAAAAACAACCTCCAACCACTCGGCCGTTGAAAGGAAACCATCAGGAGTTCGAAACTAGCCAATTACGGACGGGGAAAGTTTGTGGAGGACGCTTGACATTTGAGAGGGCACCGTTGCAAAGCCAAAGACACTCCACGCTCTTCTTTAACTATATTTTTTAATTATGCAGGAATATCGTGAAAAATAGATTTTTCTGCAACTCTATCCGAACTTCCATTAGTGAAATTTGATGACTTTCCTACATGATAGTATAAGTCTTGTCCTGTCAAGTATAAGTACCACACATCAATATCAATCATCAATACTAATAATAAATCTGTAAGTGTAGGTATGTATGTATGTATGTATGTATGTATGTATGTATGACGTTAAACGAATTAACTGATTTTCATGAAACTAGGACATTTAGAAGTACAGGACACAGGATAGGCTACTTTTTTCTTTTTCAACGCGGACGAAGTCGCGGGCGCCAGCTAGTTATAGTATAAGACAGCTATATATGTGCTGCCATGTGTGAGTGAATGAGGGATTCTGCTTATTATGACGTTGCTTGAGTTAGTAAATGTAAAAATAGAAAGAAAGAAATGTAATAAAAAGTAAGTAAAGTCAGGTGTTAACCCAAGTATCATCGGTTTACAGGTCATCACGTTTTGTGTGGTGCGTTTCCAATTGTGCGGTGGTACATATACTAATTGTCATTAGACTAGGTAATAGTATACTGTATCTAGTAAGAGTAGGTATATTTTTACCAGCATACACATTAGTGACGTATTAAGACTTGAAGCGAAAACTTCAGATCCCTTTTTCTACTTTGTTTGATATCAGAATTTCTTTTTTTCACTAGCTATTGAAGAGTTTTAGCGAAATTATTTTAAAAAATGAATACGAATTCGACTAGTGCACGAGCACTTAGGTAGTGTAAAATCGCATATGAGATAGAAAACGCGAAATGGCTTTAAAATATAATAAATATAAAAATAATAGTAGTAATTTTAGAGCCGAGACGCACGCGAACTCAATTCGCTCCAATTACTCGTAGCACTTGACACGGTTGCCATCAACCATCAGCCACCAGCCGCCACTTGTACCGACACTTGCCTTCTAACGAAACCTACGGCGAATGTACTCTAGCGACATACGCCCGACCGCGCTCGGTTCTACGAGCAAAACTGAAGCTTCGCATTACTTTTATTCAAATAACATTTTATCATCTTGTAGACAGAAAACTAAACATTTGGAAAAAAAATTGCTCCTGAAGTTCTAAACAAACAGAGGCTGTAACACTTCTTCTTATTCTTATGTTGCCATCTCCTTTCGGAGGTTGGCTATTATCCTGGCTATCTCAACCTTCGAAAATAGTTAAAACTGTAAAACTGTAATTAAGATTAAAACATCTTACGCAGGCAATATTCACGCAGATGTAACTACGTTTAGCAGTCATAAATTGGGCAACCTGTCTGGTTGCAGTAACAACCAATTGACCAGGGGTTCACCATAGACCGTGTGCTCGTATTTCGGAGAGCCACACTTGCCACGATTAATAAAAACCAGTGCAATTATAATATCACTAACAAAATTATCCTATATCGACTTTTTACATTTTGTTTATATTGAAGGAGTAGTTAAGGTTTGCGCACACACATTATTTGAAGCATTATTTTGGAATATCATCGGTACCGCTCGCAATAAACACCAAGGCGCAAAAGGAAATAAAGTAATCAAGCAAAAGTGGAGAGTTGTACGCAGTGATTCTTCTTACCTAAACCTCCCGGGACCATTTACCACGGTGGTAACGCATCCGATCCGGCAGTGTACGTGAAATTAGAGTTAGCCCTGAGGGAGTGCGATGTATGTGTGTGCCAAATGGTCCGATGCCAAATGGTAATTCTCTGCAGACGTTATACAATAAAATTATACTCCGTTCCTTAACCGTTACTTAGATTCTTCAAAAGCGACTTGTGAACCTTCACACTTAACTTGTGTTCATATCAATATGTGTTGTTGCATTGAAGGAATTTGAAACTATACTTGTAGACATAATCTAATTTTATGGATTATGGTGTGGCTGTGCGTTAGACTTCACAAAAAGTCTAGTATACTTGTATACTTAAATGTGCATACCATTAATTAAAATCAAGGTTATACTTTTTAAATCCAACGACGACTTCGCGGGGGCGTTTATTTATAAATATGTAAATCCACCCGGAGCCTCGTTAATCACGACGACATTCGTTAAATTTAGTAGTAGTCAGTAGCAGTACTTTTTTTACTTCACATATTATCTACATCAGCTATAATTTCTGTAGCAATAACAATATTTGAACTTGTGTTCGTTTAATTTGAACTCTATGTGTTCGTCTACTACGCGACCCCTAATACACTTCAGTAAGCCCTGACATACGACAAAGCAAGGCATAAGACATGCCTTTGAAGTCATGATGCAAGATCCAATTTCTCGTAACAAGATGAAAGGACTGTTGCAACACCGCTTAATAGTAGTAGTGACAAGGAACTTTGAGAAATCAATAACCAATACAATTTCCGACATACAGAGTACTACATGCCTCACTTGTTTCGGACTCGATAGCTAATAATAATTTTCAATTGGAAAACTTTCGTGTGCCAACTGCTAACAATTCAGAGCTCGTGTCGTTTTCAATATTACGTACTTAACTTAAGAGGTTGCATAACTTTTAACAATATGTCGCTGTACAGACAGACTACGCTGTAAATCGTCATTAGATTATTTAGTCTTTGTTAATGTTAGCGTTAAGAACTATCATATTCATCATTAGCCTATAAACGTCCACTGTTGGACATCATTATCATCATTTCAGCTATAGGACGTCCACTGATGGACAAAAACCGATCAGAAGCAGCCTGGGTCCACTGTCGCCCCGCAGCCATTATCAGATCGTCTGTTCACTTTGTGGGTGGACGTCAAGCTGCGCTTGCCGGTCCGTGGGCTCCTCTCGAGACCCTTCCGCCCCCAACGACCCAAGACTCTCCATACTATGTATCCTGCAACTTCTATTTACTGATTCTCTGGGTTTTTTCTTGTCTACGGATCCCCTCATTGACAACATGGAGCAGGTGGTTGGACATAGACTTTTTTGTTTGAGCGCCACCACACTCGGTCCTCTACCTTCAGCATTCATCAATTGCCAGTTCAGATATTGCCAGAAAGCAGGTAGTTTATAGTTTATGGTTTCCATTCCAAGACTTGTCACCCATTCCTACTTCAGCTGACCGATTCTTTTGGTTATCTGGCTTTGGGTGTCGATCACTTTGTGTTTTTTAAATCTCACAGTGGTTTATACAAAATATATATTATTTTATCAGAAAGTACTGCAGTATATTGGCAACAAATCCGCACAAATTGGTAGTAGATTGTTAGCAGTATTTCACAGGCAAAGAGCCATTAACGCAGAACAGCACAGTGTTCGTGTCGCGACGACTTAAAACTTTAATACTTGCTACTTGCGACCTACTTCCAATCTCCGAACACTCCCTGCAAATGTACATTAGAAGTTGTGATTACATTCTATGAAACTCTTCATCTTGTGACTCATACAATCAACGCCTCTCGCATTTAAATAGTAGAATGGCTGTTTAGCATAGGGCGACGAACGTCCGATTGCCGACCTTTGGATGAAGAAGGATGAACATGCGGCAATCTGAGACTGGCAATATTCTTTAAGCAATCATTAATTTAAACAAAATCATAAATTCAAGTTAGACTAATATTCAATGGAGCCTTTATATTATATTCCCATATCAAAAGATATTACATATATTAAAAAAGACTTATTATTACATCCGATAGAAGCATGTTTTTGTATCTTATATCTTTTAAATATATTTTAAAATTCCCGTTACCAATGTCTAATTTGTGACAGTGTGTATATTCAAGTCATGACAAACAATATGATTGTAAAATGTTTGATCTCTCTAAATTAATAAGTATAAATTTTCTAACAGATTTCTTTCCCATTCTAGCAACACATTTATAGATTAATTTTTATCAGCGATAAATTTTTGAAAATACCATTTATACCCTCCCGAATATCAGATTCGGACTCCCGATATTCAGAAGACAAAAATTCAATTTAAATACACTTCAGATGTATTTATATCGTTTGTCAAATATAATCGTCTTAACTTCAAAGGTCATAGGCAAATTATATTAGGACCATGTCTATGCTCAATATACGAATGCGGCACAATGCTGCGCGAGCGGGAGGTCAAACGGCGAAACTTTCATGAGGAAAAGAGACGGCTATATCTATTATTCAAGTGTTATTTCTTTAAAAGGCTTTTGTGAGAACGTTTCCTATGTTGAGGTTGTGTCGGGCGACGAACGCGATTTCATTTATAGATTGAAAACGACTTTTGCTCAATGTTTTTTTCCCTTCCCCCACAAAACCCAATCCAACCCAACCCCCCCGCAAGACGAAAAGCCGATGAAATCGCTTTAGGAAAATTGAAATATGAAATTGCCCCGGAAAATATTAATCAATCGCTTCCTTTTTCCAGACACCATATAAAGGAATGACCTGCTTATTTCACTTCGACATAATACACATACCATTTCATTTATAATTCCTTTTTCAAAGACAGAGACAATTATTATTGAGTGTACTCATATGATTCTAAGCCTGGTTAAAAAAAAACGGGCTTCTCAATTTAATTTCCAAGCGAGTTTTGAGCTTTAAACCCGGACAAGAGACGAAGCCAATCACAGAGAGTTTAACAATAAAACAGTGCCAATCAGAGATAGTTGTCTGAAGTTGGCTAATCGAGTTGGAGCGCATCAATTATCTGCCAGTTATCTTGATGACGACGCGGGGAGGTGGCGTGTTAATTCTATTGTTCTCGCGATCGATAGCATTGTTTCATATGCAGACGTCTACATCTCTTCCTCTCTTGTTTGCTGATTAGTTTATTCTAATATCAATTTGTATTATAATTATAAATCATACATCTTAATAACAATAAATTTTAAAAAAGAATTTGAAGCCAAAATATTTTGTTGGTGATTTTTTTTTTCATTTTACTAAATGTTCTAAAAATTTTTTAGAAGTGAGCAATGAAATTACGTGCGTACTTCTGAACGTATGGGGGAAGGTGAGCCCATGGTCACCTTTGTCCTCTCTGTTTTATTTATAGCGTAACGATGGGCCGAGCACTTGCAAACCGGCTAATGTTGCTTAAAATCCTAGGCGATGGTAGCCATGTACCATCAAGTGGGCCGTGACCGTGTCTGCTGTCCTTTATCATTAAAGAAAAAGCTTGGAAAAGCTAATGAAATATACCCCCGCCCCGGAACGGTCAGAATAATAACCGCCGCCCGACATCTGTGAAACCCCAATTTATCACAGGCTTAACGTGAAGCAAGCCGGAAATTTTTTTCCCCCTGACAGAGCGTCGCGAATCTTTCGGGTTATCGATGATTGTCATGGCAGTTTAGAGATTTCGAGTGCCATTATTGAAGAATTTCGTTTAGGTTATAAATATAAATAAAACCACAGATTTAATTATAAGAGGTTGAAATATTTATCGCGTATTTTAAAAATTAGGAGGCTATATTTTATAAAGTTACGCGGGCGAAGTTATACGAACTAGCTAGTAGTAAAATAAAGTCGTCTATCTGTTTCTCCGCTAACTTCGCCGAAAGAGCTCAACAGATTATTATTATGGTTGTTTTGGTAATAAGTAGTCTAGTACATTTTTTTTAAATAGAATCATTTTTTAAAACAAAAGGTAAAGTTGAGTTTAAGTTGATAAACATTGTGTATTGTTTTGGGGCAAAGCAAAGGAGGGTCCGACGTTAATCTTGGAGGCAGGACATTTATTTGAGTGAAGCCTCGGATGTAACGATTTAATGAAAATCTCGTACACAAGTCGCATGTCTGTGCCTCTCTATCTACGTCTCTTTCCTTTTATTAACCCTCGACTCCCGACGCAAAAGCTTGAATGCCTGTCTGTGTGTTTGTCTGTGGCATCGTAACACCCAAACGCATGGACCAATTTTGATACTGTTTCTTTTGTTTAAAAGCTGACGTGATCGAGATGGTTCTTAGCTGTAATTTATCAAGATGTATTCAGGCGTTTGGAGGTCACCATTTCCTAGTTGAAGAAGGGATCTCACTAACTTCCACAGGTACGATTGATATTTTTTTTTATACTGTTACTTCGGTGATAATCTTTACCTGATGCTGCAACACCAAGCAACCTAGAGCAGATATAGCGTATTTGAGCTCAATAGAAAGTCGCGGGGGTTAGTTTATTATTTTTAATTATAGTTTGCTGTCTGAACAGGTTGTCATAATACCTAGTTTTGTGTTACAGTTAAACATACAAGGATAAACGAAAATTAAATAGAGAAATTTGAGAAAGACACAGTGAAAGTATCTTTTGCCAATACAGAAGACCAGCGGGGAAACTGCAAGTGTACTATTATATGGTGGCAATTTTTCATCTAAACGATGACTGACTTACTGTACGATAGATAACCACATTCAAAATGATTCAAAGTCATTTAGTAGTCTCACCATAAGCTCCGTACTTTCATTTTGGTATGTGAGATCTCGATTTACTAAATTCCCATCTGAAACAAAACGAATGAAATTAAACGAGACGTCAAATATTAAATTACACTTAATACTAAATTTTATTCTTAAAAAAAAAAGCCAATATTTTTATATTATTATTATTAACTAGCTGATGCCTGATGCGACTTCGTCCGCGTTGAAAAAGTTCGATAGTTGAGTTAAGGTACAATAAGATACAGATGTCGACCTGTTCCACAGTTCTATAGCTAAAACTAAAAATATTATAGCCGATAAATTATTCAATGGCCTACTATAACATTTTTACTATAGTTGTTATTAGAGTAGTTTGCAATCTATAAGTCGAAATTTTTTATTAGGTTTAGCGCCTCTTTTACCAACTAAAAGTGTTGATTAGTTACTTTTAGAAATAATTTTCTGTTTTATTAAATTATGCACTCGTTTTATTTCATCATTCGATAGGCGATTTTTTTTAAATTATTTTCTATTTAATGTTCGGGACGTTTATCATACAAACAAAGGTATATCGGCTCCATTATCCCCGGTTACCGGTGACTTTTAATGAAAGCTTGACGTTTGTGAAAGAGGCGCTTAAGCTATTTACTCGAACTGTTATTATGTAATTAAACCTGTAAATTTCCCTAAAATAAAATAATTAAATAAATAACAATTAATTGAGCAACTAAAAATAAGAGTAACGTTTGCCTTGCGAAGTGGAAGGTATCGAATTCTATCATTCCACTTATCCTTTTATCCGTGTGTAAGGATACGGTCCGGTATCATTATCGATTTCGATCCGAGGCGGTCGAAACGGCCTCGGAAAGGTTTCGGAGCATTCACGTGAATCCTTACGGAATAATTTGAAGCAATCATTTGCTGTTTGCTTATAAGGGAAGAGATATTTTTTGGTTGTTTCGTGTATAATATTGTCCGTTTTTGACTAATATATTTTTTTTATTTTTTATTAATTTAACCCTCAACCAGCAGGTTAAGATTTTATTATACCTTTCGAATAATAAACCCTAGTCAGGCCTGACTAGTCAGGCTTCAGCTCAGACATAGACACATACATCAACTGTAAAAACGATATATTTAAAATAGATTATTTTACAGATCACAATACAAAACTGGTCCCGAATCAATGACGTAATCTTAGGCTGGAATTTGATTTGATTCGCTTCACCAATGAGTACAGTGTTTTGTGGAGATCTAAAGACAATAAGTCGAGGCATTTTTTCATATTGACTATTCTATGATTTCTAACGAAATCCGGTCATGTATTAAAATTCAATTTTATATGTCCATTTTATATCGGACCCAATATTTTTCATTATATTTCAATTTTATATATGTATGTCATATACATATGTCTTTAAGGTACTTAAGACACTTTAGACAGGCAATGGTAAGATATTTTTTTCACACATTTTTTTAGGATTTTCAAAAGTTTTAGAAATTTCGCAATAACATTTTCAAGTATAAGGATTCTAAAATAATTTTATCAAATCAAATCAAATGATAGTTAACCGCAAGGTGGCCGCTCACTTGAGATAAGTAAAACTATGTTAGACGTCTCCGTTACACAGCTTTGCGAATATTTACAACTATTTGCCGTTCGAGTGGAGAAATATTCAAGGGGACCCGCTCCGTTACACAAAAAGGACTTACGTAGATAGATCCTTTATGGCTTTTACCTGCTAATATTTATAGCACAATATGGTAGAACAGTAGTAAGGAATCTGGCTGAAAAGATATATATATATATATATATATATATATATATATATACTATCTACCGCAAAACAAAATGATGTTGTACCGCATGACAACATCATTTGACAGCGAAAGTGTTTCATTAATAACTTGCTGGTGCCTGCGACTTCGTCCGCGTTGAAAAAGTAAAAATGGCCGTAAACTAACATGGCCCCATGCAGAAGAAAATTCTCTATTGTCTGTATTACTTACTACCAATATATCTATTCCACGTTAGTACTATTATAAAGAGGAAAGATTTGATTGTTTGTTTGTTCGTTTGTATAGAATAGGCTCCGAAACTACTGGACCGATTTGAAAAATTCTTTTACCATTAGAAGCCGTGATGAATATAGGCTACTTTTTACCGAGGGAAAATGCTTCATTCCTACGGGAAATCTAAAATATAAGTAAATAATACAGGCTTGGCCCGGGAATAGCGCCATCTATCCAAAACAGGTGAAGCGACTAACATGACTAACAACTGCTTGGTGATATTTTTAGCGATCCATTACGGTATGGCTACGGTTGGCGTTTTATACTTTTCAACGCGGACGAAGTCGCGAGCACCATCTAGTATTGTATAATGAAAGACCTTCAATTTTAAAATCCAATTTTGAAATTGAAAAAAATACAAATGTCATGACAATCAATTAAAAAAGATTCACTACTGTGCGCGTCTTTATAATATTGTGTTTAGAGCGACATTATCCCTTCGAGCATTGCGACACGCGGCTGTTTGCGCTAATCTTAAGCTTTGAGCTCGCTGAATGAGGTACAGGTGGGCTGAAAGAGAGTCAAATAAACCGACAAAATGGTTGAAAATAGTTTTGTTTGCACCCGAGGGTCGTTTATATTGTATAAATGAAGGTAGAAAAATAACAATTTTTTATGTAAGTATGTGCCTGCAACTAGGGCAAGTTGTTGGCAAGCAAGCTCACCTCTTCAGTTTATTCGCAAGGTTGAAAATTTCTGCGTTAATTATCTATATAGTCCCGGGTATATAAGTAAATTGGACTTGTAAAACATAACTTTCATAACCTACAGACATATTCCAAGTGCTAATCGTACAAATCTACAACATAAAAATTCACCAAGGGGAGCAAACGATTATTTCTAGGCGTAGCGCCTACCTCGCTACGAGTGCTACACGCACGTAGCTCCTGCGTAGCATTGGTAAGCCATTATAATATTGGCGTAGACGTCTTATTAATTTACTAGCTGGCGCCCGCGACTTCGTCCGCGTTGAAAAAGATAAAATAGCCTATCCTGTGTCCCGTACGTCTAAATGTTTATCTACCAAGTTTCATGAAAATCAGTTAATTCGTTTAAGAGTTATGGAGGAATATACATACATACATACAATACCTACAGACAGACAGATTTATTATTAGTATTGATTGATGATTTATTTCTCTATAGGTACACCAACAGCACAAATAAAAAACTTAAAATAAATATAGTAATACGGTCATTTTGTGTTTTCAGACAAACATTGAAATGAAAAGAAAACCACTCAGTTAATTAAACAGTATAGTGCTCAATTTACGCGTTGGTGACAAAAGCAAAAGATACAAAACTCCGTTGGCTATATTGGTGTCAAATAAGTGAAGTGCGTGCCCAGTGAACATTATTCAGAACAGAAGATGTAATCGGCGCCGAAACAGTTCTACGGAACATTGTTGCCGCGACCCCGACCTTATCATTGAATTATTGTTGGCCTAAAGGCACTTACAGTGACATAAAAAAAAACTTATTGCTTTAGGATTACGATTAAATAAATAATTTGCATATACATTCCACACAGCACCATCTAGTTTCACAGTAAGCAACTAAAATGCTTGTATTATGGATACCAGATTAGCTATACAGTCTAGTGTTTAATTAGTCACTATTAGGGCAAAATGACGGAATTCAGTTGAAGAAAAACGACGCCATGTAGGACTTATTATTACAATACTTGTATATTTGTAAACAAACTAAAACAATCATTTAAATCCATTAAAAACTGGATACCGTGGTATAAACCAATTGCACTGTTCATGTAGCTATTACACAAGGTACCATATGAGGTACATGTTATTCTAAAATGCATTTACTTACTCCTATCCTAATAGGATATAATAAGCATGATCGAGCAGCGGCGAGGCGACACGCCATCTCCACGAGAGATTTCAAACCTTACAATGTTCGCATGTACAGTAAATTTAATTTCTTACATCCTTCAAAGCGGCTTACTTGTACCACGTTAGGCATACCGCTATCTCTATATATCTGTATTTGAATATATAAACTAATATTAAAAACCCTTTAGCCACCAGACAATTATTTTCGTGTCCATTTCGCCAGAGCCGTATATATACGACAAATTCCTCTACTTATATAATATTGATTTTTAAACCATTGAGTTGCTTTCTGTTAAAAAATAAATTACGGGGCACGACAACTCCTACAAAACCAAGCGGTTAAAGGGAAGTGATTTGTATTATATTTTTGTTTGTACTTAATGAATAAACTCAAAAATTACTGGACTTATTTTAAAAATTCTTTCACCTGTAGAAAGCTACGTTATCAGCGAATACCATAGGCTATACTTAATAAAGTTACGAGGACTAAGTCGCGTGCAACAGCTCATATTGTACAGTACAATTTTATTATGGCCCACTGTCTGTTGCCAGTCAGTGCCAGCTATGTCAACATTCCGATTGGCAGAACTTGAAATGTTTGAAAGCTTATAGAAAAAAAAAGTAGTACTATAATAATACCCAGTAGTAATAAGGCCGCGATCTTTTACCTATCAGGGCGTTGCATTTGAGGGGTGGTTTTTTGTTGAAATCGATATAAGGTAATTCTCGCTCGGCATATCTCCTCTCGAAAGTTAAATGGGCTCAGTAGAAATGAGGCGTGACTTAGAGCCCGGGGTCATGTACGACTTTCGCTCACAGGATAACGTATTGTTATTGTTTCGATGTGAACACGATAAAGTGCTTTTGCAGCTTTAGAAAATGCTTTTTGAGAATTCTACTACCGACTGCGACGTGATTTGAAATTTCAAAAGGAAAATGACAATAACGCATAAATATAAAAACACAATTTGTAAGACTTTTCCTTTAAAATAAGACTTCGGTAGATACCTACATGTGTATCATTCAAGTTAACCGTTAGCCTTCAGCAGTGCAGATTGTACATTATCAGAAATAACAGAAAAAGTATACTTTATATATACCAACTCTTCATAAGCAGTGTAGAAAAATATTATAAACGTTTTAAATGCTTCCTGAAAAACTTTCTTGCAATGGAGTTAGCTGATTTGCCAATTAAGGGTCAATATGGAACATATTTTTCCATCCTCGATAGACTAAAAGCTGAAACATCTGTTGGATTTTAAGACAGTCGAAATTCTTGCAATTTTTATTTTGCAATTAATGTCATTTTCTGTAAAAAGAAAATCACAAATAATATTAATTATTGCTAATTTATTGCTATTGCTAACTATTTTGCTATAAAAATGTTAGTAGACCTTTCCAAGAGAGGGGCCACGGGTTATTTACTCTTATTTACTATAGGACTCTTGTAGTCTTCTCAAAGTTATTTGGCACAGTTAAATAAGCGGCTTTTGTTTGTATGAGAGGGGGTTTGATAAGATCCTTACTAGAGCACGTTCTGACTGTTGACCGCGGTTCAATGGCTGTTGCATACAAGTGTAGGTGCACAATATTATGAGACTATTTTTTAAAAGTGCACTGGAAATATGTCTCATTTATGCATTTATTAAATAACACTTACGCAATAGGAGACGCAACTTTATAAAATATAGCCTACTAGCTGGTGCCCGCGACTTCGTACGCGATGATAAATCAATCAATATACTAATAATAAATCTGCAAGCGTAGGCATTGTATGTATGTATGTTTCTCCATAACTCTTGAACGAATTAACTGATTTTCATGATACTTGGTAGATAAACATTTAGACGTACAGGACACGGGATAGGTAGGCTACTTTTTTCTTTTTCAACACGGACAAAGTCGCGGGCGCCAGCTAGTTAAAAATATAAAAGCAATTGTAGCTCTTGACACCTTGTTGCTTTAACACATTAGCCGGGCGTTAGTTACAGTTTTATATTTTAGATATTCCCTCGGGAACCCTACTTTTTTCTTGGATGAAAGGTACCCTATGTCCTTTCTGGTGTCCCAGACAACGTGTACACAAAATTTCATGGTGATCGGTTCAGTAGTTTTTGCGTGAAAGTGTAACAAACAAACTCGCATTCACATTGATAATATTAGCATTAGTAAGGAAGGATGTTACTCGCTGATAATATATAGCTTTCGGTAGGTTAAAGAATTTTTAAAATAGGTCAAGTAGATTTTGATTTTATTCATTCACATACATTACATTTATTCCATTACAATAACAATTTGATTAATAAACGTATTGTTCAATTTAATAATGAATCATTCGTACGTGAAATATTTATGGTGGCTTCGTTGCAAGTTTGCAGTGAAATTGTTAACTAATGTTGATCATCAATTTGTGCTAATTCGTTTTCGCACACCGTGAGTTTTGAATATATGACGAGTTAATTAACATAATCAATGGTCTCGTTAATACATTCAATTTTACATGCCACTAGTCAAAGACTCGTTAAAACAGGTCGGATAGATTTATAATTTCTTGTAACATTATATAGAGGTATTAGTTACTTATTGTTGATCAAACGTGTTGAAATTTCGTAGTAATGCGTATCTAAGGAAATCTTGGAGATTTCTAATTTTTTTTTTTAAATTAAGATGGTAAAGGCTAACGGTACATTAGGTGGTGGGTTGGTGGTTGTGGCAACGCCAATAAAATTGATAATTTTTAACAGATTTTTAAAGATTTAAAACGGTTTATGATAAAACTTTAGAAAAATAGATATTATGGAAATTCTAAAATAGGTTTAGAAGTTTATTATTATAAAACAAAAAAATATTGGTCACTCACTAGTGATGTACAAATGAATGTATGTACTCATATTTCAAGTATTCTTCGATAACATTAGATTAAAAATAACATACCTCTGTTGTTATTGTTATAAACAATTCGTGTGGTTGTCTAGTCACGTTTAAACAATTTCCAATTAAATGCAAATTATCATTTTTAATGTTCGGAGTACGAAGGCATAAAATTGTAAAAGGTTAATGAAAACTTTCAAGTCAACGAAGCTAAAATTGTTAATATTAAGTTACCATCCTATTAAATTGAACTAAATTAATACTTCGCCTATTGTTTGCCCCTTACTCTCAAGTTACTATAACGAACTGGGGTCAAAGTTGAACGGGATAAATGATAGGGAGATGAAAACCCGGTCAAGCAGACTGTCCTTTATTAAGACGAACAATGTTTTTTAGTAGTAAATCATATACGAAACTCGGTATGCGCTAACTGCGGAACACTGCAGTGTTATGCGTGGCGAAGTCTGAAGGCTTTTCAGATATTATTATGGCGTTACTACTGTATGTTCACGTTAGTCACCAAGCGAATCGCGTAGCAGACGAACGTGTTGGTAAAAAGTTGCCAATGGAACAAGTACTTTTAAAAATAAATCGACTTTGAATTGTATTAAATCCAATCATTGAGTTTTCAATAGATAGTAATTTCTTAGATAGCGTCATATCTGTTTTGTTCACCCCAAAAGTGGACTATGTGTCACCCAGCTAAGTGTCTTGTATGTGACCATTTGATACAAATGCTTAGCTTTAAGCTTTGCACGTATAATGTGACCTTAGTCTAAGGCAACAAATCACCATGATTGCTATATATTAAAGAATATTATAAACAAAAACAATGTTACCAATTTTTAGCCATCAATGGAATTTTAGAAAATCCTTATTTCTGTATTCTACGTAAAATTTGCAAATAAAATAGGACTGTTTTCCTAACCACTCATATTATAGTTTGATAAAATACGCCCTTTAGATTTAATGTGTTTTCTCTACGGCGACTGTCTATGACACTTTAAGCGTAGGTAGTATAAGCGTTTGATATTCCCAAGCCTTTGTTTCTATCAACGAGTCGGTTAATATTGCAAAACTAATCTATTCGTATAGAGGGGACGTGGTATCTGATACGTTATACCGAGCCCATAAACCGCCGGCAGCGGTAAAAAGCAAAAAGTATAAAATCTAATATTCAAGGCGTTCAAGCTTGAGCCACTGAAGGCAATAAGTGTGTGCCTCCTTTGCGAGCGATCAAGTAGTATATGTCATGTATATATTCCTGTTTCCAACAATAGAATTATTATCATTTACTAGTAATCGTTTACTTGATTGCTAGATTAGGATTGGATTAAATTAGGATCGTTTTACTTCATCCTATCCAAATAAATATATTCAGGTGTAAAAATGTTACACCACTCTTACCACGTAGTTTAAAATTTACTTTTACGGAACATGGCACTTTTTCAATCAGCTGTCAAAAGTAAAATAAATATATGGACAAAGCGGTCGTGTTGATAATTTCATTGGATTTAAGGATTTACATATTTTCAAGAGTTTTATAACAACTTTAAAAAAATTAATACAGGAATAGATTAATTTTTAAAAACACTGTTTAAGTTATCCGAAACGATTTCCCTTGGTTTTATCTTTTACAGCATAAAAAAAGAGCTGTAGAAGAAGAGAAATCCAAAAATTTCTATACTACAATAAATATTTCGCTAGTTGAGCCGTTAACAAAAATTCCCGTACGAAAAGTATAAAACAAGCTGCTGGCAAGGAAGACATTTGCTTATTCATTCTATAGTATTTATTTTTTTCATGAAACTCTCGCTTGTAATGACGCCACGCCTCATACACTCGCTTTCGCGTACATTGAACAATTTAGTGTGCGGCGGATGATTTCAAATTTACATCTTAGCCACCGCAGGCACGTATCGTCTCGCTATCAATCGATATATTATTATATAAATGAAATTATTTTACCAACTTATTCGTATATTGGAACGTTGTGAAAATGCTGACTCATTTACTGTAAAAACAGTATCTGGCATTGTTTGGCTTAATATTTATGGCTTCGAGGACAGTAGCATTATGTTGAAGCATTTCTTCCATAGTTTCCAAGTTTTCCAAGTTTTTTTTTATATTTATACTTTATTTATATTAAATGGTTACGCTTTATTTTGATATCGCAAGTAATATGACTAGATACAATCTTTATACATACAGATCTACTATACACACTAACAATCTTATTCATAAAAAGTTATAGGAGGCTTTAAGCTTGTTATAAGAAATTTATCAAAAAACATTATTCATAAACGTTCAATAGCAGTAAAACGCTCTATTAAGCGTTTAATAACTCCTTCATAAGTTATTGAAGCGTGGAGCCTACTATAAGCCTCTAATAAGGGAACAATTCAAGATGGCCGACATAAAACAGCTGATTTCTGTTTACAACCAGTTTACAAATTCGTGGAAAATGTCGTTGATTACACTTTTTTCAAATTTACTCTATATGGTGTAATTGTTTGTTTTCCCAAATAAAATAAAATTAAATAATAAGAAATGTCAAAATGTCACATCACAATTATCACTTTACTGTCATTTAGGGCCTGGATAGGGATATAGAGTAACTAACTAAAGCATAGAAGTAAGGAAAAAATCGTTATATGTTTTGGTTATTATTCTATGGATAGGGACATTTTAGCTTTTCTATGAATTCATCAGAACGGCAACATAACAATTATAAACTAACCCATAGCGAGTATTTAGCTATGATAGGCTTATTGAACGTTTATGAATAGGAATTTTATAATAAGCTTATTAAAGTCTTATGAGCATTTTAACTAATGAACGTTTTAAACCTCTAATACTCTTACTTGACGTTTGTGAAACAGGCGCTAATTCTTTATTATAAAACGCGTACTGGAAACTTTAAAAAAATAACTGTAACATAACTATTATGTGATTTGTTAAATTTTTCTATACCGCTATACAATTTTATGTTTTGTGAATAGGTAGGTTCCGTTCATCCATCGGGCTAACATTAACTAAACATTGTTAACGAGAGAATTGGCGCGGCCAACGCTCTATGAATATATGATGAGAGAACAACACTCGCACGAGTGTAGGTTGACTGGTAGACAGGCGAGCCACATGGCCAAACAAAGTTCAATTAAGTACGGAGCGAGGCGGCGCGCGCCGGTCTCCCAATGGTGCACTACATCATGACCCCGGCGAGTCGTGGATTGTATCCAAACTTATAATAGGTACTTATAGGGAAATACAGTCTGAAACTTGTTTAAGCACATTTTTTAAGACAATAGGTACCTAAACGGATTCGAGGTGTAGGCACATATTGGATACTATAATTACTAATAATATAAATTAGTAATAAGTGCTGGGCACACTGCTCTTTGTAGTAATCAATGGGCAGCACGTCTGACTGCACCGTATACCACTTTACAGAAGACAACGATTAATAGCTTAATATGTAGTATGTTGTTAGTATTAATAGGAGAAGGCAGCCACCTATCACATTTACATCTAAAAAAGGGGGGTTAAAAAGACAATAGAGAAGAATTCTTGCATGACGCCACCACTCTAAAGCATTGAAAACATATTCGATATTTTAAAAATTAAAAAATTATCAAAATATGGGTATGTTAAGGAAAGCACTTGGATTCGAGCTTTTCTTGAACTATACATATTTTTACATTAATTAGTGATTCGCCCCCGGATTGTTCGATTAAAACCAACTGTATCAAAATTCTTGTAGTTTAAAAGAAGTTAGCGGAGAACCAGACGGAGAACAATTTATTATATAAAATTGTACAGATTTAGATTGGATTTAACGTCATGATACATTCGCAACAACTACTAAGTTGTTGCTATGGAGTTTTATGGAAAACAGCAGGTCAAATTCGGCCATGGGTGACAATGAAACAAGACACTGACTAATCGACGCCAACCGTATATGATGGATGGAGCAAACCTAAAGAGATTTGATATGAATATTCAGGTGTAGTTATAAAAAAATTCATAGCATGTGAACGTTATCTTACTAATGACATTTTGATGAAACTAACGAATTTGTGCTCCACTCTATCCCACCTTTTGACAAAAGAACTTTGAGATTTCTTTTGGTTCCTTGGTCCCTTGAAAGATAAGACTCCGAAATGACACTCTGTTTCCTTGTTCTCCCAATCTCCACCTAGTCCTCACCTTTCCACTGCCATATTTCGTTTGAAAGAGACAAATATTATTTTGATATTAATGGAATAGCAGTAGCGAAAGAAGCCTTTTCCTCGGAATGGGTGCCAATTAAACATGAATTCACTAAAAGCATGCAACAAGCAAATGTGCAGAGTACACACTGAATGCTAACTGCATTGCAGTACTTTACTGGCGTATATTGTGGAATACGCGTTGTACGCGTTGTAATTTCGACTGATATTGCGAATCTCAATATTATTGATGAGAAAGTTAGTGAGAAAGAGGCGTAAAATTTTGAACCGTTTTGGATGAAACTGCTAAACTATTAAATTGGCAATCTGTTCATGAGGATAATAGTTACAAATTAGTTCCGAGAAGGGCCATGATTATAAACAGTTTAGAAATAAATAAACGACGGTGTTAGAAAAGCAACAAGCATAAGCTACTTTAAGCAATATGATAAAAATATTACATAATAAGATTATATAAAGTACTGTGTTGCAGCAGCGAACTTGAACACAAAAGATTATTATTTCGATATATTGCAGGTATAGCTATTTGAAAGAAATGGAATAGACGTGGGCATATTTTAGAATTGTTCATAAAGGCAATTCACCCCACGCAACTTTCATGCTTGGTGGTTCGTTATATTCAGAAAAATAAAGGTAAGAAGAGTGATGCCTACAAGGTTTTTATTTAGTATTTATAGAGGTCAATCAATGAAATGACCGTTCGTTGGAAAAATACTTGGAAAGGCTCGCTCGAGACTTACATATAACATATTCTTGAAATTCTTGAACGAATTCTTTGAAATTCGTGTACGTCAGAAACAAATTAATGTCGTTTGTTTTACGATAATAGAAAATTTCGTCAGAAATAGAAATGAAAAGGGCGACAATAATCTTCAAAGACGTGAGGTTTCCTAAATTCACGTCTATCTGATAGTGGGAAATCCAGTGTTGTGTTTTTTATATAACATAACTCACATTCAAAAGGTTTCAAAAGGTGTTGTACTTAGGGCATACCTAATGTGATAGGAAAGGCTTATGTAAGTAAAAAATCAATGCCTCAATTAAGAAAAAAAAAATCGCATCTCTTTATAGTTTCTGCTTATATAATTATATCAGAATTAATCAGAAACCATAAGAGTTCTGATAATGTTCATCACATCACATGACAATGTGACAATACGAACTACTGGGAATACACCATTTACAGAAGGACAGTCCCAATATTAATGCATTAAAAAAAAACTTTCGGTCTCAAAACCCAGGGTTATATTTTATTCATGTCGGAATTATTTATTGGACCAAAAATTGTCGTGGATTTGGCGAGACAATCTGTCCGTTTTCATTTGGCTTCGTCCGCCACCTACGTCCTGAACCGGGAAGAAAAAATGCCGAATTTATGAAATTCACGGACATCCCTCGGGACAACAAGATTTATTGTTGTTGTTTAGTTTCACGCGCGAGTACTGTCTTTTAGGTTGCGGATTTTAGTTTGCTAAAATATAATATTTAATTAAATATCTAATAAATATCTTACTGACTAAGGAATAAATACATTTAATTTCATTTTATTTTTGCTAACCAGTTTGTTTTATAAAAATAAATGACTTTTGGCGCATTTAAACACAAGAAAAACGTGCAGGCCACTTAATATGCAAGGGGACTACTCATCAGTTATTAAAACACAAGAAAAATAAAAATGGAAGCCAGGCGCTGCCAACTAAAGAAAATATAAGGCAAGAGGGACAAAGGGAAATTAGGGGAACGGGCTCTGGCATCCCTTACTATTTATTGCATCGTAACACAAAAGCACAATTTCACTGTTAGTGTCCTGAACTGAACAGGGATACGCCAAATGGCTGCAGAATCTAGTGTAGTCTACTCGAATTATATTGATTATGTAATAAGCCCTTTAAATTATATTAAACATAATAAGTATTGAAATGTACAAAGCAAACAGCGGTTTTGTATACCAACATGTGTTTAATAGGTTGTTGTAATGATGAATTTTAAGAGACGTTAATTGAACTGGTTTTTAATGGATACAATGCATACGCTCATCGGTTTGCAATGCAATTAAGCGAGTAGTGTGTTGTGCTGTATTTACATACAAGAGCTGCGCTGTTGGGGCCTTTGAGTAGGACAGAATTAATCTCCCCTGATGGACACTACATACGACACAGCCAGAGATTAAACCGCTGCGTAAACAACGAATTTGTAACGGACATGCAAACGGCCTTCGGAATAAATACGAACAGAACTGTATACTTTTAAACTAAGAAATAAATATTAATAATAAGTCTGTAAGTGTAGGTATTGTATGTATGTATGTATGTATGTTCCTCCGTAACTCTTAAACGAATTAACTGATTTTCATGATACTTGGTAGATAAACATTTAGACGTACAGGACACGGGATAGGCTACTTTTTTTCTTTTTCAACGCGGACGAAGTCGCGAGCGCCAGCTAGTTCTAAATAATTCTCAGCACATGGAGGATGCAACTACTGTTACCTTTTGCAAATACTGTGAACTTCTAAAGTTGACGTCTCGTTTCGTCATTTTCATGGGCCTTGATTTTGTTTTGGGTTTCTAATTGAAGATCAACCTATTTTTATTTTAAAGGCACCGCATAATTAATACTAATTAATTTAATTGATACTATCGAAACAATTGAATTCTAATAAACACGAGATAACTCCGTTTGCAATAACAACTGTGTGAACTTAACGACGCAAAACACCTCGACAATAATGAACGTGCATATTTTACAGTGCGTGAGCCAGTTGGAAACTTTCAGATAGGGTAAATTTGCTCGTAAAACAGGTTGGGAAAGTTGTGGAGTTGGGGGTGATCACACTCTGGGGACAGTGTTGCCACAATGTTCGTCACAACCTTGCAGCGACAGCGTCGAACGAATTTAGAGGAAGCTGGGGGAGGATGTCTCAATATTAAAGTTAATTAGTTTTAGCCTTTGTTTAACCTTGAAATTGTGCTACATTTTTTCAAAGGCGACAGAAGCCTCACTTCCCAAAACAAATAGCATACATTCACTTATTTCAGCATATTCTTCTGTAAGAGTGGAGGTTCTGCTCTACCGCTAGTAAGGAATACAGGAAGGTAAAATAAGGTTATAATCATTGCATAAGGTACAAAAGTCGAAAAGAACAAAATGATACATGTACGGCAATGGACTATCTGGCAACCCTTATTCAACATTGAAAGGAAATGGGTCAGCTGCCTGTTACAAAAGTATTATAATTAGCTTTCAGTAATTTTTGTAATAAGAAATTACTAGGTTTTTGTTAAGCACTAAACTAAGCGAAAAAGAAAATAGTCTGCCTCTACCAATAGCACTGTAATTAATATAAGTCCTGCACAGAGTCTGTCTGTAACAACCTGGTAGATAAACAGATTAGACTAATGTGTCACAGTGAGTCGTGTGAGCATCAACAAATGACTTGATTTATTACACCTTATCACCATAGCGTTAAGGACCACTTTTGCCCACAAACGTATAACCGTACATTGTACTTACACAGCGAACGGACTAGGCAGCGGTTGGCTAATGGATTAGAGGTATTAATGGCGATGTTACATTGAAAGCAATCTGGATATTTGCCGGATAGTTTTTGAAAATAAGCCTACATTTTCATGCAATATTATTGGAGCGAGCGAAATTGTGGAAAATATATTTCACATGTTATCAATTCAAAGGGGAATTGCTGTATTTTCCGTCGATTGATACGGTTTTACATATAACTTTCAACATTGCTAAAATCAAAAGGGTTTCATACGTAGCATTAGATAGGCTGTATGTATGAGATACCACTGAACCTGGACCCGCTTCTAATGAGACCCTTTGAATATTCAGACGTCCGTTTATCGTTTTCCAATATTCGAATATATACCATATGTATACATTGTATAATTACCTTACCTATTACTGGCGACCTTACTTCGTGTCTAGGCAAGCGTAGCCCGAGTTTTGACAGCACATAAGTATAGGGACCTCGTTTGACGAGCAAATTGCGCGAGTGGCTATGATGCTTTCTTATAGCGTTCTGACTCGGGAATATCAGGTTCAATTCATGGCAGGGCAAATTTTGGAAATCAACTAAGTATTGGCAGGACACATTGCCTTTGGGAAGCCCACCTGAGGGCAGTTATCACCCCCTTACATAAACTACTGTCAAATAACAGCATGTATGCTGTGAAACATATTTTGTGAGCAGGCTCGTAGCATCCGGTTAAAGTCCGCCTGTAAATTTCGCTCACGAGGGTAATTCAGTTGCCAGATTTACCGTCAGAAACCGGTTAATTTAGACCACGGCGAACAGTGCGTTAGAGCGAGATGGAAAACAACACCTCTCCCTCGCACGGAGGGATGCAGGCACGCAGGATAAATATTCATAACAATAATAATGCACCAGTTTGGCTCCGCTCCCCGACGCGGGCCTAATAAAATCATTACCGAGTTCATGACGCCGTGAAAATTTCAACCTTATTAACATATAAATTCGGTTTAAATTTACGTCTCCGCTCACCTATCGCGTCTCTCCGACGCAGTAATATAAAAATGTAGGAAAATATTGTAATCAACTCTATTATGACTGTAATTTACATACTCTCGAGGATTTTCGGAGTTTAAACGGGATAAACAACATATTTTTGAAAATGCCAATTAGAAGGACTTAACAGCACATTCGAAATGTGGATTTAGTGTCATCAAGTGGGCCGTAAGCTTGCCTGCCAACATTTATAAGGTACATTATTCCTGATGGACATAGGGTATATATATATATTACCTATGTATACTGATTATCCTAATTGCACTCGGGCGAAGCCGAGTGCTTCAGTCTGGTAAAAAATAAATATGTACATTCCTTTCTCTCGATGTTGCATTATAAAAAAAATAATAAAGTGAATCAATTGAAACTTTTTTAGTTAATAAATTATTGTGTAATTTCGGTGTCGATCGGATTGGTTCATTAGCAGATAAAAGGGTTGAAAAGGGATCGACAAACATTAACTACTGCCCCGAAAAGGGATTTTATCTGAAAAAAGGTTTTTATGTATATTTCATGGTACCATTCGTCTCACACATACTATTAATTTTAAAGAGATTGATGTGCTTACTCAGATTTATATATTCGTTAGACCGCGAATTATATGACTAAAGGCTAAAGCCCTTTTTTATGAACTACTAGCTGGTCCCGCGACTTCATCTGTGTTGAAAGATAAGAAAATGTATGAGTGATATAGCGCCTGACATGTTTTATTGCTGTGACGACGGTGGCAATTTTTTATATTTTTAGATGATCCTCGAAAACAATACTTTTTTCCCGGGTAAAAGGTCTTTCCTGTATCCCTGACAAGGTCTGATTCGGTTCACAATAATCGGTTGAGTATTAGAATGAATGAATATATGAACAACTCACTCATAAAAAGACACAAGCAGACACTAAAAAACTACTTGGACGATTTTAAGAATTCTTTCACCTATAGAAAGCTACGGACGAAGTCGCGTGCAACAGCTAGTAACAAATGACCGTTTTAATTTTTATGTCTACCATTAAATTATCACGCATTAACCACACAAGACTACTTGAATTGAAACGCTGAACCTCGTTCAGGTTTGAATCCGTGTGTGACTGCATTTACATTCGCCAAAGCTTCCGTTTGATGCTGATGCACGCTCGTTACGAAGGCATTAGAGAGTGTTGGACAACATACCATCTTTTATTTATAGGACCTAAATAGATCAAAAGTTGAATTTCAAAGAAGCGAAAAAAAAATGATAAAGGGAATTATTCATTGCTATACGCGCTGTGTTAACTAACTGTGTAAGGGGGTCGAGGTGGAGGGGTACATTAAAATTTATCAACGCGACACGCCGACGTAAAGAAAATTATCGAGACATTGAAACATTTTAGTGGATAATAATATCTGAAACGAGCGAAAACACTCACCCAACTTTGAAGTGTTAATATCTGTAACAGAAATTACATGGAATTAGTTAGCTATTAACATTCAAGGGCATTAAATATGCGGTAGGGTAGGAACAAAAGTCGTTTTCTTACGTGAGTTAAATTTATGTTAAAAATGTACTCTATAGGAGTCAGAACATAGCGCTTGAGACTCCTTGATAGAGGTTGTAATATTAAATATTTCTTTTGTTATTTTATTCTTATAAGACATGATGGGCCGCCAAATTGAATCTCACTTCGAAATAATTTCGCTCGTAGACTTAGTACAAATTCACGTGTATGACTGTTTAGAATTGTTTTCTTCGCGTGTTATGGCATATGGACAGAGTCAACAAGAATATGCATCAACAGAGTCCAAAATAACACTAGATACGGATATCCAATAGAAAACTGAGGCGGTCTAAATAGACCAGGCAATCAGGTGAGCTGAAGTGCCTCTCGGTGTAGATCGCTACCGTTGCCTATTAACGATTAAGGATAACGAATTAGGAAGGTATAGGATAGGTTAATGAGCTTTAGCATCCCTTACTCACATGCGGACATTACACAACAATACACGTTGTTGTGTTTCGGCACAATTTATGTGACCGCAAAACTCAATGCGCCTTGCCACAACTGACATTATATCTATAGATGACACAGATAGATATAGATATCGATCTGTGTCATTTCTGACAGATGGGACCGACCACCGACAAGGGGTCTTGTCTTGGGAGCGGAGACCTCAAAAGTGTCTGGAGGTGAATGGATGCAAATAGGAATAAGGATAGGACCGAGTGTGGTGGCGATCAATTTAAAAGGCTTTTATCCAACAGTGGAGGCTTATGATGATGATAAAGATAATTTTGAAGATTAAAAAAAAAAGGACTAAACTGAATTTTACATATTAGTCTGCTACGCTATAATGAAACGTAGACTCTTCGTAGACGGTGGTGAGAGGGTGATACGTTATAATGCGTAGTCGTTACGGCGCGGCGCGGCGCGGCGCGGCGTCTCGAACGTGACTAAACATAATTTTAAAAAAGGCTGTCTGTTTTATACAATCCCACGTAGATTTAACTTATGCACCTTATATGTTACATACAGGCGGTAATTACTTGTGCGTTTCGTATGGTTTTCAAATATTGTATATGTCGCAGGGTTGAAGTAAACGCCGTAATAGTACAAAATTACTAGTGACATCTTCTGGGTGAGCTCGTTCCATCTTAGGCCTCACACACAGTCATGCTGCACAGTTGGTTGTTGGCTAAGAGCAAACCCATCTCTAATAAAAAAAAAATCACTTGGACTTCAGTCAATTTTTTGATGAATTTAATGAAATTTTGTAGGAAAATGAATAATAATTTTAATTAATAAGAAATTATTATTATTATAAAATAATAAAAAACACTATTATGCTTTTATTGAAATGTTATAAAACCTCAATTTTCGTTACGTTCAGAAGTCACTTTTCATAGAAAATAAACGAATTTAATGAACAGGTACCATGGAAACGTTACCCGAACGTATTGACGTTATACATTTTTTATTCATAATTGTACCTAAATAAAGAAGGATATTTTGGGAACGAAGCGAGGGTTGTTCACTTCTGTAATCCGTTAACCCCGAATAAAAATAATAATTTCTAAAAACCTTTAGGCAATAATACTCTATTTCTCTCGTTATATATTTTCCGTTTAGGCATTTTTGTTTAAATACACTTTCGTTTAAATTAAAAGGAAAAAAAATGCCCTAATTTTTCAATAAAATAAATTAATAAAATTCTCCTTACAATATGAAGCGCTACGAAACGCGCGTCTACGACGTAGACCTCCGTAGACCTTATCAACGTGAAAAATATTAAAACCAAAATTTCTTACAAATGAACGCTTATTTTTTGTCAACATTTTTCCGCAGTTAGTCGAGCGTTGAAATTTTTATCGAAACAAAAGAATGTCGCAATATAAAAATACAATTAAATACTCGGGCAACAACAATTCGCATTCACACTTAATATATAATATAACAACATAAACTTGTTTAATAGCAACGTAGAACTTTTTTTTTTTACTTTAAAATATTTCTCAGTTTACTTAAAAAATAAAACACCACCCACACCCTACGCACGTGCAAAGAACTAAAGAACTGTATTTCATTCGCTTTGAATATTATGCAATTTAGCTGTCATAAAAAGAGCGTTGCTGTCCGAGATGTAACATTTAACTTTGTTCAGAAACAAAGGCAAACTTCTAGCTCGTGTTTTACTTCAGACTCGAATACTTACTGAAGAAAATTTCGCTGTTATAACATTAGCTATTTATTATTAACTAATATAACGTATTATAGAAATTTATGAACTTAACGTATGTATTCTATAATACATACGTTGAATTTGATGCTCTAAAATAAACATTTATTACTTATATGTAACATTTATTAGTTTTTATGAAATTATATTATTTCATTTTTAAATTTCATGAGGAAAAATAGAAACCGATAAACATAAATTACGAATTCAAAAATCTATCGTTTAAAATCGTCGGTTTAAAGTTTTTTTTAAACTATCAAAGCCCTTTGCCGAGAGCTTTTCAGTCTTGTTTGTGGGTTTGCGGGTTTATTCAGAACCGATTGAATTTGATTACGCAGTTGATTTGAGGTTCGTTTGACGGCTGGCGGAAATAAAATATTCAATTCGACCCAGACCGACCAGAACAATATTTCTCTTATTGTTAATTTGACTCCTGCACTACAAGCTACGTTTACTGCATAGGCTACCTTAATAATTCGCTGCTATTACAAATCGATCTCCATTAATAATATTTAACAAATTCTAACTAACTCTGTTACGCTTTTACACCTTTAAACTACTCAAAAGATCATCATGAAATTTTCTATGTACACGTTGTCAGACATACAAAAAAATGCATTATTTGGAAAAAAGGGACCTTTCATTTTGAAAAAAGTAGGTACTGTTCTCGAAGGTTTATTTATTATTTAAAAATCAATGCCTATAAATATGAGAAATCAAGATTGATTAAATTAAAATTCAACTCTTAACTCTTGAAAAAGGGGCGCGGGAAAAGTCGCGGGCAAAACTATTTAAAAATAAGCTTGAAATCGACCATTGGTGCCATAGAAGGTCACTCTCGATACACCTTCACACCATAAACTCTTATTAAAAGTCTCATTCGAAACTAACTTCAACTTTCATGACATACTAAAAATTTTATTACTATAACGATTTCAAACGAGTGTTTAACTTAAAAAAAAAAGGCGTATAAAAGACACTTAGCATAAATACATCCATCATAAAAGCGTCGACTTTTACGAGAGCCTCATAGTTTTGTAATAAACCTTAGGATGACTATACACTAACATTAACGTTGTTAAGAGCTATTCAAAGTCTGAAGCGAGCCACACAATGACGAAGCTTCCCTGAGCAGAATCGATAATTTGGAACAATACAAAGCAGAGTCACGATTTGTGTACGGATTACGGAGCCCACTTGTGTTGTGAGTGAAGTCAGACAAGGAATTTAAACATTCATTTAGTTGAATCTTATTTTATGCGAAAGGTAACAAATGTAATTTTTTTAAAAAACATAATTCCTTTTTATTTATTTATTTACAACAACACACAAGGTACCTACATCAGGAGTTAATCAGGAGTACATACAGGAGTAAATCCTAATTCGATGTATCAGTTCCCAATCGAAGTGTTATAAAAATTATTATTATTAAGGTTAAATTAATTACACTACACAAATTATAAAAATTACATACATATTAATTTATCCGCACTGTACTTAGATTAAAATTTTAATCCGTATAATATTACTCCAAGAAGCCATTAGCTTTATTTAGTGATATTATTAGTATGATTCTGATCTCTGACTACAAGGAATTGATGTTCGTGAAATAATAGAAGAAATGTCTCTGTAGCAGGTGAGGTACACACATGTACACTTCTAGAAAATTATCATAATGATTCTAATATTTTAATTTCACTAGTGATTTCTCTTAGTGACATTTTTTTTCTGTAAATTATAAACACAACCCTCCTCGTTTTGAAGTTTTTCCATTATTCCATTCCATTCCATTAGTGAAAATTGTATCGTATGTCGGGTTAGATTTGACAGAGGTGGTGAGCGACTTAATATAATATAATTATAAGTAATACAGAGCTAAGTATACCTTGAAGCAAAACCACAAGCACTGCTGGTTCAGACAATTGTAAAGTTGACACTCGAGACGCGCAGATGTTAGCATAACTTAACTAAACAGTTACTAACACTGCGCTGCGCTCGATATTATTGAGTCAAATACATGTTTAATCAAGACAACACTGTTACTAAGGCCTGTTATTCAATTTTATTATTTTTATTTTACATTGTCTGCTAAATTATTAAATTACAACGTTTAATTTAAATTGTCGTATTTTTTTTTTGTTTTTTGTTTTTGTTCAATTTAAATTTACATTTTTAAGAAGCAATTCAGTAAGTATACTCTTTTACAAATAAACATATTTCCAAAATAAATAATCAAGTCAGAGTTGGGAATTTAGATTCTTTGAAGATTGTATATTATGTACTTAAAGACTTCTGAATTGGCGTTCACGTCTTATTTCAATATAAAAATATAATTCTTTCTTTTTTTGCTTTCCAAATTATTTTTCAATTTTGCACATTCGCACGATAAATTTGATATGACACGTTTATAAGGGAGATATTTACTGCAGTGATGGGCTTCGACAAGAAGATTGAATTGAATAAGATTCATTGCAAATTGTTAGCTGGCGGCGCCACATGTCTAGACTACAGAATGCTGCGAGCCATTCACCTTGAAAAGCTTCCAAGACGTGCCAAATGTTAAACGCAACTCTGCTCCAAGAAGCCCGTCTTGACAAAATTATAAACTTTTAAATGTCCTTTAAACTTTTAAACACAGTTTTAGCCACAACTGTAAAGTAATAAGTGTAAACATTCATCTTCTTTGCGTTTCGTTAAGTATAAGTAGCTGTATGACATGGAAAATGCGATCAACGAGGAAAGTTCGTGTATTTATTATATATCTCTATTTATAAGAATATATAAAAATTACGTATCACGTTGTTTGAGGCCAATGAACTCCTAAACTACTGAACCGATTTTGATAAAACTTTTTAACTATATACAATTTGGTCCAACTTAAAAGATAGAATAGTTTTTATTTTGAAACCAGGCGAAGCCGGGAAGCGTTTTTTTTAACCCGGGAACGGGTCGCTCGTAAACAACTAATATTATAAAAGCGAAATTGTCATCAGTATATTCTGAGAGTTATACAGAACAGACGGTTAAATATTCTTAGAGGCACGTTTTCCACATACATCTTTAAGGGTGGCACGAGGGAAGCACAAGTCTAGACTCAGCTAACTTATACTTAATGGAATTCCTCTAGAACTGCATGCATTTAACAAAATTAAAATTTATACCGACCGACATCATAATAAATTTCGCGAAAACTAACAAGGGGATACTAGTATATGTATATTTTCAAAAACAATGGCTAATTCGATCCCCACGAGTGATTCATAATTCATCCGTTGTCAGTTTAGGGGTCCGCTGCACCCAACCAAAGGGTTCCCCGTGCCACACAGCCAGTGACTAATGGCAAACACTTTTTTGTCGACGGAATACATAATGGATAGGTGTGCTTTTTTATCTCCTTTAGGTTCTTTTGACGTGATTGAATAGCGGAAATAAAAATATAAGGCACAACGAAAAACATGCAAATATATGCATGGAAATATCGAATGCTAGCTGTTGCACGCGACTTTGTCCGCGTAACTTAACAAAATATAGCCTATGTCACTCGCTGACAATGTTGTTGAGTTTATTCGATACAAACAAAAATTAAATCTCTCTTTATAATATTAGTATAGATAGATTGATAATTTACTATCTCCAACTCCTGTAATTTTTTTGTTAGATTTCCATAGACTATAGCGCGTGCTATAGACTATATAGAACAGTCTATAGCTTAATGTTAATTGAGGAGACTTGAAATGTCTTCGTAGAATGCTAGCCTGTATTTCTAATCCACATACCATTAGAGATTCAGTCATATTAGGCGGTGGACGCAAGACTGGCATTCAAATCTGCATCTGCATCTTTATAATGAACTTAGAATAAAATATTTATACGGGGAAAATAAATTGTCCAATGAATAGAGGGTGAATTTTTCCAATGCATTCAATTAAGCCTCGGTTCAAGTTTCCCTCGGCAAACTCGAACGAAATTAATGAGTCAACACAACAGGGAGAGTCGGATCAACAAGCACTGTTATTCCCCGATGCGAATTCATAAATCATGCACAACAAATAGTTAGGGATCGATTCGTAACCCACTTTGATCCTAAGTCTGAGACAAAAATTGAAAAAAATAAGCATTAATGCAATAATACGAATAATTGTTTTTTGTTTTTATGCTAAGATAGGCAGACAGGCAAACGGACCACTTCATGACAGGTGCCTAATACACAAGCAACGGTGCTGGAACCCCTTGTTCCCCGTACATAACCAACTTTACATAACCACAGAATTGGGAGAGGACAAATCCTACTCCAAAACCAAACTAAGTTTTAAGTGCAAACTAATCGGCGGCTCGAACTCATCGGTGCCTGTAGCTGAAATTCATTCGTTCAATAGCTGAAATTGGAAGAGCAGTCGACTGAAATGCACAATCATTCATACCAAAACAAAAATCATAAACAGATCCTTGGGCGTATTTTTGACAAAACTACTGCATACATCTATTTCGTGTAAAGTTATTTGAACTCTTGAATAACTAATCAATGTTTGTATGCAAAGTATTTTGGAGTTTTTGTACACTAGAGTAACCTATTCACCATCAAGTTGCATCAAAACTTGTATTAAAATGTGGATTAAAATGTGGATTTTACAACTTTTTCAACTTTTTTTTTGTACTTTGCAGGAATCTAGTTAATGACAAATCGGTATCATGCTTACTTTTGTAAATTAAACATAATCATTCTACGTTTATCACCTTAACAGAGGGTTAGAATTTAATACAATTAATGTTAAATTTAAGAACCTTTTCTGTACTTAACAGAACAAGCCACTAAAGTTTCATATCACATTCAGATGAGTAATACTGGAACCCATACAGGGCAAACAACAATTTCTGATGACGCAAAATACTCTAAATGTAAATTTAAACATAACCTATCAAATTTTCAAGTCTCTCACATCAAAATTAACATGGCAGAGAGGAATTTTCAACTTTTTGATATACCACTTTAACGAGTACATTTGGCGTGGTCGTCGTCAAATATCTGCGAACAACGAATGCACACCGTCCTCCGCCTGGAGGTATGTGGAACGGGGGTCGATCATTTACAGAGTGCGGGTCGCAGTACATGTGTAATTATTTCTAGAACCCTCCGTTGAAGCGGGGACATAGATGTAACATGTCTCGCGGCTGTTATTTGATAGCTACCACCTTTATCCTGTTTCCCCTGTGTCTTATGATATCTACATAATATCTAAATGTAAAAAGAAATATATACTATTTTATTACGAAAAAAATATACATAATATACTATATGTCGTATTTGAGCTGTATAATTTCTGAACTAAAGGTAAGGTTGTTGTTTTTATGTTAGTTAATTTAAAAAAAGCTATTAAGATCAGTCGCAATCTACAAAGTATAATTCAAAAATGCAGACGACAGTAGGAGTAGTAGGTGGCATATAAAATAGCAAAACACCGGGAACACGATACTCAATGTATGTACACTTCGGACTTCGTCGTCTATTAGACGTTGGATAATCCAAATTAAACCTGGATAAACCTGGATTTACTTTAATTTATTTGCAAACCTACATAGTCAATGCTTATTTTTTTTTTACTGACAACAAAAACATAGTACTTTTTGCTGCTTTCTTACTAACCAAATGTTTTATCTATACCAATATATAAAGCTGAATAAGAGTTTGTTCGTTTGTTTGGTTGTACGCGCTAATCTCAGGAACTACTGGGTCGAATTGAAAAATTATTTCTGTAATGGATAGCCAATTTATCGAGGAAGGCTATAGGCCTTAGAGAACGCGGACGAAGTCGCGGGCACCGCGGCTAGTAAGTAAATAAATGATACCAGACTAAACTAGTGAAGGCCTTCGGGCGTTTGGAATTATAACGGCGATAAAGCGAAGCGATGTTTCATGCATCCCCCGCGGTTGCGGTGGCGGTAACGGTATGTATAGGGATCTCGGCGAGTAGCTCCACTAATTTCACGTCAACAAATCCCTCACCGGCTCACCCTTCCCTCACGAGTCGGCCTCTCAAAGGAGCGCCTATGCTCTCTCCCCAAACGTACACACCTCATTGCGCATCAGCTTACCTTAGCTATTTTTGGAGGCCTTTACTTATCGTGCACGTTAAAAACTATACTGGCTACACAGTCAAATTTAATATAGTATATCATCTTGATATATTATTATTATTATTCACTATAGATTATATGATAGACTTATAGACAATTTAGTTCATTACATACCTACTAGCGACCCCGGCTTCGTAGGGATGCAAAAAAGCATATAGCCAGATTGGTCAACCCCATTTTCGAGTTTTGCTTTTAGCAACCATCGAAGAAATATTTGCAAATACTTAGCACATTTAGCGATACATAAGTTATTTTATATATTTTATTATATCTTCAGATATTATGTAATGAATATTAAACGTTGTCAATTTGCGACTTCCAATCACTTTACTGACATGTTAAACTCTCGAGAGATTTCAGATGTATTAGAGTGATGTCTCATCGATCAAAACAGAGGAGAGAGTCGGCCGAGACGGGACCGTCCTCGAGAGGACAATGTCTTGCGGCGTTCCACAAGGGTCGGTCCTAGGACCGCTCCTGTGGAACATTGGATTTGACTGGGCGCTGAGAGGCGCCCTCCCACCGGACGTACACGTCGTCTGCTACGCCGACGACACATTGGTCGTTGCGTGTGCAGACGACTATAAGGATGTGTCGAGCTTGGCCACGGTGAGCGTCGCTCTTGTGGCCAAGCGCATTGAGTTGTTGGGCTTGCGGGTGGCACCCGAAAAATCCGAGGCCATGCTTTTCCATGGTCCACGGAAGGGTCCACCGCAGCAAGCTAGCATCAAGGTCGGGAACGTGGATGTCGGTGTCGGAGTGCACATGCGCTACCTGGGGCTCACCTTGGACTCCAGGTGGCGATTCTATGAGCACTTCCGGCGGCTATGCCCTAAACTGATGGCGGCCACCTCGGCGTTGGGTAGCCTCCTCCCTAATCTGGGCGGACCGAGTATTGGCTGCCGCCGTCTTTTCACGGGGGTGGTGCGCTCCATGGCGCTTTACGGCGCGCCTGTGTGGGCGGACGCCCTGACTCGCCGCAACGTCACGCTCCTGAGAAGACCTCAGCGAGTGATGGCGAACAGGGTGATACGCGGATACCGCACGATCTCGTGTGACGCCGCGTGCGTTTTGGCGGGAACTCCCCCGTGGGAACTGGAGGCCGAGGTTCTGTCCTCGGTCTACGAAAGTCGAGCGGCAGCTCGCAGTCGGGGCGTTGCTGGTCCCCTGCCGGAGGAAGTGCGCCGCACGGCGCAAAGAGTTGCAATGGCTCGGTGGGCTGAGAAGCTCGCTGAACCTATCGCCGGCGCTCACACCATCCGGGCTATTAGGCCCGTCCTGGAGCAGTGGTGCCGACGCAGGAAGGGCGTGATTACGTTCAGACTTGCACAGATTCTGTCGGGGCATGGTTGCTTCGGCAGGTATCTGTGCAACATTGCTAGAAGAGAGGCAACGCCTTCTTGCCACCACTGCGGTAGCCCGGAGGATACCTCCCAGCATACGCTGGCAGAATGTCCGGCATGGGACCAGCAGCGGAGGCACCTACTCTCCGCTGTCGGAGGAGACCTCTCGCTGCCGGCCGTGGTTCTGTCCATGGTCGGCAGCAAGGAGGCCTGGCAGGCCGTGATCTCCTTCAGCGAGGAAGTCCTCTCGCTGAAGGAGGCGGCGGAGCGGGCGAGGGAGGATGCCGCCCCCGTTAACGACATCCGCCGAAAACGAACCGGGAGGCGGAGGAGGCTATATGGCCGACTCCAAGCACCCGCATGATCAGCCGGAGGGTGAGCGGATATGGGGATCTGCTCACCTACCAACCCGGCCCTGGGGAAAGACGTGTCTGTGTTCCGGCACGTCTTCCCACACTTGCCATCCGGGGAGGAGGGATCCTACCATCCTCCTCCTACCGATGAACCCTAGAGGCGCCCGGTTTGGGTTAACGCAGGCGGGAGAGCAGGACGAAATGCTCGCGCTGACACCTCTCTCCCGCCGCACGTGCGTGCGTGGCAAAGGAACACCGTAGGGTTTTAGCGGGTAGAAATCCCGCATATCCTGCCAGCACCCCATTGCTGGCAGTGAATCAGGATCGCTGATTTCCCTACGTTAAAAAAAAAAAAAAAAAAAAAAAAAGGGTCCAGTGTCTTTATGTTAGCTCATACAACAACACACAAAACACTATCAATCACATCTCAAACTAGTAGAATGAAATTTATAAATTTTATTCATTCCATACTTCGACTTGTTTATTTTTCGAGAGAGCTTTTATCGAGACGTAAGTCTCAATCGATCCTTCACTCGATTTAGTTTAGTTAATTGCCAAGTTATCTAATTGAAACTAGTGCCAACGTCTATATTCATTCCAATAACCTTAACGTTATTAACGGTTTCAGATTACCACAGCATATATATTGATATCAGTAATTGATATTATTAGTTTTTACTATTTCATGAAAAAACAATACCAAAACGGATTTTGGTAAAACTTTATAGCAATATACATAGTTTATACATCATAGGCTATAATGTATGAAGGCAGGGACAAAATTAGATAGGCCTCTATCGCGAGAATCTGTGAGAAGTGGACAAAAGTTTTAAAATCTTTCAAAATCGTCAAATTATTATATACTTGTAAAATATGGGCCACATTTACATTTTTAACATCTAAATATAATTTCTCAGGCGTTTTTCGGCTACAGACAGGATACCTAATGCTTAAAAACATTTTAGGATTCCAAGAAAAGTTTCCATTGTACAAAATACTTTAGAGGGCACGCTCAACTCGTGGTGGGGGAGATAAATCTTACTCTCAACTGTCAGTTTCCGTCTCAGAGAATGCGACGGAAAAATGCGCCACGATACGACTGTCATCGCTACCAAATGATTTATTGTAACGACGGATGTTATATACAGATAAGTTTTCACTTCTATTAATACGCGATACAATATAATAATCAAGACGTTGCGTTGTAACGACGAACCAAAACAAAAATTAAACATTGGTACTTCTTTACTAGACAGTGATAGTTGGCTAAACATATTTGTCTTTATATTTTTATTAATAAATTAGCTGCCGCCCGCGTAACTTTGTAAATTATATACCAAAAACCTTCCTCGAGAACCACTCTATCCGTTGGTGAAAACAGTATGAATATCGGTGCAGTATAATTTTTGAGTTTATCGCGAACATACAGACAGACGCGGTGGAGGACTTTGTTGTAAGGATTTATCATTAAAATTAAATATTGCAGATAGAAATTATCCGGTAGCATTTATATGTATGAATAAGGCAGCGCCTGTTGCATTGCTTGTCTTAAGTTAGTCTCTCTCTCTCTCTCTGTGTGTGTGTGTGTGAGCGTGTGCACGCGCGTGTGCGTATGCGTGCATGCGTGTGCGCGTGTATGTGCGAGCGCGTGTGTGTGCGTGCGCGTGTATGTGAGAGAGCGGGGTGTATGTGAAAGAGATACACGAGAAACTCTTACGCAAGAGACAGTGTTTTCACACAAATGTACATAAATAAAAATAACAATTTTACAAGTGAGGAAGCAATCTCCTCTAAGAAACCGAAGTAGTCCGAGCCCATCATCACGGTTAATGGGTTTTAAAGCGTTCCTCGTAAAACCGTAAACGGTACTCCGACTGCTAACGTGCCGCGTTAAGAGATGTTTCCGTTGCAATATATACTACTACGAATCAACCTACACTGCTATATTGAAATCTAGATTGATAATAGAAAAATAACTAGATTTTAAGGGACACCTCTGTTAACGCAAATTAACAAGATAATAAATTGATCTTAAATCGGAATCTTATTTTATAGTAATTTATATATTACAAAAACAATGCGCTGTTACAATCTTTGTTATTTTATTTATCTACTAGATGGTGCCCACGACTTAGTCCGCGATGAAAAAGAAAAAAGTAGCCTATCCTGTGTCCTGTGCGTCTAAATGTTTAAAAAACATACAGAAAAAACATCTAAAAATCGTCAATTTAGTTTCAGTATCAAGTATAGAGCCTATAAACACGATATCTCTGAAAACAACAGATTTATTATTAGTATTTAAATTAGTAGTAAATTATGATTATTTTTCAACGGGGCTTTACGAATCTTAATAAATTCAAAAATAACAAATAATATTAATTCAGCATTTGTAGACAGTGGCTGGCATGTGAAGTTTTTAATTTCTAAACGCTCACTTAGGCTGAATGTACTCTAAAAGCTAAGCTAACTTAATTTAACTTAGCTCGGATAATTGACCCATTTTTTCACACTTGGTTGTTCAGACTATGCAAACTTGCTCATACACAAGTATGAAAATCTGCATCGGTTAGGCGATATAAGTTAAACAAGTCTGCAAGTTAACAAGTTAACAAGGTCTGCAATCTGCATCCTGATATGATTTTTCTTGAAAATAGGCCCAAAAAGTTTTACGTAAAAAGTCCTAATAGTGTATCTCTTAATTAATAATATTTAGTCCAATAGTAACACGCAATACGGTCATTAGATGATTACCTAACAAAGGTGTTTATGTGGGTCAAAAAAACATCAAATTAAAGAAACCGCACGAAAAAACTTGCTACGTCGACGCGCGACGCCCCGCTCGCGAAGTTCCCACGTAAAGTCGTAGAGTTCGTAGCAAAGTGCTACGCAGCGCTACGTGTCGCCGTAGCCACGTAGCGCTGCGAAACTTTGTACAAACTCGCCCTCAACTCGTCCGTGTGGAAAATACAAACGGTACTCGTTCTACGAGATTAAATGGCGGAGAAAAATAAATTTATTGCTAGTTTAAAAACTGATTCTAAACTCTTACTTGGGAGTTCCAATTGAACTTTTGAATGTATGATGGATGGACTATATGCTTGCTTACCTGTAAAGAAGAACACAATATGCATTAATAACAAATTATATGTCCGAAAATTCTTCACTTACATTTATTAATTGAAATATTTACATTGTTGTAATGATTAGTATAACTCTTAGACTGGTAGCACCCTCGGCTCGATACTTAATCGAGTTGAAACAGTTAATCGGATTTCAGCGTATCGGATTAACACTAGTATAGATCTATAAGCAGTCATAAGACTATTGTTAGCGATACAGAGGCGGATATCGTCTGAAAAGCTCAGCAATTTATTGATTCCATTTTAGTCATATATAACAAATTTTATACATACAGTGAATATAATAATGTTTAATATATAATATTACTAGCTGCTGCCCGCGACTTCGCCCGCGTATAAAAAAATAGATAAAAACCTATCTCAGACCTACCAAGTGTGCCATAAAATTTCATCAAAATCGGTTATTTAAGCCGTTTCGGAGGAGTATGGCAACTAACACTGTGACACAAGAATTTTAAATATTAGATAATGCGGTAAAAGTAGTGCAGTTATATCTAATTTATTAAGATGCCAGCAACCTGTGCAATTTTTTACTACAAATTGTATTACACAAACCTCTCTCGTTTATCGCTTTTTCCATTAGTTAAAACCATATTAAAATCCGTTAGCAGGGTTTAGTTAGAAGTTAGCAGAGAAAAACAGACAGCAATTTCGTTTTATTATATAGAATATAGATAGAAAGGTATAGAATATAAGATACCTTATTGTCGATAGTGAGTGTATATTGTTTGTAAATATTCAGTATTCACAATAAATTATTATTTTATATAAGGTATTTTATGTAATACACTATACAAATAGTATCATTGAAATATTCATCCAAACTATAGAATTTACCGTTAACCTATCCTTCAGCCTTCCCTTAAAATAGAATGCCCACTGGGGACTTGATATGTTTTGGTAAATAAATTGATCACTACGCATGTCACCTAAGCTATGTTTCATTTATATTGACTTGTTTATAAAAAGAATTAAGCAATTAAATTCAAAGCTTTTACCGTAATCTATATTTGACTATTGATTGTGCCGACTTGAAATTAAACTAAGTCGTTGTTAAGTAACTTGAATAAGTAAAGGTCCAACATTTGACATCAATCAATACTAATAATAAAGTATTGTATGTATGTATGTATGTTCCTCCATAACTTTTAAACGAATTAACTGATTTTCGTGAAACTTGGTAGATAAACATTTAGACGTACAGGACACAGGATGGACTACTTTTTTCTTTTTCAACGCGGACGAAGTCGCGGGCGCCAGCTAGTACATAAATATATATTTAACCGTGGTAACAGTATAACATGATGGTTATCATGTTACATTACTATCACGTGGGCTTCGGGAAAAATGTTACAAACGCCACTGTTAAAACAGGACACACGTATTGAATTTAAACTAGGGCTTATTTCCCCGGAGTATCCAGCCATCCTATTTCATGGCTCAAAGAATTCCTTATTTATTTATAACGTAGCTGCAAAATACTAGTCTGCATTTTAGGTAAACTTGGGAAAGAGCAGCAGTACAAGCAAGTACAAGCAAGTAATCTCAGATTTAACAGTTTCCCTGAATAGGATGTACAATATCTTCACAATACATTTATGAAAACTTAATGTACATTACGTAACTTAATGTATGATTTAAGATAAATTTAGACGCATCGTCCAAATACATCACAATGCACCTAATACGCTTTAATACGCTTTCACGCCTTAGCGACTCAATAAAAAATGTACTAGGGACGCGGACGAAATCGCGGGCAAAAGCTAGTAGACACCAAATAAATCAGTATATCCTGATTGAATTGGACCACTTATAAAAATTCTTATAAAAATGTTCTTCAAATGTGTATAATGAAATAATAATACAAAAAGCAATTTAACATAACTTAAAATACACGATAAACAAAACAAAAATGTTCCTGTCACAACACCGGGAGGGATTAATTCCTCTGCGTGTCGCAATATCATTAAAATCGCAAACATTGTTAAACCGCGACTTTTAACTATCGATCATGGGCGACAAGCGACGGCTATCCGAGCGCTCCATTAATTAGCCTGAAGCCTCGACTACTCCATCACAATCAAATCGGATCCGACTTGACAGTACACTCGTGGTCAAAAGCTTTAAAAAGAGAACTAGTCAACCACCCCCGACTAGATACCCCCCACTTGTGCAAACGTAGTGCAATTTGGAAAGCAATGGTGGTGGCTAAAAATATCACCCATCTATATTATGAATGTATCTTTGTTTCATTCAAACCCGAAAAAGGTATTTAAATTTTAAACTCTGAATCTAAACCATCCAGGAAAAAATCGTCAGAAGCTGTTTGTCTCATAAAAAAACGGTTTAGTACATTTTGTCCCTTTTTTATGAACCAATTTAAAAAATTGACAAATTCTGTCAATAAAACTCTAAAAATCAATAAATAATCTAAGAGTAGTTTTTTCTTAATCAAACCTGACAAATAAAAAATGCACATTGAAAGAAAGATTCAATACTTAATTTTACCTAAGTAAAAGTAACTACAACTTATTGAACAAACTGTACGGCAACAATGACACGTGATTGATTCTAAGTTAACAAGTTTAATTGGATGTTATGCAAACGCGTCGTTGAAGGCACTATTAATCATTAGGCGCTGTTTGTAAGTTACAACGCCAAGAAGGCAATTTAATACTATATTGAAGAGTTTCAGAATAAACTTAACACCATAATAATTTAAGTTAAAAACTAACCTGTTATACCTATTAACCTGTTAACTGTTATACCTATTTTGTAAAACGTGTAAAAACATATACAAGCAGGAAGTCATTAAAGCCTTCTTTGTCACCTGCCCTTTGAACACGTCGACACACACAACTACGACAAAATAAATATTGACCACCATTTAACGAGTTACGGCGACGGCGTAGCGGCTACGGCGTAGCTTTGTAGCGTGCTACGAGAGAGTGTCCGCCATTTGTTAGCATTAGAGGTGGTGGGGATCTTTACTTAATGAATGAACCATCATTACTTTACAATAATTTGCACAAATCTACGGGTTTTTTTCAACGTTTTAAAATATACTACATAAAAGTAGAAAGAGACCGCGGATTTTGTAACTTTGTTTAATTTGGACGCATACGGAAACACGCAGCTATTTGAAATTCGACTGCTGGTTAAAAAAAGCTATTTAGCTTTTTTATATTATTAAGGGTAGCAGACAGACTGACGTCCACTTGATGGTCGGTGGCTACCGTCGCCTAAGGACACCAGCAACATCACAGGGGTTATATATATGCTCCTCAGAAGGCAGCTAGTTCCAATGTTCGGCACCTTATCCCAATAATGCGGATGAATTCCGCATATACATGTATGGCGCGCAGTATGGTTGTTTAGATATTAATTTGAACAACTCACCATTTCACCCCACTATACAGCCGGTATTATATTAATATATTCCTTGTAAGATCAAGCAATGCTAACACGATAACAACACTTAGATTTAATGGGAAATATGACATTGTATTTGTAAAGAAAGATATGTCTCTGTGATATGGGAAGTGGGAACGCATTAACGAAACACCATACTGTATCGAGTAACCGCATAGCAACAGGGCCGTGCGTGATGTCTGCCTCTATTTGTCGCGCAACCCCCTCCCCTTCACTCTTTACTGAACTGCCTATAAATAAACTTATTATGAGAGCACATCGAACTCACAACTGTGAACCTTATGTGAACCAGAACAGAGTTTAAGCACTGAAACGTGGTCTCTAACTATGGACCTCGCAAGAAAGCTCAACGTAGCTCAACGAGCTAAGGAGATGTCTAGGCTCGGGGTTACACTGCGAGATCGAATCAGGAATGAGGAGATCCATAGAATAACGAAAGTTAACGAAATAAGCTGGCGGATCAGCAAGTTGAAGTGTTCGTATGGAGATTAACTAAATGATTTTAATCGCTTTGGGTTATGTTCACATTTAGCTCATAACAATGGTCATAAACGAAGCCATCTCTAGAGTGCGACTTAATACACAAGTGATAAAAATTCAAATAAAGCCACAGATACGATTCAGCTCTGAGATATGAGTGTAATTTATTTTATGCCAGGCGCTGATACAAACGCGCGCCAACAAAGCGGGCCGCTCCACAATGTTGGCAGACAATCGCAAAATAGCGAGAATAATACAAAAACAAGGAAATCAATTCTTTGAAGAATACGACGCCACGGTACATATATTGCAGGTATAACAAACTTTCAATAGGGCTGCCGTTCTGCTGAAATAATCTGAACATATTATGGAGTGTTCTTCTACACTCCATAAAATGTACGCACGCACTTACCCTCTTTCTTTTATCTTCCTTTTTTTATTTTTGATTGCTATTCCCAAAGTGAAAAAACCCTATCAAAATCTGTTGGATGGTTTAGAAGAAGTAATATCGGAGAAACAAGGCATAGCCGCGTCTGTCTGTTCTTCAATTTATAACATGTAGTAATGTTAGTTACGGAAACATTTCATTTTTTGTAACTATGTGTATTGTACTACTTCGTAACAATAAATGTTTTTGATCGGTTAAAAAACCGTGTTAAAGAGGAAAACTGAAAATACAGCTGAAAAGAAAAATTCGCCAGCTTCGGCTCATACCCTAACCTCAAAGCGATGGCATAATTTACAGTTGCATGCCTAACAAAAGGGTTGAAAACAGGGGTACTTATGTTTGTGTGTGAGTTTGTGTTGTGTGTGCAAGTGAAGGGTGGAATGACACGTTAAACGAGGTTAATGGCACAACCGTGTCAATTGGAAATCTGCGCGTACAGGGGTGGTTGTCAAGAGCTCGGCCATTAACTTCATATTTGACCATTTCATCATAAACGACTTGCATATTTCGTCATTATGATCTAATCACTCGTGGAGGTGTAGTTTTTTTATTTAATTACATGATAATCTCCTCTAAAAATTGGCCACATGTGTGCGCAAAATATGAGTGGCATTTTGATTAAGATTAATTAAGATTAGGATCCTAAATAAATATTTGGCATATAAACTTTCTGCCATTAATCAATCAATCAAAGTTGTTTTGCCTGCTTTTAAATGCCTTTGGTGACATAGGCAACCAGTTGTTTTAATCCTATCCTGTTCTTAGCTTCCATCCTCAATGCAATCGTAATTGTGAGGATTGAAACTTGCTCGGTCCATCTTGTCATCCACATTTCCAAGCACCACCAGCTCTCCTAATTATCCGGTTGCATTAAATGCGGGCTATGTGCCCAAAGTAAGTCAGGGTGGCAGGCAGGCCAGAGGTCTACTTGATGGTAGGTCGCTACCGTCGCTTAAGGATACAACTAACACCAATAGCCCATATTGTAGCTAGATGGAAACACCTAAGAAGGAAGATTGTTCCAAAGTTCGCGAGTCCGTAGGATAAAGTTTCAACTCATCCGGATTTATCCAAGTGATCATCTGCATTACTTGGATAAGTAATGGTTGTATATAGTTTGTAGAAAAAAAGCATCCACGCGAAGCCGGCGTCCAGTCGAGTTAAATAATTTTGTGAACCACCACAGAAAACTTACTGCTTGCAAAAGTCTAATTAATCCTAAGCGAACCGACTTCGAAAAAGTGTTCTAATGTTAACGATTTAAAGTTTACCATCAAACTAGACATCAAGTAAACTGGCCGAAAAATTCCATCCATGCGAAACCGAATGCGAGTCGTTAGTTATAAAATAAAATCGATATCCGCCTCTATCTGCATCTCCGCTAACATCTTCTAAACCACCTAACATATTTTAACACAGAGCGATAAACGAGGAAGGTTTATGTATATAATTTGTAGATAATAATTGCATCCTTGCGAAGCCGAGAGTGCGTGTAATAAAAATAAAGAAAGAAACTTATTTCGGAATCCGTTTAGGGAGTTCTACAATATTTTGACTGTTGATATTGCTAGTAATCATACAATAATAAATGAAACAAATAGCTTGGCGGCCATCAATAAAAAAAAAACACGTAACCGTTACGTTACGTAAAAACAATATCACACAGAAAAGTTATAAAACCTGTTACGACTGCAATACGGACGCCGGGCCGAAAGCGCCATCTATCGAACGGCCAATTTACAAAAATATCTCATACGATTGTCGCAAACTGTAACAACTCACCCGAACACCGAAAAATATAGTCAATTCAAATTATATCTGTCTCACTGAGGCTACACTAGAAAACTCACAGCGTCTTCGGAGCGCACCAAAGATTGATATGCGAGTAAATAAATGCACAGGAGAAGCACTCAATCGCCGAAGTTGGACAAAGACTAACCAGATTCCACGTGCAGAACGACCCGGCGGCGCGGGCGGACTGCCGCGTCGCTCCCCTCTGCGCCCCGGCCTGCGCGCCATAATCTAACCCCATTTCGAGTTTTTCCAAGACAAAGAGTAAGTCAAGTTCGCAGATAGGACACAGTGAAAAGACGTGGGAAAGTTACAAAATATAATTAGCACATTGCTCCGCCAGCTTTATTTGAAAAATAAAATTTTAAAGAGTAACTACTCCACATTCACCCAAAGGATTTTTTAACTCGGTTGAGCAAAAGTCTTTATCTCTTACATCCATCATCAGCATCTCAGCCGTAGGACGTCCACTGCTGGACATAAGAGCTCCCCCCATCATCATAAATAAAAATATTCCTTAATTCGCGCATAGATAATACGTTGTGATTTTTTATTGTAGGTAATAAAAAAAATGTAAATGTAAATACTAAATAAAATAAAATTATTCTGATGCGATGTTATTATTATCCTTTGTTTATCTGTATTAAACTTTTTCTTCTATTAAAAATTATATTTTTTCAACAATAAATTTTACAACTTGTTCCTGTCAAACAAATTATTCAAAAGATGTACATACGAAAATATTACCTCAGTTAAGTAAACACAAATTAAGTGTGAAAGAACACAAAATTGTCTACCCTATGCAATCTCTGTTCCGTTGCTTGAACACAGCTTGAACAAGTAACAGGCGCGTCCGGGGATATTTTCCAACGATTTTATTATAATAATGTGATTAATACGAGGCCTCTTCATCTTTTTTGGTGACAAAAAATAGAATATTCACACGAAAAATGATGAAAGCTACATTTAACGATTTTTGACAACAAACAAGAAACATTAACCATTCTAATGAAACTTTTTATGGTGTTGCAGATAATACCTAAGTTTGGTATCTAGAAAAATGATTGTCCTGGATTAATTAACATAAGCATAATATAGTTATCCCAATTCCCAATAATACAGTTATGTGGGAAATTAAAAAAACACTTTAATTTAGTACTTATCAACGGACGAAGAATTTAACTAATCATGGAACTGAGAGGGATGAAGGTTACTTATACTTTTATTATTATCTGTTAATAAATCATGTAGAACTCATATAATACATACTTCTGATGTATATCAAAGCAAAAAGCAATTAAAATGCACAAAGAAACCTTAGAAGCGATTCAATCTATTTATGTTCGCATCGATACATCTAATGCCTAAGAAGCTATGTAACCAGTCGTAAATGACATGCAATGAAATGTAACATGGGTGGGGCTAACCAAAAAAGAAATCACTGACGAATAGACATACAATACAACTTGAAATCGAAGACCACCATTACTTAGTAGCTTCACGCGAAACGCCAACTTCTTCTTACAAATATAACTGACGTTGGCTCCTTTCCAGGCGTTTTAGTGCTAGCCTCGAAATTGTGAACATTGAACAGTTGAAATAAATATCCCGAGTAATTTAAACCACCCTACCACTATTGACTGAAAATTGAAGACCTTCACAAAAGGTCTTTTGGAAATGTTTCGTGTCCTAAAAAATGCGAAAGTGAGTTTGTTGATTTATTTGTTCAATTTTCACGCCTTAATTACTCGACCAATCAAAATGGAGTTTTACATAGACGTGGTCGTCGGAAAAACTTCAACGAGGAAAAAGAATCCTATTTACTATACCTACTCGTAGGATCATCTAAAAATAAAAATAAAATTCAACGTCTGTCAAAAACACATAAGAAACCACCGTAAAAAACCATACATTTACTGCGTTGTCATACTCTTTAATGTACCGCAGTACGATTAGACATCTACTAATCAAGTGGACCATCAGCTTATAAAAATATCTTATAGTCCAAAAAATCCTTTAGTACCGGGTCTTTAGAATGGGCAGTTTATTGCTCTACCTTAGTAACAGTCGTTATGACGTCTTGGAGCAACGTAATGAGTGACCTTGAATACGGTTCCGAATATAAATAGGTATATTGGACATTTTAATTAGCTTTTTCCGAGACTTCGTCCGCGTCCTTCGGGCACATTACTTTTTCAGGATATCACCTACTCTACATTATACAAAATAGTCGGTTGAATTAGTCAAGGCATGAAAGCGTGAACCAATAACTGTAATCGCATATTTATTTGTGAAAAATGGCCAACTTTATCGATCCCGGGATTTCCAAGCCTATAAATGGGCGGACGGCCGACCCATAAAATAAGTAGTGTGAATAATAAAATAAAACTTTATGAAAAAGTTAACAAAATGTAATAACTACAAACTTGAACGCAGCGGTGAAAAGGTTGCCACTGAAATAAAATGAACAGACTCCAATTACGAATTGAAAATACTCAACCTACTCGAGTCCCGGCTTACATTCGCAGCAGCTGCTGAGCCACATAATAGTGTAAAAGTTATATAAAAATAATAAATTACAATGAGAAATTGACCTCATAACAACGACACCCTCAGAATCCTCTGAACGATCCTACGCTACGAGTACAATTGTCGTATACAATGTGATATCTGTGGCATTAGATTTTTGTTGTCGCCACTACGAAGGCACTCCAGATCTAAATAGTCCCCTGGAGGAATCGTGTTTCGATATCTTACTCAGATAAAAACCCCTATTGGAGCCGAGCGAGCGAGAGCACTGAACAGTAAGGATACCCAACCTACTATGTTATTATTTCTGTTTTTTTTTCCTTTGTAATTCTATACGCAAAAAAATTTAGAACGTGGTTTCCAATTATGAGCCTTGGCCTGTATTCTGTATGCCAAATACGATTCCACACTCTTGTCTTACTTTTTCAAGAAACGTCATAAATAAAATAGTACACTGTGGATTCTGTGAAATCATAACGTTCCATATATAATATGTTTTGGGACATCAGAATAGAGACATAAGAATGCAATGACACGACAAGGCAAAACATTAGACGTGGTTTGAAAAAGTAAGACCAAGAGTGTGGAATCGTATTTGGCATACAGAATCAGGGCCCTTGTATGTCAGCAAGAAGCATTAGGAATAAGAGGAAGAAAGTCCCGACGTGGCTGCTTCTGGCCAGTCCAATTGGAAATTCTTATGAGGGAAGTCCACCTTCAAGCGGTGGATAGTGGATATCGTCCAACTCAGATGATGAAGACGGTGATTACATCAATATTAAAAGACATTAATAGAGACAAGGCTGTTTGAACCGATTCTCTTTTTTTATTTACTTAGTAACTATTGATGAGATAATAAAAAATTAAAACAAAAATTTATTAAATGAGCGGTTAAAGAGGACCCTAAATTAGTTTTAACATTATGTTACAACATGATGTGACGCTTGTTGGTTGAAATAAATTATTATACATTTAACGAAACGTCGTTGGGAGACTTTTTGAACTGGAGACATTCAACGAGCGACTTGAGTAATAGACGTTGGCGGCTATAAATGTATGCTCCTAAAGTTCACCTGTCGCCCGAGAACTTCTGTCACCCTCTTCCCACTTATTCTGTGTGTATTAGTCAAAAACGTTCCTAATCCCAATGGAATAAGGTCTACCACAATTAAATTTCAACTTATATAAGTTTAACATTTGTTATTACACTTCTTTTTTCTTAGAGGCCTTGAGTTTAGCAATTAGGAAACTTGTTTAAAATCAATAGTAAATAAATTTAAATCTTTATCTTTTCTGAAAAGATATATTGAAAATAAAATAAAATTATATATATAAAAGTAACAATAAGTAACTCATCAACGATGATAACCCGTATTATTTTTTTTTTTTTTTTAATCTCCTTCCATATTGACGGAACTGATGGTAGGTGGCTACTACATTCACATACAAAACCCAAGCAACGCTAAGCCGGTTTTTATATGGGATAAAGGGATAAAGGGAATAAGGGATGGGATAATTTTTTAAGAGGGAAAGGGTTTCCTACCCTAGTTTAATCCGCCTACATATTTCATCCTTTCATCAAGAAAAAACGTTGAGTTCTCGAGGGAGGCGGATATCAATCATCAATACTAATAACAAATCTAAGTGTAGATATGGTATCTAACTATCTATTGTATGTTCCTCCATAACTCTTAAAAGAATTAACTGATTTTCATTAAACTTGGTAGATAAACATTTAGACGTACGGGACACATGATTAAGGCTACTTTATCTTTTTCAAAGCGGACCAAGTCGCAGGCACCAGCTAGTTATAAAATAAAATTAATCTAGAAATGGTGGAATTATAGGCTTCATTCAAGAAATAATGTTCATATAAAACTACTCGAGAACATTTTCAATAAAACGCAATGTCTACGAAGCTTTGTAACCGATGCTTATGATGTCCCATTCAAATAATGTTGACCAGGGTTTCCCTATCGCCGGGACTTTCCCTACCTTGCAAAATCACCTTATCTTTAATTTTGATTTTGAAATTTTCAACTCCACACGAAGCCGGGGGCGGCTCGCTAGTATAATTTAAAAGACTGAAGAATTTGTTCGTTTGTTTGGTTGAGAAGATATTTTGACTTACATACGACAATTGAATTCTTGAATTCTATCAGATTAGAGTCAGCAAATTAAACGGGGGATGAAACCGCGGAGCACTACTAGTATCAAATGTAGCCACACTATAATACTGAATTTAATATTTAATGATTTTTATAAACTAACTATAATAGGGATTATAACAACCTACTTCTTGAAGGCCTCGTACGAAAGATATTGTTCTGTGTGGGAAAGGCGTCCCATATTAATAATGAAACCAATCAATTATTAGCTGGAAAAATTCTCTTGATGCTGTTGTGTATCGCGTTATGTGTGCTAATATTATATTGTGCTATTTTCTGTGCTAATATAAATTAATATTGGGCTAATATTATCTGGACTAATGTGTGCCTAGTTCGGTAGGACAGCAAAATTACAACTGTATGCAATTAACTCAAACTGGTTATGAACTTTTTTAGTTCTTATATTTGTTTAGGCTTCATAGCATAGTAATAATTATAATAATACAAAGAGATAAGTTATTAAGTTCTTTTTAACGTTGGGAAATCCTCTCCTCTTACATAACATTGTAACAATATTATATTTGAATAAAACGTTCATATGAATTATCGTGATGAAAATGAAAGAGTAAAAAAGAAAATCTGCTATATTTTACAGAGGAAAATAATAAAATTATGACTCCGAGAGCGGATCAACGAGGGAGAAATTAATTTTTATAAAATGATGCACCATCCTTCGTCTCTTATAGTATATTCGCCATTTATACAAGTACAGTTATACTTCAACGCGATAGGGTTAGAGTTCTTTCTTTGTTATATACTTACTATCGTTTAATTTATTCATTTCTTCATTTCTATGAAAGTTTGATCTTATGAATCTATAGTACCTTATACTAATAATTATAAAAAGGTAAAGATTATGTTTGTTTGTTTGTTTGTAATCTTCGAAAGTACTTATCCGATTTAAAAAACTATTTCGAAAATATAATTATGCGTTATATATATATAACACCGCGATAATTTCCTTTACCAGTACAGACTCGACCCTTATTTGAACCTACATATTATGTGCCGACAGAAGTGTGTTTCTTAGCTATAAACAATGTTTAATGCTTGGCCCACATACTTACATTGATTCGTATGCTAAAATATCTGGTTACTGCAATTATAAATGGTTTGTCCTGCCTGACTGCCTATCAAAGCTCAGGAAGTGTAGAAAGCTGTTTTATTTTATAATATAAGCATCCCCTAAGAGAGGATTTTATAATATTTCAACTCCATGCGAAGCTATTCTGAAGCTATACGTCTAAACGAATATTCAAAGCAGTATAAAACACTTTATAAAGTTAAAAATAAGAAAGTGAGTATATTATTAAAAAAACATAATTATATACCTACACCATAGACAATCTGCCCACATAAAATATGTTTATTTATAGGTTAGGCAAAGGGCACACGCGTCCATACAGCCGCATTATAAACCGAGCCTCAATCAATTTCTAAACGCGCCCGGGGCCTGGCGTCAAGTATTTTAGCCACGCGACCGTTCGCGCTGCAGTGGCGGCACCGCGTGACGTCAGCACGCGATCAATGGAACTGACGTCGAGTGAGGTCCCCCCTCCACCGCAATAACCCCCCCCTCCCCGCGCCTACAATAGCGTTCAGCGGGAAATTTGGAGGATTCCGACGTGACATACCAACACACACAACATACTTGTGTACCTATATAAACTGACATAATATAGTTTCGAAACACAGGTTACACAGAGAGAAATTATGAACCGAATCCGAAAACCGAGGCTTTTCTACTATGCCCAAACACGCCAAAGTAGGTATCTGCTGACCAGTAATAATAGACGAACGCTGACGAAGCGGTGCCGGGTTCAGCTAATAAATAATAAAATATCATTTTGTTCCCCCCCCCCCCCTTTCGACTTTCTACTAATCTTCATATTTAAACTTGACAATTTCTTATTAATAATAGGGACAATGACAATAATTAAGAATTTCCAGCGAGGGCCGTATAAATATTTAGTTGGCGTTCTATCTTCAAAATCATTATTCCGCGTGGCATAATGAGCCTTTCCTAACTTCGACCCCCCCTCTCTCCTCACCCCCACCCCCGGCCGGTGAACTCACGTGGCAAAAAGCGGATGTTCCGGCTCCCTTTCACTTATTACTGCGCCTCCGAGAACAAGAGAATTCACCTTCAACGCGTCGTGCGAAAGCTGAACGTCATCTCATCATTTCATTTCCATTAACATTAGTCTTTCTAATTTTATACAATACTAGCTGGTGCCCGCGACTTAGTCCGCGTTGAAAAAGAAAAAAGTAGCCCATCCTGTGTCCCGTACGTCTAAATGTTTATCTACCAAGTTTCATTAAAATCAGTTATATACAGAAAAAAATCTAAAAATGTTCAATTTAGTTTCAGTATCATGTATAGAGCTTATTAAACACTATATCTCTGAAAACAAACTTACTCCATGACCAACCCTTACAGATATCAACATAATTACATAGTATATTTCATTAATAATAAAAAAATACAAATTTAAATTCTTTCAGTTGTTTCCGCGTTAAACATCCGCACAAACAGTCGCATTTATAATATTAGTTGAATGAAAATTTCATTTTATTTCTCGACTTTTAAGTAGATGTCACTTCCATCTACTTAAAACTCGAGAACGATGACTCAATTCTTTAGTATTTTTTTTCTTAATCATGCCATTCTATTGAAGTGATTGATTTGCAGTTTTTATTAGAAACTTTTTATAAAATTCCAATCCAATGAATGAGCAATACTTTAATGTTATGTTTATACACGAAATGTAGAGTTTTTTTTTTAATATCTATAAAGTACAATCAGATCACAGAACAAGCCAGAACTTGCTGTCGCCCATAAATTTGAGGAAACTATTTATCAATGAGACTATTTTTATAATCCTGATATGATATACTACATAGATTACTTTTTTTTTGTAAATACATACATATTATATATACAAAACATCCATGACTCAGGTACAAAGGTAAATGTTAACACATAAACATATGACCCTAGCGGGATTCGAACCCGCGACCGTTTGTTTAAACAGCTAAAGGATTACTAGCCAGAGCCACTAGACCAAACGTGTCGTCATATACTCGTATATGTGCGTCCACTGTTGGTCTCGGTCTTAACAAGCAAGTGGTCCACAAGAGGCATGTCCCACCCATTCGTACGCCATCTGAATGATTCTCTGGACTATATCGACCAGTTTTGTTCCCCGGATTTCGGATCTTATACCTCAGGGAAATGGCAAGCATTATTGCCTTCTCCGTAGGTCGTTGAGGCTTGTAAAATTCGTGGACGTGACATTTTGTCAGCGTCCAGGGCCTCAACAACGTAAGTTAAATTAAAACTGGCACTTTTTATAGACATTCTAGACGTCCGTCTTAAGGTATTTAAGGCATATTAAGTTCTTCATATGAATTTAATATATTTAAACTAGCTGCTGCCCGCGACTTCGCCCGCGTATAAAAAACAGATAAATACCTATTCTCAGCTATGTTCTATGTATGTACACCTACCAAGTGCCATATAAAATTTCATCAAAATCGGTTAAGCCTTTTCGAAGGAGTATGGCAACTAACACTATGACACGAGAATGTCTTGTTTGATTCCGAAGTTTCAACATGCGATGTATTAGGATCAATTTAAATTTTATGTATAAGACGTAATACGTCCACTGCTGGATAGGTGTCCCCTATAATTTTCCCATAGGATACATCAGAATCGCTAATGTGGTCTGGAACCAGCGTCGATCCGCTGTCGTCTGTTTGTATATTTTATAGGTTGACAGGTCTAGGCGGAAACAAACTGACGAACGCGGCTGACAGGTAACTGGATAGTACAAACAAATACACTAAGCTGTGCAAACTATCGGACATAAGTCGCTGACGTGACTTTGGATCGTCCTTGAGCGTTCGGACGTCCGATAGAAATCTGGCTCCCTGGATGTGAACGACCGTGCACACATAATGTCAGCCGCGTCCGTCAGCCGACAGTTGGTTTCCACCTTTACGCTTCCGACCACAGCGGTTGTCAATTCTCATTATTTATCGTACTGCTGTGCACTGTCTCATGCTCTTTGTAAGGTTAGTCTATCAGACATGCTTCATAATTATGTCTAATCAGGAAGATTTCTAATCAGACACGCAAGTAGCCTTCAGCATTATAGTGACCATAATTTCTAAACCATTGTCGTGAAATTGAAAAGTTTGATCCTAACGACTCAATGATTCGTACTTTGACATCCTTAGATACACTTAAGGACAAGGGCGTAACCGGTTCAAGATCTTTCACAAAGACAACTTTAAGTTATTTACATTTCAATACAAGCAACAAAAGAGGGACTAAGTCTTTTGTAAATTGAATATACTTGGTAAATCTAACTTTACAGTTTCGACACTGACTGTCCGTTTAACACTCCCAGCTAAACCGCGTCATTGGCCTCAACCTATTACCCCAGCCCCCTCTAATGCCTACACACCCTCAGAACTTGACCATTGAAGAAAGTTTAAAATCAATGCAGAATTAATATTTAGGTACACTAAGTTTGACAAATTGATAATTAAATTATGATAACTATCTGCACTAATATTATAAAGAGGAAAAATTTGATTTTTTTTTTTGTTATATTTATTTGTAATGGATAATCTCAAAAACTACTTAAGTGATTCTAAAAATTCTTTCATCTATAGAAAACTTGACATACTGCCGTGCGAATAACATACGTACTTACTGTGTATTTTATTTTTAAAAAAATAAGAGATCCTACGAAAATCCTAACTTAACAAAATCAAAGTTGATTATGTAACTATAATACATGTAAATTCCTCGTTAAAATTAAAATGCAAAAAGGAGTAACTAAATGTAGAGGTGCGGTGCGAGCAAACAGACCTTTTGTTATTAGTTTATTAGACCTACAAATTAAATTTTTTGTTTTCAGTTTACACAATAATTATTTATTAGTTCCTTATAAAATTACACAGACTATAAAATTATATCTTAGTATGTACCTATCTTAATGAAGTCAATTTACACAAGTCTTCGCGGACGAATTCGCAGGCACACGCCAGTCACAAGTCAATGGTGAACCCGGGTGAACCTAACTGAATTTTGTAACCGTTTTTTTGTATGCTGTGATAATATCATGACACTTATTAGCCAATTAGAAAAGTCGCCGAGTATACAATACATGCCATGTATTTCTCATACCGGAATTATATAAGCCTCTTGCGAGGGTGTTTGCGGGGCGCGGGGAACCCCCTTCCGACGGGGGCGTATCGAGCGGCGGCGCTCTCTCTCTCGCACTCGTAGCTCCGTCTCGCTCTAACGCGTTTAATGTACCACCTCACCCCGGCTGGACATCGCGCTATCGTGAGAGCTTCTCATAAACCCCATTCACGGGCTTCCTTCCTTTGCGTAATACAATAAAACTATGTGGGTTGATGCAGCAATGTATGTCGTACAGCGGCGAAATTGTCTAAACCATTTTACATTGATTTCAATAACATAATAGCACACCAAGTTGCAAAGTGTCAGGATAATGTCTGTTACATTTTGAAAGATTATAGTATCTTACATTTTACAATTTTACAATTTTAGATAAATACCTAGCAAAATAATATTTATTGTTTTGAATTAAAGCTATGTCTGGTAAAATATAATTTTTGACATGGCGGATTTCCAGTCCTATTCTTATTTGATACGAATAGTACAAATAAAATATAATTTAATTAAGAAAAACATGGTATACATTTGAATTTGAAACCTGTCTTTATTATAAATAAAAAAAAAAATAGTTAGGCATTTAAATAAACACTTACTGATCCATGTACTGACTTAAAATACGAAATAAATAATTATTAAATAGTGGTTTTAAATAAACCATTAATTGCATTTTCCCTGTAAAAATCATTGTATTAATACCCTTGTATTAGTAGTATTATCCCCTTGTATTGTATTAGTATTAGATTTTTAAGCAGTACAGGATGTTCCATGTATTATCCAAATATCTATTTGTTTATTTATTTCTTTCTTATGCCGCATTTACACGCTTGCAAGTGTGTTAGTGTGTTCCGGACAGGCAAACATGGTGGAAGTTGAACTTGTGGACAACCCACCCGAAAGCTGCTTACCACTCTTTATTTTAAACAAACTAACTCCTGTCTTTGTCCAGGTTAAAACCTATTAAAGTTTTTTATACCTATATGTATATAAAAATTCTATGAAAAACTATCAGACTTAAGGTGGAACCACATCAAAATCCATTGCTTATCACATATTGTTGCGTAATATGAATGGGGAAAGCAACTTAACTTAAATACAAGCTTACTTAACTTAAATGATTCACATCTATACTAATATAATAAACAGGAAAGATTTGATTGTTTGTTGGTTTGTATAGAATAGGCTCCGAAACTACTGGACAAATTTGAAAAATTCTTTTACCATTAGAAGCCGTCATTTTTTGTGACAAACATAGGATACTTTTTACTGCGGGAAAACGCTTCATTCCTACGGGAAATCTAAAATAAAAGTAAATACTAGCGCCTTGGCCCAGGAGATAGCGCCATCTATCCAAATTAGGTGAAACCTGACAGAGATATATACTTTGATGGTGAAATGACTAACATGACAACTGCTTGGTGATATTCCACGGTAGATGGCGTTTTATACTTTTCAACGCGGACAAAGTCGTGAGCACCAGCTAGTGTAAAGTCTGTAAGTATAGTTTTTTTAACAAATGAGTACTATGAGTAAAATGTTACGGATTTTATGTTGATTGCATAAATCATTTCTTCTAGTATCTTATATTTGAATAAAACCATTATTTCCAAACTCTTGAGCACCTCTGTTTAGTTTAGTAGAGGATACCCTAACTTAAGTTACAATTGTTAACTACTTGTATCTTTCAAATATTGTAAACACGACCCAATTCTGATGTCTTGTTGCATTTTAAAAGGAATAGCAGAACTAAATCATTGAAACGTATGGTGTCCCATACGTCTAAATGTTTATCTACCAATCTTCATGAAAATGAATGAATTTGTTTAAGAATTATGGAGGAACATACATACATACATACAATACCTACCTACACTTACAGATTTATTATTAGTATTGACTGATGATACAGGATGGCACACTATTTTATAGGTGGCTACCGTTGCCCAAGGACACAAATGTAACAACTTGGGATCCTAGTTAGACCACAGCAAAACTGCTCATTTATAATTAGGTGATAATATTAAAATATTTTAAGGTAATAATGTAGTATTATCATTTTAATATCTCGTTGTAATCAATCAGTAATATTATTGTCCATATTCTGTACACGCCTAATAAAACATTTCCTATATAAACTACATAATCCTTACTAATATTATAAATGTGAATATGAGTTTGTTTGTTACGCTTTCACGCAAAAACTACTGAACCGATCACCATGAAATTTAGCATACACGTTGTCTGGGGTACCAGAAAGAACATAGTACCTTTCATCCAGAACACGGCCGAAGTCGCGGGCACCAGCTAGTCTCTTATATTTCTTGGTTTGTTTACATAACTTACGTGCAATTACTTAGTCATAAAGAATTTATGTCGAACTGGCTTTACAAGATTCAATAAAAACAAAATAATAATTACATATACAACTTTTGTAAAATTGCGTCAAATATGTTATTGATTATAAAATTAACATACCTGGTAGAGATAGCTTTCTTTCTTTCTTGTTTCACTAGTATTTTCTGTAACTCTGATACCACTAGGTACATAAAATGAAATATATAATTTTGTAATAGTTTCTAAGTATTCTTGGAGCTCGATTAATTATTTACTTTTAATAATGGTACAGGCAAGATAATTACCCAAGATAATTACCGTACAGGTAATCAAAATGAAATTAGATTAATGTATGTACACATTATAGAAAGACTTCATATTTTCTGAAAATATAGGCGAATAGCCGAATAGTTCAATAGACAACACACTTCTTTCCTTCTTTCACGCACAAGAATACATTTGACATTTGCTTTGGATTTGGTAGGAAAAGAAAAAGGAATTAGGAAAGGCAAGGAACGTGATAGGATATACTACTCTATATAAATTCAATCAATGTCAGCAGTCCTCTATATATTACTTTTTTACTATACTCTTTACAACAGTCTCTTCTTGGTTGCTCTTGGATCAAACCAAAATTTTTTTAGTTATTGGTTATTGTTAAAAAATTAAAGTCTTTTTGGCATTGGCAGTCACGTGCATAAGCCGCAGCAGTCGGACGAGTCCGATAGTTCTTGATTATTCTATTGTTATAAAATACCAGCTTAAATATTGGATATTATGAGATCCTTGATACTTCTATATTGATAATTTGGTTGATTGCTTAATAAAATATTTAAAATTCCCGCCCACATCACTTCGAGTAAAGTAGCTAATTTCAAATTAAGCTTTAACGCACCACAACACAAACCCCATTCTGATCAATTTATGAACCACTAATTTAGTTTCAGTAGTTTGCCAGTTTATCAGATTTTATTTTGCTATAACCACAGGTTATAAAATTCCTATGTCTAGTGATTTTTCATTGAAGATTACCAGCCGTGGGGTAGACTTTACGTTATTCTGTGTGATTTCCTTTTTTAATTGTGCAGGTTATGTTACGATTTTGTCGTTTTTTCCATTTTCCTTTGAAAATATGCAATAATTTTGGCTACATATCGTACAGAATGTTATGTGTAGTGAGTGTAAATGAATACGTGTATATATAAGTGTGTAATTAAGGTGAAAACTGGAAAATTCTATGTCGTGAATTGTTTGTTTACCTTTTTGATCATTACATTATGTATCCAGCTATCCACCATAGTGTAGCTTTGTTAGTTATACAGTATTCTGTGGCAGAGCTAGCCAGCTATTCTATCACCATACGCATAGACATTAATATACTAACGTAATAGACTCACAGACTCCCCGTTTCCCGCGTGACGAAAACTGAAATGTCTACGAGTGCGTGATTATAAAAGTGTGTGAGTGAGTTTTAGAGATGTCCCTTCGTCGTTATCGACAAGTAACAAAGAGTTAATGGGCGAGTTATAATTTTTCATTTATGTTATTATTATTTCACTAGACAACTCGCTCACAATAGTTAATTCTATACAGTTGAACATAAAAACTGAATAAAATGTTAAAGTGGAAACTAGATATTGCTTTGAAATAAAACAAGTTGTTATATTAAAAATTAATTAATGTTATAAATTGCTATATTAAAAATCAATAACATTGACATTAACAAAAATGAAATATCACATTAGAAAAATATTACTAAAAAATTAATAAATGGAAATTAAAAATTGAAATATTGACACTATCTAAGCCACAATATCACTATAGGTGCACAAATGTTTTGGTTTGCGTTATTAGACGCGATTTATTTATTACGTAAAATGATTTTTGATAGTGTAGTGCCTTTACTATCGTCTCCTGGCTTACCACGCACACTTCGGACAGACTTCCGTCACGCGACTGGCATATTTTCTCATCCCACGTGGATTGCTGGCGCCAGTCACGTGGTACGCTTGAGACTGTGCTTGTCTGTATGAATTAGTGAACAAATCCCAAAGATGCATACACTACAGATAGTATAAGACCCCCCCTCCCAACTATGTAAGAAAAAAGAAAGGAAAAGGCAGACACTCTCCCCCCCTATTTAATATTTATTACGTAAAAGTCCAGAGGAAAAAATGAATACACGTGTGGTTTTTTTTTAATTTTAATTTTTCTAAAAAACAATTTTTACGTTTATTTGTACAAAGGTACTAGTGATATTTATTTTTTGGTAATAATCAAATTATCATTGAATAAGAAGTTAAATGTACTTGTCAAAGTTAAAAGAAAAAACTAAAACACTATTATTTTTTTTTCTCTATATAACAGCTAAACCTAGCATTACTCAACGACATTATAGTAAATCATCTGAGCTACGTTTATATATTAATTTTAAGAGATATAATTTAAGTGCGAATCATTTTATTACCTATTAATTTAATCGATATCGATGATTCAAATATTCAATCACTACGTAAATTATGGCAATTTTCACAGACACAATATCTTTCTTTTGTATTTATGAAAGTGAGAAATATATATAAAACATAAAACTACGTGATATCTTACATTTATTACACAATTTGCCATATTCCTTAAACCTAATTTTCATTGAAAATAAGGCGTTTAAAATTGACAGTATGTGGATCATATTTTCCTGTTAAATGTCTCATTATTTGGATTATTCCTGTGATTCACTTCACAACCAAGCACTGAACAACACCCCATGTTGATTTTAACAATAATTTTATGAAATTAAAAAGGATTTCTTTAGAAATTACACAAAAACTGAAAGACGCCATTCGCAGCGTTGTTATATGTTACTCTAGTTCTCTCAAAACCAGTCATATTTTCTCATTGTTTCCTGTCTCTTTCGCACTCGTATTCGTGTCATAAGAGACTGCCTTCTCGCTTGCACGCTCTGTTGGTCTATTACGTAGTATATTAGTGTCTATGGCCATACGCATGCCATACGCCATACCATATACTATACCTGCCTAGAGTTTAGGCCATAGATAGACCATAGACCATAAAATATACGCTACAGCCAACCAACCAAACCACCTATTCTCCTTGCAAGTATACTTAACTTAACGCCATTTTGGATCGGAGTGAAGCGTTTATTCGTTCAGTGTTTGTGTGGAAAGTGGAATTTTTAAGTTTATTATAGTTATTACGTTGTGCTTCAATAGTTTTATTAGTTCTAATGACACGTAAGTATTTTTGCTCTGTTTTCAGAACGATTACATGTCTGTCCAGTCTCTACTCGATACTGCGAAGTTCGAAACTTCTCCTTGATGAACTCTGCTGACTCATTTCGTCACATTGTGTATGCGTTTCAGAAACTAAAATGCCGGGCGCCGGTACTTTCAAAATCTTCGTCGGGAATCTATCCGATAAAACCACGGACGCAGATCTCAGACCGCTGTTCGAAAAATACGGTACGGTCGTAGAATGCGATATCGTCAGAAATTACGGTTTCGTGCACATGGAAAACGAGCAAGCCGGCCGCGAAGCCATTCTGAACTTAAACGGAGAGAGCGTTCACGGGCAAGCGATCAAAATAGAGGCGGCCAAGAGCCGGAAGGCGCCTTCCACGCCGACTACGAAAATCTTTGTCGGAAACCTCACGGACAAGACGCGCGCGCCGGAGGTCCGCGAGCTGTTTCAGAAGTTCGGCTCTGTGGTCGAGTGCGATATAGTGCGTAACTACGGGTTCGTGCACCTGGACGCGTCGGGCGACATAAACGAAGCGATCAAAGAGCTGAACGGTATGATGGTGGACGGGCAGCCGATGAAGGTTCAGTTGTCGACTAGCCGCGTCCGGCAGAGGCCAGGCATGGGCGACCCCGAGCAGTGCTATCGCTGCGGTCGCGGCGGTCACTGGTCCAAGGAGTGCCCCAAGGCGCTGGGGCCGGACCGGAACGGTTTCCGCGATCGGGCTTTCGGCCGCGACCCCTACCCTCCGCCGCCGCCGCCGCCTTTCCTTCGCGATCGCATGATGGGAGGATTTGGGGTAACGCGTTCTCTTCTTTCCTTACCGCCTTCACGTAGGCCGAGCGCGTCCATCCGACTACTCACTCCGGACTACACTCGCTATTGGCTGATCAATTATCATTGTCTAAATTACATTTCAATACTTCACGGGCTATATTTAAAAGCAACCTTCTTTCAAATAACACTGTATTAAATGGTTGTTTTTAACTATATTCCTAAAGCATCGTGAGCTGTATAATTTGAAACTAACATATTAACTTTGATATGCAGGATCCATATGATGGATACTATGATCGGGCACGATTCGATTCTCCTCGGGATATGTTTGAGAGGCGCTACCCGGTGGGAGGATCCCGGGGGCTAGACATGGGAGCGTCCCGAGGTGCCCGTGGGGACTTCGTTTCGCCGCCCCTTCGGCGGGAGCCAATGCCCCCAATGCCAGCCCTGCCCCCCATGAGAAGCAGCATGGGATCCATGAGGTCATCCTACGATGCCATGTTCAGCCGAAGGAGTCCACCGCGTGGACCTCAAATGTCTCGAGGGTGAGATATTATTGTTTTAACACTTAAATTTACATTGAAGGTTTAATTAAAGAAATTAGTTAATTTAAAGTTGACAAACATTACTAAAACCCTTCAGCAAGCCTTTAGCCGACAGAGTCAGATTTATCTGATAAATTTGACTAATTATTTTCGTGTCCATTTCACCAGAGCCAGATATATATAAGAAATTCCTCTACTTGTATATTATTGTTTATTTTTAAATAATTGAGTTGCTCTCTTAAAAAAAAAATACGAATCACCCGCTAGGGGCACAACAACTCCTATAAAACCAAGCAGTTAACCATCGAGAGGATCGCCTCGGACCTTAACATATAAATTATAAAAAATAAAGAAATATGTGGGTTACCTTAGTAATTAAAAATTAAGGCAATTTGGCAATCAGTCGAATTGGGTTTTAGTCGATTTCAGATTCAGTAGATTAAAATTTCAGTCTATTTAGAATTTGTTCGATTTCAAATTCAATTGATTGAAAATTCAGTCTATTTGGGATGTAGACTATTTAAGATTCAGTCGTTTAAAAAATCAATCTATTTGGGATTTAGTTGATTTCAGATTCAGTCGATTAAAAATTCACGCAATTAGGGATTTAGTCGATTTCAGATTCAGTTGATTTGTAGAAATTTGGTTGTAATGGACCGGAAGCCCTAAAATCTTGCAAGTCTGCACACTATTATACAAAATCTCAAGTAATGTTCATGTAATAAGAATATTATTCTAGTATTAATTTTTTGTTTTTCAGGATGTATGAAGATTTCAGCCGTGACACATTTGATGACAGAAGGTTTGTTATTTGATTCATATTAAGATACTTTAAAAAATTTTTGAATTAAACCCTTCCGAGTGTTGCTAGAGTATCAGAAATTATTACAATTTAAAACTTTTTTAACTTATTTTAATGAAAACATTAATTAATAAATTTGGAAAAATGTGACTTCAACTTATGAAATAAGAGTTCCCTTTCCTAGTCATAGATTGACCTTATAATAAACTAGCTGGTGTCCGCGACTTCGCCCGCGTAACTTTGTAAATGACATACCAAAATCTTCCTCGAGAACCACTCTATCCATTGGTGAAAACAGCACGAAAATCGGTCAGTAGTTTTTCGAGTTTATCGCGAACAGACAGACACACGCGGCGGGGGCCTTTATTTTATAACTAGTTGCTCGCGACTTCGTCCCCGTTAAAATAGATAAAAAGTAGCCTATCACGTGTCCTGTACTTCTAAATGTTTATCTACCAAGTTTCATGAAAATCGGTTAATTCGTTTAAGAGTGATGGAGGAACATACATACATACATACAGAAAAAAATTGTAAAAATGGTAAATTTAGTTTGAGTATCATGTATAGAGCCTATATACACGATATTTCTGAAAACAAAGTAAATTACTCAACGACCGACCCCTACAGATTTATTATTAGTATTGATATGTAGTGATTTTTTACACTAACTCTAAGTAAATGCAATTTCCAGACCTGGAATGCGCGGCCCCTCACCTTCCAGGAGATACGCACCGTACTGAGTCTAATTTAACTATAAACTTAATATAAATAAAATCAATAATAATTGAAGTGTGAGTGGATGAAGGTGGTATGTCGCATAATTCCAATTTTGAATAAATCGATAGGTTAAAGTTGTATGTACTTTTAATTTTTTAGATAATTCGCCACGGAACTGATTTTTTTACTAAATTATGATGCAAAGTTGTGTAAACCACGTAAAATATTAATTGTATGATAGCAATTAAACACTTGTATTATTTAATTAATTAAAAAGAAAGTAAACATAGCTCCCTCTTCCATTAACAAAACTAAAATTTCTCTGCACTCTGTTTTTTAAAATTAACTGTACATAACACCTTTTTCAAATATAATCATTCATATGGACATATTACCTTCAACACAAAAAAATGAAAAAAAAATAAAAAATGCGACATATCACCTTCATCCACTCACGTCTTTGTAATAGTCGGTTTCAAAACTGGTCTATGTGAAAATGAAAATGTGCATTGAGCGCAATTTTTGTCTGATTAGAAAGGAAATAAGTTTTCTATTGTGTATGATTGCGAAAGAATATTTAGTTTCCTAGTTAATATGATTGTACGAAAGAATGAATTTGTGTAAATAAGTCAAAATAAAGTGATTAAAAAAAGTACAAAATTTTGTGTTGTGATTTTTTTTACCCAAATCAGTTTAAAACCTGTTTCTTCCTGACGACAGATTGACGGGCCACTTGATGGTAAGTGGCTACCGTCGCCTTTAACACAGGCTGTATAATATCTAATATATCCTAATGATAAAAGATGGGATAGGGGCAATGGGCTCTTACATCCTTGTTGATGAAATTAAATCGATTACATAAAAGAAAGAAGAACAAAGTTCACGACACGACTGCATAAAGGTACATAACCCTTCATTCCCTCTGGTGGTGTTCATTTCTACTTTCTACTACTGTTGGTTGAGAATACCATCTGTCGGCGCATGCGCAATGACTTTAAAGACAAACGGTTTCAGGCCGTCATCGGTCCACGTGGTAGGTGGAGCTATAGCTTAGCTATAGTTTAAAAAAGAGAACGAGGCCACTGGTGCTGCAGGTGCGCTGACGACATTAATTGTTGTAAGGCTGGTTTCAGTGCTCTGATGATACGCACTCGCGACCGACGCGCTTGTCATTTGTATGAAAATTCACAAGTTACAGAGCTTGCCCGACCGTACGCACGCGATTTGCTACCGCGGTCGGTCGTGCGTATCGTCAGAGCACTGAAACCGGCCTTAAGCTGTGGACTACTCCGTGGCTGTGGTTAGAATGCTTACTATAAAAACGCTTTTTTAGTCATAAAGGTGACAGACTGACGGTCTGTTCAAAGCAACGCCACAGGTGCTGCAAGTGCACTGTCGACTATTTTACTATTATGGACAAGCGATTGAGGATAGATAAGGAAATGGCCTTACTCGCTCATCGAAACACATGCTTTTTTATATCACGGCGGTCTATAGAAATGTACTTTTGTGGTCTCTTTTATGTTAACTAAAGAAAGAGTAACATTTATATTGAACTCGCATATATAGCACTAGCTGGTGCCCGCGACTTCGTCCGCGTTGAACGATGAAAGGTACCCTATGTCCTTTCTAGTGTCCCAAACAACGTGTGTGCAAAATTTCGTAGTGATCGGTTTATTTGCGTGAAAGCGTAACAAACATCCACACAAACTTTCACATTTATAATATTAGTACGGATTTAATAGGAGACAATTGAGTAGGTTAGATGACTTTCGTCAAAGACAAATAATAGAGATTGGTACATAGTCGATTAATATTTATTAAATATAAGCTATCAACATGTATAAACTAGTCTATATTTACACAACAATGTACATCCGGCTTTGCGCGCACTTAAATGCTACGTCGCGCTCATATCATCATCATCTTCTATATACACAAAAGGCTTACTGGAAATCATTTATTAACTCATTTACACTCAATACTGAAAACGCTGATTTTAAAACATAAGGCGACCTGAGACCTGCGCAAGCGCATGAAACGTGCGATTTGCTTGCTTCTAAGACCAAGTTATTCTGAATCCGCCTTTAGGTTTGAACTAATCCGCACATTGGCTACTATCAAATGAGCAACGCGTTAGACTTATTTCATAAAGAAACGATCACTCTAGTGACATACAGGGTGTCCCAAGACTATGCGACATGAAGGAAAAGTACCTTAAATATCGTACATAGAGAATATTTTGCTGAAAGAAGACTACGTTATTTTTAAAGATTAGTAATACTGCATTCAAAGATTTTCTAAAAATTACTCACTTCGTCTGGGAATTGAACCGACTTAAATGTGAAAAAAAGTCACCCATACTTTTATTAGCATCATAAAAATAATAATTCTTTTTAAGTAACATAGATCTTAAAAGAAGGGAATAACGTAAAATTATGTTTGATTCAAATTTCAAAAATATTTATTTATTGGTGACGACGACGACGACTAATTTTTAGAAAATCTTTGAATGCAGTATTAGTAACTTTTAAAAATAACAAAGTTTTCTTTCAGCAAAATATCTTATCTACGATATTTAAGGTATTTTCCCTTCATGTCGCATAGTCTTGGAACGTCCTGTATAGTCGCTTATGTAACACGACAGTGTGTGTGTGTGTGTGTGTGTGTGTGTGTGTGTGTGTGTGTGTGTGTGTGTGTGTGTATGTGTAGCCAATGTGCGACCTCCCTAAATCAAATCTATTTCTTGTGGGAATTAATTTCATTTTAACAAAATATACATTAAATATTTAGTCTTAGCGAGCGCGGCGCGATAAGACATTAAAATTATTATAATGTCGCTAATGAAACCTGACGAATATTTTGCGACACATTGTCCCGTAGTAAGACACGCCATTTATACAATAACAATAATTCACAAAATTCTATTTATAATATTAGTCTTTTAAACATCTTTAAGTACAAGTTAGGGCTTGTTTCAGTGCAGTCCGTTTACAACACTGGGCTACTGGATATACATACATATTTTTAATGTATGTATGTTGTATACATAATCAAGTTGAAAACTTATCGAGACTTTCTATCCAGTCGAGTCCGAAAGCTATTTCAATATGAAAAAAATCTTTTATTTTTGTACAACAATTTGTATTCCATTGACTCCTTATTGTCAAAATATCACAATTTCATATTCAACACTAATTCAACAGGCTCGCTATTGCAACATTATCGGTATATAATACAATATAATAGTTAACCGTGAGTATTGCTCCGCAGAACATCCCCAGGAAGACTACGAATCTCATGGCAATGTCCCAAACTATTACTACTGTACAATTTGCACTGACGACACTTTCAGTTCACTGGTACCGGCTTCCACACTTAACAATACTGAGATTTACAAACGAACGGTGGTCAGTCTGAAGTCGTCTAACGATCGATTTCATATTCGAGGAACTGAACGTCCGTCAGACGAGTTTCACGGTCGACTCGACCGTGTACTTGGCGAACGTTTTCTTGACGCGGATGGCGGTCAAGCGGACGGAGGGATTCGCGTGCCAACATTCCGCCATCACCGGCACCAGGGCCGACAGCGGCTCCGCTCCCAACCACCGCGACGGGACCGGAGGCCGCGCGCCTTTGCCCACCACCACCTCGTGCATGTCCTCGAACGACGGGTCCGGCGGGACCCACTCGTGGTACGGCAACGCGTACGCCTCCACGTACTGCGCCTTGTCCCCCGTCGCGCATCTGCGACACATCTCCCACAGCACGAGCCCGAGCGAGTACATGTCCGCCATCTTGAACGCTTCAAAGTCTGCCACGTCGAGCGACTCGTCGAGGACTTCGGGCGCCATGTAGCGGCGCGTGCCCACGCGCGCGTTCGGAGCAATGTCCACCTCGTTGCGCTCCGCCACGTATCGCACCGCGAGGCCGAAGTCCGCCAGCGCGCACTCCCCGTTCCGTTTCACCAGAATGTTCTTGCTCTTGATGTCGCGATGGGCGATCGCCGGCTTGCCCTTGGTGCCGAATATGTCCATGTGCAGGTGCGCCAGTCCGCTCGCTATCGAGTAGGACATCTTCATCAAGCTGTGCATGTCGAGCACCACCGTTTGGAGGTAGTCGTGTAACGATCCGTTCTCGTGGTAGTCCGTGATGAGGAGCATTTGCGTCCAGGAGCCGGTGCCCTTGATGTCGGCCGCTATGAAGCCGAGTATGTTGTCGTGGCGCATCAGCACCGTCTGATAGATCTCCGTCTCCCTGAACCACGAGGCCTCCTCGGTGGTGAAGAACACTTTGACGGCGACCTTCTCGCCGCGCCATCTCGCCAGCCACACTTCGCCGTACCGCCCCTTGCCGATGGACTCGACCATTTGTATCTGCTTGGCGACGGTCCTCTGCACCAGCAGCGGTAGTCCGGAGCCGGAGCCGGAGGAGATCTCGGCGAGGTGCGGCGCCGACGGGGACGGGGGTCGTTTGCCTGCGCGTCGTCTCCTCCGAATGAGCACGAACATTCCGGCGAGGAAGGCCATCAGCGCGATGCAAAAGGCCGAAGCGAGGAGGAGTGTCGGCTGCGGGATCTGCGCCGACTGTCGCACGCCCGGCGTCTCCGTCACGTCTAGCGGAGACTCGGGCACCTCCGGCCGGAGGAGGCGGTTACAGTAGTCCTCTTCTATGCAGCACTGTATCACTTTGGGATGTTGATGTGGCGATTGCGAGCCTTTGCACTGAAACGTAACATTTATTATTTTATTTAAGGACGACAAACAACTTTAATTCTCGCTGGAATGTACATAAATGATAAAAGGCTTGTAAATGTATGACGTGTACATGTGTTTAATTGATGTAAGATCTTAGTCAAAATAAATATAATCTACCTAATCAATGCAAATAATATTTAAGAGTTTACGTTTATATATTAAAATTGTCTATATAATTAAAATTCTTGTTGAATTTCTATAAAGAAGCAGAAAAGGGAACTTCTTCGGGCTGCCTTTATGCAAAACGTACGATTGAAATTGTGTGCGTTCGGAGGAGATTTTGATAAAACACTCACTTGCATGAATCCAGACTCGTCTGGCGGCAAACATCCGGCTATTCTCTCGAGCTCGACGACGCCATTATCGTCGACGACCTCCTCTACGGTGACGAAGCAGTAGCCTCCGGGCTGCGTTTGGCAGGAGCCTTTCGGCTCCTGGTTTGGGCACGCGCCGGGACCGGTGCACTCGCACCATAAGCCCCGACCTGAAATTAATTTAATTATTCATTAATTAAACTGTTTTCAAGGACTACGAGTAGCTGTCGAGAAAAAATCCACATTTGATAATCAAAAAAGGTGCTAAAGGCAATTTTTATCTGGGGCGTACATTGACACTATGTAGATACACTTATATAATCGACATGTAATAATAATTATAAAATAATGTAGCTGTTTGCCCTGCGAAGTCGGGGGCGGAACGCTTGTTGTATCTAATCTAGTAACGATTGTAAGTTGTAACGCATCAGCGTCAAATATTGATGTTTGTTTTACAAACATGTAAATAATCAATTTGTCTCTTATTCTAAATGGACGAATTATTTAAAATTTAGAAAATGTAGATCAAAACTGTCAGCTTTTACACTTAAAAGTTAGTCATTTAGCGGAGCAGATTTCCAGATAACTTTCTCAGAGGCCTTAGTTTTTGAAACAATTACAAAAACTATTAGAGATAAAAATAACAAAACACAAAAGTCCTAAAAAAGTCTTAAATAGACAAAAGGAACGACCAAATTCTATAATTATAGCAATAACTCGTTCGATACTTAATACAAATATGTATGACCTACTTAATTCAGGTGACAATAACGATTACACCGCCGTTTCGTGTAAGTATTGTGATGATATTCTTAAACTGATTTTAATAATAAACGTGGAGGATTAACTCGGGAAATTTTCGTAGTATGATCTTCTACTATTTTAAGTGTAATTTTACAGCTCAGCAGAACTTCTCTCGACTTCAAACTGCTCAGGATGAAGCATCATGCAAGACGACTATTTATAGCTAGTTTTCAGAATTCAAACGCGGTCGTGTCAATTTCAGTGACGAATTTCGTGATGGTCGCCCGTCAACCGTTGTGAACAACAAAAACATCAATGCTGTGCGCTGTATGGTTGAAACAGACAGGCACGTGACCATTAATTTGACAGAGTCTCAAAAAACGCATCACTTGGTGCACTGCCATATGATATGCTTACTAGATTCAAAGAAGGGGCGTCAAATTTGGTGTGGGACATAGTAACAAGTGATGAAATATGCCACAAATTTATAGCAACATGGCGAGTCTTTCAGGATGAGCCGAACCGAACCAGTTAAGCTGTAAACGACTTTCATCACCAGAATAGGCCATCGGAGAGTATGAAAAACATGTGTCCCAGGTCACCACGGAGGATTGGCATAAATGTTTTCAAAATTGGTTTATTCGTATGAAAAAGTGCACTTGTTTACGCTGAGAATATTTTGAGGCGCCCAAGAAAGAAGGAGCTAGTAACTGATGAATAGTTCATCGTGTCTTTCTTTAAAATATGGTGCGTATCACAAGAAAATTTTACCTCAATAAACAAAATACCATACAAATATATGACAATTTGTTTTAAAATGCATATATTACTTAAAAGTCTGAGGGAATAAATGGATAAATATGTCTGCCGGGATGCTATTCTCTTTTAAAAGTAAATGAAACGAGTTCATGTAGCAATAGAGCGCGTCGACGTCAATTACAGGACTTATTACCTGAGAATGACCACAAGATGGTTCAATGGTTCGAATCAATGTTCCGTGTCGTTGACTTTGCATTACAATTTTATTCTTTTCCACTCCCGGATGTATTTCAGCTACTTGAGCGAACATTGTATAGAATCAACAATTGACTATTCTTTAGCGATAAATCGTTTTTGCGTTCGAATTAAGTTTTGTTAAGACTATTCAAAATCTTCCGAGTATCAGCAGTCAGACAGTCAGAGTCAGCAGTCTGCAAAAAGTAGCAAATACATTTTATCGAAAGCGTGTGCCCGTAAGAAATCTTTTCAAATAATTTCAATACTCTTTGGTGCTTATTTATTTATTGTCCGACTGAAAAAATTCGAATCTCTCCGTCAGATGTCGACATAACAATACAATTCGGAACAGGTACCTAAAGGGGACACCCATCGAACCTTTTCTGTGATTCAAGCAGAAGTTTACAAAGAGAGGCCAGAGTCCCAACTGGACACAGGTAGATTCAACACAATACCAAGCTCAATTGTAACAATAGAATTCGTTCATAAATAAAATCTATATCTTTCTTCTTATAATATATAAAAGAAGACGACCTTTGTATAAAAACACTTTAATACCAAACTTTTTATACCAGCTACCAAAATAAATAAAAAAACTATACCAAATGAACCTTTAATTCAATGTATTGGAATAAAGTTACTATTTTAATATTTCTTTCACCTATAGAAGGATACATTACATTATCAGCTAGTAACATAGGCTATATTTTATAATTTTACGCGGACAAAGTGAAATAACTACTTAGTTATTATGCTTTCTCTTTTCTATAAAAATAATATCCCACATAAAATTTGAAAAATAGCTTTTCGCGATTTTAATATTGTGTTTCATTATCTCCCCGTTACATGATTACTTGTGCGTAATTATAACTCAAAAAGCACTATTAAATAATATTATGTTTGTCTATCTGCTAGATAAATATATAGGTCCAATCAAAGCAAAGAAAGAACTAGTCTACTTATGATTACGTAAATATTTGGGAATCCTGCTGTCATATAGGTGAAGCTTATGGATGGTTTATCTAAAAATTCAACACTAATAGACAATACAGCACTATCTGTACAAAGGCCAAAGACTTATTTTAGTTTTTAATCCAAAATTTGCTAATTGTTAAAGTAGGCACTCGGCGAACTAAGCGTTTACGGGAATCCAAATTTAAGGTTCAATGGAAGCTGCTGGACCAGTTAAAAATAAGGTGGTTTATATTTTTAGTTAGTCTAACCGAACTAACTATCGTGAAAACTATACTAATGTTGAAATAAAGGTCATCCGAAGTTATCCCACAAAAAAAAACGTTAATTATATCAAAAAATTTGACAGCCGTATGGACCACAATTGTGTTTTATTTACCAAAATGAGTTGATGTTAATTAACTGGCTTTCAATGTGATTTCAAGCACAAGAAATTTAATTAAAATCAAACCTTAACTCATTATTCGTCTCACACCACTCTTTTCTCGAAGGATTTATGATAGATTCTAATGACATTTCTAAATAACACCTGAATGACAAGTGCAATAGATAGTTTTATCAATAGGCGCAAATAGATAATACACATCTTTTGCATAACGTACTGGAATGGGAACATACAAATTAAGTACATACAAAGACAGGAAACGATGAATAATTCAACCTACACATCCTTTCAATATACAAATCCGCTCAAAAACGGAAACTCAATCACGACAAAATCACTCGTTACTCTGCAGACAAGGCGACCATACAAAGTGCATTTATTGCATTATGTAAAAGCTCCTAGAGATAGATCGTGCACCAGCTCGGGTTGGGGACACCTGTAGAGCCGACGTTTATACCGGTATTGTATCCTTGCGCCGTCGTCGGTGGGCGTAACGTCGCAGACAGAGATTTACGACTTAAGTCTAGGTGTCGGGCGAACGGGCGAAGGTGTCGAACGTACTTAGTCTCATGTCGTCGGCGATTCGCTGAGAGCCCGGTCCTGCGTCCGCGCTATCATTTAAATATAACCTGGAACGCCGACGCCGCCGTCTGTCGCGGGCTTTATTTTTACACCGCCGAGATTATATGTGGACAGTCACAACACAACACACGCCGTCTCACGGGAAACGGTCACAGTGGACGCGGGCGGAACGAGATCACACGGTACGCGTGCACACGGCGCGGTGTGCACTTCGCGAATGACGGGTGGACGGGGCAGCGCGACGGGCGGGCCGAGCCCTCCCCCGCCCGCGGCCCGTGCACTATGTATGCACCGCTGCACAGCCTCCACATGGCTCCGACCAAGATAAGATGACGAGCAACGAACCGCAATCCATGTCAAGCGTCAGTGATCCGAAGCATACGCGATTCATTGACGCCCGCTCCACTGATAAAACAACTGTTTGCATCATACACTTACAACATTATAAATAGTAAAGTGACACGGATACCAGCTGCGGTTCGTAAAGTTTAAGGAAATTGTACAAAACAAGGAACAGAAGGAAGCTCACGTTAATGAGATAAATAAGAGAATATAAAAGTGATATCATTTTTTGATTAATGAAAGAACTCTTGCAAATGTTCAAACGATAACGGACACAAAACTTCCTTTCGTTAACTACTTTCGGAACAAAAATGCTCAGATACGTATAAAACACTACTTACAACCTTTAAGACATTGCTTGTTTATCGTGGTTTTAAGTAAATGAGTTATTTACATTTTATAAGACTAAGGTATCATTGTGAGATGGACATCGGACACAAAATTTAGTTTTCTTTCTACCAGCTATCAGTTTCTTCATTCGGTGCACTCGTTGCAGGTTATACTTTAGATTTTAGAATATTTTGATTTAAAATTAAAACTATCATTAAAATTTTTGAGGACTTCAAGGAAGAAATCAACATACGTCCCACATTGTCTTATCTATATCTCCTAGCCCCCAAAAGTAAATCACGCGTGGTGTTGTGTTCTTAGACGTCGACGATGGCTGTCTATCAGCAAGTGACCTTCAGCTTTCCCTTTATTACAAAAAAGCACGTACGGATGTAGATTATAGGCATAGTCAAAGGTAGCTTGTTATGAGATCGTGCGACGAATTCGGTCACGAAACTGGCCTTATTGTGGCTCACGGGCGCATCGCGTCATTACCTACTCGCCATGTGTAGCGGTAAGTAGGTACCAACTCGGAACTACGTTCAATTGCCGCAATGAATAACGGTTTACCGATCAACTGGTAGCTTTAATGCATCTCAAGGATGCCTCTGCAATTGCGTACGCAAACGCTGGATATAAAAGCGAAGATATACGCGACGATTGCCAAATCGAATGCAAATTGGAAACAATAAATTTCGATTACAAGGCGCAGAACACTATTGTCTTCGGGCCTCGTCCGGGTTCAATTTGCAAATAATTGAAATTATTAGTCTTATATGGATCACGATTGGAGTACAAATATCTATTTGTACCTACTCCAATTGTGTTTCAATAGTAATTTGTTGGGAATATTATCTGTATTTTATCTTGTGTGCGGAAAATTTTTCGAGCTGAAATTCAAAATGTAGATGTGCCAAAAGCTATTATATTATTTTTGCAAGTTACCCAATGTAAATAAGAACTAATTATATATCTAAATCTACAACTCTTATCTCAAAAACTATTGATGATTCCCCTACTTCAAGCACAAAGAAAGCCATTGAATACTAAGATTATAACAACTTGTGTTTTGTTCTTATTCTCGTGAGAAATGGCTTCGGTGGCATTGCAAGAATTGATCAGAAGCTCATTAGAGTCATAAAGCGGTGATTGAGCAAGGCTAAAGTTTTAACCGACTGCTGATAAATCATCAAGAAAATCCACCAGAATTCATTTATATACGCCGAAACTGTTTTACCTTAATATAGAATGAACATAACATGTTGATATTCATGATCGATTTGTTACGTAGATACAGAGTACACATAAAAGGGTGATTGATCACGAATCAGAACGATGTAAAACTTTGCTCCTCGCTCGTGTTGTAGATATGGATAAACTGTTCGCCGTTCTGTCGGCTATTGAAGAGATAAATATCGTGGAAAAAGTGTTCATGCTCCAAACGTTAGAGAGCGATACGACGCACGAGTTTTGATAAACTAAATGTACGGCACGCACACGTTTCGCCCCTGTTTATCTCGCGAACAATTTTGTCGTGACTGTTGCAAATGGCATTTCATTCTGATCATGTTCTGCCGGGGCCATAGGTCATCATCGCATAGAGCGCGCAGGCGCCGACGATCTAGCGACCTCTCGGATTATCCGACCCGATCGATAAGGTTCCTAGGGGCGAGCGCGGGCGCGCGGGACGTTGGAAAAGGGGCCAAAGAACATAATTTATTCGGCGGCAGAGTGGCGCGTCTCGGAGGTGCCCGCATCCCCGCGCGCGCCGCACCCAAACATCTTTTGGGCCTTTACAAAACCAGATCCCGACACTATTTTTTTGTGTTACGGGGATTAAGGAGTATCAGGTTAAACGTAGGTTACGTAATAGTTTTTACACACCCTTAATCTTGTGCAGGTTATGTTGTTCCCTAATACGAACGTTTGGTTAGGTATATTTTTTAATAGACGTTGTGTGTTGAACGTTGAGATTATTGTAGTATGTATTTATGTTACAGTCAAAATACTAGGCGTATTTTGCAGGTAGCTACGGTTCCCAACTTACAAGTTGGTAAAGTCGCAAAGGCGAGATAAAATTACATTGCGCGACGATTTTGTACCAGAATGGAAAAACTAATTTATAGGTTTTAATTTATAAACGCGAATTATCACCTATCCTATAACACAGTTCATAACCTATTATTAAACATTGTTTATATTGAAAAAGTAGATTGTAAAATTATTATTAATTACAAAGGTCTCATTGTTTTAAAATCCCATTCTTATCTAATCGTTCCTATTTTTGGCTACTCTAAAATTGTCAGAAATCAAGTAAATGTGCCTAGAGAAATAAGCGCAAACGTTGGAGCTATTCTCAATTAAGATATTTTTTAAGAAACCATTTTGTTAGTTGTGTCTGAGGCTGTTGAACTTTCAACTTGAAATCAAATAACTTTAGTAATAAGTTTAAGGACATATTATCTTATATTGTAAAGTAAGTATCTCATATGTATCATTTACTAAGATTTCATTGATTACTTTTGGGAATATTGTGCAAAAATTGTAAATAAATAAAGTATAGAAATTTAGAAACGAGTATCTGCACAAATTAGAATGCAGCAATATTTCACTGGTAACAACCAATCGAGTTTAATGAGAGTTTATGTCTGCCCAACACCTGCAACTTTCAATATGCAAAATTCCATTTTAAACCTTAAATTACGTTCAAATGAAGCGATTAAATTGTAATATCAATAACAGCGTCGATTACCGAACGCGCTGTCCAATCGAAGCGAGTGCCGATGCCGATCAGTAGCACTACCATGAGTTTATGATGAGCGAAATCGCTAGCGAGAGATGAGCGAGAGCGTAAAATATTTGTATGAAAAATTGTACGTTCTCGCTCATCTCTCGCTAGCGATTTCGCTCGTCATAAACTCATGGTAGTGCTACTGGTCATTGAATTATTGACAAACAGCTCACAACAAAACGATATTTATCTGTTTATATTTTGTGTTCATGTGAAACTTTATCGGAGCACCTGACTGTGAGGAATAACTCGGTGTGTTTATTTTCACTATCGGCAAGTTTAACAGTCACCAAGTAAAACGTGTATACACGAATTTATAGAGCTCCCATTGAATTCAAAGGTATAAGATAAGGTAAGGTGTCAAACGGACTCCATTGAAAGCAGAAGGATTCAAGGATTTATTGAAAGCATTTACTAAAAACCCTTACAGAAGATCACTGTGAAATACCAGCATGTTATGTGGGCTGTTATGTTTCGGTTAATGAGTAAAAGATGTCAGTCTCCATTTCTCTATCTCTTCCTAGTCACTTGCAATATCTAGAGTCTTGTTTGTGTTATTAGGGGACGGTAGCCACCTACCATTAAAGTGAGTCATCAGCCTGCTTGGCGGCAATCTGTACATAAAAAAAAGAGATAGGAATGGTTGCTTATAAATTTTAATCACGGAATATCCTTGGTCCAATTAATTTGTTAATTATTGAGATAATTGAAAATTACAATGGACATTCGTGTTGTACGTGACAAATAACACGAGCTAAAAATACAATACAAAACTAATCTGTGATTACTCACTAACTACCAAAACCGATATATTAACGGCTTAACTTAATCAGATATATAGTATCTAGATAGTACGTCTTCGTTATTTTATTATGACTATTATGAATAACATAGGCATAATAAAAAGCTAATTGCAGCTTGATTGTCTTCCCATAAGTTTACTAGGATTTATTCAAACACATTTCAAAAGGTGGAGCCCCCATTTTTTTACTTAACTGTGACGTTAATTTGTTAATTTTCCTCATTTTTGAGGTTAACAAACAACTCATTCATACTGTTTGATTGTGACAAACTTAATTATAATTAAATTTCAAGAAAATGATGGTGTGTATATTTTTGCAGTCTCGTTCAATATTACAAAATAACAATGCTCTTTTAAGTATATTATTATTATTATAATTTAATGACTCATACTAAATAATAGTAATATTATGTAGTAAAAGTTAGCAACAAGTATAAATGGAATATCTTTGTTTGGTGATATTTTATTTTTAAAAAACGTAAAAGTTCCACAGAACTTTTACGTTATTTTGCTTTTTAACAACTTTATTTATTTATTTTAACTTTTTCCTACTTTTCCAGGATATGATCGTATTGAATTGAAATTATCATAAATTGTCAAGTAAAAAGGCCTCGGACAAATATGTATACAGACAGAGAGACTTATTATATTTTTATTAAATATGGTGCTCGCGACTTCGTCCGCATAGAAAAGTATAAAACGCCATCTAGCGCATTTTGGATAGATGGCGCTATCTCCCGGGCGCTCTAGTATTTACTTTTATTTTAGATTTCCCGTAGGAAAGAAGCCTTTTCCCGTGGTAAAAAGTATCCTATGTTCATCACGGATAATGTCGGCTTCTAATGGTAAAAGAATTTTTCAAATCGGTTCAGTAGTTTCGGAGTCTATTCTATACAAACAAACAATCAAATCTTTCCTCTTTATAATATTAGTATAGACTAGTATAGTATATATGTTTTAAGCTTTTGCTACGTAAAAATAACTAAAAGACAATGCAGCAAAAGCTGTGTTTATTTCGCAATACCCTCATAGACACGGCGCCGCACGTATATGGTATCTGTGTACCGATATATTTTTGTAATTATTTTACACCGCTCTGTATGGCATACAGAGCGGTTCGCGGCTCTTTTTGAGTTGAATTATAGGTTCAAATTGCATACAGTCCACCATACATAGTAGAACTAGCTCCTAGCTTGTCGTGCCTTTATTTGGAAATCAAATACATTCACTTTGTTTGTATTGTAATTGGTAAAAGATTTTCATTACTATATTACAAGACCGATCGCGCGCTGTAGTTTGTTTTTCAATAATCCCGCAGGAATCTAAAATTTAAAAAAATCTAAAATCTAAAAAAAATTAAATTAGGTAATAAACTATATGTGTGCCAAATTTCATCGAAATCCGTTCAGCCGTTTTTGCGTGATTGAGTATCAAACAACCAAACATACAAAGTCTGGCATCTGGCATTTATAATATTAGTCGAATTTCTTCGGAAGAACTGCTGACTGATCAACATAACAGGACTGTGTGGCTACCCGTTTATGACTCCGTATTAATTCTCACACAATCAAGACACTGGATCCCCGCGCCCAGGCTACCTTATTAACATCTCGCTCGATTTCACTTGCATATTCATGTTTCCACGCAATTTGTGGGTAATATACTCTCCGAGACATCAGAGTGATTGATCACTACTTGCCTGCTTCGCTAACGTTATTAGGGTCCCGCGAAAAGTTTCCAATTCAACCGACCGTGCGATTTCTCCTGGCCTTTTGACTACCCTTTCCGAGTGAAAGCTTACAATTTGACGTTTATGTAGGTAGAAATTGTGAGAAAAGAGCAACACTTGCATTACATTTTGTAAAATATATGTACACCAAATAGCTTTTTCACCGTGACCTCTTTGCGTTCCTCGGGATCAGTATTAATTTCTGAATTAAAACTACTCTATGTTCTTTATACATACAATTTTTCATGACGATCTGTTGTTAAGCATTAAAGGGTGAAAGCGTAACAATCTCAGTTTCACATTTATAATATTAGTTGTATGTAAGGATCCATGCGGCGAATAATATCTCCTATCTCGTGAGTTATTTAGTGGATAATTTGTAGAAATTTATATATTAAATAATTCATTGGTCTGACACACATAGTAAAAATATAATGAATTACCAGATCCAGGGCGGCCCTTGATTATTTTTTTGGGCGATTGTGCAAGTCGGGGGCATTGGGTTCATTGCGTTTGAATATTAAAACGTTTCGATACCGCGTTCTATTTCAAACTCATCGAAAACAAAGCAGTTGTTGGTAAACGGCTATCTGTAATGAATGAACCCAGTTCGTTAATGTGATTTACATAGTCACTGCCAATATACAATTACAATTCTATCGCTTAGTGCAGTTTTGAAGTTTTCCGTCCAAATAAGACGCAATACAATAACGTTTCTTTATGCGACGAATTCCGGTAGCATCGAAAATATTCCACTTATAATTAATTACAAACCAAAACAGTACACAATTGAGGTCGAATGTAATCTCTTAATCGTGGAGTGATAATCTTAATTGGAGGGGCGCGGCCGTATCTAGGTGTTATTGAGAAGTGTTATCATCTGTCACCGTATCTCTGCAGTTGATAAAAAAATGTATATTGTTTTAAAAAATGTCATGCGGAATAGTACCTAATCGTGAAGAGACACCGACCTTGTGTCATACAATGAAAATATAATAAACAAGAAAAATTACAAAACCATTACATAAGATATTTTTTGATTCAAGTTGTGGTTGTGGTTCAAGTTTTTCAAGCAATCAACGTAATATAGGAAAATAGCATAGGAAAACGGATGAAATATTCCTACACTACGCAGTTAAAATACAACTTCTTGACAGTGATATCTAATCCACCGATAAAATGTCAAGTGAAGGATACATAATTGATTCGATCGAACACTTGTTGCAGGTACCATTGACGTGTTTGATTTCTATCTAACCGCGATTATTTTTCTATAATCGGACAATCATTTAGAGAGTACCCTAAGGACATTTTGTTTTACAATTAGCGACAGTCGTGATACCCGGAAATGCATAATAGCCTAGCAAGCATAAGAGAAAAGCTATTAAGTAATATCCGAGTGAGATGTGGAGGCACCATAAAATATTACAACAAGATCTTGATAAAGGACATCATAGTGGTATTTGCATGTATTTAGTTTATGCTCTTAAAAACCATTTTCTGCTGAGAAATGTAAATGTAAAATATACAGACGGAACACATAGGTGCATCATGAGTTCAATATGCTATTTTTTTTTATAGTTTTAAATAAATAATTTGAAATTACTGTACTTTAGAAGACGACTTTTAGAAACAAGAATAAGTACATAAGGAAAATATAAAAATGACAGAAAAAAAACTCTGAACGAAATTATTTTACACAATATGTAGAATGTAGATACTATTTATTAATTTATATGTGGAACATTGAAGATTAGACATAGATGTCATTAATGATCCGACAATGAATGCAATGATTAGAAAATGTACAAATAAAAGAAATTATTTCAATAGTGGGCGATACGATAAAGCTCTTGTGGCAACATAAGTACTGGTGGGCGATAATTCTTTTGAAGCTTTACATAGTGTAATGTCAGTTGAAATAATAGATGTCGAAAATTTTGAGAGCTGTATGCAATGATTGACAGCGCACAAATCGTGTATTAATTGTGAGACAAAAAATCAATAGCACGTAGGCGAACTAGAAACACTGTGGAGATTTCAAACAATAACTAATCCTTGGCTTGCAGTACAACAAGTCACGAAATCAACACTAGCCATAAATGTCAAAAAGAAAGCCATTTAAATATGTACGATTGCTGCAGGCAGATAAATGGTCTGCGGTTCTGCAGTCTGTATCCTTTTTTACTGGCAGGGAAAAGCTTTATACAGATTAGAAATAGTGCTCGATATGATAAGATACAAGAGTTGCTTGTGTCAGTAGTCACCTAACTTCTTTAAGTGGATCGCCTGCGTGTCTTAAAAAAATCAGAATCCTAGCGACATAACTCATGCTCATTAGAGTTCCATCACAACTACGTGAAAGTAGCTCCGCTTGAACCCGCCGCAAGGCCTTGCGGGATATGAGTTATTGTAAAGTTACCGACATAACTTAGCAAATAAAATTAGACCTTACGACCTAAATGATAGAATAAAAAATTCTTTGCACGATCCTTCGGCGGACTCTACCGTCCGTCGTACACGACGCGATGCTAAATGCTCATAAATTCATACCGGCCGTTCGCAATTAATCAAACACGGCACCATCTACATGCTATACTGACTAAAAAGTTGTTACGTCTTCTCGTTCTCGTGATAGTGAGAACACGGTTTCTTTTTAATGATTTAAGATACAATGTTTTAATACATTGTATGCAAATATGTACACATACTGTGTTTAAAAAACTTATAATTATGACAGTGATAATCGTATCTATTTTGCTAAATGATTCCAAAAAGGATTTATAAAGTACAGTGAATGTGTCGCAAATTTTTTAATTAAATAAATAGATAAACAGTCAATTTAGGTTTAGGTAGAACTTCGAGGAGGAGAAGAAATATAAAGGTTAAATCGTCGAATCCAGCTCGGATGGGCAGCATTCGGGAAACTCTGAGAATTGTGTTCCAAAATTCTCCTGAGTGCTTCAAAACAAAAGCTTTCGACCAATTTTTTGTGTTGCCATTAACGACATAATATTAATATGTCGCTCAACGGAGAGGGCTCTGCTCGTGGTTAGGTACACTGCAAGATCTAATCAGGAAAGAGGAGATCCTTAGACGAACGAAAGTTACCCGGCGGATTAGTAAGTTGAAGTGGCAGTGGGCAGGAAACATAATACGGAGAACCGACGACGCGACGCTGACCGACAAGCGCAGCGTAGGCCGTCCACCCACAAAGTGGACAGACGATCTCGTAAGAGTCGCAGGCCGACGTCGGATCCAGGCTGGTTCTGACCGATCCTTTACGGAAATTATGGAGGAGACCTATGTCAGGCAGTCCTACGGCTGGATAATGATGAACCATTAAGAAAACAGGATATTATACAAAAAAGTCCCTAAACCATGCAAAGTATGTTTTTCGAGATTTAATTTAAAATTAGTTTTAGTTATGAACATCTATTTCTAAATCTAAAAAACATAGGTAGGTACCATGTGCAAATCTATAGACTACAAATCGCTTCTAATTTCCATATTATAAATACCATAATAAGGTTATAATGGTATTTTAACATAATCTAGTAACGATATATCAGCATGGGGACGGTCAGATTGGACATGGTCCACCATTAATATTGACTAACGACATGTTCTGTATTCACTGGGTGTGATCTCGCAATCCGAGTGGGCGGAATCGAACCTTTGACCGATCCACACCGACGCGATGTTATTCACATTACATTCACCTAAACAAACGGGATAATAAACGATGGTCTTACTTTTTTTCTCTTCCCAAAATTGTATTCATCTATCAGTTAGATAATTTTTATATTTACCTACAATAAAACCTAATTAAGTTTTTTTTTGTTGGCGAAGCCAGGAGTGGGCCACTGGTATGTGAAGTGGGCCACTGGTATGTGAATTTCATATGGAATTTCCTAACCTAACCAACACACATACATACCATATCAAAGTCAACATCAAATTGATCATCTTAAAAGCAATTTAAGCACGAAGCAGACTACTGCATAAAATAGAGCCCATAGACAAGTAAATAAAAGACTATTTATAGGTGTCCGTTCAGAAGTTTCCATTTGAAATTTTTTAATCGCGTCGCGTAGGCGATTTCCGCGTCATTAACGCTCAGAGCGGCGGCATTAATATGAAATCAACGACCGACACACCGCGTCCATTACAAACTATTATTAATTAACTCTTATATCCTATGCCGTCTTTCCCATAAATATATATTAAACCGTAAAATATTTTATGGGTTTGATTAAAAACCGCGAGCGGTGCGGAGACGGACCGCAGCCGATTTATTATTTTTTTAAAAACACATCCATCCATCCGCTACGACTACGAAGTCTTAACAAAAAAAAATACTCAAAAGCACACTTCAATGGTCTGTAATGTGATATAGCACGAAACACCCGATCCTACCCGAACGACAAAAACATGGCGGCCCCGCATGGCGTTTTCAGTTTTCACCTTTTTTGTAATCGTATATGGCTTAAATTAATGAGGTTTAAAAGCTCTGTATCGAATAATAGTAGTGGCACACTGCGTTTCACTGTCCCTACTCACCCCCTTACATACAGTAACCATCCCCTCCTCTTAGGGATTTTTTGGGCAATTAAGGTCCTAAGGTATACGTAATGAAACTAAATTTTAAAGTATTGTCCCATTGGATAGATAGCGCTATCTCCAGGGCCAAACCGCCTAGTATTTACTTTTATTTTAGATTTCCTGTAGAAATGAAGCATTTTCCCGCGGTAAAAAGTAGTGGGGTTCATCAGGGATAATGTCGGCTTCTAATGGTAAAAGATTTTTTCAAATCGGTCCAGTAGTTTCGGAGCCTATTCTATACAAACAAACGAACAATTACATTTTTCCTCTTTATAATATTAGTATTCAATTTCAATTTCAAAACCTTTATTTACTAAAAAGAGTACAAATTATATATATAAGAAAAAGTTAAAAAATAAATAAATTCGTTCGTGCACAGCAGTCCTCTATTTAGCTTGTCCTTTTGACACAAAGGTCTCCTCCAGTCCTTTCCAAGCCTGTCTATCCCGTGCTATTGTGGGCCACTGAGGGCCGGCTATTAGTATAGATGAATATAAAATGTATGTTTACGTGTACAACAATATAATAATACAAATAGGCAATATATTCAAACAGTACGTAGACGCCAACGCGAAAAAGTTACGAAACCGTGGGGGTTATTCTCGCTATCCGTTTGAATCTGGTCGATCGGCAGATTACCGTAGAAAGTTGATGCCCACGCGTGGCGAGAGGTCAAACACGCCCACGCACCCCAACAACGGATCCAACACATTGTTGAGAAATACGATACTTAGGTGCTCGACGAGCAATTACCTATGTAATTGATGATTATTGCGTTATGGCGCGGGGGTGGCATCGAGGATGTTTACAATGAAAATTAATAAAAGGCTGTTTGCTTCAAGTATTATTTGCATCATCTACGCAATTTTATGCAACAGAGTTCAGTGAATATTATAAGATATAAGGACACTTTTATATCGGTCCAGTATCCCTCAAAGGAATTTTTTTCTAAATCTTCGTGAGTAGCTTCAGTTTGCCGAGACGAACATCTTTTTCTTTTACGAAAATTCTCGATAGAGGTAGCTAAAGGAGTTAGCAACCGTAAAAAACTTCCAAGCGTAGGACTGAGAAAACATACCACTCAATTTGTATGACTATGCGGCCATTTTATTATACAAATGTTTACTAAGCTGCAGACAAGAAATCAGCTGGTTTATTCCATTTGTAAATTTATCACTAAATAGTCCGTATTTACGATGGTGATGGTGTAGGTATAACTTGCCACTTGCCAGTATAAAATCATAAAGTAAAGTGTAAGTATCTTATTACTTTTGACATACCCATGTACTGTAAACCTTCAAAAATTAAAAAAAAAAATTTGGAAAGTTTATTGGTTTTAGTCGTCGTTAATATTAATCAATTGGCAGATTGCGATTTGGCGAGTCGCGTGTCGGGTCAGAGGTGGGCGGTATATTACCATAATATCAGATAAAAACATATAAAAATTAACGGCTAGCGATGCCAGAAGGCCTTAAGAGGATGCCTTAGAAAGTTCGCACTTAATATGGTATTGGCAAATCGGAATGGACCATCAAACATCTAGATTTGGTAGATTTTATAAATGTCAAAAACAAAAAGAATTTATATTTTTATTCCTCTATATATTAAAAAAAAATCCAAAGATTAACAAGAAATACCACAGTAAGAGAATAGCACAAAATACACCCATTCATATTTACAATACTTTAAACATGAATGAGACATCCCATTCACCCGAGTACTTAAATTGTTTTTCCCCATTCGTCCGATTTAATAGATTCTACTCACATGTGAATATATTTTGAATACAGATAGCAAAACATCATCTAGTAATTAATGTTTTTAATTAAGATAAATGATGTAATCAAATTGTTAGGAGTTTACTTACATTATCACGTCACGTATGTATTAAGTCGTGATTTTTGAAAATTATTTTAGGTAAGTTTTGGCATTCAACATTTCGTACAGTAAGTTATCTAATTAAGCGCTCTTTCACCATCTGCCAAGAAGGCTAACTGTCATTTAAAGTCACCGGTAACCGGGGATAATGGAGCTGATATACCTTTGTTTGTACGGTAAAAGTCCCAAACATTGAACAGAAAATAATGAGAAAATAAATCGAAGGATGCAGTAAACCGAGTGCATAATTCAATAAAACAAAAAATTATTTCTAAAAGTAACTAATAAACACTTTACTTGTAGTTCGTGAAAGAGACCCTAAGGCTCAAATAACCTTGAGCCTGCTTATTGACATTTTTTTTGTATGATTTCAGTATCGGGTCAACCAATTCGGAGATGAAAGACCAAAAAATTTGATATCAAAAATTATTTATGTGTAATAAACAAAATTTATATCAAGGTTAGGCAATTTGTATAGCCAACAATTAACAACAATAAAAAGTAGAATCGACCTAGTGAAGCCCCAGTTTCCTTTGGATCATTGTCATGCTTTCCCAGCCATAACCATTACGTGACGGAAGCCTATCAAATGTACTCACTAATTCTCTTTGTGCAATATAGGTAGGGGCTGATGTCTCATAAGCGTGCTATATTATAGAGACTAGAGTTATCTGAAATCTCATGATACTCTTTGACCACCTCTTAAACAACTAATATGCGCATAATATACGATCAAATTTATTCCAAAAATATTGCAATAAAAGTCAAAAACTATATTTGAATAAGTATTTTTAATAAAATCATGTATTTGAATATCCATTTTTTTTTTATAATAATAAATATTAAATATCGTCGCCGCACACCTGCCTGTCCAAATTAATTTTATGGCGAAATATTAAAATATATTAGCCACGTTAACCGGTCTCAAATGATTTAAAATCCTACCAGATCAATTCGATGGTAATATCAAAACAAAATAATTGAAGAGCAACTTGATCGGTGTCATTAAAAACAAATAGTGCATTAAGATATCGAATGTATTATTAAGTAATATAATGACTCTAATCGCAACGAGTCAAAGTTATGCACCGTTTAACGTCGTACGAACACTTGTTTTCAATTATTTATATAAATAAGTCGCAGTCAAATCAAACGATACAACATTACTGCAAACGTTAAATAAGTAAATGAATGGTGTTGAATTATACACAAGTTACGAATTAAAATATGCAAATATTGGATACGCAGTCCATTGACGGGGCCCCATTGAGAGTTCGCGGTAACGGACCCGGCAAACAGGTCCCAACTGGGCGACGACCACGAGAGTTCTGCTATAGTTTGTCTACGTCGTCTTCCACCGGAAAGCACTTAATCATGGCCACAAAACGACTCAGCTCAATAAAAGTCAGCAAAAAATATCACTTGCGCACTGTGTGTTACGGTATCAGACATACATCATGAAATTCACACGGGCTTTCGACTCCCGAAAGTATCCAAACCGGCTCAACCGATAATAAACCTTGTTAACGAGCGTTATATAGGTAAACTATAGTAGGTATAGGTAGACCGACAGCGGCATCCGGTAACTTCACTTTGGATGTCACGATCTTGGACGTCATCGACATCAGAAACTAGTTCCGAGTTGACCTTTTTAATTTTTCAACCAGTCTCAACACGTCTAATTACTTTCCATAATTCCATGTGCCGACTAGCGAATCGCCTCGGCTTCGCACGGTCGTGTATTTTTTTTTTTTTTTTTTTCAAAATCATTTGCGCGTTTCAGATTCTAGTAAGCGGAGAAACTGACAATGGCAGACAACTTTGTTTTTTTTTTTTAAATTAGAGCAAGAAATGTAAATGAAAAGCAAAGAAGAAAAAAAAATGGATATCAAAGTCACTGCAAGTTCGCATCTAATTCCATTAAAATATAACAATCTAGATTCTAGAGTATTCGCACACAATCTAGATACAGAAGAGGCTATGTTTTAACAATACATCGCACGAAACGACAATGAAATTAAATAAGTTTTTCCATGTAGATAAACAGAGCGTTGACACAGAGCTAATTGCTCTGATAAAAGACAATGTCACAATGAGAATTTTCTCCTCGAACAATGGGTACATCTTTATGAGCTGCGTGGACGAATCACGTGTAAATGGCTGTAGACTAAACACCTGTTATCCGGGCGTCTATACTTGTAACAATTTTTTAAACATTGAACATCTTATTGGAAATGACTTCATGATTTTCTCTTCTCCGTGCACACAGTGTATCGGCGATCTCGTGAGGCGTACACCCACACTAGCGTGACTTCCGGCCCCGTCTGCAAACGACGCGCATACGCATGTTTACTACCGCCGCTCGGGCTGTCGATCATTTCATTTCGGTCCGCTCTTACGTCAAAGCATACCTCATCACCAATGTTAATTTTCCACTTGACAATAGTCCGATGACATTGACGACCTTTTTTTTTAATACTCTTACATATGAAATCCCTTATTAAACTTTGTGACAACAGTTTACTCCATTTTGCATTTGCATAGTTTTCAGTTTAAATTATTTGATTATGACAAATTAATTGTAATTTGCCGTCTAACATAAATATAAATAAAACATTTCCACTGCCAGTATAATGTTGTAACATTAACACAATATTGTCAACAACCTCAATTCGTAAGTTGAAGATAAGAGCGTATTTAATTCCTCTAAATTATTAAGTTACAAGTTACAATACAGAATAATATATTATATTTCAATTCACTCCTTATGTGGTGTTCTTTGTTTGTTTTATTTCGTTTTTCTTGTAATTATAGTTTGCAATATTTTGTATTCTATCCTTCAAATATACCTTCTTCCATTCAAACTTCACTATTTTAATGTTTTGTTTATAAGTTAAATTTCACGGCTGCCATGTCGCGTCATCTAATCTACATATTTTCAATAAGTAAATATCATTGTTGTAAATCTATACTAATATATACAGCTGAAGAGTTTGTTTGTTTGTACGCGCTAATCTCAACTATGCTGGTTCGAATTGAAAAAATATTTTTGTGTTGGATAGTCCATTTATCGAGGAGGAAATATTGATGAGTACAATTCACAAATGCCCCTTATTCGCACCGACATCGACAAAATTCACCAATAATGATTTATCTCTCTCGTCAATATATCCAACGATCCGGTCTCTGATTGGCGATCGGAGAACGGATGATGTCAGAACAAGCAAACAGAACTTCCGTCGGATCCAACTCATTTATACGCTTCGTTAATCGCATCTCATTTATTAATTCAATCTATTTACATAATTATTGTGACGCTATGTTGATATCACGCTATCTTTAAATTTCGAAACCAGTTTTAAGTTTTGCAATATACCTAAGCCTTCTTTTATGAGTACTCAAATTTAGAGACGAAATCGATCTTATTCGACAGTGGAGACACGACATTTAGTGGCGATAACTTCTCTTTTTATTTTTTAGAAAGGCAAACAGGCAACCGGCGTTCCTATTCCTAGCCATAGCCACCGTCGCCTAAGGCAACATGCAACATCGGGTGAAGCCAATATTGGAGGTAGGCAGAAATGCCTCAAGAAACGAGTTTCTTCCAAAGTCCATCTGAACCTTATTCAAATAATGCGGATAACTCCATATATACTAATATGTGAAAGTAACTCTATCTGTCTGACATTAAGAAAAGATCAGAGCACTATTCTATTCGGTAGATTATTGAAAAAGAGGCTCATAATCACGAGTAAACTAGCTACTCGCTCCCGGCTTCATACGGATCCCGACATCGCATTAAAACCTTCCCTCGTTGGAAACCGAATTTCAAGTTTTGTGTAGTTTTAAATATCTAAGCAGATCTAAACGTACATAAAGAGGGACAGACGGCGGGAAGCGACTTTGTTTTATACTATGTAATAAAGATAATGTACACACGATAGACTAAATTTTATCACTTCGATTTTAAATAAATATGGCGTCCATATAATCGTAGCTCTATTATTAGGTGATAAAACAAGTGTGACATTTATCCGTGCGATCGGCGAGTACCTAGTACCTACACAAGTGCACTTAGTACACATAAGCGTTGCCAACATTGTCGTGTACGTAAGACCGCGCAGCGCCGAGCCGTCTGCAAGCCACCAACACGTATTATATTTACTCACACCTGCCAATTTTAATGAAACATTCAAGCATATTTGTATATACTTGTTCTGCGTCTAAATCATCTAAACCGAAAAATTCTACTAAAGTTTTTTAAACAAAATTGCACGCAGGTTTAAAATCAGCTCATTTTGAGAGAAAATAAAAATCAGAATTTGTATAAAGTCCACATTTTATAAAGTTACGATTACAAGTGATTTCGTTTTAACTCAAAATTACAACCTCGGGGTCTTCAAATCAAGGGTAAATGGGCACTTACTAGGTAAGCGTGGTCCACCTTCGGCCGCATCTGCACCTTACATCAAGTGAGATCGCGGTCAAGCGCTGCCTTAATTTAATAAAAAAAAAATCAATTTCTTTCTAATAACAATTTCATCGGTTTCTATTCTACCAATTCTTCGAGACGTGGTATTAAAAATACATTTTCACAACTTATAATAGTAGAAAACGGTCTAAACCTGCAACTTCCTGCTAAGAATGAAAAAGAAACTTGACAATTAATCAAAAGACTTTTCCCTACAAAAGTTTAAACGATTTCTATTTAAAATCAAACCTACTCGGAATTCGGACAAAGGGGAACAAGAACTCCAAGGGTCCGTATAGAATAAACCAGGTATAAAAATATCCAGAATCACACATGTGCGTGCGCCCATTGCGATCTACAAACCATTCCCGGAAAGATTCGTCGTTTAGGACACTACATCTGTCAGCAGACACAGTGTCGTCGTTCGTCTTGAATTCTGAATTCAACACAGATTCAACAATACAATTTTCAAAAGGTATTGTATGGTTTTTATATTCCCAGCCCAGTTTTAAACAACCTTTACCATATAAACCTGCTCAACATATTCTTCCACACGTTTACCTGTTGATTTTAAGAATTGAAATTTATTCAGGTAGTTTCCAACTACATTATGCATATAAATAATAATAATTATAACTATTATTAAAATCGGTCTACACATTCTCGAGTTTTTGAAGTTTTTAAATGGGAAGGTCACCGACTGCAGTCCTCCTGCCGAAAACCGAATATTACCCAGTATAGCTGAAACTTTGTTATTAAGGTAATCAAATTTATTTTAAACTAAATGGCGCGTAAAACCGCAGAGCAAATCCAGTACTACAATATAAATGATAATAATCTACAAAAAGGAAGGGAAAAAATATTCACCTTCAAAGAAACTATAAAAAGGAGATTATGTGTTGGTTGAACATAAAAAATAACGGAAAGAAGCTCGGGGTCAGGTCAAAATTCCTCGCTTAAGCCATAATGTCCGCAGTAATTAGTATGGCTGTGCCGTTGACCTGTCAACAAGCGTAGGAAGAATAATAAGCCGGCAAAGAATATCGCGTTTCAATAGATGTAATTTAAATGAATTAAAAGTTATATTTAAAGTGTCACTTTGTTTAGATTAAAATATGAAGTTAAACCTGAAAGTATGGAGGTAGGCGGCTAAGGCTCGCCATCGCCATACATAATTATGTGCTACTATTTACTATAGTGCATTACTCATCTTACTTGGATCATAAGAAACTAGCGACTCGTCTCCGGCTTCGTACTAAATGGATATTTTCAAAAATACAATGCGTTATGAAATAAATATGGGTTCCAAATTTGACCTTATGGATTTAGTAGTTTTGGCTGTGCGTTAAATAGTCAGTATACACGATTTTAAAGATATAGAAGTATAGAAGATTTAGATAGAGGCAGGATCTTAGCAAGGATCTTTAGGCACTATTCTATAAAGTGCGAAAAGCAGTGTGCCCCTGCCGTCACTATGCAGCTACTGAAACACTAGCATAATAATTACGCAAAAATCGCGTCAGTGTGAGTTTGGTGCAATAAGCACCGTAGATATCCTGTTACGGCCGTGTGTATGTCAACTAACACTGCGGAACATAATTCCACATCATTGGAATCGACCCAATAGACTCACCTGGGTGTAATATCACCGTCAATTTTATACGTGCCTCTGCTTGGACATTAATATCTACTGTTTCACATCTCGATGACTATAATTAATGCTCAGTACAGTCACAAACAGAACATTATCAATATGTACAAAAGGCAAATTTAAAAGCCTATGTTGAGATTTTATTATTATGAATTACTTATGTATTAAAAAAAATGTTAATTGAGGTGACGAAAACCGTAAAAAATAAGTTTTTTAAAATTATTTAAGACAGGAAATTTGAAATATATGACATACAAATAATAATGAAGCTCTAAAGAGTTGTTGGACGTAAAACTTAAGATGTTTGGCCCATTACTTTACTTTTTCAAATAAGTATTCGTTGAAGACCGAGGAAAGTTTCTTTACGTATTAAATGTTGCCATTTAAATTAAAAATACATGTAAAATACTAACATGTAATAATCAACAAAACTAGAAGTTTAAACGCTACCGGCTATTTTTAATCCTCACATTTCTCAGTAATTCATCAGAAATTTCCAAGGTGTAGACTAACAACGTAGTCAGAGCAAAACGAACGAGCACCGTTGAAATTAGAATCTGCCTTCCTAGTCAAGATTTATGATTCGTCTAATTAAATTTAACAATATTACCGTATCATGATTGATGTGGGAGCGAAAATACAACTTCACAAGTCCACGGTGACTAATGAATCGGGTTGCTGAAGTCAGCTTATAAAAAATGCGTATCGCACGTCACATACTATTACAAAAATTTGCAACGATTGATTAGATCCATTTGTATTCAGTGGTCTTATTTTTCTGTAATCCAAAATTGTATTCATTTGCTGTACCTACTAATGACTATTTATGATGATTTTGATGGTTCTTGGAAGTGTGTCCCATATGGACAAAGATGGCCGCTAGTAGGTATAATATAGAGACAAGGTTCGAGATTTAATTTCGAGAGATAGTGGCTATGGCTAGTACGCATTTTAAAAGGAGCACGTATGTACACCGTTTCTGACTGAGACGTTATCGGTCATTTTAAGCTCTATGACCGGACTGTCTTATCAGCAAATGGGCTTACGTGTGCGAAGCGCGTGTGCCAGAAGGCGGTGCCTTTTATAAACCATTAATTATATTCACACCTCTGTCGGCCACAACCACAACCGAGCATCGGACAGTCGGCATATTCTCCAACGACAGTTCTCGGAAAGATGAAGGAGCGAGACAAAAAGTTTTAAAGCGTGAACGCGACCGGTTCTCGCGAGCGCGACTCTGAGCTCCTAACTCCTAACAAAGGAGGCAAACATGAAATTTATCCGACGACCTTTGATGACTCTCGTGATAACTTTTTTCCCAAAAATTCTTAATGGTTAGATTAACTATGCATCGCCATTATAGTGAATAGGCATCTCCAAGTTTATGGTATGTATGTATTTAGTCGGTACCCACTTTTTTTATAAAAAAATACTTGTTTAGTGAAACCGAGCAGTAGCATTCTGGATTCAGCTTCAAACCGCGGCCTACGCTGTGCTTGCATGTCCGTAGTCTTAATAACTCGTCTCCACTTTAGTGAACATTTTTACGAGGACAATGGTTAGAGATCTTGTTTAGGTCGCATGTCATCACTCACACCGATCAATAACGTTAGTTTTGAGGCACTCAGGAATTTTATACAGGTAGATCTCTCAGAGATTTCCGAACCAGTTAAAAGGACATTACATAATAATAAATGTTTAATATTAAATTATTACTTAAAAATATCTAAAAGAGCATCGATCAAGTATTTGAGCGTGCACATCGATGCCGGCAAGTTCAATGTACTTAGTGAGGTATAATGTTCAAGAACTCAACGGACTCATGACACGGTCTACTGGGAAACCACACGTCAAGGATTAGTGTTCATTTATTCATAAGCAGAAGCGATTTAATATTCATAATTCTGCAAGGAAAATATAATAAGATCGTATTTCTCCTATAGTATGCCTTTAGTGCTAACTAAACATTGTATCGAGTGAAAGACATGTAATACGATGACACAGTGTTATATCGCTTTCACATTAGCTATAGGTTTAAATTCCACGGTTGTCAACAAAGTACGAAGTTAATGCCCGTCTAAGCGCATGACGGTAACCTCAATACAAACCTCAAAGTTCGCATCGCAATATGACCGCAACGACGTATTTATGCATATACGAGTTTTGTAGGTGCGGGATATCACTCAATAGTCAACCAATGTTAATCCGTAGAAAATAAACAAATAAACCAAAGGATATGTTATGTGAATTAGCCGCAATCCGCAAACATGTCGAATGCGTCGACGCCGATTAGAGTCGGAATTTAACACTGCACGTAATTGTACAGTGAAATTATACTTAAACACCAACAGCGTCATTAAGGGCTATTCTTCTTTCGGTTTTTGTCGTATGCCGCTGGACTCCCGAGTTCCAAGACTGATATAGATAAAAAACAACTCAAGCATTTACAGGGAACAAAAATAATTGTGAAATTATAAGGATTTCAAAATGTTCAAAACATCCGTTTATAATAAAATGTAAAGCTATTTGATAAACAAAGCGAGTAGTGTTTCCAGCTAACTAGTGCGCCTGCGCCTTCTCTTTGCAATCAGTCACGACCGTTGACACAATGGGAAAATGTGTACCAGTACCTACTAAAGAACTAATTGTCCAGTCCATTCCATCACGAACGTGACCCAGAGTAATACACTATTTTATCAACTGATACTTGAGCTGCATTTACTGCTATTACAAGAAATGCTGTTTAAACAATTAGATAGCACACGAACTCAACACGAACGAACAAGTGAAAACGAAGCTTCTTCAAAAGAACAATCAACGGTCTTTGTATACGTGTAGTCTGAAACAAAGCGACATTACCTCGCTCACCTTAGACTACACACAACGGACCTGAGATTGTGTAATAAGCATATTCTAGAACACCGCATTGCCAGCGCGCCGAGTTCCGTATAATTAGCACGTATTAGTGCACACTGGAATTCTGAGACCATACTGAGCGAATAAATGGTGTGCGCTGATTTGTTCGAGCCAGTTACTTGGGTTAGAAATTTGAAAATTACAACAGGTCGAAGCATAGGGCAGTTAGCTTTTAGCATTTAGTAAAGGTCTCTTTAATGATCCCGAACAAGAAGCAAGCATGGCGAGTTGGAAACACTTTGTTCAGTGAGTATTCATATATATTTATTAGGTTTCCATCCATATTTTACACCCATTGGGACCTAATCGCAAAAACATGAAATTAAAGGCCAGACAAGACACAATGGGGCGGTCGGTGCAATTTTTTTTTTATTAGTGTATAATGAAACAAAAATATATCCGCCGTATTGTGCAGGAACAGGTGTCATATTCATCTAGTTTATTGTAAACCCCGGCAAGAAGCAGATTTATGGCAGGTAAGAACTCTCTATGGACCCTTTACATATAATGTATAATAAGGCGTAAATTGCAGCCCTATTCCAATAGTGAGATTATCTTGACTGAAGTAAGTTTTGAGAGGTTTACGTGTCTTTCTGAAGACTGTTTCGTGTTCTGTTAAACTCAAAATTTCATTGACAGTGGTTGTATAATTACGATAGTTTAGTTAAATGCGTTGAAGACATGTTCTCAATTATATTAAATGAATAAAATATTTTTAAAAATAGTTTTAAAATGATTTTGTTGTTAATTTTAAAATCATATTGTCATACCTACTCACAGTAATTGGATTATAATAGATATGAGTAACTTACAGCATTTTCTGGCAAACCTTCAACAATCAAGTTAACAGTTGATACGTACCTAGAAAAAAAAACAAATATTAAAAATTATGTTACCAATGAATTGAATATATTTTAGATATTTATGCACCTAATTTATTAAATTTATTTATACTTGTGTCCCCGCTTACTGGTCGACATTCGACCATGATGAAAAAAATCTAAAGCTCGAATACCAATAGTTAATAAACAAAAGAAGAAAATAGGTATACAGAGAAATTAGAACAAGAGATCGGAAGGTTTCGCTCCACGTACCAAGCGGTACTGCATTACAAGATTATTATCAAAACGTGGTGTTCATAAATAACCATATTCTTGAATCGGCATCTCTTTAATACCAAATACGTGTTGATGCTGCGATCTCACATTAAGATAAAAAAAGGGAACGAGAAAAGCCAAGGGACATACGTTGTCATAAGCAGGCTTGTCTTCGCGAGATCACGTACCCGATAAGGGAGGTAAACAGACTCGAGTTGGCCGTGTCCGTGTCGCACTGGACAAACACGGCGACGTACCAAAGTTTACCTTGCGCTTTATTTGTCCACATAGTAAATATTTGACGGCAATTTAAAGGTACAACGCCCCATGTGTATCAATTAACTGACCGATAGCCGGGGATAGCTTGAGGGAATTACCGACAATACCCATTAGAATTGAACATGTAAATTTCAAAAAATATGAATTCAAAGAGAGGCGAAAACAATGCATTCAATTTATAAAAACATGAGACAGTTCAGTGAACGTATAGTATGGTAATGCAACCAATCGCGCGCATCTGTACGGGAGCGGCGGCGCACGCGCAGCCGTGCTACCATCTAGATACGCAGCAACCACACACCGAGACGCATTTGCTATTCAGCCGCCGCAGCAACCGCACACCCTGGCGCCGACGTCCCTGTTAATCCGCTGTCCATCGCACAATGGCCCCGCCAAAAAGAAAACAATCGAACGGCCGACCGATTCAAACAAAAACAAATGTAATATTTAATAAGACCACATTCCCGATTCAATACAATAGCGTGAAGGAGGCCACGGTACTCGTGGTACATATTTATTCTAAGATAGGTACATCTTTTAGATTTTATAAATATTTTTTAAAGTGACTAACTCTAAAAATCAGAAATAAAACTGTTAAGAATACACCTATTTCGACTTGTTTACATTGATTAAACTTCATTCCTGCCTTGCATACCGTATAAAGAACTATGAGAATGTGGCGACGGCGACACAAGCCAAAAAGCTAAAAAAGCTTTTACGGTGTGTTCTTAAATTATTGGAGTGCAGGAAATTTTTCTTGTGCAAGTCGTGAACAAAATTGAGAGCGAGGACGCGGAGGCGCGATCAAGATCAGTCGGCTCGTTTAAATTCTCCGACTGCGGTCAGTCGAGGTGGGAAACGGTCGACAAGAAAAACGAAAACAGAACATACAAAAATTTAGGGATGGCGAGAGCAAACCCATGTAAGGAATGTTCGTAACCCACGCCGGCGACATGACCTTATTAAACAAACGCTTTGAACCATCGCCGGCTGCCAATCACATTACCATATAAAACTAATTTCAATGTATCGTTTACGTTCACAATTTACTATACGCGATGTGAGGTACTTGAAGATCACCAACGTTTCTCTGTCCTACTATAAACGCTCAATTGGCTACAGCAAAGTGGGAATGAATACAATCGGCGGGCTCACAACGAGACCGTACACAATCCGAGATCACATTGACTTCCACCTACCGAAATAAGGAGAATCAGATACCGAAATAGCTGTGTTACAAAATCCGTTTGTTCGCTGTGAGCGCAATAAACGAACATAAAAGGAGCTATCCGAAAAGGGAATGAAAGTAAACAGGGCATTTCCGTATCATGTCGACCATGAGATTGTTCTCGGTATTATGAAATCTTGCTGCATTTTGGTCTTTGTATTTCTATATATTAAATTTATTACGTGAGAATTCGCAGTGAGCTAGCGTGTTGGATATAGTATAATATTTAGACTACCTATATTACCTACATTATTTCTCTTTATTGTAATTTATTCCCCAAAGTCAGCGGGCTCACCATAGGCGAGGTGTTTTTAATAAGCGGCTTTAAATGATTTATCGATGAGAAATCTCTCGGGTGTAATATATTGCACATTGTAACCGCAGCTCAGGCGTCGTCTGTAGGCAAGGATTTATAGATGGAGATCAATAAAAATACTGAGAAAGATATAATAAAAACTCGTATGGTACGGTACCTACGCGAGACTAACAAAGCAGCACGAAAAATAAAATACTTGCTAGTCATATTTTATGATCAATAACATTATTTAATATTTCTTTTATTATTTTAGGTTATATTTTTAGTCTATTTTACAATAGGGTTGGACTATAAAAACTTGTATATTATACCTACATAATATGTGTACTATAATAAAATCTGCATTCGTTTTGTTGGAATGGAAGCGGTCGTTTTAGATGTTTCCTCGAAAACCGTCCGGCTTCAAAGAGCTGTGAGCATTTTCTTTTTATTTTCATGTTTTACAACTGGTTCCATGTATGGTGCTATTCTTATTGGATTAAACCGGCACGAATTTCACACTTGGCGCGGCGAGTGTGAGCAAAAAATCACTGTCGGAGGGAATTGTTTAACATTCGAGTTCAGCTGGAGTTCGCCGCTTCTTTTGCGTTGCGATGGACACGAATGGGAGGAGCTGTCAACGAGCGCTTACTTAGCGTGTGTACTCGCCATTAAGCCGACGGAAACGCACGACTTACTGCGAAAATATTATATTCCATCTAATTTCCGCTTGTTATTGTGGCTTTATTAACGTCATAATTATATTCATAATTGAACCGAAGCCACAACCGATGCAATAACTTAGTACAAATCACGTGGGTGGATTAGATAATCTCAAATTATAGAAGTATATCATTCTAGATGCCTGATACAATTTTTTTTTTGCAAATTATATATCAAAATCCGTTGGTTGGTTTAGAAAAAAGTTTGGCGGAGAAACAGACAAAAGCGGAAAGGGAATTTACATGCACTTTAGATATGCTATTTCCCCAAAACATTAGTAATAAACACCACAACTTGTTTAATCTGCATGTCAGTTTTTTATGCAAATGAAAATTTATGTATTTTATTTGAAAACGTCTCCATGGATTTTTGTTCCCGAACAAGTTTGGAACAAAAGTGCAGTTTTATGCAGTGCGCGACAGGACAATGGGTCGATTCGATTTATACATATCCCGCAGCGCCCCTACTCTTGTACACATACTTTATCCATTTTCAACGTTTATAAGAACACCATTTTGTTTTTGTTGGCACTACAGTCTACATGCCTGATCAACTTTTAAGTGTTGCGAGTACACCTTCCAAATTATGTTGTGATTTTTTTTTTTCAAACATAAACATATATTCGCGGAATACAGCTTGGTTTGTTCTCTTGAATGAGAAAATAGAAAAATTAAAATTTCTTCGTCGTCTCGCAGCAAACATTGAGCAAAAACCTGTATATATAAACGTCTCCCATCCGGACGAGACGGCACTATTTCATTATCAATGAATGTAATGACAAACCGCTCGAGGCAACCTCCGCACCTTTGATTTACGCTCCCATGGAACTTGGTAACAGAACACACCACTTATTATTTACATTCAAGAAATACAACTCACTACAAAATCTTTTTAGACCTTTTTTATGTAAAGGTTGACAGACAGGACGACAGTCCACTACTGGCGAGGGGAGAAGGTAGCGTGTCCTATAATACTCGCTGATAATATGGTGAAAGAATTTTCATAATCGAAATTTTTTACTATTATATTCACAACACATAACATACTTGTAGATAATATATAAGGTATTACAAAATATTAAACTATACGTATATACACACACTCAATCCACACATACATATTATACACAACACACATTACTATGTACATTCATACATACACATAAGTACAAAATTACATTTGACAAATTAGGCGACGACCGACGTCAATTACAAATGATTAGGCAAATCCATAATCATGAAATTTTATTCAATCATATCACTTTACAAGAGTAATCTCTGTCTGGCCAGTTGCATATTAACATTTATTGAGGCCCGCATACACAATTGCATTAACTAAATTTAATTGAATGATCGCCGGAAACCGATCATGTGCTCACCAGCAAAGGGTGGCAGCATCCATAATCGTTACATTGGACAATTCCCAATTGAAGATTGGATTGTACAATTGGACATTCGGTAGAAAAATGATTCGATCGTTTAAAACACAGCCAGTAAAAAAAAATTCAAAATCTCTAAACACAATCCGAGTCCTATTAATCTGACCAGATAAAAATTGTATGCGCGATTGCAATCTTTTATTAGTACAGATGTGGGGATTGAGATTAGTTATTGCTATTATTACCGCAAATTGAGTTTAAAACATGAACTAAGTGATAAAATGGTTATTTATCTATTTTAATCAAAATAAATTTATTATTACACACATACTGTGTTGGAATTATATTGATAATATAATCGAGTAACATAAACTCAACAAGATTGGAACACATTTTCTCTATGTAAGTAAATAAATTTCCAATAAAATTCTACCATAAAAGCCATGCGCTTAATAGTTTCTATGCTACTGGGAGAGCTCTTAAGATTTGTCACAAGATGGAAAAGAGAACAAAGTTCTCTAGAGTAGATAGTTCTTGTGATTTTTTGGATACTTTGAATTCGGATCTTCTGCAATACATACATAATGATCCAGTATCCCTCAAAGGATTTATTTCTGATTACTAACAGTTTTCCGAGACGAACAACTTTTTCTTTTGCAAAAATTCTCGATAGAGGTAGCTAAAAAAGTTAGCAGCCATAAAAAACTTCCAAGCGTGCCACTCAATTTGTAGTGTGTCCATTTTATCTTACAAATGTTTACTATAGCCTTTTTGTACATTTTGCGTTTTGCATATTTTGGGTGTGGTGTTCATTATGCGTATTGTACATTCTGCGTTTTGTTCATTTTGAGTGTGGTGCTTATTTTGCTTTTTGTACATTTTGCTGAAAACCTATATACGGTCGCTTGCAGAAGCTCCTCTCCGTTTTTTTCGTCGGTTAAAAACTAGTGATATTTGAGGTGCTGTTTCATCAACAAATCTCCCAGAAACAAGGTTCGTTTATATATGGTACGCTCGAGCGTGTGAGTAAGTACTATCTGTAGGTATGTATGTATGTAACGTTTCACCATCATTTGCTTTTATGGTAGTTGTTAATTACGATATTTAATATGGCCAAGTCGTTGTTTCACATTGCAAAACTCGTTTCCGATAAGGCAAAGTCACATTGCCAACTATCACTGTTCAATATGTACTCAGTGTATTCTTCCTCCTATACACCGTTGACTTTCGAAGCTTGCATTTCAAAGTTCTACAAATAAACAAGTGAAATGTGATCGACAAAAACTACAGGTTACAGTGGTATTACTTTTTTAATTATTTTTTTTCAATTAAAGAAACCACTGCTATGCTCTGCAAGCTTAACCACAAATTAGACGTCACGCTTCGCTTGGCGCACCGTTTGATCACAGCTTATAAAGCGAAGTTAAATAATTCTGTAACATTACACCGTTTGTTTGGACGTTTGGACTGCTTTCACGGTATTAATCGAAAATAAAACTATGATAAATATTACACAATTGCTTTGGGAGTCAAATTATAGACAACACCAGCACAGACATGTCTACAGTCTACAGAAAGTTTACTTTCTGTATCTGACTAATGGCAATTTCCATTCCCAATTATTCGTTTGTGTTGTTAGCAAGCTTTTTCGCATACTCTGCCTGATTGTACACGGCATATTCCCATTTCTATGAACCACAGAAGCCAAGAAGTCTTATAAAACGATAGGTACACATTGGTAGTCATATTTGGTCGTATATTCTCAATCAAGTGACAAGTGGATAGAGTACAAAGTAATAGATCAACTCCACCAATCCACTATCGCGATGGACGCCTATCTATCACAGATCTATCAAAACACGGACAGGGCTGCCAATACATCCACTAAAAACTGTTAACGTTTATAAAGCCATTTCAAGTTGAAGTTTCCAACCTGTTTACGTTTCACCATTAAAAATGTTAAATGTTTTCACAAATCGACTTTGAGCCACTCCTTCACTTTAATATGAAATCGTGAATTCACTGTCATAGTCTAGAATGGCAAATTATGCGACACTTTAATACCCTGCCACACCGCCACCAGTCTAGTCAGAGAATGTAACAAACAATCCATCAATTCTGATACGAGAATATTTGAATATATAATGAAAACTGAAGGACATGATAAAGTTTATGTTAATTTATAGACTATCAACTTATATAAGACTATATAAATTGAAATTATTTTCAGAAGTAAGATGTGATTATGCCGTAAAACGCAAAGATTTAGATTTGTAAAGCGTCACGTCGCGCGCGCCGTCACGTGTATTGTTTATTTATTTATTTTATTTCGATTTTCAGACACAAACTGTCACACAGGTACATAACCAACTAAAAATATACTACCCATGGACTTACAATTTCCTTAAGAATTTTATATTTACGAAACATTAATTAATTAAAATAAAGAAATTTACAAAAAATATAAGAAAGAAAGAAATTAATAAACAAGGAGCCAAGGAATTAGTAATAGGAAATCATTCTTTTTTATAGATATAAAATTAAATAATCAATATTAATAATAAATCTGTAAGTGTAGGTATTTTATGCATGTATGTTCCCCCATTATCATAACTCTTAAAACAAATTAACTGATTTTCATGAAACTTGGTAGATAGGCTACTTTTTCTTTTTCAATGCGGACGAAGTCGCGGGCGCCAGCTAGTTAAATAATATGACAAGAATATGACTATTGAAAATATTGTAGCAAGTATCCAATGAATGTTTTAAAGGAACAGTAAAAACTAATTAGTAGCCAACCCTGAACGTAGGCCAGAGCACGAGACAAGAGGGCACAATCCTGCGACCCCACAAACTGCGCAAGTTATGAACTAAATGCAACAATAATTGCCGTTATTTATCATTGTTAACAAAACAACCAACCAGTCGTGTTTGTACGAACGTTTTTCAAATGTCTCACATCCACCCACATTAATATGTATCAATATTATAAATAAAACGTGAATAGTACAATCCGGTTATGGATTAGGGTGCCATTGTTTAGGAACATACGTGGAACATATGATACTTTTGACCTTACGCCTGATGTTGCCATTAGACGACATATGCTATAGAATTTTGGCCACTACTAAAATTTGCTGCACAAGTATTTTTTGGAAATTTCTTTGATTCAACATTGAGCCCTTCACTTATTGAAATGGACTCAAAGGCGAACAAGTTAATGTTAAAATACGAGTTCCAATTGGACTTCGATTTATAGTTGACACACGGCTTGACAAAATATGCACGAAATAGTCTCGAGTTTATCTAGAAAATGTATCGAATTGCAAAACATGGATCTATATAAAGCCAGGCATTGATATCGGAGGACTCATGGAATTCCTTTGTACGATTCCACGCTGGCGGTCTGCGAAGCCGTGACCAATCTGTAATCGCCATGCACAGGCGTTGGCACAAACCGCAAACCACATTAAACTTGGTCAGACACACGTGCAATTTGATCATACACTTTGGGTAATTTCATAGCCACAGTGAATTTTGAAGCAAAAATTGCCCGAATTCATTATCATACAAATCTTCATGACCTCAGTTATCTACCAACACGCGGTGGCCATAACCATAATGCACGGAGATAATTTAATTGGTTATGTTACAGTGAGCTTGGACGTTTTATTAAATGGCATAATCCGTACTAATATTATAAATACATAAGTTTGTATGGATGTATGGATGTTTGTTACTCTTTCACGCAAAAACTACTGAACCGATCACCATGAAATTTTGCATGCACGTTGTCTGGGGACACCAGAAAGGACATAGGGTACATAATTCGTCGTTCAACGCCGACGAAGTCGCCGGCACCAGCTAGTATTGTTATATTATAGTAAAAGTAACAGTTAACTTTTTGCACGGTAAGAAACTTATCATCCCGAAACCACCGCAGCGAAATCTTAACCAAAAATAAATTACAATACTATCAATCAAACACATCTAAAAGTCGTTTTAAAAACTCGTGATCGAGAATCGAGATTGCTGTGTCAGATAAATATTGATGAAACATTAATGAAACAAACTGTTCTGTAAGTTATTTACGTATTTTGGCAACTTCTTAAATTGTTAATGAAATACAAATTTACATAATAATTTTAATTCATAGACAGTGTGCATAACATTTTAATAGAGGCAGCTACCTAATTTTAAATTTATCAATATACTAATAATAAATCTGTAAAGGTTCGTCATGGAGTAAATTTGTTGTCAGAGACATCGTATTTATAGGCTCTATACATGATACTGAAACTAAATTGACCATTTTTAAATTTTTTTCTGAATGTATTATGTATGTTCTTCCATAACTCTCTAAACGAATTAACTGTTTTTCATGAAACTTGATAGATAAACATTTAGACGTACAAGACACAGGGATAAGCTACATTTTTCCTTTGAATAAACTTAAAAACTACGGGACCGATTTTAGACATTCTTTCGCCTATAGAAAGCTACATTATTAGCGAGTAACATAGGTTATATTTTATAAAGTTACGCGGACGAAGACGCATGCAACAGCCAGTACTTAATAAAATAGTAAAATTAAATAATATTAAATGCAATAATACTTGAAAGCGTTAAGGAATCGCAAATTGGATTTCACGAATCTTGAACTGTACCTACCTGAACCTATTGAATTCCGATTGAATTAAACCAAATATCATTGGCGCCAAAGCCTACGCCGATTTACAAACATCCTCAGTAATAAATCACAAAAACGTTTACGTGTTCCGTATACGCGTTTTGTTTAGTTACGTATTCGGTGCACACACAGGTTGTAGCGGGCCATTCACGAGCCCGTGGCTTACATTACAATCAATTACAGTGTCGTGTGGCGCTGGGACACGTCCCGATTTCAGCTAATTGATGTCCACAACACTCACTTAACAGTTAGGCCGTGATTAAGGCGCACATCTAGGATGCGAATGGTTTATTGTTTTGTTCTTAAGGCCCGTTTACATTGACGGCTTCAACAAACTGGCAGCAGTAGGCCTCTTAGAGAAAAAAAAATCCTTTATTTACTCAGTAGTTTGTATAAATTAAATTGTTAAATGGGAACGGATTGCTCACATGACCAAATTATGTCAAAAGGAAAGAATATAATCAAAACAGATCTTACAGTCGGCAGACTGAAGTATTAATGAGCGGACATAGGCATCCTTCGTAGTTTTGGTATGAAGACCGTAGGCAAAACTCTACGTGGGCCGATAACCTGCTGCTGGTTAGAATGTGACCTCAAGAAAGCTCAATTAAAATAACTATCCACAATAGTAAATTTTATACTGTCAAGCTGCCGATGACGACAGCAGGGAGAAGTATGCAAAAGAGAAGTTTGCGTCTCTTATACTCAGCTAATGGACGTCTATGAAAAAAGATACGACCAATAACTCTAAAGCCATTTTACAAAATATCCAGTCCAGTCCACAAATAAGTATCCAGTTAGTTAAAATCAAATAGTTTCGCACGAACAGAGAAGGGGAATTGGGTTTATTATTTTAAATGATGGCAACGGGCGGCACGTATCGTAAAAATAGTTTTATCGTAGACAATAATAAATCTTTCCTTCCGGAGATTAAATGGCGCTGAAGGCAACTACTTCGGAAGAATAGCAAGCAACTTGGGAAACAAACTGTAACAGCACAACGCAATAACATCTGACGATTCTGTATGACTTTTATTTAGAAGCAGTAAAACAGCAAGATTAGAGTCACTGGAAACATTGAAAATGATCAACACACGTGAACACTGCATGAATTACGAGCTACAAATAAAATCTCATGAATGAAAGTTTTGATTTAGCGTTGTGCGTGCAATAGTTAAAGAGATTTATCGTTCATTACATGCAGTTGCACAGGAACCAGTCGGTAGTCGCGTGCGCACCTAACATCCGTTATTACACTAAAGATAAACGGACGGTCTGAGCGCTTCACGATACTGAGACCGAGATGCACATTTCTATTAGCCAATACTCATTTTAAAATATTACGATAATAAAGACGATGGTAAAACTAATAGCTTGCTAATTGGAGCCGATAACTGGCGTCCAATAAAATTAATGTTACGCTGATTCGACAACAAGACAAAATATCCATTATTTCTTATTACCAGTAGTGTTATTATTATGAATAATTTGTGAATAAGTTAAAAAGTAGCATGCATGCTGACAAGTGACTTCTGTCAAATGAAAATGCGCCGCTGACCAAGAGTGAAAAAAATTAAGGGACTAAGTTTGGGACAAGGAAAGGGGTTGGGTTTTCCTTATTCGGGCACTGAAATTAAGGATTAAGAATAAGCGATTAGGAACCGATAGGGAAATTGTTTCTGGAAACCCTTACTCACTCACTGGGATCCGCTCACGTCGTTAATTTGCGCGATGATTGCACATTCACGTCCTTTTACCTAACTTTTGTTGTCGCGCGACCACGCGATGGTAGCATGGCTTCTTCGCGCGATGATCGCGTAGTCGCAATCAATAAGGACGACGCCTATGAAATAACAATTCGATACCTTCTCCGAGGTGACTTCGAGCAATGTAAAATAAATAAGCAAAAAATTAAATGAGGTGGAGAACACAAGGAAGCGAGGTGATTTCATTACAGGACAACGCCGTTTTTCATGTCAATTCAAGTCTCGTCGTTAAAAGGTCTGATAAATTGATAAATTGACTAAAAGTCAACTTTATTAGAAAGGTTTAACGATTTTCTACATTGTCTACAATGTCTAAAAAAAGAAAAGTAGGAATCATTTTATTTAACTGATGTAAACATGTAGTTCGTTATATATTTTAATGTGCAATATGAAATAAATCACCACATTAATTATAATAATAAAGTCATCCCTTTTCTCAATTTTTCTGGTTGTATGCGCTTATATCGGAAAGCTGTGTACGGATATTGTTCCTGATTGTATCGATCGAAAGAGTAGTTTCGACGATTATGTAGGTATTGCTTAACACAGACAAAACATTTTTATCTTATAACTGTTTAAAAATGTTAAATGCAAAATTTTTTGTGTACTTATTTGGTTACGAAAGTTGAGTAAAATATTATTGTTCAATAGGTAACTAAGTTATTGTCTTTAGTTGCCGACGGAAGTAATGTAGTGCCTTGTTTGTCAAATGACAAGAACAGAAAAAGGAAATAGGTATTTTCTAAACACATAAAAATTGTTATTATGGCTCACTTTTAAGTGACTTAGGTACCTAATTATCTTTCTTGACTTTAAATTGGCATGGCTGTGCACAGGCCATAAAACAAACGCGCGAAGACAATTAACAAGTACAATCTATAAAATTTTATTGCACTATAAATATATAATTACACGTAATCATATGAAACTATGCACCTCTGTAAAAGGAAACTTGGCTAGAATTACACAGACTGCTAAATTGCCAGATACTTACTTATATTCCCGCAAGGTTAACAATGAATCTGAAATATTTAAAACCCATTGGATGCGTCAAAAATCTGACACCTCGTTTATGGAATTTTACTTTTGGAGTAATGACGACTGACGATTTTCATAAATTTCCAAATTAATTAACAAAAAATATTCAAATGTGTCTTTAAGCTTATTGATATATTATACTTATACAAATAACAGTTGTTATTATATAAAATAATTAATTTATTAGTGCAACAGTTATTTACCTATTCAATAAATATATGTTTAACACTTTTAAACGTTTATTTAAGTTTACCAAGGTTTCAAAAAAAAGATAACGATGATCCTGAGAAGAAATCCCGAAAGAAAGTTAGGATACCATTCTTTTTGTCATGTTTAAAATAAAATACATTATAACAATTACAATTAACAATTATTATATACAGTGTAGGTATATGTTATACTCAACAAAGCTCATAGTTCAGAATCGTTTAAATCCAGACTTCATTGTCGCTTAAATAAATCAGCTAAGTTCTTTATAACCTTTCGAACAGAGTTTAGTTTTGGTTTCTTTAATGGTTTTATGTTTAATACTGCTGGAATGGTTTCGCAATTGCAATATAATATTGATACAACCTAACCGAAATGAACATACTCCAGTTTTCTGCCAAATTCTTCCCAATAGCTGGTCGAAGCAGAAGATAAAAATGCCTTGCTTGCAGGCAGGTACAGGTAGGTACTAAAGTTTCTAGAATGCAAAACAAACTTAATGTTTTACAATTATATTTGATCTCGCAGAGAAGTCTCGCACATAGTCAATCTACGTAGCTCATAGTAAGAGACCACGTTTCAATGCCATAATGTCATCATTAGCAACGAACACTGATCAAAAACATTCGTTTTAAGGCATTTTGAACAAAAATTTACGCATATAAGATACTGTTTAGAGCAAGATTGTGTCGGACGTGACTAACACAGAGTGAGGAACATCGTTTATTATCTCGTCCAGTGTTTACTGTTGGTTATTGCTGCGCAGGCGCCGCCCTGACGGCACCGCAGCGCGTTTGGTTAATTCATAAGGGCACAACACAAGTTTCCAACAAAGCCTATTTGCAAGGAAACCACGCTTCCGGATCGCCTTATACAACTATTATTACCTGCCATAAAGCGGTTTAAATAGTGTACGACTTAATAAGTTAAACGATAAATTCAGCTCGAAGCCGTTGCAATTCTCCCGCCGAGCTCCAGTTTATTAGTTGAGAAAACTATTCCATTTCTCTTCGCGTCACTTTGCGAAACAATTCCATTACCTAAGTCATGCCTTAGTCGTATCTCGGCGAGGAATTACTACGGATTAAACAAGTGCTACGAGAGCCTGACGACGTTAAGTTGCACGGTTCAGAAAATTGTGCTCGGTTTAATGGTCCATATTGAATGGAAAAAAGCTGATCGTTAAAAAGTTGACGGCCAAGTCAGGACCGCTGGCGCCAACGCGACTTCTTTTTATTCCGTTCGTACTTGAGAAAAATTATCATATTTCACTGCAACACTCGTGTGCTCGACTTTTATGGGATACGAAGAGGTCTCTGCGCGGACGTTGGGCGGATTTGAAAAAAATTGATGGCAATTTAAATTCAAAACACGCCATTTGTTCGGGACAGGAGTAATTTGTCATGTATCGCACTTATAGCAATTGGTTCGTTGTTCGGTTAGCATATTTTTTTAAATTGATGATTATCGTAAATCCGATATGTCATTGTCATAATATTCATTTAAGGCGACTACATGCAGCCGAAAAATAATAAGCAACTCTCGAAAACAGTATGTTTTTTGAGATTTCTATGGTATAATCTGTGAGCTATGAGATTTCTATGAGCTAATCTTAATTATTTGTAATTTTCATTTTGGAAACTACACCTACACATATAAATTAATGCTTAAGTAATTATAAAACCCTAAAACTACAAGACAAATTAATTTCAGAATACCACACTTACTGGCAGATTTGGTATATTTACGAGTATACAATAAGCGGCTACAATTAACTGGTAAAAACAGCAGCTTAATCTGTCTCTAAACAGAAACAACTTCGCAATCGTGCTGACATGTCTCTAGTTGCAGGCAGGTCGGCGACAGAGAAAAAATCTCGCTTGCCTAATAAGGATCCGAGTACGTGCCTAGACATTACCGTCTGCGATTATCTCACGGCCCGCCATCGCCAGTTTGAGGTCATGTGGGAACCAAATTGCTGCATCTGCGCAAAGACCACACTTAAAAATAAATAACCCATGAGCTAAAGTCACGGAACACTTAGTTAGGTCGTGAATGATGCAAATGATAATATTTTTAAAAAACTAGTACCAATATGGTCGGTGGGCGATGTAATAAGTCGTTTAACAGAGCCAGTCATTTAAACAGTGTTATAAGTTGCAACGTTGCATTTGTAACCTAGTACTTTATACTCACAAAACTAATTACGTTAACTGGTCCGACTAAAACTCGTCAATTTGTATGTACAGGCTATTTAATGTCAGTACTAACCGTTTATACAAGTTTAGTTTAATATATACCCGAAAGTTGTTTGTCATATTTAAAAATTGACCAAATATACACTATAGCCACGTTACTATTTCTTTGTTTGTCTAGGTCAAAACTCTGGGATCACATATAAAAATTTCAATAATCCAAAAGAAACCCCAGGGACTTCAGCTGGAATTTCTAGTGGGTAAGCGCAGAAATCGTCCGACGATAATAGTAAGTAACAATAACTAATGAATGAGCATTGTTCCGTGGATTTATCTATTACTAAGCGTTGCTAAATTACTCATGTATAATCTATGAATAAGGATCCATGCATTTGTATACGTGGAAAACCCATGTTGAATGAAAATTATAAATACTAGAAACTTGAAGTGGCGATTAACGACAAAGCGCACGGACAAGAAATCAAATACCATCAACGAGGCATGCAGGAAAAACAAACCTGTCATACGCCACACACAAAGCAATGAATAATTTATAAACTCATCACTAACAAAAACCTATCATGTAACAAGGGAGAATCGCAACACCGAGATAATTGAAGAATCCTTTCTTGTAATCATTAGTTAGAAGTTAGATAATGCAGGATATATTGAATATGAGATGAATGTTTAATGCTAGATCTTCTTCCTTTTGGAATATACGGTTTCACCGAGGTGGATACTTATTGTATCTTAGATGATACGACTCCATAAACGAAAAACGGACCGGTTTACATTTTATCGATGGCGAGCAGCGATAGCGGGCAAGGCGCCTGCTCGCCAACCACCGTCTGTATAGTAATTGGGCGCCGCAGGACTTCACACCATCCTCCAAAACCCAAACTTGCTTCAAACAACATTCATGTACGCTGTCTCTAGATATTTTTATTCGACAGAAAGGGTTACCTTGTTTATCGTCGAGTAAGAATCACAGTTTAAAGAATACCGCATCAATAAATTCCTGAGGAACTTGAGGATTTCAGTCGTAATTATTTGCTGGGATTTAAATTTTGGAGGAAGTTTTGGGGTAAATGGCACATTTTTATTGCATCGTTATTCAGTTTATTTTGGATCTTAAGATAACATTAGCATTCGCGTTTATTTAAAGCGTACAAGTAGTACATGCATGTGTTAAAGTTTATTAAGATAAAATAATTTGTTACAGATAAAAATTAAGGAAAATTGTTATCTGAAAACTGAATTATAAAAATAATATCTGAAAACAGAGCACTTTTATTTATTGACGAATATTTTCTCATTATGTCATCGAAATGTTATCAAAGAAGAGGAACGATTCATTAATGGTTCATTGAACCGTCGAGACGTCGCGGAATCTAGTGGAGACCGTGTATTTCGGTCCGAGCGGATGCTCATAGGCTTCCTTGGCAGTAAATCCACAAACATATAAATAACCAAATGTATTCATACTTCCAACGGCATAAACTTTATGCAGACTTTTACGACAAGAGCAACCGATAAGGCCGCCATTTACGAGTGTACCGATTACTCTCATTCACTACGCGTTGACCAATTCAATGTGATCTTTCATGAGCCCTTTCGAAAACTTTCAAGATTAATAAACACGCGATGATTAGAGCTGAACGAAAGGTCTAAACTAAATGGTAACCACGCTATGAAAGCTTGTCCGTGTACTTACAGCAATAACGATTTCAACAATTTATGTATTTTCACATCTTTACTAGGAATTAGAGAAGCCAAGAGTCAAAGCTAATATTGCTGTTACAACCGAACGTTCAAATTCACGGAAAAGGAATTTCAACATTCGCAGAAATCTTTAGCATTTCCATCTCTTACAATGTAGATGTATAATTATACTCAAAGCATTCCTATACTACGCGTATCAGATTCATAACAATAATACATTAACAAAAAATATCGAAAATTCAATAAAATTAATGAACGTATCAGAAGTAAAAGAAGTCTTAATTGAAAGGTGTTGGAACGTTATTGACGTGGTAGTGAGCATCGTCGCTTTGGATTTGAACGTTCGGTCCCTTCGGACACCCGGCTAATTAAAAGGATTTTGTAAGCTGTCAACATGAGATAAAACCAGCTTTGATCTTGCCGCTAATTCTGATTTTTTTTTATTTGATCCAACTTATGCGCGGACGGACTTTACCAGGGCAAAGAGCTTAATTAGATAATCGAATACAATTAAGAAACGAATACTTCATGAACCAATTATTTATCATTCGAGGTACCTCTTTGGCCATCGTTGTCTGTTTTTAAATTAAGAATTGTCCGTTGTTGAATATAGGATAGGCCACTTTAATTGAACGCTAGGACACTCAGTCTTCCACTCTCTACATCGATCTGTAGCACTACCATGAGTTGCTATCGAAATCTTACATCAACGTTAAATAACTACTAACGTTACGGTATTTCTCGAGAGCATCAGTCAAATTTGTAACTCATGGTACGGTACCGATTTTGTATAGAAATGTCAAGTTAAACGTTAGTCGCTAATGGTCGCTAGCGACTACATTCGATAGGTTTTTCACTTATGCAACTCAGGTTACCGGTTTTAGTTCTTTGAGTGACCGTTAGGGGCGCTGTACAATTTTTCATACAAATATTTTACGTTCTCGCTCATCTCTCGCTAGCGATATCGGTCGTCATAAACTCATGGTAGTGCTACTGACTATAGCTAACCACTCTTTTGAAGTCGACGGTCCAGAGAGCAGGGGGTTCCGACCACGGAGCGTTTCAACCGTGGTCTCCACTCCAAGACTCGTCTATCCGAACGTCCCATTGCGCGTCAGATATGTACTGTACCACTTATTGTTTGGGAATATTGTCGGATCTCCGCTTATGAAACCAAATTCCTTAAAGAAATGCCAAGAATTGTCCTCTCATAATTTTTGGATGAGACATAATATTATATCTATCAGTGTCTACGTCTGAACGCCGTATCTTAAAACTGGCAATTAGTGATAGACCATCGTTTTAATTAATTCTTAATCAATTGATTCGTCTTAATTGGCGATGGGTGATTAAAATATATAATTAGGTTTACCAAATGCTGCAATGCAAAGCCAAATTAAAGTATTAGACATTAATTAATTACACGTCCCTAAAGCCACCAGTAATTTGGTAATATGAATATGCCCAATATTGTTCTCTATAATATAAAGTAACTACTTACAAAGACGACGGAGACAGGCACTGTACAAATATTCCTAACACCTAGTATGAGATCATCATATCAAAGGCAATCGACAATAACAATCTGTAACGCAAATATTTGGCGAGACGTCATCCGTATGTGTGTGTCACGTGTCGCACACACATTAAAGGAAGCATTCGTCTCAATTGGCGTTTGTTCATATCAAATGGTGCAATGCAATTTGCAACCGTCAATCGGTGGAGACATTAGAACTGAAAGATTACTTCGGCAAATGTGTCTCATTGGCAAAATTTCCCTCTGAAATAGCAAATATTCGCGAAATCGTTGGCAATGTAACAAATACAGTAACAGGGGAGGGTCCATTTCCCTTCATATGGCTTGACTGACTGGCAACCTTAACATAAAAAAATATTACATAGAAGACCGGTAAGAGAAGTTGTGTTAGTGTTGCAAAGGTTAGATAAAAGAGGTAGTGTAAACATGTAAGGGTTTGTATGTGAGGGTTTGCTATGTAACAAACCCTCGAACTATTTAAATAGTTACTTTAAACTCCTCACACATTGAACTTAAATTATTCCTCAAGAAATCAGGTCCTATATCCAATACCTATAGAGCAGACCACGAATGAACATTGCTAAGTCATGCATGAGAATCTCACAATATATACGGTCCTATATTAATTTATATAATATATATTATAATATAAAATACTTTTACAGGTCACAAGGGGTTCAGAGTTGGTAACACAAATCACAATGGAGGTCTAACGAAAGGATTTGGTCCGGTGTCGGATTTTGTTAATGAGACCCCTTTGTAAGACGCCTCCGCGGACAAAGACCGACGGGAAATCATTTATTTAACCGTAACGAATGAACATTTCCATGATTTTAATTTGTAATGTGCTTCAAGTTTGTTTTTATCTGTCGCCTTGCTCACTCTTTCATTTCATTTTTTTCATTTAAATTAATCTTTACTTTAAGATCAGATTAAACCTCAGTAAAAATGTTACAACTTCGATTATGTATGTGCGAAATAGATGAATTCGTACAAGTTTTTATCTAGTTTTAAGAATTTTTGTCTATTTATCTGTTGTCTGTGCGTTTGTGCACGCTAACCTCAGAAACGGCTAACTGGTTTGAATACGCTTTTCACTAATGTATTTGTGATTACCTAGATAAACTAACTATAGGATACTTTTTATCCTGGAAAAAATCTCAGGTTAATGTGGGATTTTCAAAAAACTAAGAACAGCGGGCACCAGCTATTCGTTCAAATACATTTTCTCTTATTAAGATCAGGTCGCCGTGTTTATTAAGAATATTATAAACGCCCGCACGGCGTGGGTCGGTTTCTATACGATCTCCATTCTCTGAAAAGCTTCTATAATCAGTTGGCGGCGCCTGCCGTCAATCATACTGACTGACATATATCATTCCTGGGCTCCGCAATAAAACATCAGCTTTAATAAACCCACGGTAAACTTTACACTTTTAAAGTGAAGAGTCTCATCTTGTAAGATAAACGAGTTACAAGTTGAACAGACGCTTTTATTGTAAAAAGAAATTTTAATATTCTCTTTTTTTTTTCACAATACATATCTATCTAATAAGAGAATCTATAAATTCTCAGGGCTCAAAATAGCTCTTAATGGATTATCTATGAATGTAATTAGAATCTAAGAAATATGAAATCCCGTTCCTTATACATATCTTGAGATTAAATGAAAGATGTAAAGATGCGATACCATTGCATAGGATCGAGCCTTCTATGCTAATAAAATAAAACAAAATTGAATGTCAAAATAACTGCTTTTTACTTCATTTTTCTTCACTTTCACTAAGAGAAAGCTGATGTTATGAGAAGTAACTAAGGCTATTTTTATTTTCGAAAAATAATATATATATATATTAGCAATGTACATGTACCGCATGCGTGGCCGGTTCAAATAATCTATACTAATAATATTATAAAGAGGAAAGATTTGATTGTTTGTTTGTATAGAATAGGCTACGAAACTACTGGACCGATTTGAAAAAATCTTTTACCATTAGAAGCCGACATTATCCCTGGTGAACATAGGCTACTTTTTACCCAGGGAAAATGCTTCATTCCTATGGGAAATCTAAAATAAAAGTAAATACTAGCGTCTTGGCCCGGCACATAGCGCCATCTATCCAAAATACGGTAGATGGCATTTTATACTTTTCTACGCGGACGAAGTCGCGAACACCAGCTAGTATAGTATATAAAAAGGTATTGTTATTAATTTCTTTTGATTTTCAACATAAAAAGCTCTTGAAAAGAAATCTAATGTAGCCAAGCCAACCGTCATTCAAAAGTTCACATGTCAATTCGAACAATAAACACCCATTCCCATCCACAGACAAAAAAGTAGCAAAAAATGCAGTACATTTTCTTTTCCAAAGAAACAAATTCAATTGCGAAGCAAATCTATTTAACATATTTAATAAGTAAATTGATATTTGTTCTTGATAATATTATATAATATGTAATAATATCAGATTAGCTATTGCTTAATCAATCTTGCTAGAAAATTAAAAAGTAGCAATAAACAAAAGGATTAAAACATATTTGTAGACTTAGATTATGATAAAAATATTAGTAGTGATAAATAAATAAAATTTAACAGTATATTTGTATACAAAATGAACAAACATCTATTTTTGTTTCCTACCATTTCATGGTTTTGAAAGTTGATCACTGTCAAGTATTTTTTCTGGAGAATCTTTTTGTTCTATCAGTTTTCAAGGCGTGTAAAACCGCGGGGTATATATGTATAATTATATGCATTACATAAACTTCGCGATGACTAACCTAACATATATTATTTTAGATAATGATTTGCAAAAACTCGCCAATTGTGTTCCTAAAAAAAATCCCCAAAGTTAGGGTGTAAATATGGTTTAACTTTTATCACAATCACAGTAAAACAGGTATACGTCAATTTGAAGAACATTATTGAAATAGAATTCTACCGGGACGGCATTTCCTGAACACAAAAATATATATCTCCATGCAAACTAGACGAGGTCCGAACCGAACCTTTCCCATTCAACATAAAACATAATTTGGCTCAAAGGAATAATATAAAACAACAGAAACTTAACAGAATAGCGTCGTTCTATAGAGGTTAACAGTTTTGATTTTGCTATAGAGACGGTTATTAATTATGAGTGAAACCAACATCGAGAGGCCGAAAGTGGCAATAAATTTAGTCCATTACATGTTGTTTTGATATTTTCTCGTATAAAAGACGAGTAAGAAGCCGACGCTCGCGGGCTCAATGTCGCTTTATCTCAGACATTATGATCATTGTCAGACGCATTAACTAGTGAATAAATAATTTCAAACAATTTTCGAAAGGTCGAATATTTTAATGCTAATGAAATACATATCGCAGAGATACAATTTTAATTTTTTCCATTTGTGCATTGAAACATTAAGTCATCAACTGTGATTTGCAAGACTATAACTGGGCAGTGTGCAAGTGCATGCCCGTCTATTTTATTTAATGTAAAGGTCGAATGAAAATCTGACTGACAGTCCATCTGATGGTGGGTAGCCACTGTCTACCATCCCTCGTTAATCTAAGTAGGTACCTTTATATGTGTCGTCGGCACATCGTAGAATTGGGCATATCATGATATTCCTGGGCAGATCATATTTCTGTTAAAACTGAGAGGGTCGCCTCTTTCCGCTCCGCTTTGCTCGGCTCCCCAAATTTATTTCCATGTAAACCTAACACGCTCCTCCTCGCTCTGCTTCGCTCCGCACCTCGTCGCACCTATATTTTACTTTTGGTGAAAGATTTTTGATTACATACTTTACGATCTGGCCAATTCTACGATCTGCCCACGACATATGCAACGGTAATATGTTGCAAGTGTTCCGCCGACTTTAGATAAAGGATAAGGAATTAAGAAGGGCTACTAGATTTATGTTTGCGGAGAGGATAGGGAAACAGGCTAGGCTTAGATTAAGGAGAGGAATGGAATGGGGACTGTGTGTCATTCATTTACTCTGCTCTTAGTCATTACCAAACCGATAGATGATCCCATTGATCGATGATAGAACTGATCTATTCTACCACTAATCGATGGTATATCCATAAACTATCTATCAATTAGTGTGAACTTTTATTTTACTCACTTCACTTCCTTATACGATCAGTGATTATGTTGTCTTTCTTTATTGTATACTAGCTGGTGGTCTCAGCTATTTTTTTTTCTATTTATAAACTGAATTATAGAATAAAAATATTTAAAGTCTAGTTCAGTATTGTATAATGCTATTGGGTTTCTAAACAAATTTCACTTGATAATTTCTGTTAACTATATCGGTTAGTAAATGATTTTATTAATAACTAGCTGGTGCCCGCGACTTGGTCCGCGTTGAAAAAAGAAAAAAGTAGCCTATCCTGTGTCCTTTACGTCTAAATGTTTATCTGCCAAGTTTCATGAAAATCAGTTAATTCGTTTAAGCGCCTGTTTCACAAACGTCAAGTATGGCCTACTTGACGTAACTGTCATTTAAAGTCACCGGTAACCGGGGAAAATGGAGCTGGTATACCTTTGTTTGTACGGTAAACGTCCCAAACATTGAATAGAAAATAATAATAAAAAATAGACTAAACCGAGTGAATAATTCAATAAAACAGAAAATTATTTCTCAAAGTAAGTAATCAACACTTTACTTGACGTTTGTGAAACAGGCGCTAAGAGTAATGGAGGAAAATACATACGTACAATACCTACACTTACATATTTATTATTAGTATTGATTATAATGTTAATGTCGAGTGTATCCTACTCAGTGCCACGTCTAAATTCGAGACGGAAGACTTACAGCCCCTTTCAAGTGCCTGTATATAGGACAAATCAAATGAGGCACTCCTCGGTCCCTAGAATGCTTCAGAGCTATAACAAAATATTTTACAGCTCAAACCTAGATGTTCACTTTGATCACATAAATAAATACAAAAAAAAGATTCTCGCTGCCATTTCGTCACACACTTGATTGCTATATGTATTTTTGAGTAATTTTTAACAATTGACTTTTTGATTATTTTTATATTTTACTTTTGTGATATTTTACTTATTTTACTTTTTTGACATTCTTCTTCTTAAAATTTGACATAATTTGACATACATTGTAATTTCTTTGTTTGTAACTAATTTTATTTTTGGACTATGATATTTACTTTCTATTTTGTTTTGATTTTGTATAATTTTTTTTTTCTTTTATTATTTTGTTTTTGTTTTTGATGTACCAAATTGAATTACGTACTCAGCTGTAATTGGCTTGCACACTGGACCCTGATGTAGAACGATGAATGTTAATGTTAAGTGTGCTAGGCTGTCGCTGTTTTACCAAATAAATAAAATAAATAATCAGTGACTATCGGTGCAGTAACAGTATATATCTAAATATATATTTTTTTAAATACCATTGAAATTTTACGCCTAACGAGGCAATAAAAGAATATATAAATCACAGTCCCACGTCCTGCAAAAAATGCTCGAGTTTTCAATGCGTATATTATTAAAAAAAAATTAAAACGCCCAATAAGTTTAATGACGATCATAATTAGGGTTCCCTCCGCCTCGACCGTCAGCCATTTTCTTAAAATAAAATAACAATATTGATTCGTTTTGCTGGCTGGATATACAGGTACGTGTAAAAACACACGTTCAGAGGGCACGAGGAGGCGAATATGATTTATAAACTTTACGGACACGTTTGTTTCATTCTATCACACGCGAGATGCGTCTTTATGCCATTGTAATAAGATCTATTTTAACGATGAAAACAAGTTTATGGTGAAGATCGGCGCAGGCGCCACGGTGCCGCCTTTTTTTGAATCTCGTGGTTTTCTTTTTTAATTCCAAGGCCGAATACCAATTGTTGAGCTGATGAACAGATACGAGTATTGTTATAGTTATTAAAGATCATATTTTATTAAAGATATTAATATAACTATTGCACGAGTGAACAAGATACGGAGGATTGAAAGGTTGCCGATTAGAATTATATTAAAAAAGGTTTTGTTCATTATTCGCAACGTTCAAGACAAGGGGCTCCTTATTTTGGGCTCTGAAACATCTATTTAATCTTTGCCCATATTATATTTTTGTGAAGCGATCAATTTTAATTTTCGATGACCCCGAGAACAGTCCTTTTCTATATATCCCTATATTTAGTTAGAATCTGGTAAAATAAGCTTATAGATCAACTTAAAAAAGAAGAAACATTATGAATTTCGATTTGACAGAGATAATTTTATTAGATTAACCGTCTTCATTAATAATATTATATTTATTGTAGGTTGTTTATATATGCGCATGCGACGGAACGTGGCCGCGTCGCGTGCCCTTGCGCAATTTAACAGTAGCCCACCTTATCTTAATTGTCGACCACGGCTTTTTTTATCGTCATATTGAAATTTATTTATCAATATCATTTTGTTTTATATGGAACAGTAATAAAGTCATCTTTTATGTAATAACTAGTGAGCTCCCGGCTTCGCCGCCTCCCAAGCAAGTCCAAGGGGAACTTGGTTTTATTTTTTTATTTTACTAGATTTTATTAACGAACTAATTACCTATAAACCTTCCGTGAAAAATTATACAACTGATGGTAAAAACCGTTGCGTGATTTAGGAGGAGTTAGCGAATATACAAACAAACAGACAGACAGACACATTAGATAGACGCGGAAAGCGACTTCAAATTATAATACTATGTAAGTAAGATTAAGAATACACAAGACATGACAAATTTCATTCACCAAAAACTGATCTCTAGAAGTTAGAAATGAATAAATAAATAAATAATAAACAATTTAACTAAGTGAAACTATGTATTTGTTATATTAAACACATAGGAATTATTTTGGTCACTGAACTGATAAGAGAAATATGTGTAGCAGTAGGCTATATTAGCAAAATATTCAAATTCTTTCGATAAGTAGTTGAGAGGTCACTTTAGTAGTGATTAAAGTATAAGATATTTGATGATTAATTAAAAAACCCCCCGATAAGCATGGGTTTCCTGGAAATGTGATGCTCATTTGTAAATGGAACGATAATTCGTGGTTAAAAGTAAAATTTCTGTTTAAAAATTAAAGGAATGAGGGAGAAACCGAAAAGAAATATATAGTACCTTTTTTATTATTATATATCTATCCACCCTAAAACACAAACTGTATGCATTTTTTTCTACGATTTAATATAGGTTATTATAGGTTTAATATATGTGATTTAATATAATATCTTAACTTGAAAGATGTAATCAACTTTTTTTCAACTAATATAAAATTTATATTAACAATTATTATTAAATTTACGAGGCAGTATTTTTTATAAAGACTAAGCGCCTCTTTCACAAACGTCAATTAGGCCAAACTGTCATTTAAAGTCACCGGTAACCTATAATAATTGAGCTTAAATATCTTTGTTTGTACGGTGAACGTCCCAAACATTGAGTAGAAAATAGATGCACTAAGCCGAGTGAATAATTCAATAAAACAGAAAATGATATCTAAAAGTAACTAATCAACACTTTACTTGACGTTGGTGAAACAGGCGCTAACAGTTGTAAATAGGAAATAGTAAGCGAAATGAGTCAGCAGATCAAAGGTGTATAGTATCAAGCTATGGATAACCTAATAACAGGGTCGGCGCGGACGCCGGCGAAGCCTCCAACCGCTCCAACCGCGCCGCGTACCGGTAGCAATTAGCGTTTAGAAACTCACCTCTTAAATAAATATCTAATATCACCCTTTAAAACGATTACTGGTCATTTTGTATTTTATTGTTGGTCCTTCGAATCCCTTTTTTTTTTTTTTTTTTTTTTTTTTTTTTCAATTTTATAACTAGTTCTTTTGGCGCCGTTAGGGTAAAAAGATATTTTAGTATGTTACGGAAGTATAAGTAGAATATAAGATATATTATTACATCAACGCGCACAACTTCCGTAACATACTAAAATATCTTTATAATATAAGATATATTATTACATCAACGCGCAAGAAATTACTCTTAATGCCGATATAAGAGTAATTTCTTGTAGTTTCGAACGAGAATGAACTAGTTTTAATATGATGTACATTACTGATTAGATTGTCAATATTGTTTTTACATTTTAACACTTAACTATTTTAAATTCACCACTTAACTGTTAACAATTGTGTCAAGATTTAAATTCCGACTCACATAATATTATGATGCAGAGTTTGTATTTACGCGCGTTTTATTCGTAGAATTTATTTTAAATGTGTAAAAATTGCATGTATAGTATAAATTAATACATTATATCAAAAATATAAAAGCAATTATAACGCTTGATGCAATGTTGCTATAATAGTTTAGCTAGACGTTAGTACATTTCATTTTAGATGATCCCTTCGGGAACAGTACTTTTTTCTGGATCAAAGGTACCCTATGTCCTTTCTGGTGTCCCAGACAACGTGTATGCAAAATAACATGGTGATCGGTTCAGTAGTTTTTGCGTGAAAAAGTAACAAACAAACTCACATTCACATTTATAATATTAGTAAGGATATTATTTATATTATCTACTTTTGTCTGTTGTCTTTTGTCGTTAATTTTTTTTTAAACCACTCAGCGAATTTTTATATGGTTTTCACAAATGGATAAAGCGATAAACGTGAAACATTTCTGTATAAAATTTGCAGAAAAAAAAATTGGTTCGGGGGCAGTTCGGTAGTTATTTATACTAAATAAGAATATGTTAGTTTACAATATTAATAAACATGTTATGTTAAATTGTTTATAAATATGTTATTCTGGTATGTTACCCAAAACATGTTCTTCATATATTTTATTAAATATTTATGTTACTCGTGTCAAAATAGTTGCCAAATGTGTTGCAAGTTATATGCATGCACAATTAATTATGTCAACTGCAAAAAATATATCAGATCCTACAGCAATATTTTGGTGCAACAATAAGAATAAATGCTTGAATAAATTTTATTATTTAATCAAATCAATTAACGAAGGATGGATGTTTGTTCTTTGACAAAAAAAATGTCTTAACAGATTAACCTAACCTATGGTATACCTTTTATGAACTCGCGGGCACCAGTTAGTGCGAAATAAATATTTAAAAAAAAATTTTAAGAAAAGGGACGTGGAAAAAACTAGTAAAATATAAATAAGGATTTAGTAAAAAACAAAAAAAACAAATAGAGCTGAAGAGTTTTAATCAAAGCCAGCATAATCGATTGTCCCGCGGAGCGACATGGAAAATTAAACGACACTTTCGATCGGACAAAACACCAACGCTATAAATCCCGACGAAAACACATCCAAAAAGAATTAAGCGTTAGGGAGATCGTCCAATATAGATTACGAGGTGCAGGTGTTAAATAAAAATAAAAAAAAGGCGAGGGACGAGGCAAAAAGAAGAGTCGGTGTGGCCGGCCGCTCGGCGCCGTACCATCGGTAATTTCGTTCGCAACGCGTGTTCAACAAAAAAACATCAACATACACCCTCTCAACTTAACCATAGACCATGAACGACGATGAGTAAATCTCGCTACTATCGTCATTCAGACTTCAGGGTCTATCCGGATGACGGTACCTAACCTAAAGCCGGCTACCTAAAGTCTATTTCATGCCTTAAAGTATATGCCGAAACAAGTGTCTATCTAAACGTATCTATCACATGGCCTGACGCTCGTTTTTATTGAAGTTTTTGGTCATCTTATAAATTTATTACATAGCAAGATTACATCTGCAGTAATTGTTAACCACAAGTGCTTATATAAATGCTTGCCTTTTATTTTATACAAAAGTTTACCGCAGCGGTGCGTGCATACCCTGTAAATTTTAAAATGGATATAATCAAGTCGCATTAAACATTACTGGTGGTGCTGTCAAATTGGCCACTTCCGAGAAATAAAATGGACGCAAAAGCGGTAATGCGAAATAAATAAGACAGCCGGGCGCATTGAGTGCAATCTGCAATTAGGGAAGGCAATCCCTCTTCGCACGTACGGACAAATTGCAGGCAATAGTTGCACCGCGATTCAAGCGAAGAGACTGCACGCACGCACCGAACTTAACATCGTCTTTAGACGCGCAAGCGCTTGTAGGAACGCCTCAATAATCACACACTGTATCGCAATCCTCGGTAAAAATGTAAGAATTGTTGCTGTTAGACTGTGTTTTAGAGGCAAAAAAATATAGATATGACGCATCGCAAAGATCGTGATTGATGCATCATTACCGAGAGAACTGATGCATTTTACTTGGCGTCCGCGTCGGCAAAAACGCAACATCCATTTCTAGAATTAAATGCAACGTTGTAAAGGGATAGTATACCGTATAAAAACATAAACACAGTGGCCGTAAAGACGGAAAGAGGTAATTAAGTGAAGCTTAACCGCCTCTCTGCGTAGGAATCCAGTCAGGGTAAGGTCCTTAAAATAAATACTCCCAAATATGTATTGAAGACAGCTAAGCCCATACTTAATTAAATGTATGTGGTTGAATAAATAAGGGGGATTATCTCGATTTAACGTTGTGATCTGACACGTCTCTCTGAAATGTTACCTCCGCCCGCAACTCCGATGATGTTAGCGATCAAGTCTACGTGTTCACAGCTTAATTTAACACATTAATTTTCAGAAATCTATATCTAAAACCAAACTACACCGGTTATTTGATAAACAGTAACGTTTGTGGCAAATAAAACCTGATTATGATGACGAATAATCAAGTTTACAACGACTGCGCGGCCGAAGTGAGGAAATCCATTGGAATGCAATGAATACATTGTTTCAGTCTAAACACAGCGTTGTTGTTAAACAAATACCTCATTTTAGAGGGGTAATGCCCTAGATTGTAAACTGTTGCTTGTACAACAATACGCACAGTATTTTCTGTTTGGTTCAACGGCATTTCAACAGACTTGTGTGTACTGTGTATAGTACAGGAATACATTGTCGTGAGATTTCTTTAACATAACTCACAAAATCTGCAATTATTGTATTGTATAATCAAGATATTTTATTGTGGGAAATCTAAATGTAATGTGAAAAGAACGACGGGTGTTATGACTTCAGCAAGCCAAAACTAGATTGCTTTAACTGGATAAAATATTTTCCGTGTTCTACCGTTGTTACCCTAGTTACCATTGTAGAAGAGATATATAAACTTTTGTTTCAAAAAGCTGAGCCAACAAGTATAATTAGTGAAGTCTCCATTAAAAACAACTAAAGCCAGTGCATCGATCGATATCATCAGTGAAAACTGTCTAGACAAAATCTAGACAAGAGACTCTAGAATCTAGACATTACTCCAACCGAGAAATGTATTTTGTTCGCCTTTTTATTGCGTTGGAAAAATTTTATTCAATCTTTACTGCTCATTATTATTATTTTGTTGTCAGGCGTTGAATTTTTTTTTATATTTGATGATTACTTTTTTCTGTACTTTAGAAAAATACTTTTTTCTGTACTTTAGAAAAAATACTTTTTTCTGGACCTAAACCTTTTCTTATCCCTGACAGACAACATTCAGGCTTGAAACCGTAACAAACACACACACTTACGAATTAATCGATTGGGATATCTTTAACTTATTTCTATAGAGGTTAAAAAAACAGGGCAAGTGCTCTCAACACAACAATAGGGTTTGATATAGATTTGACTGATCCCTAGCGTTCGGGTCGAAAGGCTTTTTTGAGTGAAGTGATTCTATGCAGTGATCTCTTTTATATGTTCGCTCGTATATATCAGATAAAACGTTAAAGATAACGTTATGAATAGAATAACACTTTATTGTAAAGATAATGTATTCGTTTTAATTAATAATAATAATCGTAATAAGTTAAACTTGTTTTGTCATGGTTATGATTAGGCAAGTTGGAAAGACCGAAAATTTTTAGCACGATTAGGGGAGGGGTATCGAAGCAGAAATGGGCTTACTTACGGCAAGATACAGTATGTTCTTAAAACATATAATCGACATTTGAAATACAATCTATTTTCTTAAGTCCACATTCGGCGTAAAAAAAATCGCCCAGGTATACTGTAAGGAAATTATTGTCGTAAGAAAATAAATCAGACTATGTTAAGATCTCTAATACTCATCAGATGAATCTCAAAATCCAAAATAAATTTAATACTTCGTCTTTATATCGAGAGTACCTACCTAATGTAACAAGAGACACAGTTTATATAAAAAAAGAGAAATCAAACTTTTTTTCTAAACTACTACTCTCCATACCGAAGATGAGAATCAACCTTAAATGCAACCTTAAAGCGACAGTGCGGAGTGTCAAATTAGAATGCAGTTGGTTTGATATAATCAAACTGCTTAGAATACCCATTGTCACAGAGCGAAGGACGAACAGGAATTACAGTATATAAAAAAAAAACATAATTTATCCCTTCTAGGGTTGTCACATTATAGTTTTGGTGCTAATAAATGTATATAAATTTCATTTATTGAATATGATTTCATCCACCGTTTAATTTAATATTTCGCCTATTCTCGGTAACGTTCGGTTTTATTCGGACATCCGAATTATTTTCCATTTAATGTTCTTTCAGATATTTTTCTTTTTATTCGGTACCTAACGAGGTCTTCGCGTAATATTAAATCAAGACCTTTCTCAAGAATTTCACGCAAGGACCAGTTTCCTGCCCCCGTCTTACAATACGTTTTCTAATTCATGGCCTCAATTCGAGAACTAGTCTACCCCATCGCCTATCGGATAGGCCCTATCCTATAAGGGACATTATGGTCGTATTAAAGACACGCGTCTTTTGCAAATTCACCCCAAAAATTGCGCGCCAAAATGCGCTTTTAATTAATTACTAAAACCGAAATAATGAACAGAAATAACCAAGCGTAATTTTTGTTTAGAATCTCAATAGCATTGAACCAACCAAACTTTAAATATTTTTATTCTATATAATTCAGTTTTCTGCAGTCAGACAACCCTGAGTTCCGATTATAGTTATAAAATAAAATAACCCATCTCAATGTCTGACGCTCGGCCGAATATCCCTTACTTTATGGCGTAAGAGCCATCGAGCATTATACGAAAGGTTTATTTTTTGACACCTCAAATGAAAGATGATGCTTAACAAATGCCACATGAATATGTTATGTTCGTAAAACCCTCATATAAAAGTTGATCATCACAAAATGTCATTCTAAATGCCTTTTAAAATGAACCTTGAAAAATTACGACTGAATCTTGTTTTTTTTTTTTCAATGCAATATAGAATGCTAACCAAATAATGTAACAATTATTATTCTCAACACAGCATCCAAAACACACCTAAAAAACCTAAAAGACCTCTTTTTATAGGTCCTTGCATGGAAATGGAAAATAAATCAATATCATATCTATATTAACACTAGCGACCCGCTCCCGCGATTTTTAAATCATCCAGGCAATCATCGAAATACCCATTTAAAATTTCAACCCAATCGGTTCAGCCGTTTAGAAGTTATGTGAAAAAGATGTAAGGAATTATAATTGTTACTACCCGTTGTCCTATTACCCGTTTTCCCGTAGGAATGAAGCATTTTCCCGCGGTAAAAAGTAGCCTATGTTCATCATCGATAATGGCTTCTAATGGTAAAAGAATTTTTCAAATCGGTCCAGTAGTTTCGAAGCCTATTCAATACAAATAAACAAACAATCAATCAAATCTTTCCTCTTTATATTAGTATAGAATAGAAGTATAGATAGTATAGATAAATGATGAAAATTCTTTCATCGAAATTTTGAAGCTACATTATCAGCGAGTAATATGGGCTATATTTTATAAATTTACACGGGCGAAGTTGCGTGCAACAGCTAGGAAAAAATAAATAGCCAAGACTAACTATGGGCTTGTCTTATCTTATATAGTATAGGATAACCTAATAAAGCAGGCAGGGGTGTTGTATTCTCGAAGGTAGTCCAACTCCTTAGTCAAGGCGCTAAAGTAAGTCGAAACTTAGAAGTTAACAGTAGTTAGTAATACTAAATCTATGGTTGAAACAACAATTTCTCCCAAAATTAATACTTGTTACTCCATTCATTTGAGCAAGGGATTTTGTGTAAACTTTATAACTTGAAAACATTGATTTTCAAAAATTTACGAGTGCTAAAATACAAAAATTTAAAAAAAACCCATTTGTTAGAAAAAAACAGTAAGTTTAAGTGCATTTTTTTAGGAACTTTTCACTTATCTTTGTTTAGATAAAATCTCTTGCTGAAATGAGGAGTATTATCCATAATAAATGGAAAAGTGTTACTTTTCATTTATTATTAAAATATTTTAATAATTTCACCTCATTGAAAACGATTTATCGACTAACTTTATTTAGAAAAACATCTCAAATACACTCCTATTATTTCTTGATCTTTTGTCAGTTATATTAGTGATTGATGGTTGGATTAACCACAATCCTCTCCTTGTATAATGTTTATTTTTACATTATTGAGTTACTTTCTCTTAAAAAAAATATGAGTCAGGCACTAGGGGCACGACAACTTCTACAAAACCAAGCGTTTAAAGAGTTAAGGAAAAAACAGGGCATGGATAGGTTTATACATACAAAATGAAATAAAAACTTTTGCCAGCAAATCTAACCTGGTAACATTCGGAAAGCTATCTACCAATGGGCATTGGCGACAACACTTTATATGTTTTATAAAGACAAAGTGAAATACCTTATTTTAGATAGGAAAAGAAATTTCTACCGGTTAATATGGGAAGAAATTTCAAACTCTGTTATGCATTTTATTTATTTTTTAATAATATATTCTTATAGGGAAGATACTCAAATATCCATATTTTTGAACAACTAGAAAACATTGTTCTAAGAACTATAGCCAATTTACGTCAATTCTGAACATATAGTACCCTAATTCAATAATAATAATTTAAAAAAAAACAGTTTCTATATTATGGTAAAAAACACTAAAAAGCTCCTATAAACATGATTATGTCGTCTGATCTATACAAAGGACAATGATTATGCCATCTATTGAATAAAATGTGAATTTTTCTTATCATAGCAAACACTTCATACATACATATTGTAAGTCAACTATAAAATCATTGAATAAAAGAAAATGTATGTATTACTGACATGAACATGTAAATGCTGATTTATTAGTTTTAACAAAAAATAAATATAACATTAAAACTAGCAAAAACATTTATTTACTAATTTTTTAATATGAGAGTATTGAATAAAGTAAGTAAGTATATTTCATATGAACAGGCATTTAATATGAGATTCTCAGCATAAATAAAATTGTTTTTCATTAGTTAATCAGAATTATACATGTATATTGATTATTCACAAATAAAAACACACAAAATCGAGTCAAAGAATTAAAAAGTTATCTGTCAACAAAGTTATATACAAATACTGTAATTGCAAATAAATATGTATAATTAATTACTAAAGTACTGTATTCATATTTTAACTTACCCATTATGCAATAATTTTCACTTTAAAAGCAACTATTTTGCAATTTCACACAAAACAACACTTTAACAAACATTACGAAGCTGCCATTTTGATCATAAACTATATAGAAACCACATAGAATAGAAACTAAGAACGAGGTCATAGAGTAACTTTTTATATATTAATCTGACTTATAGTTAATAATTTATAATAATTTATGTCATAATTTTAATTATAATTTAGATCATAATAATAAATGTTAAAATAAAAAACCCTAAAAACTAACAAATTATTTTCAAAAAACACTTATAAATAATTTAAGCCTAATAAACCTTTGGTAGACGGAAAAGTGGCCAGAATGCTGGCGGCATTACCCCGTTGAATGCATATGCTAATCTTTTGGGCAAAGTAGGAGCCAGCATTCTGGTCACCCGACGCCTCTACCAAACGTTTAGCCAACTCCCTGTACAGATCATGAGCGGCTGGCCCCCACGGACCCATGGTCTCTACCGCAAGCGGCACAAACATGTAACCCCTATCTAGGTTTACATATTTGCGCCGCTTGAAGTTTTCGGCTTTATAAGCGGCAGCGGCAGCCCGTGACGTGTTCACTGGAAGATGGGAAGGAGCCAAGGTGTCCACACATGTGGCATCCCATACCAGGGGTCTTCCCAGCCTCCAGGGAACAAGGGTCATGCCGTCGGGTCTCTTGCCGTCGTCCCTCATCAGTCCGTTGGGTTCTAAAACTGACGGGACGCCGGCACTAACAAATGCCCGACGTATGATGTCGTTCAGACTGGCGTGCCGCGGTATGCGTCCTGCGCTCTTGATGCAGGATAATCCGTGGTGGCCAAACCGATCCACCAATTCTCCACAAGTACAGTGGTGAGGAACTGTACAGGGAGCGCCAACTCGTAAGGATGCTGCTAATCTAAAAGTAGAGTTGTCCAAAAGATTGCCAATGTTACGGGACGGTAAAGCATGTAACCAGAGGCCCGACTCCCATCGCGCTACGGCGAGTAGACGAGCACGCTCTGTATTAGAACTTGATGAATTTATCAGGTTGTTAAATTCCAAAAAACAGAGAGGATCGTCCCATTGCCTTTGGCGAATAGGAACCCTGGGCAGGGATTCTGTCGAACAGACTCTTTTCCAACTTTCTGTAGCTTCTGCGACATAACATATCTGGCAATTAGGAATCGATTGAGCCAAAATAGAGTGTACCAATTTAGAAACGCTGTATATAGAAGAACAGAAAGCTGGCAATGAAACACTAGAAATTTTGCGAATGCCGAGGCCACCTAACCTTATAGGCAAAGAGGCCTGGCGCCAAGCACGGTCATCAAAAGGTGTGTTTAGTATGGAGATGAGTGTATCTCTTATAATGTTGTCGAGTTTTTGTGTAAGAAAAGGATGATTCCAAAGCTGACAACATCTAAGAGAATACATAAATTTTGGGACAAAAAGGCAATGTTTTATTATAGTATAGGCTACATGTGTGTTTATTTTTTCTAATCGCTCAGAAACAGATAGGAAACTTAGAATTTTCTCGTCTACAAAATCTTGTAATGAGTCATCTAGAATTGGGGATCCTAGGAGACGAAGTGATCTCTTGTCAAGTAATTTAATATTAGGAGCAATTTGATCAAAAATATTATGTATCGTATTCTGTTGTGAAATATTGGGTATAAAAATTTCACATTTTGAAAAATTTAGAGTGAGCCCTAACTTATCGAATTCCGAAATGAGAAACTGTAAGTCGCTGTATGCAGTGTTAATATCACCTCCCAGCGTTCCGTCATCTAAGTACCAAACATTAAATTTTGACTTCAAATTTTGGATGGTCGGGTGAATTGCTAAGCTAAAAAGAGCCGGTCCGAGGGGATCCCCTTGCTGGCATCCAACTTCAGACCAAATAAGGTTGTTTTTGTAGGTTAATTTTGTAGGGTTTCCATAGCATTGCCAAATAAAATTATATAAATGAGGAATTTTTAGTTTCACTTGATGAAGAAGAACGTTTCTGTCCACAGAGTTAAAAGCGTTCTTCACATCCACCTTCACCAAAACTTCACCGCCTTGTTGAGTTAGGAAAGTTCTTAAAGCGTGTACTGCTGCCTCGCATCCACCACGTGAACCGAAACCCAACTGTAAAGGTTGGAATTCCTTACAGAGGATTTCTTTGATGCTCTTACAACAAATTTTGGCTGCGAGGCGGCGGTACACAGTTCCAACAGCAATAGGTCTTATATCTCCGTCTTTTTTAAGTAAAGCACACAAGTTTGCCCCATACAGGATGTCAACAATCTGTTTATCAACCTTGCCTTCAAGCATCAAATTTATGAGCAATGTAAGCTCCTTAAGCAGAGCTTCCCCGACTTCACCACAACCCACACTTATTAGATCCTTCAAATGCTGTGGCGTTAGGGAGTCGAGGCCACCTGCAGAGCCACTTGGGAAAGATGTTATGGCTGTGGCCTGGGGAGTGGCTGTTAAAGATTCCTCATTGGTGCCTGGGGGCAAGTTAGAAAAAATTGTGTTTGTTGATGATGGTGGATGTTTGTACTTTAAAGCCAACAAGGTTTCCGTATTATTCGGCGCCATTGTATCATTGGAAAACAGTATCTTTGCTGAACCTCTGATATCTCCTTCAGCCATTTTATCCTCGACAATCTTGTAGGAGACTTCGTTTGACGGCCTAAATGAGTGACGATGTGGCGCAAAGGAGAAATCAGGATTTAAATTACAATTTTGAACACAATTTTGTTTTATTTTGCTTGTTAAAGATTCTATTTCTGAAAGTTTTTCCGAAACATGAAGAATTCTGTATGGGAAAGTAATTAAATTTTGCCAGGCCTGATTTGTTTTTGAATTTAAAACATTTTTGATATCTCGCGTAAGGCATTTTGCTACGCTGATGCGGTCCCCACGTGGAATCCTTTTCACTATCGACAAGTTACTTTTCAATTTAGAAAGGGTTTTCCAAAAAATTGTTGATGTTTTATTTGTTGGTTCATTTAAATTTGGTATGGAAGGATGTGCTTTACTTAAATGAATTTTGAGACCACGATTACCTTTGAAATATCGAGGTTGGGGGCACAGGTCGCACTTGATAAGGTTTTCCACAGATACATTATTGCCGTTCAGATTTGGATTTTGACTTATATTTTGGTCGGCAGCATCCTCTAAAACTAAAGAAGTACTTATTAATGTAGGATCATCTATTCTTTCTTCTTTCTTGGATTCTTCTTCTACTTCTTCTTGGAAAAGCTGCCGCCTACAGCACTGTCGTTGATCAAGCAGCGGAGGCGGCAGTTGTGTCGAATCAGGAGGGGTAAGAAATTTATCTTCATTTGTGGCTTCATCTTCATCTTCATCAGCTGACAAAAACATTTAAATTTGTGTTTCTCTTTTTTATTTATTTATATTTTGAACAAAGACTTTCCTCTGCTTGGTGTCATGGCGACTTCGGTAAAATTTGTGGCAGGAATAGCAGCTGATCTCTTTGCAGTGGTGATGGTTCAGTACTACGATGGGTTTATTTTATTTTAAAATTACTCGTAGCTGTCAGTCACGGCCTCTCGTTGAGAGAAAAATTACAATTATTCCTTGGTCACGACATAACTTATTTTACTGCCATAATTTAAGCATTATTTGTGCACAATTTTCTTGTAATATATGTATTATAAATACTAAAATATATACTAAATTATATTTAAATTTGTTTAATATTACAAAAAATCAATATATGTCAAATGTCACAATTCTTCACACAAGTCTTATAACTTATAGTTAATTAAATATTTATGGACCAATAGGCTACTAAAAAATAATTTTAAATCGTTTGAGAGTCCATAACTCTATTAAAGTGCTATAGAATTTTTGACTTCCAAGTAATAAACATTGCAGTAAACAAGTAACGTTGCAGTTTACATTGTGTTCATTGTATATTAACCTTACTTGCACTTATAAGGAAAGACATGAAAAAGTGAAACGAACAGTTTTCTACTGATATTTAAGATCATTTTATTAAGATTATATAATTCAATCTGGCTTGAGGTTTTTAAAAGAGAAGAGTTACAAAAAACGAAAATAAATCTTTCTTGTTAACATTGGGAAATTTTCCACTGATTGAAGTCAAATTAAGTCAATGGATATATTCTATGTTTACCATAGACATCATCGTTGCTCCGTGCCACAAAGCACCTTTTGTTCGTTCGTTCGTTTATGGTTCGTTTTCGTTCCTTCTTTTTCTATCTTGTCAACAGCTGTCAAAGAGGTTAGTTTTGTATGTACGGCAAAATATTGTGTAAAATCGGTTTTAATCTATAATAAAATGAAATAAAATACATTTAATGACAGTCGCTTACAGTGTCGAATAATTATTAATCGTAATCCACTTAATATTTCAGCTATAAAATGGTTCAACGGCTTACATTCAGACGACGTTTGTCGTACAATACCAAGTCAAATCAGAGGAGAATGTGAGTGTTTATTTCATTAATCGTTTATAATTATTAATAAGAAAAACTTCAGCAGGTAATTTGTCATATAAAAGTAATTTTATATGTGAGTTTATAATAGTAACAATGCCTGGGCTTATAAATTGTTTATTTTCCTAACCTATGAAAATTGCGCACTCTGTATATTATTATATACAATTATTGATTTTGAAGGTGTTTTGCTAATACTACAGTCTACCTGTGTATTCTTAAATTTTATGTCTTATAAAACATTACCGGCAACAATATCTCGATTTCAGGATTTTTTTATTATCACATAATTTGTATGTCTTCCTTCAAACACATACTTATTAAATAAATCATGTTAATGAAATTCATAAAATGCCCTGCTAATTTATAACCTTTATTTTTATTACTTTTTACTAGTTTAATACAGTTAAAAATTAGTTTTTAGTTGTTTTATACTGTCTGTTGTCTACACTTATTTCTTGTCACATATTATTTTCTTATTTCTTTGGTTATTAATATTTCATTTTTGTTTTTATATCAAGACCCGAGCTTTAATATTATGTACAGTCAACAATAGAGACCAACAGTATTAAAAATCTTATACTGGAGACAAATCTTATACTTATTTTATACTGAAGTGATTCAAAATTTAAAAATGAAAATTTCCAAATAAAGCTAATTTAATTTCTAATTATTTTTTGTAAGGCACTTATTATGTTTTGAATGTGTACACTGTAAAAGTTTTTTGCATAGCTGTGCCAACTTCCACTACAGTTTGCCGATTACCAGAGATTAGCATTTTCAAACAAAAAATAAACAATTCAACTTTATTTTATTATCTATACTAATTAATGAATTGCCAGTATAGTGCATCAATAAATTAATGTCTTACTTATACATGGCACATCTAAAATTTGATTTCATAATTATCACCTTACGGCTGGAGCTGGACCTTGCCCTGAAATAATATTTCATGAAAAAAAAAACAAATTGAATAACATTGTTTAATTAATTAAATTAACAAATAAAAGCGCTTTCCCCTGACTTCCGTTGGCTGGTTACCATCCTCATCTTGTCGAAATCCCACTTTTTTCAGAGAAGTGCTTTAAAACATCCCTTATAATGCACACTCTGATTTCTTGCGATGCACACTTATTATTTCTGAGCTCATATAACCCAAATCTTTACAAAGTTCTAGTGAGATTGTTCCATCATAAACCTCATCTTCGTAACACGGCTGTATATCAGCCAAGAGCAAACCCATCTCTAATAATAAAAAAAATCCCGAGCATAAGCCCAATGAAGATTGTAAAAGACCAGTAATATTAATAGGATTACTTGTTTATCTTCATTTTAATCAAATATTTAATGATTGTTTCCAGAGTGAGAACTCCAGGTGGCCGCCTGGTGTATCAATATGTAAAGAAGCCCAAGAAGATCCCGAGGTGTGGTCAGTGCAAAAGCAAACTGCGAGGCATCCAACCTGCAAGGCCCGCAGAGCGTTCCAGACTCTGCTACCGCAAAAAGACAGTGAAGCGCGCCTACGGTGGCGTCCTCTGCCACAAGTGTGTAAAGCAGCGCATTGTCCGAGCTTTCCTCATTGAAGAACAGAAGATCGTAAAGGTTCTCAAAGCGCAACAGGCTACGGTCAAAACTGGCAAGAAGCCCACAAAATGAGCACTTAGAGTATAAATAAAAAGATAAAAATCATTTCTTTTGTTTTTTAATTGGTTCTACCAATGCAATTATAAATTTTAGTAATGTGAAATTCATAGCTTTCATATTACAAAGTAATCTCTTGAGAGAAAAGGGAAAGTACCTAACACTTGATGTAATTAACAATAATTACAACCAGTACTCTGGTATGGTAGCTTTAATTTAAAATTTCCTAGTTATGATATACATACATAAATACTAGAATTTTTTGCAATTACTCAACAAAGTTATAGTAAAATAACGATTAAATTAGAAGAGTTAATAAATTGAAAGAAGCTAGGAAATTTTTGGACAAAAGTAAAACTAATAATAGCGAGTTACTGAAAAAATTTGCAATTGTTGAATCTAGTAAAACATTTTTTTCTTATAGGATCTAGAATTGGAAATAGAAAAGCAAATCTAATTAATAGCAATAAACCGTCTATTTTATGACAGTTTTTCTTCGTCATATAAAATCAAGACTGAGATCTGACCGGTCCAATTGGAAAATTTTGGTCCAGCAGTGGTCCTACGGCTGAGATGATGATATTGTAGAGCAATTAATACTCAACAATTTTGGAGGATTATCCTATAAATCAGTTTTTGAGAAAATATGAATCTTTTATTCGTCCAAGAAGTGTAAGATAACAAAGAGTATAGTAATATATATATATAATCAAATGTTAACTATTATGCCTGAACCACAGAAAACTGTATACTCACAATATTTTGTTATTCTGTGTCTGAAAGCGTATTGAACTGTACTGTCAGAATTCAAGAGATACTGTTTTTATTCTGTGTATATAATTCAATTCAAAAAAATATCCTATAAGTGAGGTCACGTAATTTTTTGAATTTTTATTTTCAAAACAAATTACTGTATATAAATCTATTTAATTAACAATTATCTGTGATATTAACTATAAGATGTCGAATCCGTGGAAAAAAGTATCGGTCCCGGTTGTGGTTCAAAACCTTTCAGAGATCATGTCCGAGGAGTACGCAAAAGGTCTTCAAATCCGGGAGGATGTTAAGTTTGCTGAAGAGATTTCAGAAAAAATGATAATGACGGAGAGCAGCGACATATCTGAACAGATATCGCAACAAATCGAAGAAACAAATGTAAAGAACTCGTGTGACTCTGACAGGGTTATTGCACAAATGTTGCAATTACAATATGACAAAGAACACGATGACGAAGTGAACAGAGTTGAGAAAAAACTAAACGGAGTCTCTAAGGTGTCCATTTCCTACGATAATTATCGACAAATACCACAACATTTGATACAAGATTCCGAATCGGAAGAAGAAGATATTGAAGTATCCCTTAAGAAAGACTGGGATCGTTTTGAAACAAACGAAAAGGAGTTCGCTAGTCTCCCGAAACGGGGTTTTATTGTTAAGGACGGTGAACGGGTCACCAAGCACGATAGCGTTATAAATGGCAGGAGAAACGCTTGCAAAATTATGACATTCCCACCGGAAGTTTGCACCGGTGATGGCGCTGGATTTGACATGAAGCTACCCAATTCTGTGTTCAACGGTCTCAAGGAACACACTAGACACAATCAGGCACGAAAACACAAAATGTTGGACAGAAAATATAACCATGTTACTGCAGAAATGGGTTTGGACGAGCAGACTAGACTTATTATTTACAAGTTAAACGAGAAGGGGATGTTGGAAGACATTAATGGCATAATCTCGACAGGAAAGGAGTCCGTTGTTGTACACACCTTCGGTAACACTTCTTACGCCGATAGCCTGCATCCCGATTTGGTCGTCCCGAAGGAATGTGTATTAAAAATATTCAAAACAACATTGAACGATTTTAAAACTCGCGACAAGTACATAGAAGCCGATTATAGATTCAGAGAAAGGTTCTCCAAGCAGAACCCTCGTAAGATTGTCCACCAGTGGGCGGAGAAAGAGATGCACAATCTGATTAGAATGAAAAAGATCGGTCTGAATTGTCCCGAGATGGTAGCTCTGAAAAAACATATCCTTGTAATGTCTTTCATCGGACGGGACAATAAGCCAGCCCCGAAATTAAAAGATGTGATTTTGACAGTCGAAGATTGGAAGAGCGTCTACAATGAAGTAGTTGAGGCTATGCACAAGTTGTATAACGTTGGACATTTAGTTCACGCGGATTTATCGGAATACAACATTCTGTGGTGGGAAAACAAATGTTGGTTCATTGATGTCTCTCAATCCGTGCAACCTGATCATCCTCACGGGTTGGAGTTCCTTTTGAGAGACTGTCGCAATATTACTCATGTGAGTATCAAATTAAAATCATTTATTTACAAGTAACATGGGTCTAATTCTATAGTATTTTGCTACATGAACATGATTCTTGATATATTCTTTGCTTCCCATCTAAAGAGCTCCATATCTGTCTACTTCTAAAAAGTTTTAGAATTAATAATGATTATTTTAGTTCTTATTTATTGATTTAATCCAGCAGTGTTTTTTTTAATTGAATATAATTATTTCTAGAATTTGGCATTCCTAAGGGATATATTTTTACTAATTATTAAAAGTAAAAAAACATAATTAAAAGTAATAGTTTGAAAAATGTCAAATAATATAAAAAATTTAAATAATTTTGTCCTTTTAACAATCTGGTGTATTTTTATGAAAATTTAGTCTTATACAAAAATAGATTTTTAAAGTTATTAAAAATTTATAATAATTATTGCAAAATACATGTTCAGTTTTTGCAATACAGTTTTTGCATGAATATCTATTGTATTTACCCTTTTTCTAGTAGATAAATATTTTTTATAGTGTTTTCCATTTTTATTTTAGTTCTTCGAGAAGAAAGGTGTTACGAACATGAAGCCACCGGAAGATCTGTTTAAATCGATCACCGGTTTCGCTGAGGTTGACGTGAACCTGTTGGAAGGCGTTCACACTATATACAATGCGCTCTCGTCCCGCTTTGAAATATCACAGGACGACAACAGGATTGTGTCCTATCCGTTTGAATATTGCTGGCAGAAGACCAACGAGACCAAATCTGGGAAGAGCGAGGGAGACGAGTGTGAAGACACCGATGACGAGTTTGAAGAGATGTGGTCTCAATCGCAGAAGACCAAAGTTGACATTGACACTGCCCCTAATTTTGCCAACGAAATCGTTTTAACAAACACTGCCGATGATAATTCATCAAATGAAAAGTTGTAAAACGTTTAAATTCAATATCAATGACTGGAATTTAGTTAGAAGTTTGTAACATTTTTAAAGTAACCAAAATGAAGGGTGATTTCCTTCTTGGAACGGTTTTGATACTTTTTACCATTTATTTAACAGAATATTTGGTTTAATAATCTAGAAGAAAACAAACAAGACATGAAATCCATTTTCTTAAAATGAAAATAAATTAATTTTCTTTGAATCCAATGATAAAAGTGAATAGGATTTTTTATTTAGATAAAAATTTAAAAACTATGAATCTATGAATGCTTAACATAGATAAAATTGATTGGTTACAATATATCCAATGTTTATATTTAAAATAGGGTTTCAAGTGTTTTCGTTACGTTTAAAATGTTACAAACAAACTATACAAAATCATGTAATTATAAATGTGGTAAAAAAATGTATAAGAAAACAGAAAAAAGTTCAAATAAAAATAAACTCAAGTAATTCAATAAAGTATCTGACTCAGCAATTATGTTTATTTTTAACCATCTTTACTTACTTTATGTTTATAAAGGCAGTAAAGATGTACCTAAAGTATTTTGTTATCAAATATTATATATATTTTAGTAGTTTTTTTTAACTAAAAAAGTAACTATACAGACTAGTTTTAGAGGATCACATCTGCAAATGCGGATTTAAACTTTTTTAATATATTTAATTTTGTCTAAGTGTAGAAATAAATGAAATCGTTTATGAGAAGTAAAAATTAATGAATGAATTTTATCATTTTAATAAAACTTTCTTTAATTTAATTCAAAATTAAAAACAAAATCCAGTTCTATTAGCATCAAAGATGCTTCAAGATGAGAAGATGATCAAATGTTCTATTTTTTAATTTACAGAAGATTTGCAATAATAATTATTCTAAATTAATATGAACAACAACACAAACTGACTTTAAATATTAGGATGACTGATATAAAACTTAATAAAAAACCATTTTAATGAAATAATTTTATTTTATAATAAAATTTTGTTAACACTTATATAATAATTTACACTTATTTTTAATTGAAATTAAGACTTAATTTTTTTAATAATTAAATTGAGGAGATCGCTCTGTGTCGAAGTCAACAACAACTTGGCATCGGACGCTATCGTCATCAGAGAAATGTTATCGGACGTTGCACACGATATCATTATCGACTGAAGTTTCAATTTGAGATCAGCATTGAAAGGGATTGCTGAAAGAAAATGTTTAAAATGTTAAGGGCCTCTTTCACCGACTACAAGTAAAGTGTTGTTGATTAATTACGTTTAGAAATGAATTTATGTTTTATTGTATTATGGACTCAGTTACTAGGATTGGGATAGGCGTTTCTTTTTTTTTTTTTTTAATTATTTTCTATTTAATTTTTTGGACTTTTACCGTACAAACAAACAAAGGTATCAATGTAAGAAAGCATACAAGTTTCACCATCTTCGAGTAGCATTTATACTCAATGGGTAATTTTAATCAAATTTACACAAGATACTCGCCAATTAGCGTTATTTAATTAATTAATTAGTAGCGGTAGAACACACTGAGTTTCGCAGTCGGCTGCCCATACGGTAGCCCGTCTGGCGGCAGTAACCACCACCTTACAGAATACCACCGTGATATGTGTTGTTGTTGTTGTTATATATAACAGCATATGTGCTGTTGTTACCCCTTATCCTTAGTCCTTCTATGGTCGGCAGCGCACTTGTAGCACTTATGGAGTTGCTTGTGTTATAGGCGACGGTAGCCACCTACCATCAAGTGGACCGTCAGCCTGTCTGTCGACTTAAACACTAAAAAAATAAAACTGGAAAGTAATTAATCAACACTTGTAGTTGGTGAAAGAGTCCCTAAGTCTTAACTTACAAGCACTTTCGACGTCATTCAATAGATCCGAACACAGCCGTTTCAAGGATTCAGTTTTGAGCTCGTTCTGAGGATCCACGAGCATGCTCAATAGAACTCTGGTCACTTGAATTCTAAAAAAATATATTCCTTTATTATCACCCACTCGTCTCGAAGCCTATCCCTGGTACTGGTAGGGATAAGTGGGAATGAAATGGAAAAAATCCACTCATCCCTTTTAACCATGAATGGGAAAAGGTGGAACGGGCGAAAAATATGATGATTAGATTAGCATTTCTTTTTATTAAAGCGGCCTGTTCGGATGCAAATTATATACTAAAACCTTTATCGACAACAACTCTATCCATTGGTGAAAACAGCATGAATCGGTGCAGTAGTTTTTCGAGTTTATCGCGAATAGACGGACAGACATAAGCGGCGGTGGACTTTTTTTTATAATATGTAATGTAAGGATAAAATTAGAAGTAATTCAAAAAAATATAGAGAAAATTTATTGAAAAACACAACCTACTTTTTGTCAAAGACAATAAAAATTGATGTACTTTTAATGTGTATCAAATTAACACAAATAGATCTATCACTTATTAAACTTATGAACATAAATAAACAATTTATACATACTCTGTAAAAAGTGGTTCAGCTATATCATTATTAGAATCGCATAATTCATTCGCTGTTTCCAACGCTATGTCAAATTTTCCTGAAAATATAAAATTCAGGAAGTTAGGTGTTTATTTTCTTTGTTGTCAAAAAAACTGCATAAATAATGTGAACAGAACGGTAGTAATTCTAGATCTATGGTTGAATTATAGCATTTGTTAATAAAAAAGAGCATAGACCATGCAAAACGATAAGGTGATAAGGGGCACGCTAACTTCCACTTTAAATGTGACAGCGGTTCTTGTTGGCGAGTTAGTTCTCCTCGCTTTCGGCAAATGGCGCCGATCGAGATTACATTATTACGCGAAAAATAGATACAATCAATCCTTGAGAAGCGGATTACATATTGTGTAAAAATTGTACACGTAACTGTAAATTATATACTAAAACCTTCCTCGAGAACCACTCAATCCATTGATGAAAACTGCATCAAAATCCGTTGCGTAGTTTTAGAGATCTAAGCATACAATAGGGACAGACAGATGGGAAGCGACTTTGTTTTATACTATGTAGTGATTAAACATAATATTTGTTTTTTGTGATTGCGCAACATAAATATGGACACTGAAGACAAAGTTTAATATAAAAAAACCAAATAAAAATAAAGCCAAGTTCAGACTGGCAAGTTTTTGCAGAAATTTCTTGAATTATTACATTTATTATGCTTTCTGGCAAATAACCGATTTGAAAATTCAACCAAAAAACTTACCACAGTCAATTTGGAAGTTAACTAAATTCCTCGTACACATAATTTTCATGGATTTCGATTGACACATGTTTACTAATTGAACGTAATATGTTTCTGCTTCTGTCTTGTGGTTCAATGAGATCAAATCATTGACTAACTCCATCAGGATTGACGTACGGATCATCGATTTTTCTGGATATTTGTTAAACACTTCCAGGAAACAACCAATTGATGCCTGAAAACAAAATTTATTAAGATACTAGCTGGCGCCCGCGACTTCGTCCGGGTTGATAAAGAAAAAGTAGCCTATGCCGTCTCCTGTATGTCTTAATGTCTTCCAAGTTACATACATACACAATTACACACATACATACCTACACTTACAGATTTATTATTAGTATTGATGGTGATAATATCTGTTCACTGAAGGTATACATATACAACTATAGTAATATGAAAAAAAAAAGGAAAAATTTGATTGTGTTTTCGAATAGAATAGGCTCCGAAAGTACTGGACCGATTTGAAAAATTCATTCACTGTTGGGAAGCTACATTATCAGCAAGTAACATAGGCTATATTTTATAAAGTTAAGCGGACGAAGTCGCGTGAAACAACTAATATAGTAATATTATAAATAGAAAAGATTTGTATAATATTTTGGAATTAGTGGATTAGTGGACCGATGAAAAATTCTTTCACTGTTGGGAAGCTACATTGTCAGGGAGTAACATAGGCTATATGCCATAAAATTCACGTGTCGAAATCACGTGCAACAGCTAGTATACAATATTTATGCGCTTTATAGACTGAGAATTTTGAAAGTACCTCTAAATTCTCTCTGTCGGGACTATAAAACTTTAGAGCGGCAAGTTTCTTTTCGGCTTTCATAAATTGCCTTGCAGCCGTCAAGTAATGCTCAGCTTCACCAAGAAAGTTCCCGGCAGAAGCCTCACATTTGGCCGCACCAATATAACAATGCCCGGCGAAGGAAGGCTGCTCAGAATGCTCGCATTGTATCGCCAAAGCGAGGAACTCGTTTGTAGCTTCAGATATATTTGGTTTTCGTAAAAACCTCCTGTAAGAAACGATAATCCTTACATATTACGGGAAAGTGTTTGAATTTAGTGTCAGGGTTTTTGAAGTGTTTTTAATTTTAATTAGTTGCTAATGGTCATAGTTTTATAAATTTAATTGTGAATGGATGTCCTAGACATAAAAACTAAATTTTTATAAAACTATGACCATTAGCAACTAATTAAAACTAAAAACACCTCAAAAACCCTGACACTAAATTGAAAAACCAACCCGGATTCGAACCCGTAACCGTTTGGTTAATAGCTAGGGTTACTTGCCACTAAACGAAACGTGTCGTCAAGTTTATAATTTTAAATTAAACATCAAACCAGCAGAATGAAATTTTAAAATCGTGATACACACTTCTTTAACTTTGTGTTAATATTCATAAACTGTTCGTTGAAACTTGCGTTTAGATCTGTTGACATTTTGGAACAGCACTAGAAGTTATTGGATACGTTTTGTGTAAAAAAAAGTATTATAATTAAAGGTAACAAAGCACGAGCACTATTTTAAATAATAAACAAAACAAAACAATTTCATTTTTATCAATTGACATGACAATTTTATTTTATTACATTTTGGTTTTTTTGGCATTTCTTTTCGATTATGAACCACAGAATTAACCATGAATTAACAGTCAACACAGTATAGGAATATATAGTGTTCTGAGTTCTGAGCAATATAAATACCATGGATGTAATAATCAAACAGGATCGAGTACTGACAGTGTTATGAGTGGCGTCTGCGAGTACATCTACAGACAGTGGTCCCTTGTTTTGTAGGGTGTCCACACAATTATTGGGCAGCGCCATTAACATTATGTTCATAAAACTCCTACTTAGAAAGTTGTATTAGGTCGAGGTTAAATGTCATGTTTTATATTGGCACAGTCTATAAAATAACTAAGTATTTGATATTGAATAATAACTAAAGTTGAATTTTCGTTCAAGATCTTCAAGATAAACGTCATTTGACAGTGACATAGGTTGTTCTATGTTTTTGGTTTGGACGTGTCGTGTTTGTGGGTCACTCAATCAATTCCATTTCGTATGTTTTAGTATTTTATACGATGATTTTGTATTCGTGAATAGTTACATGTGATATAAATAGTTCCAAGGAAACTATAAAATGGATTTCTTCAAAAGCGGCCTTAAAACCGTGCTGGGAGCTCCAGAACCCGGTCAACAAATTTCTGGAGCCGAAACGGTGATTTCTTGCTTCTTATCACTTTTAATTAAACCCTGTTGTAAAACATTGAAGTTAAATTGATATTACATGAACATATTTATAATATTTGCTAATATTTCAGTCTATTTTCTGATTCCATATGTATTTAACCAAACCAAATTTCAGAATTTTTGAAATAGTAATTTATGTACTTTTTACGTGTATTTAATCTTTACCTAAGACGCTGCTTAAATTCAAAAGTACCACAATTCAAAAAATTCCAAAAATGTTTTTATTACAAAAATACAACATTTAATGCTACTTAAAAAAAAACCGCTTCTAACAATGTATAATATGCACAATTGCATATGTTTGATATAAATATCTAATAAGAAAAAAATAGACGAAAAATAATCAATTTTTTTCGATTAGCTCCTGTAAAAAAGTGTAATTTTGATTTGTACTTTTGAATTTAAGCAGTGATTATTGTTGTCCTACATAAAATGGTACTAAATTTGCGATAATTGTTTTACAGGTTGAGCGCCTAGTTCATAGGGCGAATAACTCGACGCTACTGGAAGACAGGAGGGACGCATGTCGGGCACTGAAAGCAATGTCACGAAAGTATAGAATAGAAGTGGGAGCTCAAGGGATGGATACTTTGAAACAGGTTGCTAAATTAATTACACAACAGGAACTGAACTAACATACCATAAATAAAAATGAACCTAAAAAGATGTTATATTCTGCATTTGAGAGCTGTTGCACTGTTGCACTGTAGTTCTTTGCACTGAAGTACTGTGTCTTGGAAGATGGGACCATGAGACACATGAGGTCATAAAGAAAAGTGAAGAAGAATATTCATCTAAGAAAAGAAAAGCCCCTACTTACAGTAGTGGCGAAATTATATTAATATTTTTTTTAAATTAATGATCCTTACATATTATAAAACAAATGATGATACTTAAGGGTATCACCCTCATAATTATGGATAATATAAAGATAGCCTTTATTTCAAGGAATCATAATATAAAACTTGCTACAGTACAATACAGTATAGAACCAAATTTTCTTTTTATTATTTTTCTTTGATTATCAAATAGGACTCCTCTAAGATTTTCCATTGTTTTCTTTCCTTTGCCTTTTTCATCCATGTAATAAAATAAGAATAGGAAAACACAGCTGGAACACTCTGCAGCCAGGCAGACAGACAACCTGAAAGGCTTTTGGGAGAGGCTTATATCCAGAGTGTCCCTAAAAATTTGGCCATTTATTGATGAAAAATTCTTTCTACATACATTTATCACAGTGAAATTATTTTTTTAGGTATTGGAGCTTGATCGAGCCGACAGCGAATCTATAAATTACGCCCTGGACACTTTAAACAATATAATGTCTCCGGCGCAATTCGAGGAGGAGGAAGAGAACCCCCACGTCCCCATGAATATAGGAGAGCAATTCACCGAAATGTTTATAAAGGATCCGCACAATATACAATTGGTTTTAGATTTACTAGACGAGTATGACTTTAGAGTGCGACTTTCGGCCGTACAACTTTTGACATCTCTATTGACGAACAGACCGAAAGATATTCAAGAGATCATACTGGTCAAACCAATGGGTGTCTCCAAAATGATGGACCTTTTGGGTGACTCGAGAGAAGTTATTAGAAATGAAACTCTACTGTTACTCATTAAATTGACAAAGGGCAATGCAAATATACAAAAGATTGTGGCGTTCGAGAACGCGTTCGATAGATTGTTTGAAATCGTCTCCACTGAGGGTTATTCAGAGGGCGGTATAATAGTGGAAGATTGTTTATTGTTAATGTTAAATTTACTTAAGAATAATAGTAGCAATATTAATTTTTTCAAAGAGGGTAGTTACATACAGAGAATGTTGGCCATGTTTAATACGCCAGACGACGCAGAAGACTCCGGATGGTCACCGCAGAAGGTTTCCAATATGCATTGTATGCTGCAAATAGTGAGAACATTAGTGTCACCTAGTAACTCTGCACAGATTATATCCAGTTGTCAGAAGATAATGAAGAATGTTGGTCTTTTGGACGCCCTGTGCAATATTCTAATGGCGAGCGGTGTGCCAGCAGATATATTGACGGAGACGATAAACACAGTGGGGGAAGTTGTGAGGGGGGACGTGACCAATCAGGACTTTTTGGGCAATGTTATGGCTCCGTCCAACCCACCGAGGCCAGCGATTGTGGTGCTCCTGATGTCTATGGTCAACGAGAAGCAACCGTTTGCGTTGAGGTAAGTTTTTTTGGGCACATAGTTTTGCAGCGATTTGTTTCACAGTGTCTGCATGCAATAATCATCTCACACTGTTGTGTTTCAGTGAGTGAGAAAGGGATGCCTTATCCCTATGGGTAAGGATAGGAAATGGGCTCTGGCCAATAATTCTGACTCAAGATATGGTAGGAATTAGGATAGGATAAGCTTTACTTAGGTAACGCACTTGCAGCAACCGCCTGTCCAAAGAAGTATACATAAAATTAAAAATATCGTATTTTTAAGGTACCAGTCCAATGTATTATAATAACTAAGCAAGTTCAAAGTTAAGTTCAAGTTTCAAAATCTCAATAAATTTAAGCTCGTAAAAATACAAAGATTTTTTTTGAAAGTTTTCTCTATAGATCAACATAAAGAATTCTTTTATCTTTGGGACCAAATTACAAAATTTTACATAAAATGTAATAAATGTAATATTAATTTTACACAAATATAACAATCTTTTATATATAAAAATGTTGTTGGTTTGTGTGGGTTTCAAAAATTCAGGATCGATTTTAATTCGGCTTTCATCTTAGGCGTTCATCGGCTTTAGGGAAAATGGTATGAAAATTCACACTTTATTTTTCTTTTTGCTTTTTTTTTAACTACAGATGCGCAGTGCTTTACTGTTTCCAATGCTACCTGTACCACAACGAGATGAGTCAAGCGAATCTGGTTCAGACCTTGCTCCCGTCCTCGACGGACGTCTCGAGTCTGACAAGCGGTCAGCTGCTGTGCGGAGGGCTGTTCTCACCGGACGTACTGTCCAACTGGTTCTCAGCGGTCGCTTTGATGCACGCCCTCATAGAGAACCCCGCTCAGAAGGACCAGCTCCTGAGGGTGCTGCTGGCGACAAATATTGGTAGCGCTCCGGTATCGCTATTGCACCAATGCACTTTGCTCTTGCAACAGACAACCAAACTGCAGTCAAAGGTTAGTTTTCAACCGACTTCCAAAAGAGGAGGAGGTATGTTTTTTTTTTAAATGTTTGTTACCTCATAACTTTCGACTGGGTGAAACGATTTTGATGATTCTTTTTTTATTTGAAAGCTAATGCTTCCCGTGTGGTCCCATTCCACATTGGTCCAGTTCTGACAATGGCATCCATGAGAAAAGACCATGAGACGGTTTCAAGTCGGTTTATTGTTTGTTAAAAAGAGTTACTAAAGAGATAAAACGTTTTTGTACGTTTGCTCTAGTGGCTAGTAACCCCAGCTAATAACCAAACGGTCTCGGGTTCGTATCCCGCAAGGGAAAAAAAAAATATTTTTACCTTTGTACCAGAGTCATGGATGTTTTGTATCAATCAATACTAATAATAATACTGGAAGTGTGGGTATTGTATGTATGTATGTTCCTCCATAACTCTTAAACGAATTAATTGATTTTCATAAAACTTGGTAGACATACAGTAGCACTACCATGAGTTTATGACGATAGAAATCGCTAGCGAGAGATGAGCGAGAACGTAAAATATTTGTATGAAAAATTGTACAGCGCCTCTAGCGGTCACGCATAGAACTAAAACCGGTAACATGAGTTGTATAAGTGAAAAACCTATCGAATGTAGTCGCTAGCGACCATTAGCGACTGACGTTTAACTTGACATTTCTATACAAAATCTTTACCATGAGTTACAAATTTGACTGATGCTCTCGAGAAATACCGTAACGTTAGTAGTTAAATCATTCACTAGCACATTGAAGGGTGAAACGTTCGTTATAGACAGAAGTAAACTAACGTAAGATTTCGATAGCAACTCATGGTAGTGCTACAGGACACAGGATAGGCTACTTTTTTCTTTCTCAACGCGGTCAAAGTCGCGGGCACCAGCTAATTTGTAATATGTATGTATGTATCAACTGTCATCCATTAATACAAGCATTGATCTTGTAAAACGTTACGATGCGTTATAGGGGCGGGAGGGGAATCCCTCGAGTGTGAAAATCTTCAAAAATTTCATTAGTATAGGTGCGCTATGTGCGCATTTGCCGAGAAGTCTTTATTCGCTACACGAATTCTATTCTATTTTTAGGTGTTTGAGGGGGCAGAGGAGCGCGAGGGGCTGAGTCTACCAATAACGTGTGCCGACACGTTATTGGTAGACTCAGTCGCTCTTCCCCTCCCGCACTTCGTTCGCGCGTCTCGGGGGTCTCTTGGGTACTGTTGCGTACAGATTGTTTTATCGTATTAGTAATACGTCGTGGTGAATAAATGCCCAAAAAAAAAACGTTCTTCTTCGACATCGCACGATGATTTTATGGAAGGAATATAAACACTGCCTGTAATGTTAAGTTTGTGAGGTTAAATATTACGAAATAAGAAAAGAAAAAATGTAATTTTCCTTAGCAATTTTGTGCGCAATTGTACACATGCGCCGATTGCACCCACAAGTGTCGCCTTCAAACCTTAATATATTAATTCGCCTATACTTGAACGCCACTTGACCCCGCAGGTGGCCCTGCTGATGCTGCTCTCGCAGTGGATGAGCTACTGCCCCGGGGCAGTGGGCGCGTTCCTGCGTGTCCCCGGCGGGGTGGGCTACCTGGTCAACCAGACGTGTTCCAACGACCACGACGACAACGAGTGCCTGCTGCAGGGGCTCTCGGCGTTCCTCCTAGCGATCTGCATACACTTCAACGACAACTCGGCCGAGAACCACACCAAGGAGTCCCTGAGGCAGCTGCTCCTCAAGAGGATAGGCATGGAGACGTTCACGGCGAAGCTGAGCGAAGTGTCCAAACACGAGATGTACAACAAGGCCGCGAAGCATCCGCAGCTAAAGGCCAACGCGTCCGCGGAGATTCTAATAGATTACGAGTTCTGCAGACTCTTCAAGGTGTTGGAGGGTGAGTTGAATTGGGGTGTTTTTTTTATAATGGAATGAAACACTGAACCAGAAGCGAGACTCAGACCACAGATCGTTAAAAAAGTGCATTTTTATTATAATTGATAAAAATAAATCAAAATTCAAAATAATTTATTTGTTGAATATAGACTATAAATAAGTTGTTGTTTCAAATAGATAATGTCCACATATTCAACAGACAAGTGGTGTGCAAATTTTCCAAAGCGTTTAAAAATTATTAATAATTCCTCCAAGATAATTTAATAATTATTGTATTTTTATTTATTTTTCGTGCTATATTTATTGCAAGACATAGCTTACACTATAAAGTCTCATCATTTAGGAATTTATTAAGTGAATATTTATGCATTTACCACGAAAAAATTTCGCAAGTTATTCTTGGAATTTTGCCAGATTCTTGATATTTCTCATATTATTTGTTGATTTTAAAAATAAACTGAAAACAGTGTTGGTCGAAAAGGTTTACTACACCTTGACATACTAAGGTTTACATACTAATGACAAAATTTAGTATTAGAAATTATATACATGTTTGACATGGATACTAACATTAAATACCTACTTATAAATTAATAATAATATTCACACAATTTTAAGTTTACATTTAAGATAAAGATTTTTGTATGCCAGCAATGGTAGGTCATATAGATCAAATATATTATTTAATTAAAATACCTATTTCTGTACATATGATCAACAAATAAATTATTATTATTATTATTATTATTATATTTAAATAAGTGTGTGCCATACAAAAGACAGTTATATTTTCTTTCACTCTAGGTTTGGCAGGGACCATACAAAGTTTTTTTATTGATAAACCTAAAATTAACATTTACAAGATTGTGAAGCTAAGAAATTTTCACTTCAGACTTGTGATGTGATGTGATTTTCCATGAGAAGGTCTGTCCGCATGTTTAGGCGTGCTGCAGACGAGCCTGTCTGAGGTGGTGCAGACGAACGGCGGGGGTGCGGTGGAGGGGGGCGAGGGCGCGGAGGGGGGCGCGTCGCTGGAGCAGTACAAGAGCCTCATCCGGCAGCAGGACGCTCGCCTCCAGGAGTTGGTACATCAGCTCGACTCGCTGGTGCACCACAACAACTCATTGCAGGTGATTTTTTGAAAATTGTCCCTCAAGACTATATTACGTTTGGTTAGTAAGCCCAGGCGTTAACCGAACGGTCGCGGGTTCGAATCCCGCTATGGGCAAATGTGTATACTATGTTAATATTTTACCTTTGTCATGGATGTTTTGTATTTATAATATGTATGTTTTAACAAAAAAAAAAAAAAAGTAATGTATGTAATGTAGTCAATCAACTGTCTGGTATCCATAATGCAAGTTAGTTGCTTACTTTGGAACTAAATGGTTACAGTACGGAATATGTTCACATATTGATTTATTTATATATATATATTTTACCTTTTTAGCCTTTTAGGTCACACTAAATAGCCTAAAGCCTTCCTCGATAGATGGTCTAAAAGAATTTTTCAATTCGAACCAGGGGGGCCTTAGTCAAAGTCAAGTAACGTTTTTAAAAACGATAACTGCATATGTCAATCCCATACGTTTTATTGTTTTTGAACTTCGTTATCGTTTTCGATTGTTACTTTAACTGGGGCCCCGGTAGTTCCTGAGAGTAGCGCTTACAACCAAACAAACAAACAAACTCCACCTTTGGGCGCATACTATACATGAATGACGAACTTTTGTCCACTTTGAAGAGTTCCCTGAACGAGTCGCTCGCTGCCAACTCGCTGTTGAGAGACGAGAACACTCTCCTGAAGGCGCAAGTGTCTGCGGCGAAGGCGTCGCCCGAGGCAGGGTCGGGCTCCGCCGCCGCCGCTAGTGCCGCAGACCAGTCCAGGGTCCGCGAGTACGAGGCGAGGATCGAGCAGCTGTCGCGCGAGGCCGAACAGGGTGCGAAGTGGAAGGCGGAATTGGAGAAGCTGAAGAAGGATCAGGACGATCTACTCGAACTGTTGGCCGATCAGGTGGGTTTTGTTATAATATAATAAAATTGTTGTTACAATTGATTAAGGTATGGAACGTTCTCGAAAGCATATGGGCGCATGGAAATTTCCACGCGCGTTCTCCACGCCCACTGAGTGTATACATATAAGTTTTTTTATTAAAACTGGAAACGTCAAGCAAGAAGTTTGAGTGCAGTGTTCGTAGATATATCCTGTAAAAGGGGCCTCTCTATAGATAATAAGTAAAGGAGGTTTGGACTATTTTCTCAAAGGACTGCTGTACCTACGAGCTAGATTTGTTCGATGGTGCCTAGGACAACCTACAAGGGCTCGCGACTTCGTCCCCGTTGAAAAAAAAAAAAGTAGCCCACCATGTGTCCCGTTCGTCTAAATGTTTATCTACCAAGTTTCACGAAAATCAGTCAATTCGTTTAAGAGTTATGGAGGAACACACAATACATACATATAATATACTAGCTGGTGTTCGCGACTTCGTGCGCGATGATAAATTAAAAATATAAAAGCAATTACAACGCTTGATTGACAACTTGTTACTATAACACATTGGCCAGGCGTTAGTTACAGTTTTATATTTTAGATAATCCCTCGGGCACATTACTTTTTTCTTGGATGAAAGGTATCCTATGTCCTTTCTGGTGTCGCAGACAACGTGTATGCAAAATTTCATGGTGATCGGTTCAATAGTTTTTGTGTGAAAGCGAGACAGGCAGACAGACAATAGTTACTTTCGCATTTATAATATTATACAGTAAGGATATACACTTACAGATTTATTATTAGTATTGATTGATTGATATATATTTTAGCTTGAATTGTATCATCACAGGATTCAAAATTAAACGAGTACAGATTGGAGTTGATGTCCCTTGGGCACATAATGGCCGAAGACGCGATATCCACTCAGCAAAACCAACAAAAATCCATCGACTCTATTGTTATTAATAACAATAATCACTGATTATCACATGCCAGTTCTGTTTTTATTTATTTAGGGTTCAAAATTATTTTTTAAATTAGGCTCACAGCTCTCAACTTTAACTAGCTGGTGGTCGCGACTTCGTCCGCGTTGAAAAGTATAAAACGCCATCTAAAAATATGACCAAGCAGTTGGTCATGTTAGTCGCTTCACCTGATTTTGGATAGATGGCGCTGTCAAGTGTTATCCCGGGCCAAGCGGCTAGTGTTTACTTTTATTTTACTTAGATTTCCCGTAGGAATGAAGCATTTTCCCGCGGTAAAAATAGTTCTAGGTTCATCAAGGATAATGTCGGCTTCTAATGGTAAAGGAATTTTTCAAATCGGTCCAGTACTTTCGGAGCCTATTCTATACAAACAAACAAACAATCAAATCTTTTCTCTTTATAATATTAGTATAGATAGATATTGTAAGTAGCTCTGAAAATGTTATAAAAATGCAATTGAATAACTTAATTGTTTAATATATAGTTATATAAAAATAATAAAGTTGTATTTATATGTGTTGCTAATATTATATAATTTGTTCGTATTTTAATTATATTATTTTATTAAGAAATATATATAATTGCGTTTTTGTCGTTTTTGTGAAAGTGACGAATGTGTCATGGATCTTTTTTTTTTTTTTTTTTTTTTTTTTTAATTGAAAGTGTCTTGTTCTCAATGTATTGTATAGTTTGAAATAAAAAAATTAGAAAAATTAGAAAAAAAAAATAGGTCTAGAAATTGTAGTCATTTGTTTGAATATTCCTTGACGTGTTTAAATTTGGTCTTTACCAACTATTGGGACTTTTTAGTTTCAGTAAGTATGTAGTTCAATTACAATTAACCCTCGAACCGCCAGAGTCGGATATATCCGACAGTTATTTACGTGTCTATTTCGCTAGAACCGGATATATTCATCATCATCATCTCAGCCGCAGGACGTCCACTGCTGGACATAGGCCTCCCCCAAAAATTTCCAATTGGACCGGTCAGAAGCAGCCTGGATCCACCGTCGACCCGCGGCCCTTATTAGGTCGTCTGTCCACCTTGTGGGTGGACGTCCTACGCTGCGCTTGCTCCACTCGAGAACCTTCCGGCCCCAGCGGCCGTCGGCTCTTCGTACTATGTGCCCTGCCCACTGCCACTTCAACTTACTGATCCGACGGCTTATGTCGGTAACTTTCGTACGTCTACGGATCTCCTCATTTCTGATTCGATCTCGCAGTGTAACCCCGAGCATAGCCCTTTCCATAGCTCGTTGAGCGACATTGAGCTTCCTTACGAGGTCACGTTTCAGCGCCATATGTCATCACTGGCAACACACATTGGTCGAACCGGATATATTATGTACGACAAATTCCTCTACTTGTATATAACGTTTATTTTTAAATATTGAGTTAATTTCTTTAAAAAAAAATACGAGTCAACTCTTAAAAAACCAAAAGGTTAATAAATATAAGAAAATGCACCTATTTAACAAAAAAATAATAATATTTGAACTGTGGCTACAAAATCATCCTTAGATGTAAAAAAGTTCCATTTTGTTAATACTTTTATTACAATAGAATAAAATTGTATCAATTTATTTGTAAATATATTGCATTTTTGTTAAATTAGTGAAAATAATAAAAAATAAAAAACAATTTAAGCTTTCAATAGTATTTTTATTTTATTTTATAAACAATACAATAATACACATTAGGTACTTACAAACTAGAATAAACAGTCTCACATTTAAATACTAAATTTATATATCAATATCACCAATATAAACAACTTAAGTATATTTTTCAAATTTAACAGCCTTTGTACACAAGTGTTTAAAAAAAAAATTTCAAATCTTCGAATAATACGAGGTTGTGTTTTCGGCATTACAAATTACAAGGAATCCGATTTTGTAAGCATAAGTTCTTCCACAGGTGGGTAAAGAAATATAAATAACTTGATTCACTAACTCTTAAGTCTTAAATATTGTTCAAAATTGGTAACATAATAATTTTAATAATTATTTTCGTTCCACTCACTGAAGTAGAAGTGGAAATAGAACCTCCTAATAAACATTAGTCTGAACCTCTTTTAATAAAGTCGCGATACGAAAACCTTCGTCAGTTTTCAAATTCATTCTTTATCAAAGTCTCTCAGTAGACTCTTAGTACGTTTTAAAACTAAAGCACTGAACAGAGTACTGACAGACGTTAGAAATGAAATTTTGGCATGACTGACAATTGTCCTGGTGCAAGCAAATATCGACTTTAAGGTGACGAACCTTTTCTTACCCCGACTGTACACATATTAAAACTCTTATCATCAGAGAGTACGCTTTGAGACCCTAAATCTGTATCATTTTATACGGGACTAGAAAATATGGATAAATGAAACTAGTATTTTCAAAACACTGCTACCAATGGCTAATCATCTGACATATTATTATATGTATAGGAGTAGCCATGTAATTAATGTTAGTTTAGAAGATCAGTTTTTACTAATGCTAATTAAATTGAGAAGAAATAAAGAAGACTTTGAACTAAGTAAACTTTTTGGCGTAAGTACAACAGAGGTAGGCAAATATATTTGTGACCTGGGTGAATTTATGTTATGAATGTTTATGATTTTTAGGTAACGTTCGAAGAAGTCTGCTGGTAAGGTATTTTAAATTGCAGCTAGCATTCCACTGGTGACGGTTCGTATCTTTGGAGAAATTTAGGTAAAGTTCTTTTAAACATATTTTTTAAGAAACTGTTACTTATTAATAATATGTTATGAACAAACAAGAAATATTTGAATAATTGTTAAGTAAAAATTTAACAATTACAAACATGAATTTCTTAGACAATATAACTTTCCGACGACGCCGCGCACGCACCCAGTCAGACTCAATAGTAGCTCATGAAGACACATCTACTGATGAGGCACTAGAGGTCACTAGTCTTAGTATACCTAATGAATCAATAGATGAAGAAACAGAATATGTCACTAGACTTAAAACGCAAATAGAAAATTTAAAAACAGAGCTTTGCAGTGCAAATAAGGAAATAGAAGTGTTAAATGAAGAAATCAATGAATTAAAGAAAAATAATGAAAATCTTATGAAGATACAGGAGCTATATAAAAAAATAACAAAAAGTCCGGTGTTAACGAAATCACCTGTAGGAACCAGGAAAAATAAACAGAACCGTAATACAAACAAAAATACAAGTAGACAGACACAAACAAACGTACTAACACACAACAATAAGCACACACAAACCGATGAACACAAAAATAACAAGTGTGAAAAAGGTACTCAGTACATTAAAGATACAAAAATAAAAAATAGTCGTGACACACCAATTATGTCACTGTCGACAAAATATGCACAAAAAAAAGATCAACAAACAACAAATAACAATAAAAAGAGTAATGTCAAGAGTAAAATGATATTTTTAACTTCAAGCACAAATAATAGGAATTTCTTATATTCAACATTAGATAAATTTCAGGATAACTATGAAATATGTAATTACTTGACACCAAATGGTGGGATTAAACAATCTTTATCAGGCTTAGAAACAAAGCTTAAAAATTTTAATAAAAATGATTACTGTATAATAATGATAGGTGAAAGTGACTTTGAAATTACACAGAATTATTTTGATTTAATACTAGAGATTCGTCATACCATACAAAATTTAACGCATACAAACATTATAATATGCTCACCAACCTATAAATATGGAAACAACACTTATATGTACAACTCAAGAGTAGAACACTTTAACAACCTACTATATTTAGACCTTTTAACTAATAAATATGCATATTTTATGGACAGTAATAGGAATCTGAAATGTGATTATACTATGTTTAGGTACAATGGAAAAATTAACAATCAAGGAATAAAAATAATATTAAAAGATTTAGCTATTATTATACAGGACATCTTCAATACGATGAATAATTCAGAAAATAAAGATTTAGAAGGAAACTTTAATAATGTTACTAACAAAGCAGGTTTTTCAGTAAATGGTCTCCACATTCTCCATCAAAATATAGCTGGCCTCCTAAATAAAACAGACTTACTGATTGTAAACCTACAAGAACTTGCAGATAATGGAAAGAGTATTGATGTGTTATGTCTTACAGAACATTTTATGCAGGTCGGATATGAAGCACTTTGCTTTATACCTAATTTTGCAATGGCTGCTTGTTATAGCCGTAAAAATGCTAAAAGAGGTGGAGCATGTATATTTATAAAAAGGAACTATACTTATAAAGAACTAAAACAAATAGAAAAATTTTCCATTTCAGGAATATTTGAATGTTGTGGAATGGAACTACTTGATTATAAAATAATTATATTATGCATCTACAGGGTCCCTAATTTAACAAATGTAAACATTTTCTTTGATAAACTTGAGCAACTTTTAACCTATTTAAAAAATATAAAAAAGAAAAATGTTGTAATTGCAGGAGACTTCAATATAGATATTCTTAAAAATAATAATATTACATCAGAGCTCCAATGTCTGTTGCTTAGTTTAGGACTCAAAATTGAAATAAGACAACCAACAAGGTTGGGAAGTAATACCTGCATAGATAATTTTTTTCATAACTTTAATAAATGTAAGTCTGAAGTAATAGATCTAGCACTGTCTGATCATACTGCTCAAATATTGAATACCCCAGTTGAACTCACTAACTTATGTAATTTTTGGCGTTTTAGAAAAAGGGATTTTTGTAAAGAAAATTTAGAAAAGTTTCATAAATGTATTAAGGATTGGGATTTTTCAGAAATATATACTACGGATGATCCTAACATGGCTTATAATATATTTTTTGATGACTTTAAATTGCTGTATGAACTTTGTTTTCCTTTTAAGATAGTAACAATAAAAACAAATTATAAAATTAAATGGTTATCAAAAGGTCTGAAACTGTGCAGTAAGAAGAAAAGGAAATTGTTAGAAGTTTATCGAAAAAGCCCAAATGAGGAAAATAAAAATAAATATACAATTTATTCATCCATATTTAAGAAGATTATTAGGTTAACTAAAAAGTCTCAAAATAATTATGCTATTATGAATGCTCAAAATAAAAATAAAACAGCCTGGAAAATTATTAACAGAGCAAAACTAAATCGACCTAGAGAAACTATTAAAGAAATTAGCCAGGAAAACAAAATAATATCTGACCCTGAAACTATGACAAATACTTTGAATGATTATTTTATAGATAAAATAAAACCATTTTCAAGTACAAAACTATCAACCTTTAATACAACTTTAGGAAATAACTCTATGTTTATGAATCCTTGTACACCTATAGATGTAAACAATATAGTCAAGACCCTAAAAAACACAAATAGTGTGGGTTATGATGGCATTGTTACTAAAGTAGTTAAATGCACAGTAAATAATATTGCAGGTCATCTTAGCCATATTATAAATCTTTGTATTAGTGAAGGGTTGTATCCCGAAAAATTAAAGAAAGCAGTTATAACACCTATATATAAAAATAAAGGGGACAGAAATCTTTTGATAAATTATAGACCTATAGCAAGGCTCTCAGTTTTCTCAAAAATATTTGAAAAGTATATACATAAAGAAATAAGTAGCTATATGGAAAAATACAATATTTTAACCTGTGAGCAATACGGATATAGGAAAAATAAAACAATAAATGGAGCACTCTTTAAATTCTTAGATATAATTATGAGAAACGTAGACGCAAAAACTCCCATTTGTGCTGTGTACATGGATATGACACAAGCATTTGACCACGTAGACCACAAAATTCTTCTTAATAAACTTGAAAGCTATGGAATAAGAGGCAATATACTAAATTTAATGAAATCTTACTTATGCAACAGAAAACAAATTACCGAAATTACTCGAATAAATAGATGCAATAAAACACATGAAACATTCTTATCTGGGGAACGTACTCTAATTTATGGAGTCCCGCAAGGCAGTGTACTAGGACCTTTATTGTTTATAGCGTACATTAATGATCTTCCAAGAGCTGTTGAGCATCCTATGTGTCTATTTGCCGATGATAGCACCATGGTAATAAAATGTAAAGATAAAGATACTTACGGTGATGATATTAGTATTGCTTTGACAAGAATTATACATTGGTTAAATAATAATAATTTAAAAATTAACTTGCTGAAAACAAATATCATGCACTTCAGTCAAAGGGTACCTGCCATACCATACCAGGATATACATTGTAAAGACCAAATTATAAAAGAAATTTACAATACGAAATTCTTAGGGCTAGAAATCGATAATAGATTAAATTGGAAATGTCATATTGAAAGTGTCAGAAAACGTTTAAGTAAACAAGCATATGCCCTCCATGAATTAAGTAACACATTAAGCATTGATGCACTCTTATTAGCATATTACGGACTTGTTGAATCTGTGTTAAGGTATGGGCTATTATTTTGGGGCAATTCGACAGACATAAATTTTGTTTTTAAGGCACAAAAGAGATGTATTCGAGCCATGTTTAAGTTAAAAGTTATGGATAGCTGTATGCCCTTTTTTAAAAAGTATAAAATTCTTACACTTCCATCCCTGTTTATATATGAGGTCGTTGTATATGTTAAAGCCAACCCCAACCTATTTAAGAGAGTCTCTGATAACAGTAAAAGAGCACAAAGAGATCCCGATAGATTATGCGTTCGAAAAGCACACACAGCCCTGATGCACAAAAGTGTTTTTTGTCAAGCACCAGTTATATTTAATAAAATTCCAAACACCATTAAAGAGCTCAATATTAATTTATTCAAGAAGAAAATGAAGCAATTACTCGTCGACAAGTGTTATTATAGTATAAAAGATTATTTGTCTGATAGTTCATTGTAATATTAATTTATTAAGAAATATTAATTAGCTTACTCTTTTATGTAATGTAAAAAATTTAAAATATTTGCACACCCTGGAAGGGTAGAATGTAGCGAGAAACATCTATTTGTAAGACCATTTGTATGTAACCTATATTCAGCAAATAAATTATTATTATTATTATTATTATTATTATGAATTGTGGTCACTAGTAGACATTTGGCCTAGTCGAGAATTAGTTACATATTACATGCCAAAAAAATTCAAACTACATCACCCAGCCACCAGGATGATAATAGATGGAACAGAAATACCCATAGCTAAACCAAAGAACCATCTGGGGAAGCAGCCAAATAGGGTCTTTATTTCAAATAAATAAACGTATTATGTAAATGGATTATGGACGCTGTATTAACCGATATGAACTTTAATATCGATACAGAAGGTTATGCCCAGAAGTGCATATATTAAAGACATTTAATAACTGCGTTACGGGAGCTAAAATCTTCACAAGCTACCTGTGAGCAATTGATGAAAGAGCGGGCTGATAGAAGTAGATTTGGTCAAGAAAAACTCTCTGCTTTTGAGCAGCGAGATGTCCAAAATGCATGTTGAGCTGACAAGCATCTGGGAGGACAGAGTTGACCTTCAGGGAAAACTTGATAAGTATCAGCAGTACTAGTATATTTGAGAATAATCTCAGGATTGGAACTTGGAAACTGAACTTCAAAGTGCGATAACCAAATATCTCACCAAGAAAGTCAAATCGCAACACTTGAGTCTGAAACTGTACACCAAAACAGAAACAAATTAGTGAAAAGCAAAAAGTAACTAGCGAATTGGGGTGAAATAAAGAGCAATTAGCATATTATATTACTCAATATGACAAAGAGATACATACATCAACTGCAATCAGAAGTTGAATATTAAATTAGATATTACGGTTAAGTATAATGCAGCACAAAGAACATACAAGATTACCCGCAGTCACTTACGCAAAATTCATTTCAAGGCGAAAGTCCGGTGTCCATATTAAGTGAACTGACTGATAACCAGCTGATAACGAGTCCATTCACTTACAGTCTCCGATAGTGAAAAATTGTACGAAAAATTCAAATAGATTTATAATGTATTGCGATGAAATAGGAAAAAATATGAGTAACATTATACAACCTGTGTAAGGTTACTAGTTTTTGTTATCCTGGAGCAAATTATGGATCGTATTATAAATATGAAACATACTCCTGATAATTTTCATTGGGAGAAATGAAAATGCAAATTCAGGCCATATAAAGAAAATTAAGAAATAAGAAAATTTATATGGTGAATTATTGACATCTGAGGAAAATAATTACAGATATAAATGCAATTTAAAATTGCACACTTTGTCTCTTTACGTTAAAAAAGCGTTCCAATACTTTTAAAAATTGTGTTCGATTACTTTTAAATTACGACATTAACGGCTTATCATGGAAACAGTTTACGCTCCCTGTGAGATTCGGGGATGTCGGTGTTCGAGGAATAGAGGACATTGCCCTTCCCGCATTCCTGGCCTCGTCTCATGCTGGTCTTGACCTCATAGGTAAAATTCTCAATTCCTCACTCGGTGAGTTTGAGATTAGCCACATGGACGATGCCCTGAATCACTGGAAATCCTTATGCCCTAATATCGATTTTCCTTCCCCACGTGACTCACAGAGAGGGTGGGATGCCATCCTCATGTGTGTGTGTGTGTGCGGTGCCAGCGTAGATCCCTACGGTCACCCTACGGCCTGTCATGCATAAGGAGCGCTGGCCTTCGCTCGCGACATAGCTCTACAAACAACATAATCAGGCGTGCTCTCGGTAATATTCCGAGCTTACTCTAGTCGGGTTTGTGTCGCGACGATGGCAAGAGACCTGATGGCATGACCCTGGTTCCGTGGTGCCGTGGGAAGGCGCTGGTATGGGATGCCACTTGTGCGGACGCCCTGGCTCCGACACATATATCCGGCTCATCCCACTCACCCGGCTCTGCCGCACTCAGTGCGGAAAAATTGAAAAAAAAAGTAAATACTCAGGCCTCGCGGACCACTTTGAATTTCTAGCGTTCGCGGTGGAAACGCTCGGAGTGTGGTCGCTCGATGCTAAATCGTTCGGGAGAAAGATAGGCAAACTCCTAATCGAGAAATCGGGTGACCGGCGCGCCAATTCTTTTTTCACGCAGCGTATAGCGCTAGAAATTCAAAGAGGGAATACTGCAAGCGTCCTGGGTACTACGCAGGATTCGGTGGAGCTAGACGAATTATTTTTTCTGGCAAATTAGTTTCCTCCACGACCCTGCTTTCCCAGCGTGCACGTAGTATTAATTATATTTTTGTGTAAATATTTTACTTTAATTTAAGTATGTTTATTTTTTATGTAATTTAGCCTAGTATTATATAGAATAGGAAAATTTGTATTGTTATGTTAATAAAAAAATATATTTCCGATAAAAAAATATTTATAAAATTGATTGTTAAAATATACATAATATTGACACAATAAACTTTTGAAATTAGCAATTAAAAAAAAAAACTATGTGTTCCCAAGTAAATAATCATACGACAACGCTTTAAAACACGTGTTTACACGTGTTGTATATTCAACGCTGAGCGTTGGGCGTTAAATGGAATAGATCATATGAAAATTAAGGTAATAGTTAGTTATTTTAGGCGAAATTCCTACGCTAGCGCAAAATCAAAAACGACACAAGAAGGCCCCTGGCACAGGCTTCCGCTTAAAAGGAGTCTTCAATCATGGCTATTATTGTAAACGATTTTTCTAACTGTTAATAAACATTTTATTTTTATTTTAGGCGAATTTCCCACGCTAGCGCAGAATTAAAAACGACACAAAAAAGAAAGAAAGAAGTTGAAAACGGACGTTCCAACACGTTGAATGAAATTCAACATTCCACATGATACAGCGCATAATGTTAACAAAAGTAACTGTCATAGCAACACTAGCCCTTATTGGTGATACGTTTAATAGATCTGAGGAATCATTGCCAATAACAAATCACGATTGGCTAATTGCAGAACAAAGCCAAAGCGTAAAGGTGTTAGAAATTTTTTACGTAGCCATTACACCTGCTACATTGAAACCTTTGCCACAAATTGTGGGCAAAAGAAGCACGTTGAAAAGGAAAGCCACTCATACGAAAATACCAATCGCCTATTTCTTTATCAATGGATTATCTGCTGATACAAAGAGTGCCTCTAATTCGCTTGCATGAATATGCATGAATGCTTCGGTTGAAATATGCTCCTTGACTTTAAATGGGCCGTCGGAGCAGTTTTCAACAGTTGCTAAACTAGGTTTAACAGTGTTAGAATCAAGGAAGCAACACAAAACCTTTCTTTTATATAGAAATAAAACACCCTTTAAATAGAAATCACAAGGTTTATGTAGTATTTGACCCCTGTTATTTGCTTAAAAATGTTAGAAATTGTATAGGTGATTTAAAGCTTTGCAGGAGAGAGCCGGTCTAAGAATCGGCCGAGAAATTTACACGTAAATTATAGAAAAATGGTGACGAAGGACTATTTTGCCTCCCAAACCCTAAACAACAGTGTCGCCGATGCCATTGAATTTTGCGACAAAGATTTAGAACTTCCAGAACTTTCTTTGGTCGTATCTTTCTTGGGTTTTGCACTGTACAATGTTCCCATTGCAACATTAAAAGAAAAATGGAAATCTGTACATTGCCTGTCAAACCCCTTTTTTAAAAATTGTCGAATCAACAATTTATTGGAGAAATGATAATAAATAAAAAATATGAAACCATTTACGCATATTCAAAATTAGAGCATTAAACACTGGCCAATAAACACTTTGCATAAAAAATAACAATAAAAACTTTTGCTTAAGCTAATTTATACATACATACATACATACACGGAACCGTTCAAGTATTACATACATACATACATACATACATACATATACAAGTATTTTATACTTAACTGGAGGTCCCCTACTACACCCTTTTGTACCTAGGTTTAAGTATATGTATTAATAAACTATTTCTTTTGTATTTATTATATACTCGAACCCCGAATACAAATATTTTACAAGCATACGATATGATAGAAGCTAGGTGACATAGAAATATAGTCCAGCGCACATTAGTACGCCTATAACTAGAAACACCATAAGGAGAACGAATCTTTCCTGCAAGGGGCGCATTATCATCGTGTTTAACAAACGCGACGATCGATTCAGTTGTTCGTCTGTTTCTCGAAGCTAAAATATAGAAAAAAAAAAAATCTTCTTTCTACATCTTTCTTTTGACCATATCCGTTACACATTATAAAAACAAAAGTCTGTCTGTTTGTTCGCGATAAACTCAAAAACCACTGCACAGATTTTCATGCAGTGTTTTCACCAATAGATTCAAGGTTTTAGTACATTATTATGTATAATTTACAAAGTTACGTGGGCGAAGTTGCGGGCAGCGGCTAGTATCTTATAGAATACTAGCTGGTGCCCGCGACTTCGTAAGCGTTCTGGATGAAAGGTACCCTATGTCCTTCCTGGTGTCCCAGACAACGTGTATGCAAAATTTCACAGTGATCGGTTCAGTAGTTTTTGCGTGAAAGCGTAACAAACAAACAAACAAACAAACTCACATTCAAATTTATAATATTATTAAGAATTAAGAATGTAAGTCGGTGATGTTGTAGCTTTATATAGGCGAAAGAATTTTCAAAATCTGTCCACTAATTTTTGAGTTTATTCATTACAAACATTCCAAAATATTATACTTATCTTCCCTATTTATAATATTACTAGCTGTTTCACGCGACCTCGTCCGCTTAACTTTATAAAATATAGCCTATGTTACTCGCTGATAATGTAGCATTCAAACAGTGAAAGAATTTTTCAAATCGGCCCAGTAGTTTCGGAGCCTATTCTATACAAACAAACATACAAACAATCAAATCTTTCCTCTTTATATAATATCATCCAGGAAACCATCGAAATAGCGATATAAAATTTTAACCATTCAGTTAAATCAGTTCAGCCGTTTAGAAGTTAAGTACGGAAGGATAATTCTTACTACACGTTGTCCTATTACCCGTTTTCCCGTAGGAATCGAGCATTTTCCCTATGTTCCCCAAGTAGCCTATGTTACTCGCTGATAATGTAGCTTTTAAACGGTGAAAGAATTTTTCAAATCGGTCCAGTACTTTCGGAGCCTATTCAATACAAACAAACAAATCTTTCCTCTTTATAATATTAAGTATAGATAGATTAGAGACAATATAATGATATTATCACTTTCGTTTGTTAAAAGTATAAAAGTTTATGACTAATGAAATAGCAAAATGAAAAGTAAAACGTACCCTTCCCCGGGACCGCTGAATGGTCTCCCTCTGCATGCTGAGGTCTTGAAGTACGGCCGCACCGATCTGCTCACTCTCCAGGAGTACTCTGTAGCCCTCTGTCAAATTCTTGCCGGTTCTCTCCAGCTTCTCCGTGTTGTCCAATAGTTTTCTGCGCTGGTCGTTCGAGTTCCACTCGTCGTACACTTCGTCCGTGTCTAAGTTGTCTGAAATTTTTTTCATTTTTAATCAATTCTGTCCGAACTTTCACTCTCATTTCTTAGAAAGTAGTACTTTTGAGGTACATTTTTGAGTTTTAGAGATTTTTAGGTGGCGGTATTTCTGTTTTGAATCAATTGTTCCGAACTTTTACCCCTCACTTCTTGAAAAGCAGTACTTTTGAGGTACATTTTTGAGTTTTAAAGCATTTTTAAGTGCAATTATACTGAAACCAATCATGACACTACGTGAACATGGTTTTTAAATAATATAAGGATAATGGTAGGGGAGCCTACAATGCTAAATGTGGAGTTACTCCAGTGAATGTGGAGTTTATAAGGGACTTTTTTTTTATAAGGCGAGGAAATCTGCAAATCAAATCCCCACCGATGAATCAAATCCCACCGATGTTCCCACTAAAAGCTCGCGGTGTTTCTTCGCGCCGTGGGACCTATTGGATTTTGAAGATTAGATTCTAGAAAGAGAAAAAGGCTATATTATTATGACCTTTTCATCGGTGGATGGAGTGTCTACAGGTTTTCCAAAAGTCTGTAGACGGTGTATTAAGAAAAATCCTCCAAATGTTCGTCAGGATTTTAGGCTGAACCATTTGTATGGATATCCAACACACTCAAATATTTCAAAATGGGAAATCTTCAAAAACCTTCCACGAGCTTGTGTCACAATCCCAATCATCGTTTTTTTTTTTAAATGGGAGCCTAGTTTTGGTTCACATAACATCCCCTATGAAAATGAGAGGGCTTGAGTAGAATTTTTTATATTTTTCCCAAATTTAATCCTTCTGTACGGCCACCTGTACTCTGTACTCTCGTAACTGGTGGTTATCGGAGATCGAGTAAATCCCAAAATCCCCTCTTGGGCTCTCCTACTATAAGGAATAATTATGGTAAATCAGACCGCCACAGAGTTCTATGTCTCTGATCTCCAAAACACAGGGTAATCCTACCTTGGTGGCCAGGGGACAGTCAAGTGTCAACAATGCATTCAAACACACACAATTTGCCTGTCTGCTGCTTTTTATCATGTAAAAAAATACTCACACGATGAGAAGCTGTTGAGCACAGTGCGATATTCTTTGTGCACTCTCTGCAGTTCTGCACGATAAGCGGCCACCCGAGACCCCGCGCTCGCTCCCCGAGATTCCAACTCCAGCTGTTCCAACTGAAAACAAAATTCTAAGGAAATTAATGCACTTGAATCTCTTAATTAATAACAGTCATTTTGAATTTTATGTTTAATTTCGTTTTTATCGGTAGTGTCCAAGTGAAGGTCAATATCTGGCCGAAGCCGAAGGCTTTAATTAAAGTTTTAAGAAATTTTATTCAAGGATCTAGAAAAAAAACCACCCCTTCGGCTTCAGCTCAAAACCCGGTTGAAGCCAAAGGTTTCACCAGAGGTGACGTTTTGGCCGAAGATGGCCAAAGCTGAAGTTTCGGTTCCCACCATAGAATTGTTTTCAAAAAGTATTTTTGAAACACCTCAGGATGTTAACTCAATTATTGTCTTTTTTTCACTTGTATGCATCTTGTGAAAGAGTTCAACCTCAATTATCCTCAAATAAATATCCTTAAAATGTAATCAATACTAATATAATAATGAATCTGTAATTGTATGTATTGTATGTGCGTTCCTCCATAACTCTTAAACGAATGAACTGATTTTCATGAAACTTGGTAGATAAACATTTAGACATACAGGACACAGGATAGGCAATATTTATCTTTTTCAACGCGGACGAAGTCGCGGGCGCCAGCTAGTTTAGAATAAGATTAGTATAAAAAACATTGTGAATATGTATTAAACATACCAGATCATTTGCTTCCTCAAAGTTGGCCTGTATCTCTTTGGATAATTGATCCCGATTATCTGAAATTTTTTTTTTTAACTTATAAGTGGTTATTGTAAGTACAAAATAGTGGATCAGTGGCGTACATCGATATATATGGACGGGCCCTTTCAATCACTCCCTCAAAACTAATATAATTCGGAAAATCATATTTGATTTGTAGGTACGGCCCGATCTAGTGACTCGTTGGTGGGTCGTATTGCTCAGAGGGATTAACGAAATCAGTAGAGTCGGTCCACGGATCCTTTGTTCTAGCTTCGTGTTAAGTGGACACCACTGTGGTTTCGAATAAAACGAAACCATGCACTCAAGTACACGTGTAATTTTGCGGATCGTTTTGCCAGTGTTATTTGTATAGAAAGGGCCCATCCATATACATCAATGGTGGCGTAGCGTTCCCTAGATAAGCCCCCTAACAAATTTTGTTGGCTACATTCCTTCTACCTTACGATGTTGTAGCTCAAATAAAGGATAAAGATTTTTTTACAAAAGAAACAAAAGTTCGCATATTTTTTTTATTACTTACCTTCACTGCCAACCTTCAGCCTTCCTATTTTTGCTGTAATATCAGCTGTAAGCACGGAATATTGTTGTTCATACGATTGAATTAAAGTAGCCATTTTTATCTTCCATAAAACGTTCGAGATTTGTACGAGTTCATCCAAGAAATTAAAATCGAATAGTTGCAAGTCTAATATTCTTAAAAAATCACAGACATAAAAGTAATAAATGCACTTCTCCCTCCAACTAATAATAGCAATTTTTGCTAAACATTTTAGCAGTGCTATTTAAGTAGAAACTTAAAAAGTCATAAATTGTTTTTAAGTTAATTTAATTAAATAATAAATATGAAACAAGAACGGGATAGTAGTAAGTTAAGTAGGTAGTAAAAATTAAATGAATTAAATTAAATAAATATAATGAATTTGATAATGAATGAATGACATTGATTTGACATTGACAGTGCTGTGATAATAATTGAAAATGTCCAACACCACACCACAGGGCAATTTGTGAGTATTAAAAGTGTCCGTCCAAAGACGATAAATTGATGGCGCTAGTGAGGCTAGTGACAGTAAACAATTCAACTCGGCGCACTTCACTACTAGGGCCTTAGACAAAGTAACCAATCGAAAACGATAACGAAGTTCGAAAACAATAAAATGTATGGGATTGACATAAGCCTTCGCTAAATCACGTGATACTTCCCATACATTTTAACGATAACGAACTTCGTTATCGTTTTCGATTGTTACTTTGTCTAGGGCCCCTGCTACTGCTAATTCATTTCATACTCTCAAGCTCTCTCTGTTCACATTAGCGCCATCTCTATTTATCGCTTTTAGTTGAAACTTTTTCAGTTTAACACCCATGTAAGATTGCGCTCATCTCTACCCTCCTTAAACTACACCATGCAATCGCAAGACAATTCAATACCATTTTGGCCGCAGATAACTACTATATTACATAATGTCCTGTACCACAGAGTAAATAGTTTAAGTACATATAGACCTATTTAGACTATTTATTTATATTTATATTTACTCTATGTATTGATCGTACATAGAGTATAGTAATATATTGGTCTCGCTCTCTCGCTCATGTCTATGTCTCGCTCCTCTAAAAAAAAGCTAGCTATAAGCTATAATATAAACAAGCTAAGCTATACAAAAACATAACATAAATGCAATACAATCATAATCAAAATCATATTTTTCATTTAAAGTTATGTTATCTAGTTAATAAATAAGTATGTAGTCACATCTCATCTCATTTATAAACTTAGTTATAGTAAGTAATATTAAGAAAACATTTTTCTAAAAATCGGTAAGTTTCGAATGTTATATGGTCATTTAAAAGTACCTTCAATAAACAATGTGACATGTTACATGTGAAATAAAGTGCAAGTTTTGCAAATCTATTTTCCCTTAACAAACCACATGTCTTTATTAAACCGTAGTTGTATAAGTAACTTTTCGATTCATCGTTCGTTCACATTGCTCGTACTGCTATCACTGTTAAAGACTATTTATGGTTAGATCATGTTTTATGCATTAGATTACGTTTGTTAATGTCATTTGAATTAGAAATAGCTTCATGCATAAAGAATACATTTTTGTGTAGATACTCATTACAGCACATACCTCTTACTACTAGATTTTGCTTCTAAACTTAAAAATCGATTATTTCAGTAACATGCATCGTAATTTCGAAGAGGACTCCGGACGCAGTTCCTGTTCGGCTGCTTCAATCGGCCTTAGTCCAATAATTGACTATCATTGCACTGGAATGGTTGAGTCAAGCAATCAGAGTAAGAAACATCAGTTGGAAACCCAAGAAGTTGGTGTGAACACCGATTTGCAGGTGAGCAACCGTCCAAGAAGTTGCATCAGTCTCGTAAAATCACCAGATGACAAAGATCCATTCCCAAGTGTAAGGGTACCGAGGAATCGTCGCAAGCCCGTCTTTAATATATTCAATACACCGCGTTTGGGTGGCTTGAGTAATGCACATTCAACTATTGATATAGCATCGAGTACACCTCTAGAACAGCCTATTTTGCAAAATAATGCTGTATCTTTAAGTACAGTTAACTTGGAAAAACATATGCAAGTACCATTAACGAACGAGTTTCGAAGAGTTAAACCTGTTCAGAGAGTAGCTTCGAGACTTTATCGAGCTGAATGTGGTATTAGAAATAAGGATGGTTGTACAGGTCCAGAGTTTATTGTAAGGGCTTCTCAGCCTGCAAAACATATAGATTTGACTGCATCTCCGATAGCAGATAAGAGAGTAATTACAGTGGTATTGCTAAATGGCCAAAAAGTTGAAGTCCTGTGTGATCCCAACACGGTGACGGCAGGACAAGTTTTCCAAGCCCTAGTTCACAGCGAGAAGTACGAACATAACTTCATGCTTGGCATAGCAGTATTAGTGGCAGGGGATTTTATCTTTATGCCGGAAGAATATAAGATTAAAAAAATTGCTCCACAGAACTGGTCCAAACTGATTAACAAAAAGAAGTGTATTGAAGAGAAATCTTCATTGATTGTGTTTTTGAGAATAAAATTTTTCCTGCCAACTAACATCGCCAGAAACATTGAAGGCGGTGAATGGAGATACAGAGTATACTTGCAGCTCAGGAGAGCTACAGTGGAAGGTCAACTGACTTCTTCAATTCAGAATCTCATATTATTGGCTGGTTATGCTCTACATGTTGAATTTGGAGAATTTTCATACAGGGAACATGGTACTGCTGATTATTTTCTACTAGAACATTATTTACCTGAAAATTCTATATCAAATGACATGGCTGACATTAAATTACGTATGAAGAGAGCTCACGAATCTAGACGTGGATTAGAAAAAAATAAGGCCATAATTAATTATATCACTTTGGCACAGACCTTTAGGGATTATGGTGCACATTTTTATTCTGCGACTTGGGCTACTAGAGATGGATTCTGCAGAGATATCTGGCTCTCCATTGGTCCTAGAGGTGTCACACTTTACTCCAGAAGTAACCACACCTCAGAGGACGGAGAGGCCAATGCTAATCGCATTGTACTGCAGAGTCTGCCTTGGCATCATATAGATACATTCTATTATAACAAGAAAAGCTTATATATAATGCCAAATTCATATTCCGGACTGTCAAAGATCGGTATAAAATATAAACTCAGAATGTCAGACAATAAAAGTTATTTTACATATTGGTTGGCTTCTTTACATCACAAACTGTATTTGAAATTGTATGCAAAAGAGGATTTTATAAATTTTTTGTCAAGTGATATTAGTTGTCCCAATGACAGTCCAATAAAGACTGAACAATGTAGCAATTATGAAGATAGTTACAATTTAGCCGTAAGGAATCCCGCTAGAGTTAGACGGCCCGTTAGAAGGAGGTTTAAAGTTGACATATTTAAGGATAGAAAAATGCAAAATAAGGAAAATGAAAAACCGAGTACGGAGGAAATGTTAAGACAAATTTTGCTGCCACAGCAAAGCGACGATAGTAACTTGAATGCATCGAACTCTCAAGGGAACTCATCTAATGATGGTGTTTCATCTTCAGAAAGTTGCAGTCTTCCCAGAAGGCATGGTGTCAAAATGGGTACAAGGGTATTTAATGGTATGAAATCTCCAGTGGATAAGAAGTTTCTTAAAGCACCAGTAAACAACGACTCTAATAATTGTACAAGATCTGACAATGATTTAACAACTGCCCAAAGTGATTCAGACGATTTAAGTTCAGAACAAAGACAATGTAATATCAACAGTATGAAGTTGCTACCGGAACGCCATTATAATCATGTACCAACTGCGTATGTCCTTGAATCTCCAAAAGTGTACTCAGATGTTTTTAACTACAATACAACAAGCAACGACTCGTGTTTAAATACATCTCTATTTGAAAAACTAGATAAAATGGGTGGCATTCAAGGCGAGAGAGTTTTCGTAACAGCTTCTATAGAAAGAGATGAAAATAATGCTTTAGGATTACAAGTGGCTGAAGGATCTGATGGCAATGTGTATATTAAATCGATTACTCCCGGTGGACCAGCAGATAGGTGTAAGAAAATTATGCCGGGAGATCAAATTATATCGGTGAACGGTAAAACCCTTCTTAATGTGAAATATGACAAAGCTCTAACCATGTTACAGTCTGCAATGCAAAATGTTGAAATTATAGTATTACAAAATGCCAACAAAAATTCAGAATATGACCCCAATTCTGAAGACACTGAAACTAAGGGCACAATATTAAATCAAAAAGGTTTGAGGCAAAGTATTGCCAGTGCTCTGGATGGAGACATCACTGATGATGAACTTTTAAATGAAGAAGCATTGAAAACTATATACGCTCTCATTAAATTGACTAAAGAAAAAGTCATCAGCAGAATGAAAGATAAATCTAGCAAGCAAACAACTCCAAATAAAAGTATTTTACAAAAATGTTCATCCCAAAATAAAGTTTGCGAGGAAACAAGCAATTATTTCTCACAAGATTTGTCTAGGACAACGTATAATCAAAAGTTTAATACTTGGCGTGGTCAAACGCTTCAAACTAGACCGAAACGACGACCGTTAAGTTTGAGTATTCCAGCAGATGTGCATTTATCTGATGATTATTTTGATGACAGCACTGATGATGTGTTAACGAAAAGGTCTTCCATGAACTCCGTCCAGACTTCATTGAATAATCTAGATATAAAGTCAGTTAATAGTGGTTCTTGTAAAAACGTGGCTTTACCTAGAAATTTTGGACTAAGCAGACGTTGGTTGGGTCCAGTGAGGTATCCTGTGACGCCATGTAAAAATAATGCTGACCAAAAGGGTAATGCGGTAATTAATGATAATATTGTAAGAAGACATTTTGTTTATGGTGCTGGAGATTCGGATGAAGATCAAATATTTTTATGAATGTTACAAATTGCAATACTAGATTGTAAGAGTTTAATAAGTGTACTTGTATAGTTAGTTAATAACATATACTTAGTTACAAAGTGATGTATAATCATATTTTTGAACGTTAAATAAATACATTAATCATTTATTGAATAGAGATTAAATAGGTATTATGAAATGTATTATTTAAAAAAATCCTTTGTAATAAAAGTTCATACAAATAAATTTTATTTAAAATCTACTTTATTTATTTTTATGCAAATTTCGGTACATAAGCATACTGATTACTTTATGGTGACTGGCTACTGACGCCATTAAAAGCAGCAACGCCATAAGAAAAACCACATCAAAATGCGTTGATTGGTTTAGAAAAAGTTAGCAGAGAAACAAAGCTATTTCAACTTATGTACTGTAGAGATGTAAGGTATATAAATCTACATATTAACTTTTTATGTACCTACCTACGTCCTGGTTTGGTTCATTAAAACTACGACCATTAGCTAGCCACCATCTATTACTATTCAAGATAAGATTATACTCTACACCTATTTCAATCTAGTGGTTATAATCAACTAGGTACCCATTTTACTAGAAATACGCAATAGATTAAAAAAAATTGGTGCAGGCAGGGGCAAGTGGCAATAGCCATAGAAAAGTAGCCTATGTGTATCGCGTAGTATAATTAAAATAGATCTATCATTACAATAAGCAACACAGATATTATGCCTATGCCGTGTAATCAATTGGAATCTACATAATTTGAACTTTTGGTACTTCTACCACATCACAAGGCAATTTCTTATCAATTATAAGTTTTTTTTTTAAATAAGTAATTAACACATCGGTTTCCTATCAGGAACAAGCGTGCTTTAGATCTTATGTAATAAGATGAATAAAATTTGCCCAATTCCCTATCAGGAAGAGGCGTGCTTTAGAAATCTTATGTAATTATTTCTAAGATAAAGAAAATTTGCTAGTTAAATGTTATTGTATTTTTAAAGAATAAACAAAAATAATTTTTGGAAAACATTTATTATTAAAAATAACTTGGCTATTCACTGGGAGCCATTAAAACTAAATTCTATCAGACACACAAGTGTCTTTCTACACATTGTAACACAATCAGACTCTTATTATTATCATAAAGAAATTTGCATACATCAGTAAACCTCATTCAAACTATTTAACATTGCAATACCCATACAGATTATTATTCTAAAGCAATTTTTACACTGTAAATGCATTGGTATAATCTTAATTGAGACATTTTACATCATACCGCCCATGCCACCCATACCACCCATGCCTCCCATTCCAGCCATGGGATTGGGTTCCTTCTCTTGAGGAATATCACAAATCACCGCTTCGGCTGTGGTCAGGAGTGAGGCAACACCGCTGGCATCTGTCAGTGCAGTTCTCACCACTTTGGTCGGATCAATGATTCCCTTCTCAATCATATTGACGTATTCATCATTTAAAGCATCATAACCAAATTCCGGCTCAAGATCTTCAACTTTAGCTACCACAACTGATCCGTCAATGCCTGCATTTCGGGCAATCGTCATGCAAGGCATTCTTAGGGCCTTCTTAACAATTTCTACACCTGTAGCTTGGTCAGCATTGGCTGTTTTTAATTGATCAAGCATTGGGATGCATCTGAGCAATGCTGAACCACCTCCGGGCACAATTCCCTCTTCTACGGCAGCCCTTGTAGCGCACAACGCATCGTTGACTCTGTCCTTCTTCTCGTTAACTTCAACTTCACTGGAACCTCCAACGTGCAGAACTGCAACGCCCGATGCTAACCTCGCCAGACGCTCCTGCAGTTTTTCCTTCTCATACTCCGAGGTGGTCTCTTGGATCTGATCACGAATCTGTTCAGCCCTTCTGTCAATGTCAGCCTTCTTGCCCTTGCCCTTCAACAAGAGAGTGTCATCCTTCGTGATGATAACCTCGCCGATCTGGCCGAGATCAGACATCTGTACATCTTCCAGCTTGATAAGGTTTGCATCGTCTCCAAAAACAACACCTCCAGTCGCAATAGCCATGTCGCTGAGTGTGGCTTTGCGGTTGTCTCCAAAACCTGGCGCTTTAACGGCGGCTACCTGCAGGCCAATCTTCAGCCTGTTCACCACCAAAGTTGATAGAGCTTCACCATCAACATCTTCAGCGATGATGATCAAAGGTTTCCTCTGCTGGTTCGCCAACTCCAAAGCAGGAATGATGGTTTGTACATTGCTGATTTTCTTCTCAGAGAACAACACCAGAGCATCTTGGAACTCGACTTTGGCACCCTTTGAAGAGTTGATGAAATATGGTGAAATATAACCTCTATCGAATTTCATACCTTCGATAAGCTCCAATTCGTCGGTGAGCGTCTTGCCGTCCTTAACGGTGATGACGCCGTCCCTTCCCACCTTCTTCATGGCATCGGAGATCAGTTTACCGATGGCAGCATCACCGTTGGCTGAAATTGTAGCGACTTGTGCGATCTCTTCCGGCGTAGTCACGGGCTTGGACATGCTCTTCAACTTGTCTTTGACGGCATCTACAGCTGTCATAACTCCTCGTCTAATTTCGATAGGGTTTGCACCTTTGGAAATTTTCTCGAAACCTTCCTTGGCGATAGCCCTCGCGAGAACCGTAGCAGTAGTTGTGCCGTCGCCGGCCTCTTCGTTTGTATTATTGGCGACATTTTGCACAAGCTTCGCACCGATGTTCTGGAATTTGTCTTTCAACTCGACTCCTTTGGCAACTGTCACACCGTCTTTTGTAATTTTCGGTGAGCCCCACGATTGCTCCAAAATAACGTTTCTACCTTTCGGGCCCATTGTGACGGCTACGGCATCGGCGAGAACATCCACTCCTTGTAACATAAGGGCTCTGACATCGGCCCCGAACCTTACATCTTTGGCGTAAAATCTTGTGAATTGGTGCGATTTGTTAAATGAAATGCTTTGGCGAACAACGCGGGGCAAACGGAGCATTTTTGAATCGATTAGAATGACTTATGGCGATGTTTAATGCGAGTTGAATTTTTATTTCTCGAAGATTCTTACAAGAAATGGCAAAACGTGACCCTTCACCGGTTAGGTTATACTAAAAGAATGGAATTTGGAAGGGAAGGAATGAATGATTTATTTAACATACCATAGACTAGACTAGACCCTATACCAAGCCTAGTATACACTGACCTGACTGACCTATATACCAATGGACAGGCTGCTGTTAAATTATTTTTATTCCTATTTTTCCTAAAACGTCATTTTGGCGCTGTAGGCTATGGAGCGAAAGTACCCGGAACTAAAGTTGGTCATGCAATAATTTGTAGTTTATTGCTAAAAGAAACACAGTACACCATCCAATAGAACTAAAGTATATTGTTTACACTCTTAATTACTTTATAAAAACTAAAATGAGTAAATTCAAGCCGACAATAATCGCTGTCATTTCCGTCACACACTTAATCATCCTCTAAAAACCCGCGCGTAAGGAGTTTGCGTTCGCTACAAATTAAAATTGTCCTTGGAAGATTTAAAGAATACACATTTCCTCATGTTTCAAAACTCAAGCAGACACAAATAAACCTAAACACTCTCAAGGCTGGTTTTCGTCTCACGCCGACTGCTGTCAGCACGTCAGCGCGAGTCGCTCGTTTTCGTATCGCGCTGACCGTCAGCGCTGACAGGCCAATATAAAATGATTGTACTCGTCGGCGCGACACGAAAACGTTCCCTGAAGACAAAGGCGCGTAGACAGCGGTCGGCGTCAGCGCTGAACGGTCGGCGTAGGCTATCATCGGACTTGACTTGACTGCTTTGGCTTGACGGACTTTTTGGAATACTAACAAGAGAAAATTATAGACTTGACTGACTTGACTTGACTGTGACTAGACTTGAGTCTGCTACTTTTGATTATGATTTCAATTTTGCCTCTTTTTTTAAAAAAAGAGGCTATTACAAATTGCTATTTTAACTTGACAATGGCAGATAATGGCCATTTTAAAATGAGCCGCATTGCCATTTAACCTAAAAAGAAGAAGAAGTAGGCTATCATCTAACGTGCCTAACATCAACAAATAGAATAAAACAGACACTATGACATTATTATACATATCTATGGAATAAAAATACGCAAACGTCAAAATTAGTTCTTCGTGGCGTTTCATAAAGGTACTAGTTTTTTTTTGTTTATGTAAGAGGAGGAAATCATCATAGATACTGATGCCCAGAGTGTTCCATCAGTATGCCCGACTCCACTGTCTGTCCAGTGACCTACGAACTAAAACCGCCCCTTGTTCCGCTGGCAACCCTTTCGGTAGGCTGTGAGGTATATCTTCGAAAGGGCGCTGACACTTCAGAATAAGTCACTAAGTTTGAAATCTTTGGTGTTCAATCTCATCCTTGATTCGTTTGACCATTATTTCGCGAAGCATGGACGCTCCACTGTCCCACCCTTCCCTTGTCGCAATCATTGCATCGATGAGACCTTCGGGGACAATGAGGCCTTCGAGATATGTACTAGTGATGTGCCGGATCGTTAAAAGTGTAGATCCGCAGATACGGATACGAATACGGATATTTGGTGTCAAGATCCGCGGATACGGGATACGGATACGATACGATCTTACTCAATCAGTGTCGGTGCACATAACCTTGAAACGAATGTTGATGCCGGTCTCTTGACGCTTGCATTAGAAAGATGGCAAATGTTTGATTTTAAGAAATAGAAATTAACTGAATGGGAATTAATAGTTTTTCATTGCTACCTAATCATCTACAAATGTAGAATTTCAGCTATGAATTAAAAATTAATAAGGTAAAAGATCTGTAAAAAGATCCGCCCAAAAGTAACGGATACGGATACGGATCTTTCTTATCCCTCGGATATCCGCGGATACGTATATATCTGGCACATCACTAAATGCTACACGAAGTTATTTCTATAGGACATGTATAGGATAGCCTGTCCAGTGGCTTTATTACAGGTCAGTAGTAGTATATTATTGTCTATACCCTACCGGAAAAACGACTGAATGATTGAATGCGAAAAAAAAAATCTAGTTGTTATCTGTGGTTTAAGCGTCTTATACACTTAACAGCACCTTAACAGACACAATATAATTTTAACGGAACGGTAGTAATGCTAGATCTATGTTAGTGATTAATTTCAATCTACACACGAAAAACCAAATTCAAATTTGTTTCCTGTGATCGTATGGAAAGGAAAACAATTTATTTATCGAATGACAGAGGTCAAGATGACATGACAATGACAATGACAGCAGGACTGTCCATTTCATACGAATGAAAGAAATATGATATCATTGACATGACATTGGCAGATAATGGCCATTTTAAAATGAGCCGAATTGCCATTTATACCTAAGAAGAAGAAGAATATGATATAGTCTGTGAGGTATTTTGCAGTGCGTGTGGTGGTGTGCGGAATTTTCGTTATTTTATCAACAGAAACATGCGGTGATAATATACGATTTCCCGCAGATTGTTTAGATTACTCGCTGAGTTTAGACCTGCTTTGGAGTCTTTGTTTAATTTAGCGTATTAATTTTAATATTTTGCTCAATTTCATTTTAACATTACATAATGGAATCTAGGTGAGCCGAGCTATTTTTGCTTCAACTTCCTCTTCCAATTTTCCTTTAATTAATTTTAGCATCAATTTAATAAGTTTAATGATGAATTATTTGTATGAAAGCTTACTAAATTGTTATTGCTTCTTCCGAGAATTTATAAATTCGTTATTTGCAAACAGTAAGTTTTTTAAAATATTTTTAGTTGCACGTGCGGAGCGTTAGTCGGTATTGGAAATCCTCTTTTGGATATATCGGCAACAGTCGATGAAGATTTGCTTAAGAAATATGACTTAAAACCCGATGATGCCATTATGGCTGAAGAGAAACATATGCCTTTGTATAAGGAGTTAATGGAAAAGTAAGTACATGACACATACATGTTTATTTACCATTAGATATCATCAAGACACAATTCCAAATAACGAGAAATATAATTTACGCAATAAATACGATAAGTAATATTTAAATATAATGGAAAAGATTTATGTTTAAATAAATGATTTTATCATTTAAATATGGATTCGAAACTGTTCTCAAATCAAAATAATAAGGTTTTAAATCGGGAAGGATATTTGCACAGCTGCACATGACCGTGGACTTTGAAACTGATCATAAACTAATTTACACCAATAGCTGTACACTTGCCAATAAATTTTAAGATGCTTTTCTATACTAATATTATGAAGATCAAAGATTTGTTTGAATTGAATAGACTCCAAAACTTTTTTTTTTTTTTTTTTATGTTAAGGTCGACAGACAGGCTGACGGCCCACTTGATGGAAGGTGGCTACCGTCGCCTATAACACAAGCAACGCCATAAGTGCTACAAGTGTGCTGCTGACCATAGAAGGATTAAGGATAAGGGATAAGGAAGGGAAGGGGGTAATGGCTACTGGACCAATTTGAAAAATTCCTTCACTGTTGGGAAGCTATGTTATCAGCGAGTAACTATAAAGTTACGCGGACGAAGACGCGTGCAACAGTTAGTATAAAATGAAATTTTAAGTGACTGTTCCCAAATGATTGAAAATTTCCATATTAAATAAGTGTTTACCACTTATCTTCTTTAACCTCCGACACCCGACACATTGTATTGGGTATGGACAATTTTGATCCAGTTTTTTTGTTTGAAAGCTGATCTGTCAGTGGCGACACATATGGTAGGTAGCTGGCTACCGTCGCCTGTTAATACAAGAAAGGCTCTTTTACTGTCACTTTACTTTAGTAGGTTTAAGGGATTAGGATTAGAAATGGGTTCTGTTATCCTATTATTTTTAAATATTTCCCCCAGGGGTTACGCCACCCCCACAGGCTGTATATTGGCGTAATTTCCAATAATATTTTTACAATTTATATAACAAAACAAACTGTTCTTCCTTATAGTTATATTTAATATGATTAAATATCATGTTATTTGGGGGCTGGAGGATTACAGGCTGGGGTATATTCACTCATTCAAGCACACAGGCACACATGCTGATATTTCATTGTGGTTTTCTTTAAGAAGATTTTACTGCTGCCAGACAGGCTTCCCAATAATTCACCGCAAAACGTAAAATGTCACTACATGCCAGATCTAGATGAAAGTCATCTTTAAAAAGTTCATTGTCTAAGTTTTTAATTTTTAATAATTTAAATTATTAAAATAATAATAATTAACTTACATTCATAACTAGCTGGCGCCATCGACATTGTCCGCTTTGGAAAAATCTATACTAATATATAAAGCTGAAGAGTTTGTTTGGGTGTATTGAAAATTGTTTGTTTGGTACTGGTTTGAATCTAATTGAAAAATTATTTTTGTGTTGGATTGTCCATTTATCGAGGAAGGCTTTAGGCTATATATTACATTTTGAACGCGGACGAAGTCGCGGGCACCTAGCTAGTCGTTAAATATGACACCTGAGAAAATATCTGACATCGTTATTGCTGTGACGACTGTGTCCGATTTTCTATATTTGTAGACGATTGTATTGTACAGGTACAAAGCGGAGTTCATAGCGGGCGGCAGCGTCCAGAATTCTCTACGAGTGGCACAGTGGATCCTGAAGAAGCCGCACGTCTGCACATATTTTGGATGCGTTGGGAACGACGACTACGCTAAAATACTCAAAGAAAGAGCTGTGTAAGTATAATTTCTTTTGCTGTTAAGGTCCACTCAATGATAGGTGGTTACCGTTGTCTTCTATAACACAAACAAGGGCAGATTTTTTATGTTTAACTGAACAGACAAGCAGACAGTCCGCTTGAGGGTAGGTGGTCCGATTGAACTTTGAAAAATAATTCAAAGTTCAATCGGATCAACCGTTTTCTCATGTTTTACAAATTATTTCTGTCATTAATTTTTGAGCTGATTTTTTAAATATTTTTATATGTGTTTTCAATTTTCAATGTTTGCAAACACTAGTTATTTTAACTAAATAAACTGTTTTCTTAAAGTTTCTTAAAGGATTCAATTTAATACTAGTCTCATTGAATCTTCTTTTTTCCTCGTATTAAATAGAAATCTCTCAAATCACATTCACACACGATAGGGAATGTTGTAATAAACTTAAGTATGTAATGTGTCAACTTTGATTGACATTATCAGCGTAGGACATGATAAAACTTTTTGTATCTCTATCATTATTATTTATCTATTCATGTAATATTTTTTTCTTATCATAATTGATGATTGTTGGTAATAGAAGAAATTTGCTTTTTTTTTTAAATCAAAGTGACATTCCAAAATCATAGACTCTTCTAAACTAACCATTGCTGGTTGATTTGCTTGCATAAAAAGCCTATGTTACATCCTACATGCTAATTTTTTTATCCTAATTTAAACTCCTCGTAACTTTATATCAAAAGAAACTCTGAGATTTCTTTTGATGATAACCAAGTGTGATGATAGCCTAAATATATTTTTTCCTTCTTCTCTATTTTCACACTAGGCTATTGGCACGCGACTTTGTCCGCGTAATTGTATTAATTATAGCCTATGTTACTAGTAATAATATGAAACCAGCGGTGACGTAGCGCCTTAATTTGTCTCAATCTATCAATTGTACAGACGCCCACATAGGATTCTCCAAAATCGTTATATAATGACATAGGTTTAACAAGTAGTACATTATGTTGCTTATTTTACCCAAATACTTAGAATAAACAATTTTAATTAATTTTTTTTTATAATTATTATGAAACGTCTTATTTAAAAACTAAACAAGCATACCACAGAAATAATAAGATAAGATGTTTGGAAGAGGCAATAAAACACTGCAAATTACGAAAACAAACAGCGCACGCCAAATTTTAGATGCCTCGGGTTAAATTATTGTAAAGATCACTAATTTAAAAAATAAAAAAATATATCAGTCGTAGGACTGACTGCACGTCAGAAGTGGAAACGTAGCTTCACAAAAATACATTACGTCACATTGCATTCCCTAACAGGTCGCGAGTTCAATGGTTCTTTCCCCGTCTCAAAAATGCCCAACGCGCCTAAAGAAGTTTTCACTTCAAAAAAATACAGTGTCTCTCTATTTATTCTACAGTTGAATGAATTTTTAAAATCGCTTAGTAGTCCTAAAGTGCATTCATTAAAAACCTATATTGGTTAACATAACTCAACCTAAGAATAAATGAACTCCTCTCACATAGGATAGGTACCTAACATCATATTCGATGAACTAAGTACTTACTTATTCTAAATGACGCCATATTTAAACAAAATTATCACATAGGTAGGATAGCAACAAGATAAAATCGTCTCGGGCTAAAGATCTCGCTTTCAACATAGATAACATTTTGCTCCCCACATCTAGCTTGTTCAACGAATACTCTGCTAACTGTGATAAGTTTAAATGTTATAATATGTACTTGTACGATTATATATTATACTAGCTGGTGCTCGCGACTTCGTCCGCGTTGAAAAGTATAGAACGCCATCTACCGTAGCGAATCGCTAAAAATATCACCAAGCAGTTGTCATGTTAGTCGCTTCACCTGATTTGGATAGATGGCGCTATCTCCCGGGCCAAGCCACTAGTATTTACTTTTATTTTAGATTTCCCGTAAGAATGAAGCATTTTCCCGCGGTAAAAAGTATCCTATGTTCACCACTGATAATGTCGGCTTCTAATGGTAAAAGAATTTTTCAAATCGGTCCAGTAGTTTCGGAGCCTATTCTATACAAACAAACAATCAATCAAATCTTTCCTCTTTATAATATTAGTATAGACTAGCTGGTGCTCGCGACTTCGTCCGTGTTGAAAAAGAAAAAATAGCCTATCCCGTGTCCCGTACGTCTAAATGTTTATCTACCAAGTTTCATGTGGAGGAACATACATACATGCAATACATACACTTTTATTATTAGTATTGATTGATTGATAATAGCTGTGGTATTACGTATGAAGATAACCAGACAACCAGTTTGCGTGGTTTAGATAGATTCTGTTATCTAACGAGTATAAAATCATAATAATATGTTCAGTTCACTTAGAAAAAGTAGTTTTGGTAGATTTTTTAGCAACACCATTACATTACTTATGCCACTACCAAAAAGACGACAATAACTAATAAATATTCGTGTAATTAATTTTTTTATTACATTCACATTTGACTGTTTTTTGATTTGATTTGATTGATTGATTGATTTGATTTTTTTTTACAGGCATAACCCCTGGGGGAAAATATATATAAAAAAAAATGCTAATTGCTACCAGTTATTACTATTTCATTTCAATAATGCCACCAGTTATATTATACAACCAATATATGTAATATAATTATTAGTATTCAAGTACTATTCAATCAGTACTTATTATGTTGAACTGGGGCCCTAGACAAAGTGACATGACGAAGACGATGACGAAGTTCGAAAACAATAAAATGTATGGGATTGACATATGCCTTCGTTAAGTCACGTGATACTTCCCATACATTTTGTTGTTTTCGAACTTCGTTATCGTCTTCGTCATGTCACTTTGTCTAGGGCCCCAGGCATGTTAAAAAATGCAAGAGCGTGTTAGATTGGCATTGCTCAGTTGTCACACTGACGCAAATTAATTCAAGTGTATTGCAAATATGAACAATTTACAGCCGAGACTAATAGTACATATATTATCTACAATTGTACATACATAATAATAGCGAAGCTACGTACTGTGAAAATTAATGTAACACTATATACTTAGATACATTTTATCGCTTAATATAAAACGTTTTATGTATCCTCCCTATATTTACATAAATAGTAGCTATAATTCAAGGTGGTTTATGAATAAATAAGTTGTGTTTTACATTAATTCCTAGTATTTTTAAAGAAAAACCGATAAATAACATAAAAAAACATAAAAAACATTAAAAAAGAAATAGTTTGGACTCACGTAGCGAGTTCTAAGCCCCCAGTACTTTGATAAAGATTTCAGGGTCTCAAACAAAATCACTGCGAAAAAGTGTCCACTGGATTTTTTCATACACCCTATTCACTTTAAAAAGATAAATAATGTAAATGTTGCATTTAGTAATAATGGTTCAAGTCTTCACCTTAAGGACGTGTTCACCTTAAGGACAACTTTGTGCAACTAATTTGAAATATCACCCCAAACTGTGAGTGCGGCGATATTTCTACTATGCCGCTTTTAGTGAAGCAACCCAGCCCTTTATCAAAGCCCCCAGTATGTGATTTTAGTGAACTCGCCAAGCAAGTACTTGGCAATGAACGGGTTAATAAATAAAAAAAAATACGTCAAAAATGGACCTGCAAATCCAAGTAATAAAGTCGGATGTCCGCTAACCCTCAGCGCCGACGGAGTGACCGTCCAGTACCAGGTGACCGAGGAGGCCCCGACGGGCACTTGTGCGGTTCTAGTGACGGGCACTCACCGCTCGCTGTGTGCCAACTTGGCGGCCGCACAGAAGTTCACGCCCGACCACCTGGCCAAAGAAGAGTCCAAGCGAATCATTGAAATCGCGAGGTTCTTCTACGCTTCGGTAAGTTCACCTCAACGATAATAACCAATCTACGATAATCTAATAATGTTAATCGAGCAATTTTTTAAAGAAATTTTGTATGTAGATAAAGTTTTGATTTTGATGTTTATCTAACCGTACTTATATAGTGTATTTCTTGTAAAAATGCAATTTAAAAAAGTTTTGATAACTATTCATTAAATCGCCATCTATTTTTTTGTGACACTCGAGTTGTTGCCGAAGGATTATAATCAATTAATCAAATTGTTATATAAAATTTTGTGTGGCGACACGTTTGGTCTAATAGTGACTAGTATCCCTAGCTGTTATCAAAACGGTCGCGGGTTCTAATCCCACTAGGGCCCAATGTTTATGTGTTAACATTTACCCTTTGTACCTGAGTCACGAATGTTTGTACATATTTATAATAATAATGTAATGTGTGTACTATATCAACTGTCTAGTATCCACAATACAAGCATTAGTTGTCAATCGACGGGTATCCACAATACAAGCATTAGTTGTTTAGTGTGGAACTAGATGGTGCTGTGTGGAATGTGTGAAGATATTTATAATTGTGGTGGCAGGGTTTCTTCGTGGCGGTGTCGCCGGAGTCGATAATGCAACTGGCGACGCACGCGCACGCGAAGGGCCACGCGTTCATAATGAATCTGAGCGCGCCGTTCGTGTCGCAGTTCTTCAAGGAGCCCCTCGAGAAGCTTCTGCCCTACGTCGATGTGCTGTTCGGCAATGAGACGGTATGTGGCATGTCTTCTATTAGCCACTAGCGACCCTATTAGCTCACGGCTTCGAACGGGCAATTTTTCTCGAATTTGTACGAATATTAAATTAGCTGATTTTAACCAGCAATACATTTCGTTTATAAAATATATAATTAAAAAGTCTAGTCTAGGTATAATAAGGATGAAAAGGTATATTATAATGATTTTTTTTTTTTAAATTGTAATACATTTTTTTCCTAATATAAACTTTGAAAATTCAAAAATATTTTTTCAAGCTTTCCGGTCTAGTCATGGCTTAGTTAGTCTTTTTTAGTTTTCTTAAGAAAGTGCCCATTTGACGGCACTAAGCACCTTATATTACTATTATATCAATCAATCATTTTTTATTTGCAACTTAGTGACATGCGATTACAAAGAAAAAGAAAAAAAAAACAGTAGTAAGAAAAAAATTAGTTACCAGTATATCACCATATATATCACTATTATATCTCTATTATACCACTATTATATCACTATTATACTGTTGCCCGCGACTTCGTCCGCGTTAAAAAAGATAAAAAATAGCCTATCACGTGTCCGGTACTTCTAAATGTTTATCTACCAAGTTTCATGAAAATCGGTTAATTCGTTTAAGAGTTATGGAGGAACATACATACATACAGAAAAAAAATGTAAAAATGGTCAATTTAGTTTCAGTATCATGTATTAAGAGCCTTTATACACGATATTTCTGAAAACAAAGTAAATTACTCCACGACTGACCCCTACAGATTTATTATTAGTATTGATGATATTGATACCACTATTATATTACTATTACTAGCTGGCGCCCGCGACTTCGTCCGCGTTGAAAAAGAAAAAGCTAGTATATCCTGTGTCCTATATGTCTTAATGTTTATTTACCAAGTTTCATGAAAATCAGTTGATTCGTTTAAGAGCTATGGAGGAACATACATACATACATACATATATACATACATACATACATACATACTTACATACATACATACATACATACATACATACATACATACATACATACATATATACATACATACATACATACATATATGCATACATACATATATACATACATACATACATACATACATAAATATATGCATACATACATATATACATACATACATACATACTTACATACATACATACATACATAAATATATGCATGCATACATACATACATACATACAATACCTACACTTACAGATTTATTATTAGTATTGATACCACTATTATATTGTAGGAGGCCGACGCGTTTTCAACGGCCTTTGGCCTAAACGAGACCGATCCGCAAGCGATAGCGGAGAAGATAGCCTCAATGCCCAAACTGAACGATCGGAGGCCACGGACCGTGGTCATCACGCAGGGCTGCGAGCCGGTGATCCTAGTGGAGGGTGGTAACGTGACTCGCATACCGGTGAGTAGACTCTCCAGGGAGCAGATCGTCGACACCAACGGAGCCGGGGACGCGTTCGCCGGTGGATTCCTCAGCCAAATGGTGTTGGGTCGCTCGTACTCGACCGCAGTGAAATGTGGCGTTTACGCTGCCACTCACATAATAAAGCACTCCGGCTGCACGTTCAGCGGTGAGAGCGTTTTCTGTGATAGCTAATTGTGCTGCTTCGATTTTTTCATTATTATCGGAGACAAAAAAAAAATTACAATCGAATCGCTCAAAAATTTTAGTGTCGGTCGAGTGAGGCTCAATTTGATTGTTAGTTAGTTAATTGTGTTTTCTATAATACGATTGTTAACAAAATAGTTAATTCTCGTGTATTTCTATGTCATGTATGTAGTTTCTAAATAAAAAAAATAATAATAACGAAAACACTTTTTTTTATAATATAACATTTAATTGGGTCAATGCATTATTGATTTCCATTTTAATGTTGAATACCATTCATTAGTTATAGTAAAGTTTGTGATTGTATGAACAGTTTTGATACTTTTTATTAATATTTATGTAAGGTTTTTAACTTTAACAAAATATTTGATTAATTCTGTTGAAAGGAAATAAATAAATTTAAGTCATACGAACTTCAAAATCACATAATATAGTGAAAAATGAAAATATCATTGAAAAATGATTTTTGATTTATATGTGTAAAATTTAAGAAAATGTTAAAAAAAAAGTATTATCTATGAATTTATTTAGAGAATCTACTTTAAATAAATTTATAAAATCTTATATATAAATCTTCTAAAATAGGTTCCATTGATTCAATAAAATTAATAAAATATTGTCAATTAAAAAAAATATATACATATTTTTGTGTCTCCGATAATGCTGCAGCTGTTAGTTAGTTACTCTGTAAATAGAATATAATTAGAAATAATGTATTTTTTATAGATAATATGTAATCGGAGGCCTCGTACGTTGTGTAAGATACGATTACATTTACATGTGGATTTTGCATGACATATGCCAAGGCGTACTTTTTATGTGCCGCTTTGGCATTTGTGATGCAAATTCCATTCTAGTGTTTCGTTGCCCACTTAGCATAATTTGAAAATTCCACTTATCCCTACGTTTAGGTGGGATAGGCTAATTTAGTGCATATCATTTGATTGGCCAATGAAGATTTCTTACGATATCAATGCAGTAGATAAATATTGTAAAAAAAAAATCGAGTTGTCAGTTCCTTTGCCACATTTTAATGTTTTTTTTTTTTTTTTAATTTTTGTAATCATCATAATAATCATAATCCTTTTCCAATACCTATAGTGATTTTTATATGGATATAGTTTTTTTTTTTTTTTTTAAATAAATGTAGTACGATCTCTATTCCCCTACAAAGAAAACCTTTTACCTCATTTAGATTTATTGTATAAAAAAAATGATTGACCATTTTGTAAAAAAGAAATTTAACTTATTCAAAATGCACTCAATTTTGATCGAATCAAAATCAAATTGTTGTTGACGATTGTTGTTGATAAATAAACTACCATTGTCGGTATTGTTGATGAGTTTTCAATTTCAAGTGAAACATTAATTAATAGGAATAAATTAAAAATAAGATCTGATGGCTTTTTTGCACTAAATAATTAGTTTTTTAGTCACTAAGTTATATTTGTCTAAGTTCATAAGCAACTTCTTACTAATATTTATTATCCCCTGGGGGATAATATTTTTCAGTTCTTTTAAAAAATAAAAAGAAATACAAGTTAGGCACTAGGGACACGACATATCCTTCAAAACCAAGCGGTTAAAGGGTTAAAAAAAGGTCAATAATTCTATTGATAGATAAAATATATTTACTAATAATTATTATTGACACGTCTAAGGCAATAATAAATATAATATATTATGTTAATATAAATGTAAAAGGTTCACACTACGACATATACTTACGTAGTGCGTTAAAATCCTAATGTACAAGGATCCAATCATTCCAATTGGTTAATTAATATGTAGTTGAAATGATCTAATATTCTGCTATTAACAAGACTTAATCTGAAATACAAAAGAAATATTAAAAAATAAAAAATAAAATATTTCTTTCTATTCAAACTAAATTAGAACTGTCAAAAGGAATAAGAAATATATATATATATTTTTTGTAAATAATAATACACAATAAAAGGAATAAAATAAAATTGGAATAAATAATCATATTATGCATTAATTCGTTTTCTATACATCCATATATTTATGTATATTTTTTGGGGTAAATAAATATCACAAAGTAATGTCATAAAAATAAATGTATACTTAGATATTATACGTAGTGGTAGAAATCTCAAAAACTGTCATATTTTTAACTAAGTATGTTTTAGAAAAATAGTTTTGTCTTTATACAGTTATGACAATTATATCTCTGTACATTTATTTGATACCTATGTGTAATTAAGGTTAATCATCCCTAAAATGATTGCAACCCTTTATCCGCCAGTGTCGGATTTATCCGACAATTGTTTTCGTGTCCATTTCGCCAGAGCCGTATATACATATACGAAAAACATAGAGTAATTTATAATATATGACAAAATTCTCTACTTGTAGAGTGTTTGCTTTTTCATAAAAAAAATTAAATAAAATATGACTCAGCTCAGACGCTAAGGACACGATAACTCCTAGAAAACCAAGCGGTTAAATGGAATAGGTTTTTCGTACCCCAACTGTACATAACCATTTTAGAATAATTATTTTATTATTAATAAATAACTGGTTGCAATAAACGTGAGAAAAAAATTTTTTTAGTACATACATAACGGGTCTAGAATATGTAATTGCTTAGATTATGAATAATTTGCATCACCTTTGGTACGTTAAAGGCAGTTGTGATTAGTTCTGGTATCAATAAATTATTACATTTGTTGTCTTTCGGTTTGTTCATTGAACTGTAAAAATATGTAATGTATGTAATGTTGATATGAAATAAGTTGTAGGTACTTAAAGTGAAAATCAATAAAAATGTGTTTTATATACAAATTTTGTTATTTTTTTCCATCCTCATTGTTTTTTTAAATTATTTTGTAATGCTAATCCTGAAATAGCTTTAGAAATAGAAAAAATATACAATAAAGACGGACACGAAGTTTTAGCCTGTTATAAAAAACAATCCAGGTTAGGGATACTGGACTATTAGCCTTTTAATAACCTACCAAATAAGCCTCAGGCCGTAGAGGGAGTATTACCCTCAGGCCCATTGGCGGATTTACACATTTGCCGCCCCTACTGACCCTAGATAACCCTAGTTCAGTCATAATAAAAAAAAAAAAAAAAAATTAATATTGGAGACAAGGAGAATAGAGGTAAAGGAGCGCAAGCTCCGTGTATTAAAAGTGTCCGTTGAAAGACGACGAACTGAAGGCGCTGGTGCATCTAGTGATAGTAAATAATTCAATTCAGCGCGCACTTCACTTCGTGTTATTTCATACTCTCCATACTTTCAAACTCTCTAGATCACTGCCTCTAGGGCCATCTCAATTTGTCGATTTTAGTTGCCACTTTTTTAGTATAACACCCATATAAGATTGCCCTCCTTAATTGGAGAGTATGAAATGAAACGGAGTGAAGTGCGCGCTGAATTGAATTGTTTACTATCACTAGCTGCACCAGCGCCATCGTCGTCTTTCAACGGACACTTTTAATACACGGAGCTTGCGCTCCTTTACCTCTATTCTCCTTGCTACATACCAATACATCTCCAAATTTGGTCACAGGATCGGCTCCCCAGAGGAATGCAAGTGATTTTTTATTTCTGTAAGACAAAAATTATTTTTTGCCTCAGCCTTCTGGTGTGCTTCTGGTAAATCTCGAGTAAAGTACCTTTTTTTTTTTTTTTTTTGTCGAGGAGAAATCCTTTTATTGATCCCCTACCGCTGGCTAGGCGGCAGGGGTATGTGGGGGTCGACCAGCAGAACTGGCCCCTACCCACTAAAACTCCCCGGTGTCTCCTTGCCCTTAGAGTGGGGGGTGGACGGGCTCTGCCGAGGCAACTGCTCCGACCCACCCTCCTCGGGCGGCCTAGCCATTGCTGGCTAGGCTGACGCCAACAGGGGGATTGCCCGGAGACACCCGAGCAATCCCCAGGAGACGGAGGAGACCCGTGCAGGCACACACAGCCAGCCAGCCGTGTGCGCAGGTCCCCGAGGGCATTTGAAGACGGGCTGATACCCGCCTTCTCCTGCCCAGCCATCTGCCATGATGTTAAAAGGGAGGACTCAATGGACACCAACAGTGTCCATTGGCTCCCCCCTGTCGCTCCTCTGAGCAGGGGACCAGGGGCCACCCCCCCAGGCCTCCCTGTTCCCCTGAACTCCACCAAAACACCCCGACGACAGCTGACGAGAACATGCATGGAGGGCTACACGTCCCGCCCCAGCCGCCGGGGTGACTTCATCAAAGTGCTCCGCCGCGAGCTCCGCTGAACGGAGCCCACTCGGAGCACACGGTGTGGGCCTTGTTGGTCCCCAACAATCCGATGGGACGAGCAAAGGTCGGTGGTTCTGTCCACCACCGGCCCCTGCGACCCCTCGGATAAAGGGTAAGCCCCCCCACCACGACAAGGTCATGGCCCACCTAGGGGGGGTCGAGTAAAGTACCTATAATACCACTACCTACTTTCAACTTTTCGGTGGAGAATGGAACAACCACAGGAACAACTCCATTATTATTCTATTCTATGGTTGGCTAACATCAGTATAATGTAGTCTTTGTTTAGGTCTGACCATGATCTGACCCACATCTGACCCACAATCTGACCGATGGGTTTGAAAATTACTATAAAACACACATAATATAAGAAATTAACATAAAAAAAAATGGTTATGTACATGTGAATAGTTTTTGTTTCATCAAAATCGATGCAGTATTTCCGAAGTTATTGACACCGAAACTTCGGTCGCTATTTAAATTTTCAAGTTCGCCCGCGCTAAGTGGAGATGTCACAAAAGCCGTTGCTAGACTCAAGTTCATAATAAAAAAATAGATTTGTATGTTTGTAATTAATTAAACAATGAAGGTAGGTACACTTTAATATAATATAATTACATTGGGCTTATTTACTAGATAGTGAATTCCCATAGTAGTCATAATCGACCATCAAGAATATGAAATCTGCGATTAACGGAGATGAAATTTTTAAAAAAGGTTATCTGTAATAATATAATAATTAATTTTTGTTAGTAAGATAATTCAAAATAAGAGGCTATTTATTTGATTGTGTTAAAATATTCTGGGCCAGTGACATTGACTACAATCTAAACTATACTATAATTAGCACAGACTAGTCGATACTTACATTACATATTGTCTTTAGTTTTATAGACTTTATTTGAAATTGTACATAGTGTAAGTACAAGTACCGTACTAATTAATGAAAAATGGCAATACATTTTGCGGCGACAGGATATCAAAATGATTTTTTCATACGGCAACTGATTGATAGCCATTTTGATTAAAGAGCCTTTTGTTAGTGTTTTGTGGATGTTTTCAAGAGAATATAACAGTAATATAACCATTTCGAATTTGTTTTGATGTGTAGAAAAAATTATAATCACTATTAAACTTTTAACCACTGTTTAAGTTTGGACATTATTTGTTTGAAAGGTGCATTGTGAAAAAAAAAGAACCGGAAAGAACTCGACCGTATTTCTAGTGTTGTTTGAGTTTAGCTCGCTATAAATGAATTAAATGTTGCGAGCGAGTGAGGATTAAACAATTTTAGTCAATCGGTTGTGTTAAATGAAACAATAAAACTTTATAAACAATTACGTCGCGTGTTTTGTTCGCTACGTAAATTTAGATTGCCACAAGATGGCCGCCATTGAGTGCCCGCTCCGTCGAAACCCGCTCGTGGGGCCCGATGTGTCATCCGCGGGCAAAATTTCAATGTGATATGGTGTAAGCCGGTGTGTCGCTAAGCGGCAGAGTATCCGGCCACATCTGGCGAAATTCCATTCCGTAAAATGGAATTTCGCTCGAGGCGCCAAAATACGATGGGTGTTGACATATCTCGTACACCAAAATCGTACCGTTACTCCGTCAACGGCCTTATAAAATAATCGTCGGCGAAAATGAGTGAACCGGACGATGTAGGCAAGGAAGTGTGGAAGCGATGGATATTGGGTGCAATTCACAAGATACGCTCACAAAAGCAGCGACCGAGCGTGGAGAGGATCTGTCACGCTATTCGGCAGCATCACAACTATCATGAAGACGTTGTGTCGGAACGTTTGGAGCGTGCAGTGCGCGAGGGTGTTGTGTTGAAAGTGTATAACAAGGGTCAGAGTTCTTACAAGGATCCTGGGGGGTTGCAGAATAGGGTTTTGAGGATCGCGCCTGACGCGGACCTGTCTAGGGCCGTGGCTAAGGCTGTGCGCGAGTTGAACGAACGGGACGGCTCTAACTTAAAGACTGTCGAGAAGCATTTATGTCAGGCCTACCAAGTGAACGTAGAGGCGGGTGCGGACGTTCGTCTAGTTTTAAGGACGGCAGCGAAGCGTGCAGTGGCCAGGGGTCTGTTGACACATCACGCGGGCACATACAAGGCAACGGATAGACCGCTCACGGCTACGGGAGATCGGCCACCAAAAAAATCGAAACATATACAGGACTCCTCTGAAAAGGTAAACAAACAAAATGTCACATAAACAAACACAAGTCGAGATTTTTAAAATTACATTTAAGTTTTAGATTTATTAAATGTTTCTGCATGTTAAATGCTTTGTTTGAACACTTGAACCTTGGTAAAATAATTCCTCTTAAATATAGTAAATTTGAACTTAATAGGCAATATAAATAAATAAATTTGTACCACCATTACTGTAATTTGATTTAATTCACGACAATTGGGGTTCATAAAAATAATAATAACATTTATATTCTGTAGATTTGAATTTTCAAAAATCCCTTTTGTGTTAATGTTTATATTAAAATAAACCTGTATTCCAAATTTCAGCTTTCTAGACTTTGTAGTTTTGACTGTGCATTGATAGAAATTATAATATTATATAGAATCTTCTTAAATAACATAGTATCTTAAAAGAATTAAGGAATTGATTCAAATTTCAAGAATATTATTTATTGTTGATGATGACATAATTTTTAGAAAATCCTTGATGCAGTATTAAAATAAAATAAAAATAACATAGTCTGCTTTCAGCAAAATATCCTATCTTAAGTATCTACAATATTTAAGGTACTCATGTCGCCTAGTCTTGGGCCATCCTGTATATAATTTTTTGTTTTCTTTGATTGAAGAGTACATAGGGCCTCTTCTACCAACTACAAGTGAAGTGTTGATTAGTTACTTTTTTATTAAATTATGCACTCTGTTTAGTGCATCCTTCGATATATGCAACTTTTTTTCATTATTTTCTTTTTGACTTTCATAAATTGGCTATTTATTAAGAGTGATTGATTTCCAGAAACAAATACAAGGCGGCGTTCCCGTGTGCGCAGAATGTCTTGGGACAGATAGTAAAAATCCGAGCGGTGTACCCGAGGCGCTAATCTGTTGTTCCCATTGCAAGTGTTATGCGCATCCCACTTGTCTCAATTTGTTGGACCACATTACACAAACAACGATAAAGGTGAGGCTTTTTTATGATATTCTATTTTATGATTTCCTTGCAAGTTAATAATAAGATTTCAACAATAAGGTATTACAAAGTTATGTCCTATGTACCCTATAATTTAGTCCCTTTACAGTTTAATTTAAGTAAAAACAGTTAAGTTTTAATTACATACATGAAATAACAGGTGTGATTATCTCACACCTGTTGTGTAGCATAAGTTTTTTGTTAAAAACTATTTTTATAACTTTCCTCATAAAGTAAATAATCTTTATTTCATTTATAAATGTAGCTTTTTACCTTTTCTGAATAAAAGCTTATGATGATGATGATGATGATGATGACGACCAGCCCTACTATGCCCCCTACTTTATCTGTGCCACGTTTTTTATTTAATTTTTATTGCTTCAATTTTTTGTTAGAGGTATTGAATTTACTTTTTTGCGAATATTTTTTTCTATTTTATTTTTCATGTTAAGATCGACAGACAGGCTAATGGTTCACTCAACGGTAGGTGGGTACCGTCTCGCCTATAACACAAGCAACACCACAGGTGTAAGGAAAAGTGGTCCATTGCAGGCGCTGAGGTGGTCGTGCGGTGAGTGCGCTTGGTGCACGCGGTGCGGACTCGCCGGCGGATGGTTGGCGCGTTGCTCGGCGCACTGCACTCGGCACGCGCACCCGCCCTGCGCCACCCCACCCTGGACCTGCTCACACTGCGACGCCTCCACCGACCGACCACTCTCTGGGAAGCGGTAAGCATTAACACTAATGACGTGTTACACTTTAAACTGTACTTATTCAACGTGTGTCTCTTCCTCCGCAGCAGCAACATGGGCGGGACGCCGAAGGGAGGACGCAAAGCGAAGGCGGCGCGGCGGCCGGACTCGGACGACGACCCATCGGACGGTAATGACCCCACACACCCCGAACAGAGAATGTCCAAGGAGAAGCAGAAGTTCTTCCGATTCTCCGCCTTCAACCTGGTGAAGAGGAGGCGGCGGTCGTCGAGCGAGTGGGACCAGTGGGACGAGTCGCGGTGGGGCGGAGTGCGAGTCACTAGAGTTCAGAGGGTCGAGTTGAGATACGAGAGGCGATCGGAGCCGTCGGACGCGGACGACTCGTCGAGCGATTCTAACTCGCGTGAAACGCGGGTGGCTTCACCGCCTCGCGTTCCTCCGATACAGTCGGCTCCGCTCCATCCGAGCGTTTGCACTGCGTTCGAACGCTTGGCTGCCGCCTCGTCTCCGAACGGAGCTTGGGGGTTCGCGGCGGAGGCTCAAAAGCAAAAGGTCGTTAGTGAACCGATCGAAGAGCCGACTAGAATGAGAGTCGCCCGCAGAAGAAGCAGATGCGGAGACAGACTGTTGACGACTCTATTCGACGGCCTGTCTGAATTTTACTCCGTGCGCAGCACCTCGCGCTCGCAGTCGAGGCCGCCCTTGCGCGATTCAACTAAGCGCGAGGAGGAGGAGAGACAGGTGTTGAAGGAGACGCGCAGCACGTTCAAGCGCTACCAGGCGTCGCTGAGGCGGGAGGGAGAGAGCGGGGAGAGTGCGAGGAGAGGGGAGAGAGAGGGCATGTCGGCGTCGCAGCTGGTGCGGAGCGCGGCGCTGAGCAAGCGTCTGGCGCCGGCGCAGGCGGATAAGCTGTGGGTCGCGCTGCAGGAGGGGCCGGCCGCCAATCAGACGGGTAAGCTCGGTTCGCGGCCGCGGTGAAAGTGTCTGGTGTGGACGTCCCGCCCGCTCTGATTGTTGGCCGGCGCTCTCTCGCGCTCTCTCTCCCCCGACGAGGCTGAGTGAGCCCCGCGGCTCGTCCACTCAAGCACTTTCGCTCGCGTTCCCCCCCACAAATCCCCCCCCGGTGGCACACTTGTTCCAAAAGGTTTGTCTGAGATGTAGCAAGTAAATCATATACTAATTCAGTTGTACTTCTACTAGTTTTAAACTTTTCAAATGTGATTTATGATTTATTTGCTTAGTCTTGCAGAAACCCTGTGGAATGCGTAAAGTCTGGATTCCGAGTGAAAAAAATACTACACTAAATACTGTTTTTGGTATTGTATTCTCTTGCTCCCCATATGCAAGTAGATGTAAGTCTTAGTATCGTGACATAAAGTATGATTCATACTGAAGCCTAACTTCGATGATGCGGCATAGTGGGAACAACCTAGCTTATGAAGTGAAAATGTTTTTCAGATGGCAAAAGATTACCTCCGGGTGTGACGGAGGCGGACTCCGAGCTGTTCAACGAAGCGAGGGCCGCGTCTGGGGCGCTCGACGTGGAGATCCTGCCCCCTGTGACCCCTGGGGGACCAGGGGTCGCGCCCGCCCCTCGGTGCCCCTCCGCAATCGAGTTTGGCCAGTGGGAGATCGAGACGTGGTACTCGAGTCCTTTTCCGCAGGAATACGCAAGGTATGTGTCTCAAAACTAAAAGGGTTGGATGTTTGTTTAGAAGATGTTTCATCAAAATCACAAATTGTTTTGTATTTGAACTACAAGGTTTGGGAGTCATACAACGAATGTTATTCATGACGACTTATCGATGACATGTTGATATCCAAAAGGCGTGTTGATGAGGGTTTAGCAACCTTTTATTGACAGTGAAATGTTTAATTTTTTTCAGGTTGCCCAAGCTGTTTCTGTGCGAGTTCTGCTTGAAGTATGCCAAGAGCCGAGCGGTGCTGGTTCGACACCTGGACAAGTGCCTGTGGCGACATCCGCCAGCGACGGAGATTTACCGGTGCGGGAACATTTCCGTGTTCGAAGTGGACGGTAACGCCAACAAGATTTACTGTCAGAACCTTTGTCTCCTGGCCAAGTTGTTTCTGGACCACAAGACGTTGTACTACGACGTGGAGCCGTTCCTGTTCTACGTGCTCACCAAGAACGACAGCAAGGGCTGTCACCTGGTGGGCTATTTCTCCAAGGAGAAGCATTGTCAGCAGAAGTACAACGTATCCTGCATCATGACAATGCCCCAGTACCAGAGACAGGGCTTCGGGAGATTTCTCATCCATTTTAGTGAGTGGTGAAATCTTTATTTGTATTTTTTTCATTGTTACGTGTAATGTCAGTGCAGAGTTTGTTGGGATTTTCTTGAGAAATATGTGTTTATGTGTAGAGTTTGTTAAGATTTTCTTGAGAAATATGCATTTATGAGCAGAGTTTGTTGGGTTTTCTTGAGAAATATGCATTTATGTGCAGAGTTTGTTGAGATTTTCTCTACAAATATGTGTTTATTTACACTGTTAGTTGAAATCATTAATCTATTGACTTGTCAAATGGAATAATTACCTGAAAAAAGCTGTTTTAATGCATTCTTTCATCGTGTGTAAATTAATTTCCTGTGTTTGTTAATTTTGTTAATTTGTCCACAGGTTACTTACTATCGAAGGAAGAGGGTCAACCGGGTACACCAGAGAAACCGCTTTCGGATCTCGGCAGAGTTTCGTATCACGCTTATTGGAAATCCGTAATTTTAGAATATCTACACGACCACAGGGAAAAATCTTTTACTTTTGAAGACATAGCCCACTTTTCTGGTATGCATATGAACGATATAGCGGCTACATTTCAATTGCTCGGTTTCATAAGATACACACCGATTAAGGACACATATAAACTTGGCATCTGCGTCGATTGGAATAAGGTTGAAAATCATATGAAAAAGTTGAAAAGTATACCACGATTGGAGATTGATCCAGAGTGTTTGAGGTGGACACCACTTTTGGCTCCAACGATAAATCCATTCAGATCACCCGAAGAAGGTTCTGGCGATCAAGAGACGGAAAATGAAGAGATGAAAACCGAGAGCGAAAGCACTGCTACCGAACCAGAAATGTCTATTCCAAAGGTTGAAGTGAAGAGTTTGAACAAGCAGAAAGAAGAGTCAGTGGAGAAGGCAGTCGAGGTTACCTCGTCGGGTAGAAGACGGACAAGGCCTTTAAAATACAGTGAATCTACATACCAAACGACTCCAACAATTGGAGAAGTCACAAGAAAGCGAAAACGCGACGTACACAGACTGTTATCGGAGGCTTCTGCCGAAGAAGAGTCGACTAGGATGCAAAGAAGTAAAAGTGTTTCTCGAAGGTCCTCTAGAGTTATTCAGAACGACGTCAATGAGAATCTTAGTAAGAAGGATAATACTAAGGTAGAAGCTTATGCTTCAGATAGCCAAGAGAGTCAAGAAGATGTTGATGCACCAATTGCGAAACCTTCGGTGAATACGAGCAAAGTAAAGCCCAAAAGAAAAGTGCCGTGGAAAAGTAGACAGAGGAAAAGGAGGGTTAAGAAAGCGCCCACAAGGAATAGTTCACCTGTCGTTAAAAAGGCTAAAATTGATGAAACTTCTCAGGAAACTAATGAGTATAAAACGGACGAGTCCACTGAGGTGCCAAAAGTTAAATCACCAGTGGAAAAAGTTTCACCAAAGACCAAAAAAGAGGAAGTACCCAAAGAAAATTCCAAAAATTCTGAAGCGAGCTCCGAAGATTCATCCGGAGAAGCAGACGATGAAATGGATTTGGAAGAGAATGAAGTGCGAAGTGTTGCAAGCAAACCACCCACCCCAAGACACATTGAGGAGAACAGTACAGATAATCACACGAGTGATATGGAACTTGACAGTATACATATGGATTCTCCAAAGTCTATAGCAGAGAAGGATCAGGTCATAAATGAGACATCGGTTACTAATAAACCAGAAAAAGACGATGTTTCTATTGAGGATTCAATCGAACCCATTTCCAAGGTGACAGAAATGACGGAAACTGTTCTGAAAAATGATATTAAAGATTCCAAATTAATTGAAATTAAAAATGGCGAAATGAAATCACCACCAAAAGCAGTTCTCGACGATAGAGATACAATTATTATTTCAGAGTCTGATGACAATAATAGTCAAAGTTGTCCTCTACCATCTCCGAAACATAATACAACATTACTAATACCTCAAGTGGAGACAAGTTACCCAAGACAAGATAAGAACAGTGTGAGTCCGTCCATACTTGTGCCGGTTGTGTCTACAGAGAACTCGCATATAGTTTTAGAACCTAAAATCAGAGAGGATGTAACGAATGTTAGACCGCCCGTAGACTTAATAGTGCCTAAAGTGTCACGAATTGAAACAATTGTCGTAGAGGGTGAATCTGATACATCATCGATCACTCCCCATACGGACATATCGCCGAAGAAGAACGATCAGACAGTGATAAGTGAATCCCCAAAATCAAAGAGATCACCAGAGAAAGAGAAATCACCGATTAGTGAACAAAAAAAGTGTGAATTGAGAAAGGAAACAGTTATACAACACCAAGTCATAGATGAAGCTAAGAATTCAGAGAAAAAATCACCGAATAAGGCAGATACAATAATACAAAACGCGGAACCTCCTCATCGGGATGTCAGTTGTAGTATAAAGAAGCCAGATGCACCAAAAATCGACGTTTACCCTGAAGTTGATAATAGAAATAAGAATCAAAATTTGATTCTGAACAAGGAAAGTGAGATTTCATTTCGCAACGACTCAATGAATACAAGAAAAGATGAAATTCTCGTAACGAGAAATGTTATAGAATCTAATATATTAAACTATCAGTCGCCCGTGAACAGCTCTATGACAATACAGGAAATAAATTCTGCCCAACATGTCTTTCTGAATCACAGGGCTAACATTGGCAAAGAGTCGCAGGGAGTACAGACAGAGAAGGCCAAAACTAGTGAACCGAATAGAGTTTCAAATAACATGCCAGACTCTGCTCCGGTTATAAGTAAAAGTGTGACAAAACTGGAGGTTCCACATCCCATCACGTCACCTGTGATCAACCCGATCATTCCCAAGGTTCCAAACGTGACGGACATAAACTTTTTACCACGCTGTCAAAGCGCTAATGCAGCCGTTAACTTGGGCATGGAGAGGTCGGACATGGATCTTAATTTCTCGAATAATCAAACACAAAACGCTTTAGGGGGTTCAATGAATGTGGTTCCCGTAAATAATACGCAAGACAAAAATAATGATCCAAATTTGAAGCCCAGAGAGAAGAGCAAGTTGCGCGATGTTAGAGTTAACTCCGCTCATAGTAAAGTTGAGAAAAGTGATAAGAAGACGAGCAAAAGCGAAACGCCAAGGAGTACGCCGGAACCGAAAATGTTTTTTCCGGAACAAAATAGCGCCAGAAAACCGGAGACGTCAGTTCCAATAAACGTGATCAATACCACCGTCGTCACGAGTAAAGTTGAGACGAAAACCACCAGCGAAGCTCCCAAGAAGCAGGATTTTTTCAAGAAGGAGAAATCTGCAGCGAGCAAGTGCAACTCTAAAGACACGTCGTTCAAACACGAAAAGGGTTGCACGGCGCAGCTGAGTCTGAAACCCGATCAAAATGATCTCAACAAAATGTTGCCCAAGTTCAAATATGACAGTGATTTAGTTCCGAAGGCAGATTATGCCATGAATCAAATACCCAACTATCACACGCACGCCCAGTATCAATGGGCCGCTTGGGATCCCACCAGATTGCAAGGGACCTGGGAACACAATAGGTTTCTGGAAATGAAAAACAGCGATAAGAACTACTTGGATACGTTCAAAGGTTTTAACCTGCCGCATTTGGATCAAATGCAAAAATCTCCACAAAAATTGCATCCGAAATACGATCAGAAGGATTTGCATAACATAGCCTATGGTGCGCTGTCGGGTGGCATTTATGCTACAACTGGACTACCGCATTTCAAGGAAGCCAAAGTGCCAACATCAAAGGCAGAGTGCACTCAAAAGAACGAGTGCAAGCCCTCGAAGCAATCAAAAACAACGACCGCCTGTCAGACTCAATGCGATTCGAAGAAATCACAATCTCACAACACATCCGAGGCGCAAATGAAACAAATGATGCAAAGACACGCCAACAAACAGCAAGAGGTCGCCACCAGTTGCGCCGAATACCGTCAGCAGAGTCCGCAGATCCTCACGTCTCCCGGTTGCAAGACTCCCTTTAACCAGAACGGTCCATGTCAGGACAAAATCGAAATAGAGAAGAAGTCACGGCATGCCAAAAAAGAGGAGTCTCCCAAGGAGACTGGCGGGAAAGAGGAAATGTGCGAAGCGGTGAGTCCGGCTTTGCAGTCGATGGGTGTATACACTCCGGACTCTACAAGTAATTCAGTCCATTCAGTCCAATATCCGGCCTGCGAGTTGGATGTCAGTCAGCTGGGTTTAGAATCGCCCACCAGCATTGGTTCCGACCTGGCTTCGCCTTGCTCGATGATGCACATGCATCCGGCACCCAGTCCGCAGTACCCTCACTCCTCAATACACATACCTTCCATCATGACTCAGCCGAACCAACCGCCTAAACAACAGAAGATCAACAATAGGAATAGGTGAGTAATGTTTTACTTATTGAACTTTATCAATACTATAATAAAATTATTATTACTGGAAATAGTCCATTGTCCATTTGATGAGCCCATTGGGCGAGTGGTTAAGATTTAAGAAGATTGCCTTAATGCAGTGTCTCAGGGATCCAAATTCGATTTCCAGCAGGATTTCGACTTTACACAATATAATAGATAAAATGAGGCGTACTTGGCCTGAAAATTTTGCTATTACACACAATTTGTCCAATTTAGATAAATTTTGGACACATGTATATGGGCTCGTTGTTATAAATTTTCAGGAGTGGTGCGAGTGGTGGCGGTACTGAGAGCAAAGCGGGCGCTATGCGCGGTGCAGCCACGCCGCCAGCCCGCCATCGAGTCACGCCTCCCACGCACCAGCCGCACGGTTAGTACAACCAATCTCACATTCAACCAATTGCAATATTGGTTGAATTCACCTTCACCCAACCCAATTTCACATTCAAATCTGAAATTATTTATTGTGTTTTTAGTGAATATTTATTATGTTGCAGGGAGCGGCGTGATGCAGAACGCAGGAGGCGGCGGTGGCGCCAGCGGAGGCTACCAGGGCGGCTACCTGTCGTTTCAGCAGCAGCAGCAGTACCACGGCGGCTGGGCGCCTTCCTGCTCCCTCGCTAAGCTGCAGCAAATGGCCGACGCCCCGCAGCACCATCCCACCACCTCGCCAGCGCCACAGGTACCTATAGATATCTTACAAATATTTATGGTAGCTTATAATACAAGCAACAACAGGTGCTGCAAGCCATACAGGGATTAAGGACAAGGAATTGGGACGGGATGGGTTCTGGCGTCCCTTACGCGCCCACCAAACAACCGCCTCCCAGAAGACTACCGTGAAATAACAGCACACGTGCTGTTGTGTTTCACTGAGTGAATAAGGTATGCCAGAGCCCAGTTTTTTTGTTTTCAGTCAGAGTTTTTGGAGATCATAACATTCAATAAGGAAAGAGGATAAATCAGGAGCTCACCAACTTTTTTATGTTGTGAACATTTTTTATGTTAACATTATAGAGGGTAGAGGTAGCTATAAGACGAGCAACGCCATAGGTGTTACAAGTTTACATACATATTCCGGAAGAAATATTGATGGTGAGCGAGACAGTGTGGGAAGAGAGAAGGGAGAGAGAGAGAGAGAGAGAGAGAGTGTGTAGTAGCAGTGGTGTGACACTAACGTTAGGTCCAGTACGCGCAGCAGGTGGGCACTCCGCCGTCGGTGGGCGGCGTGGCGGCGCACTACCACCCGGCGACGCCCAAGTACTACCACAACCAGATCGACGCGCCCGCGCCGCGCAACACGCGCAACGCGCCCAGTGAGTTTTCTTTTCTTTACCTATTACATGTTACATTCAATAGTCGAATACCAAATAATCGCCATTCCCTCAGGGAATAGTCAAATAACTCGCCGTTATGGTCCCACATATTTATTTGTAAAAAAAAGGAATATTTATTTGTAATCAAATAATTGTATGATCTGATAATATGATAATACTTGTATCTGATAATACTTGTATAAAATATGATCTTACTTGTAGTAAGTCTTGATAAGTAGCTTGTAATACCCAATTCATACACTACTGTCCGGTATTCAACGAATAATATCGAGTAATACCGAATAATCGCCAGTATTCCCTATTAGCCTAAGGAATGAGTAACTAAAGGCTACTTTTATTTTAGAAAAATAAAATAAAATAATAATGGTTGTACACCATTACAACTCGAAAACGGATTTTTATTATGTTTAGCGGATGCGAACCTTGCTAAAGAAATAAAATAATGATGCAATTTTCAGGTAACCTGAGTCCAATGCAGCACATGCAGATGGCGGGCGGGTCGCGCATGTCGCCCAACCTGAACACGCACATAATCAGCCAGTACGGGCTAAACGGGTACCGCGTGCCGCAGCAGCAGTTCAACAACCTGCCCGTGCAGATGATGAACGTGCAGACTGGCGTACCCGGCGTACCCGTGCAGTACCCGCCCGCCGACCCGCGCGCCCAGCAATCCAACGTGTACACGTACGGCTACATCAACCCCCCGCCCCCTCTTACCATGCAGACGCTCAACTCCACCGTGCGCCGGTAGCCGAGGGGCCACACCCGCTGCGGGTCCGTTTGACTCTAACTTCATTCGTCCTCTAACTCTATGACTGTGAACCGAGTTGACTGCAGGCAGTCTCTTGGCTTGCAGTTAGAGCGGAGATCACCAAGTGACAGTCAGTTACTGTGAACTGAGTTGACCACAGGTGATTTTCCTCCTTGAGTCTCGTTCTCTAGATGAAATTGGTTGAATTAAAAGATCACATAGTGACAGCCAGGTGATGAACTATTTGACTATAAACCAAGTTGACTGCAAGTGGTTATTCGTTGAGACATCTCTAGATGAAAATGGTTGGCTTTGCTGTTAACAAACAAAAACACACAGTGACAGTCAATAAGTCAGCTATCTGACTGACAAGAAACGTCTCTAAACGAGATTGGCCCGCTTTGCTGTTAAACGTAGCCTATGAGAGCAGAGATCTCATGGTGACAGCTGAACTATGAACCAAGTTGGCTATGCAGGTGGTGCCATAATCAGAAACAAATCGGATCTAAAAGACAGGATATATAATTATATAAAAGCGTGGCCTTATTGCTTCTGGATACGAAATGTTCAAAGCACAAGTGCTAATAATAGTTCACTGCATACAGATGGCGTAGTGCAAGAACATATAAATTACGTCTCGTGGGAGGATATTTGACATTAGTTGCATAATAGAAAGTCTACCTCGGTATATGTACACGAGCATATAAAACTGTCAATGGTTGTGTCCCAAGTTTGAGACAAGTATCTGCTGCGAGTTGAGACAGACATCTCTCAAGTTTGAGACAAGTGTCTCCTGTGAGTTGAGACAGACATCTGAATTCAAAGTGGTTGTGTGAATATTCAGATTGATTAAGAATGATTTTAATCACAAAAGCGACACAAGTGTTTTGAAATGACAAATTTTATTCATTCAATTTGTGTGACGTTTTGTGAGTTTAAAAAGAAAATCCTTGTGATTGTGACCAAAAGCGAGAATACAGTAGTTTAAGGCGTTAAGTACAAAATAAGTAGCGCTTGTGCTAGATTGTAGATTTCTTTTTTAAAAATTTAACTTAATACTAATTATAATATATTTATAATTATATATATTACATAATTATGTGTATATATAGTGTTTGCCTCGATTGCATAATAATAAACGGATGTGAATGTTGACAAAGCATGAAACTGATTTGAAAGTACAAAATTGACTGTAATTTAAAAAAGAATAGTGCGAAAAAAACACTGAAACTGCATAATAATATTTAGTGCAATATAATAATAATAATCGATGTTGACGTTTTGTGCTGCGAGAACCCAAAGAGAAAAAAAAAATGTTTCCTCCGAGTGCAATTGGATTTTGTGCGTTTATGTAATTTCTTTTTAAAAAACTCCTTCATAATGTGTATATTGTGACAAATGTGGGATTTTTTTTAAATCGTGTACAGGAACTCTACAAGTGTTGTTTATAAATAATGATAATAATATTAAGATTTATGTGTTAAAGTGCCTACAAACATACATACAACATGTCCCCCCATTTTTTGTTTGTTTTTGCTTAATTTCAGATGTAAAATAATTTTTATTAACACAAAACTCTGTATATATAGAGATAAAATATAATATATATGTATTATGTATGTGTATATGTTAGTGAATTAACAACTTTGTAATAAATAAATTGTGATAAGTTTTTTGGTCGACGAGCTTCGGCCTAATTTTTTTTTATCAAATTTAATAATGTTTTTTTTTAAAACTAGCTCGTTTGGTGTATATTATAATATTGTATAGGTTACGGTTTTTTTTTAACGCTTTATGTCCCCCATCCAAAAGGTTTTACATACTTACATTTGTTTGTCCCAGTAATTTATTATGTACCAAATGTATAGAGGAACACTGCGAGATGTTTTTTTTTTGGAAAATATTTTTTTTTTTTTTTAATGAATATTTTGCAAGTGTTTGGTTAGTTGCCAGCGAGACGTGTCACAGTGGGCCAAATAATAAAAAATAATATTTTTTTTTACTAGAAGTGATGCTCGTGTCTACTTGATTCGTATTTATTTTAATGTTGCAATATTCGCAAAATATTTCATTTTGTGGACAACCATGGTTAATAAGTCGATTAAACACATTCAAAAGTGCAAAACGACTGAACTGAACTGACGCAAAAAGTATAACTTAGGGCCAGATTATTTTACAGTGCTGGTAACGAACGGTTAACGGTCCGTCAATAACGTTTACTGACTGTGGTTCTATAGAAGAAATTAAACATTCGGTAGTTGTCCGTAAAAAATACACCGTAGTTTTATGAATATTGTCAATGGTTTCGTTGTAGAGTTTTACAGAATTTTTTTTTTGTTGGCCTATTTGCAATCAGTCATGAAGACTGAGCAAGTTTATTGGGTGAGGTTTGTTTAGTAGAGCAGCTTTCCACTGAAAGCATCGACCCATTCTGTCAGTAAGAAACTAGAAGCGGCTCTCCAGTTCCAGTATGGTGTGACGCTTCAATCTCTTGATATTCTTTTGTGTAGTTGACTAACGACGAACTATAATATTATACTATTAGATTTTTTTTTCGTCTATTTGATTTAAAATGTAAAAATCGTACAAATGATCATAAAAAGCTTCAGTCAGTAAGTTGAGTGTTCAGTTGTTTTGCGCGTTTGAATGTGTTAATCGACTTATGCGGCCGACTGTACATATTCATATAAAAAAAATTGATTGTTTTGAAGATCATAATGTTTTTAAAAATAAAAAGAAAATACTGTTAGTCGCCAAAGTGAAAACTTTTATTAGAAATTTATGTTATCAGAGTATTAATTAATGCAGTAATAAAGTTTTCAATAAACACACACACAGACACAAGCGTGTCGGTCACGAGAGTTCAGCGTTTTTTCCCCAACTCAAAATTGATTAAACTTCCTCGAATTTTGTGCATTTTCGAATTAAAGCGAAGGACCACTGTGAGGCGGTTGAGCGTCGCTATGAAATAATTTATAAGATCTGCTCGTTTAAGATTAAAAATGTTATTGTTACTAATGTGTAGTATATGGTAATGTTGTAAATATAATAAGTGTAAGGAACATGTAGCAGGTGTTACTACACAAAATATAATTTTGTGAAAAATCTATTGTTTTATTTTCAATCGCCCCTTTCCCAGAGTTTCTTACAATTATAAGTGACTAGCTAGTGCCCGCGACTTCATCAGCGTTCTCTATAGCCTATAAGCCTTCCTCGATAAATGGACTATCCAATACAAAAATATTTTTGCAACTCGAACCAGTAGTGTGTACAACCAAACAAACTCTTCAACTTTACCTATATATTGGTATAGATTCAGATTCATACAATAGGTAGAAATTAAATTCAAAAATTTAATTTAATCAACATTTATTTATAATTAAATAAAGTTAAAATACATTCTCTATATCAATGTTCTCTGTTGTATTTACATTATATTACATTTTTTTAATACTGACTAGAAGTATTGCTATTGTACTATAAAATATGTCTACTAATAAATAATTTTGGCTTTGTCAAGACGAATTTTATTAACATATAAGTGAAATATTTATAGCAGTTTCTTAGCAAATCTTATAATTTAACAATTAAAGCTTAAATTCACAAAGTTAACGCCGATGTTAAGGTCGACAGATAGACTTGATGGTATGTGGCCATCGTCGCTTAAAAAGCAACGCCACAGTCGCTGCCGACCATATTGGGGTTGAGGATAAGACATAGGGATGCCATAGCCTATTTCCCAACTAATCCCTTGTCTTTAATTAATTAAAAATGACCGACTTTCTTTGACTAATCAAAACTAAATGTATTGATTTAGTTGATTAATGATGTATTGATTTAATGATCGTACATTATCGAAATTATCATTAAATACTTAAAAAGTGGACCGTTAACCTGTCTGACATGACGACCTCAACATAATAAAGTCGCAGACAAAAGCTAGTATTATTATGCCTATAATGAATCACATTCTATTTTGCACTTTATGACAATAGTAACAACTTCCATTATTCGTTACAACGAGAGTAGTCTTAGGCTCGGCGCCCATTATCGGCATCGGCAAGGAAAAGGATCCTTCGGCATCGCTACTACACTACATGCAAGCGCACGCTATCGGTAACTATCCCTTGGCATGCTGCAACAACCTTAGGGATGCCGAGGCGTCCTCACGCGTGCCGAAGCGTCTCGCGTTCCCTTCGAGACAAGCTACCCCCGAGTGCCGAGTGTTGCCTCGGCGCGCCGAAGCGTCTCGCGTTCCCTTCAAGGCAAGCTATCCCCGAGTGCCGAGTGTTGCTTCGGCGTGCCGAAAGATGCCGCATAATCCTCAAGGCTGTCGACGCGGCAGCGTCAAGCGTACCGGCCGTATACATTGTATATTGGAAATTTCTACTTTATTGCCACGACGTTAACGTGTAATTTTGCATATTTGCTACCTAAAATCCTCACCCGCGCCGGCAATGGGAGCCATAAAAGTAAACAGAATCTTTTGTTTCACAATAAAAGTGTCTTAATACATAGTAATAACTCAGGTCCCGTTAGCTGTGCACTAAGAAGTTAGTGAGATTATCTTAATCTTGCAACAGTATATAAGTTCCTGTAAAAAAAAAAACTGTTAATTTGGAAAGTAATCATCGGACTTATAAGACAGCTTTATAATATCTTTATTTTTATAACATATCTTCAGGTAGGTACGAAGTCGCGGGCACCAGCTAGTATGGAATAAAATAACCATAAGTAGGTAAGTCTATTTGCAACATACAATATAATGAAGGATTGTGATTTTTGGAATTTCATGATTTGTGCCAGTTACTTTTGAATTTAATCAGCGATTTAGGTACTTACTTCAGACTTGTACAAAGACTGGTATGGGCACTGGGTCAAATACTTTCCTGTCGAGTTGTACTTTGTCCCTCAAGAGTTTTAGACTATTCTCCGTTACCCTGGTACACCCCCTCACCAGAAGACCGTCCAGTTTCGTGCAGTTCAATGCGAGAGCTCTGAAATTCAACATAATATTAAAAAATAATATTCGTGATAAACTCAAAAACTACTGCACAAATTTTCATGCTGTTTTCACCAATTTATAGAGTGGTTCTCGAGGAAAAGGTTTTAGTATATAATTTACAAAGTTAAGAGGGCAAAGTCGCAGGCATCAGCTAGTTAGTATATACATATTTAAAAGATTATAATACCTCACTCCCTTATCCGTAATATCTGGACAGCCACGCAAATTGAGGAACTTCAACGAAACACTGTACTTAGCCAAAGCGAGTAGACACTTGTCGGTTATTTGTTTATTGCCTTCCAAGTTGAAAGTCCTTATGTTTTTAAACTTTTTAATGAAAATCACTATACAACTCTCCGTGAGGGACGCGCAGTGCGACAGGTCCACATCCTCCAACTTGTTCTGGTGCAACGCGAGGGCTTCTATTGCTCCAGTAGTGACCCAAGCGCATCGAGCCAGCCTTAGAATCCGCAAGTTGACGCAGTACAATATGACTGGCTGTAGACACTTTGCGGATAGGTTCTTGCACTGACTGAGGTTTAAACTGATCAGGTTGGAGTTTTTGAGTAAAGCCGGAATGAGGTCCGAGTCCGTGATGGTCAGACATCGGTTTAAATTAAGTATTGTCAATTTACTGCACGTCGTTGCAAACACCTGAAAATGTAAATTAATTTTGGAATTAATAAATAGAATTTTGTGACACCATGTTTCAATTTTTTGGAAGCCAGTCTGCTGTTTTTTTATCAAGATGAAAAACAGCACTTGTGCTGTTGTGTAAGGGAGGCCAGAGTACATTTTTCTATTCGTTCCTCATCCCTTATCCTACTATTAAAATATAAAATTTTATATTTTATCATACAAGACTTGCTAGGCTATACCTATTTATAAAGTACTAGCTGTTGCGCGCGACTTTGTCTGCGTAATTTTATAAAATATAGTCTATGTTACTCCCTGACAATGTAGCTTCCCAACAGTGAAAGAATTTTACAAAACAAACAATCAAATCTTTCCTCTTTATAATATTAGTATAGATTGAATCTGCAAAGCAGTTACCTAAGACTACAGTGAAATAATAGCATATGCGCTGTTCTAACTAAGGGATGTCAGAGCCCATTTTATCTCGTATCCTTAATTCTATTCTATAATACTATGCAGTAACTGTATTATAGTTATAGGCGACGGCAAAAAACTATAGTTTTTTAGCACAACTTACCCTGAATGTAAGTGGTGAGAAACTTTGGTACATTAGTTTTAAAGATTTCAATTTTGAAAAATACATATTGACAATCTGCAAACAGGTTCTCGAAGCGCATCGAAAATTAAAACAGTCTCTTATGTTAATATACGGTAATATTTTGTACACTAAAATATCTTCCCAATACAAGTCCAACAAATGGGTGTTCCTTTTCATTTTCGTGCTGATCATTGATCTAAACAAACTAAGTAATTCACCATTTACATTTATACAATAATCGTGTATTAACATGCATTTCTAAAGGGTTTTATTTTAAGGTTTTAGTTTGTTTTTAGTATATTTTGTTGTGTATTTCTTCTATATTTTTTTACAAATATTTTGGTTCCATCAGATCTTCTGCGATGATTTTGGCACGGTCAGCAATATATAGAACGCAAATATCCCGACATAATGATTTTCTGTTTTACATATATTATATTTTATTTTCAGTTTACTATGTATTATTTAATTTAATATTATTTTATAATACAAATTACAATTACAAACAATATAATCAAGGAGATAAATATAATATTGAATTGAACTATATCTGACATTGATTGCAGTTAATTTGACTTTGACATGACAGTTATAATGACATTTATTCTTTTTAGCTGTTCACACTTTCACATATAAATAGATAAATATATGTATATTTTTAAAACTTGTTTAAAATGTATTTTTTTTTTCAAAATTAGTGATGTAACCGGACATCCGTAACCGTATTCGAAGAAAAGATTCGTATCCGTATCCGTTACTTTTTGGCGGATCTCGAACTGATCTTTTTTAAGTATGAATTCATAAGTAGTTAGTAAAAAATAATACCTACTAAATAAATGAAATCCTATTCAGAAATCGTATATATTATATTTGGAACATTTGTATTGTAAAAATTAAATATTTCAATCTTTAAGAGCCTTAAGAGGATTGTCAAAGCTGTAAATTTTCATACAAAAAGTGATAACGTTTCCGCCCCAGTAAACTTAGTCTAATTTTTATGATTTTTTGAAATGTTGTAAACATAATGAAAAACTAAGTCCACACGTTTTTATTTTCAAGAAATATTGACATTACGAAAAGACAAATATTGATTGAAATACCTATTATGTATGATGATGATGAATAAATGAACACTATGATCAACAAATAAATTATTATCATTATTATTATTACGTACCTTATAGCACATACCTCTATAAATGGATTGGCGAATAGAATTGCAGCGTTTGCAGAAAATTGAATCCTATTGTATGACAATGGGATTGAAAGTAACTCGATAATGTCAATAAAAATGGACCCTATGAGCATGGGGGCCAAAGTGACAAAAAAGTATCCCATGGGATCCAAGACGTGGGAGCCAAGTTGACGGAGGCCACCTCAAAAGTGAAAACTTCATAGCTTCACAAACTTGTTACCATTATTTTTGGGTTGTTAAGATATAATAATTATATTATTTTTTAAGTTTTTAGAAGTATTTTTTATTAGAAACTGGCGACCAGCTACCGGCTTCGCCCGGGGTGTAATAAAAATAAATACATAAATCTTCCCCGTTTATCCCTATGTCCATAAGTTGAAAACCGAATTACAATCTGTCTACCCATTCTCAAATTTTTTGAACCTCTCAGAATAATAACTGCTTTAGTTATTATTCTATGTTGAACCTATATAAACTGACTTAACATTTTTATATTAAAAACATCAAGATTTTATTATATAAATAAGTATGCAAGCTCAAAAACAGTCAACTGGTCCGCGACGAAGCGGTCATGTGACTGATACCTGCGAAATTTGTACGACGTACATACGGACAATTAGCGTGTGTACTTCGTTACTTTGTAAAAAATGGTGTAGATGTCTTTGTGTACGCCACAAAATACTCATAAAAAATGAGATTTTTTATGAAAACCAAATATCACTGGATTTAATAAAGAATTCTGAATTCATTTATGTAAAAAAGTGAATTTCGGTAAAATGCAGATATCTTTTTTGTTCTTTGTTGCCGTCGATATTACTAATACAATACCTACACTTACAGATTTATTATTACTTTATTAGTATTGATTGATTGATGATGACTAGTATATGCCCGCGACTTCGTCCGCGTCCAATCTTTACCAAACTTCACTAATCTGAAGGTTGTCTGAAAATTTCATCAAAATCTGTTCAGCGGTTTCGGAGTCCATAGGGAACAAACATCGCCTTTTATATATTAAGAAAAGAATATGTTTCCTTATTTTTTTAAAACACAATAAAAAAAATGCTAAAGAAATCAAAGTAGCAATTATCGATAACTATTAGTATTTAATACCTTCTTTATATATACTTACAAATAAATTCACTATACAATGTCATAAGAATAGTTAAGACCACACATAAAACTATAATAGTTTATGAAGGTGTTCAGCAATTTATTTGTTCTAATAACTGCCTTGTGAATAGGCAGTTTTCTAGACTTAAAATTCCCTAAAGGAGGCATCGCATCTGATGAGTTATCGACCGGGAACTGATTTGTTATGAAAATATGTTGCTGGCTCGCGGTCCATACGCACAAATATATACTTAGTGGTCAAAGGCGCAGATTCAGTAGGCAAAAGATAAGTATAGATGCATGACAGTAATAAGCGGGTATTATAATTGTTTATAGCAGCTCATAACACTCATCGCATATAATGTGCTTCATTAACCATAATTCTACTCATAATTCATTAACCATGTAGATGTTTTCGTTGTTAAACTTAGCCAAGGAACAATTTAAAGTTTCAATAGGACGTGACACTTTCACGGTTTTAGGTCATTTAATTAAAATAATAAAGTAATATAATGTAGATATAACTAGCGACCTGACCCCGGCTTCGCACGGGTGCAATTTTATTTGCAAATTATATTCGCTTATATTACACGTGTATCACTATTTCCATTAGTGAAAATCGGGGCAGTAGTGGGGAGCCCTCTAGATCGCTCCCTTGATCGCCTCACTCATGGCAATCGAGGAAGCAATCTAGGGGGATTCCTACCACTACCATTATATTGACAACGATATTAGGGTACAGAACAGAGAGAAACATATTTTTATAACTGGAAATTAGTTTTTTTAAAATATTAATTGAAAATATCACCTGTTTTTGTAATCTCGACAAATACCAATAATTTTTTAGATAAATGGTTTCAGAAAATAGAAAACACGTGAGGAGTTTAAGATTATTTTTAAATCAGTCCTTGCACTGCAGATTGCATGAAAAACCTTGTCATGTATATGTAATTAAATTTAATTGGTGCTAAGTATGTAATGATATGTAGTTGCATACATATCATTATATACCTACTACTATATAGTTTCTGTTTTGAGGGTCAGCTTGATCTTAGAAAGCCTCATTTATGAATGCCCTCAAAATGCAAATCTAACGTAGGCACTACTAGGTACTTTATTATAAAAGATGAAAACATATTTATTTCTATTTATTAAACTTTAAATTTTTTTATTACCTCGAAATTTTCGAGCACCGTGCAGTTAGCACAGGTCTTTCGAAACTGCAAACTTGGTTTTACACTCCTAACAACATCCCAAAAAATCAAGACGGTGCAGTTTATTGCGACCTAACGGGATTATTATGTCTTGTATCAGTGGATTATATTGATGATGTACCGACGTGACTCCGTCAAATTAAATTGTGCTTTAATGAAATGGCGTTAAAGTATACATTCGGTTGTAAACACCTTGTTATACAATACTCGTAGCTTGTATTAATTCATACTTATACGATGGTTAAGCATGGTGTTATTTCAGTTCACTGTTGTTCCGAGGATAGTGTTCAGTTCATGTGACATTAATTACCGTACGAAGTTTTTTTCTTAAACGTAAGAACAATTTAATTTTTTATTTCGTGTGTTTTTTTAAAGGCATTAGGGTAAAATGACCTAATGTTGGCACCCCTCCAATTTATTGGCACTCTAAACTTTTCACTAAAAAATAAGAAAACTATTCCATAAACTGTGTTCCCACAAAAAATAAATACACTTAAATCTTAGGTTTATGAGAATTGTGAACACTAAACAGTGAAATGATTTAAACATTGTCAAACTTTCAAATTTTATTTGAGTTGAACAAATATTTAGGTCGAAAGGTATTTCTTAAAGTGCCAATAATTGGGTATTTTCCCCTAAATACTGTATCTAGATTCTGGTGGGTTTGTATACAGCTTAATCCTAATCCTTATAAAATTGTAATAAAATGTGAAAATGTGATATGTTTGTGTGTTCGGATATTTGTTACTCAATAACGCAACAAAGGCTGGAACGGATTTGGATGAAATTTGGCACACAGATAGTTTATTACCTGCATTAACATATTATAGGGCATCAAGTGTGTACTTTTGATCCTAGAAAAGTGTTAGGTCAACTGAAGTCCGAGCGAATACGCGAGCGCAGCTAGTAATTTACTATTTTTTAAAATAACATAGTGCAATTGTCTTAATATTCTTAGGGCCTCTTTCAGCAACTCCAAGTAAAGTGTTGATTAGTTACTTTCAGAAATAATTTTATGTTTTATTAATTATTGCATTCTTTGATAGGCGAAGTTTTTTATTATTTTCTTTTTAATGTTTGGGACTTTAGGATAGTCCAGTTAGGTAGAGCCAACTTCGAGAGGGAGGTCAATCGTCGAATCCAGCTCGGGTGGGCAGCGTTCGGGAAGCTCCGAGACATCTTCTGTCCAAAATTCCTCAGTGTCTCAAGACAAAAGTGTTCGATCAATGTGTGTTGCCAGTGATGACATATGGCGCTGAAACGTGGTCTCTAACTATGGGCCTCGTAAGGAAGCTCAATGTCGCTCAACGAGCTATGGAAAGGCTATGCTCGGGGTTACACTGCGAGATCGAATCAGAAATGAGGAGATCCGCAGACGTACGAAAGTTACCGACATAAGCCGTCGGATCAGTAAGTTGAAGTGGCAGTGGGCAGGGCACATAGTGCGAAGAGCCGACGGCCCCTGGGGCTCGAGTGGAGGCCACGGAGCAGCAAGCGCAGCGTAGGACGTCCACCCACAAGGTGGACAGACGACCTAATAAGGGCCGCGGGTCGACGGTGGATCCAGGCTGCTTCTGACCGGTCCAATTGGAAAATTTTGGGGGAGGCCTATGTCCAGCAGTGGACGTCCTACGGCTGAGATGATGATGATGATGATGTTTGGGACTTTTACCGTACAAACAAAGGTATATCAGCTAAATTATTCCCGGTGACAGGTGAGTTTAAATGACGGTTAGTGTACTTGACAGATGGTGAAAGAGGCTCTTAATTAGAAAAATATGAACTTTCACAGTTTAAACTGAGGCAACCTTCAAGAGAAGGTTCAATAAGAATTCGTGGTTTTCCTTTCATTTATTTTATCAAGTTTGTTAGAGAGATTTTGTCCTTATAATTGACCCTAACGACCGATGCAATAAAAGAACAGGGTGTAATTTTTACAGATTTTAGTCGGTTCGATTCCCGGGTGTGGCAAGCGAATTTTCGAAAATCTTTGAATGCAGTTTTCTTTCTATTAAAAAATAAAGGCATGTTTTCTTTTAGTAAAAATTTCTATCTACAGTATTAAGAGTACTTTCCTTTCAGGTGGCATTACAAAATTCCACCCTGTATAACTAGCTGTTGCATGCGACTTCGTCCGAGTAACTTTATAAAATATAGCCTATATTACTCGCTGATAATATAGCTTTCCAACAGTGAAAGAATTTTTCAAATCGGTCCAGTACTTTCGGAGCCTATTCAATGCAAACAAACAAATAAATCTTTCCTCTTTATAATATTAGTAAGTATAGAATTATAGAAAATTTCGTGTCACGTTGTTTGACGCCAATGAACTCTTAAACTACTTAACCGATTTTGATAAAACTTAGTAACAATGTGTGATTTGGTCCAACTTAAAAGATAGGATAGTTTTTATTTTGAACCCGGGCAAAGCTGGGAGCGTGTAGCTAGTTAAATCTAATCTAGCCACTCGCTCACGGCTTCACCCGAGGCGCAATTTTTATATCGCTTAAAGGCCCATAAAACAAAATATTCCAAAGATCCTAGGCAAAAATACAATCACAATCCTTCATGTTGTATGTTGCAAAAAGACTTAGGTCTGGTTGTTTTATTACATAATATATTTAGTATATTTATGATCATATTTTATATATTCAAAAGTAACTTAAGTATATGATTATATCTCTTCTAATATTCCGTTTATTATAAAAGTACTTAAATCCTTTAATGCTACTTAAAAATACGCTTCTAACGATATATAATATGCATATATTTGATATATATCTATTAAGAAAAAAATTGACAAAAAATAATTTAATTTTTTTCGCTTCGGCAAAAAGTGTAATTTTGATTTTTAAGCTTTTTGAATTTTAGTTTTATAAAAATCTTACCGGTTTATTTTACATAAGTGTAATTCATTATTGATAAGTGGAAAATTTGATTTTGAAACGTACATTAAAAATATTAAAAAAAATATATCAAGATGTTATTAATATATTTTTCATAATTATATTTTTTAAGACACATTAAAAAATAATGCGAAAGAAATCAAAGTAGCAATTATAGATAACTATTATTAATACCTAATACCTACTCATAAATAATTTCACTATAATGCCATAAGAATAGTTACTGTCATTAAATTGAATGCCATATTTATGGTCACAGATAAAACTGTATTATTAAAACATAATAAAAGATGTTCAGCAATTTAATTTCAATATATGTTCATGTCATTCAAAAGAAGCAATAATCACTAAAATTAATAATAATAAAATACCGTTGTTATTTTATTCCTTATACTAAGCTGGCGATCTCCTTCCGTAACTGAATGCGAAATAATAATTTTATTATTAAGAAGTGATTCCCCCTTTGATTACAAATTCCTTCAATTTTACTGATGTATGTACACTTGGATGCTCTTGGTGATTGCTACAGTGCTGTGTTTTTTTTATTATTTAATAAGATACACAAAACGGGACACTGACATTAAATACATTAAACAGATACAATTACATCGAAGTGAACTAGACAGAGGCCCTAAACATGTGTACAGAGCATGTTCAAACAAAACATTGAGTTACTATTACTACTAATAACTCAATGAAACAAAACAGTGTTGCTTACAAATTACAAAATACAAAATGTGTTGCTCTATAGATAGCAATCGCCAGGATTGCTATAGAGCAACGTAGCAACTGTCTTCTGGCGGAGCTCATTTCATCGCAGGCCTCATGCTTACTACACAGGTGGTTGTTGGTTAAGAGCAAACCCATTTCTAATAAAAAAAACCGTCTTTTAATTTTACAGATGTACACTTGGGTGCTTCTGGTGATTGCTATAGTGCTGCATTGCTCTATAGCAATCACCAGAATCTGTCTTCTGGCTGAGCTCATTTCATCGTAAGCCTCATCTTTACTACACAGCTGGTTGTTGGTCAAGAGCAACCAATCTCTAATAAAACCTTCTTTTAATTTTACAGATGTACACTTGGGTGCTTCTGGTGATTGCTATAGTGCTGTGTTGCTCTATAGCAATCACCAGGATCTGTCTTCTGGCTGAGCTCATTTCATCATAGGCCTCATTCTTACTACACAGCTAGTTGTTAGTCAAGAGCAACCAATCTCTAATAAATTTAATTTTACAGATGTACACTTGGGTGCTCCTGGTGATTGCTATAGTGCTGTGCGCATATGTGCTATTGTGGTTGCACGAAGCACGAGCCCGAGAACTCTTTGGAGACACTCCTCACTTCCCGACGCTTCCTTTCATAGGCAACATGCATCAACTGTTCGGAGACAGCCAATGTTTGTAACTTTATTTACTACCTAGCTTTTACAAATTGCCTATGATAATTGTTTGTGTTCAAATTTTGTAGTATAAAAAAAATCGCTTTTCAATTTTTGAATTTTATCCCCATTTTCAAAAGCTGAAATTTTACTGGAAATTAAGGATACAGGAAACACTTTTATTACCGAATTCTCCAGTGATAAAAAAGTCCTGGTTTTGAACTATGTCTTTAGCTTCTGAAATTATGAAACAAGGAATTTCATAATTAATAATTTAAAAATTTGTCAATAGATTTAAGGAACAAATATATAATAGATTTTAAAAATAAACTGAAAACAGTGTTGGTCGAAAGGGTTTATTTACTACACCATTCATAACTTCTTTAATGAAAAAAATTAGTATTAGATTTTTGTATGCCAGCAATGTTAGGTCACATAATAGATCCAATAATTTATATAATTAAAATACCTATTTCTGTACATATGATCAACAAATAAATTATTATTATATTAATTAAAAATCCCTCTTAATTTATTTTTTCAGTGTTGTTCAACCGTTTAGTAGAGTTAACAAAAATTATGGAACACACAGAGAAGCCGTTTGTGCTCTGGGTTGGACCATGTCCTTTGATTCGTAAGTTTTCTTTTTAATAATCATAATGATATATGATGGCTCATCATAGAATTCCTCAGTGAAGGTTCAATTGCACGTTGAGTGTTCCTAATATGACATAATATATTTTCAGTTGTGAGCGACCCGGAAGACGTGAAAGCAGTGACGAACACATTCATAGAGAAACCATATTATTACGATTTCGGTAGAGTTTGGCTTGGCGATGGACTCGTCACAGCGCCTGGTACTGATTTCATTTTTGCTAAGCCACAGATTATTTATGACTAGCTGTCATAAATAATGTCCTTTCTGATGTCCCACACAACGTGTATGCAACATTTCATGGTGACCGGTTCAGTAGTTTTTGCGTGAAAGCGTTACTAACAAAGTCACATTCACATTTATAATATTAGTAAAGGATGTAGTAGGTATCCGATTATAATATAGGTTTCTCTACCTTTTAGCGCCTTGAAGAAATAGTAAAATAATATAATAATTTTAGAAAATCGTTTTATATTACTCTTTATTACATAATAAGCACACTACATTGATATTTCCGGGAGATCTACTGTATTTTATTAATAAAAATTAATGTTAAACTTTAAATTTTCAAAACCGCGCCAAAAACGCTGCTTCTGTAATGGCGCTGGTCATTGATACGTGTGACGTCACACGCTAGTAAACAACTATAACTAGTAAAGAACTACAATCTGTCGTGGAAGCAATGTTTACTAGCGTATGACGTCATCAGAGTTGCAACCAATCACAGGGCGTATCGGTCGCAGATAAAATTTGAAAAATTTTTTTTTTTTTCATATAATTTGCAAAAATATACATAATTTAGCTTAAAATAAAGTGACATAATATGTTTTTTTACGCTATTTTCTGATAGTATAACTACAATTTGTAGTATATTTTAAATCTTGTCAAATAGCATGACTAACGCCTCTATCACACAGATACGAAAATAATAAATTAAGAAAATTGACAAATCGATAGAAAATGCTTGAAATTACGTTTTATTGATTACAAAAATACATTTCTTATTTTGTTTTACAATTTTTGTATTTTGGTTTACAATAAATACTACGTCACATTCAGGTGCTATATGGAAAAGAAGCATCAAGAAGTTGTCAAACACTTTCACCAGTTCCATAGTGGACGGTTATCAGGACATCTTCAATGAGCAATCCAAAAGGTTGGTGATGAAATTGAAGCAAGAAGTTGGTCATAAACCATTCAATGCCATGGAAAAATATCTATCTCTAACTACATTGGAAGTTATTTGTCGTGAGTACTTACCTCAGTTTTATCATTTAATAGTGAATAAAACACACTATATTATTATTAATTTTAATTATATTTACTGCCTAAGAATCGATTTTTATATAATACTAGCTGGCGCCCGCGACTTCGTCCGTATAAAACGCCATCTACCGTATTTTGAATAGATGGCGCTATCTCCCGGGCCAAGCCGCTAGTATTTACTTTTATTTTAGATTTCCCGTAGGAATGAAGCATTTTTCCGCGGTAAAAAGTATCCTATGTTCATCACGGATAATGTCGGCTTCTAATGGTAGAAGAATTTTTCAAATCGGTCTACTAGTTTCGGAGCTTATTCTATATAAACAAACAAACAATCAAATCTTTCCTCTTTAAAATATAAGTATAGACTAGCTGTCGCCCGCGACTTCGTTCGCGTTGAATAAGAAAAATGTAGCCCATTCTGTGTCCCGTACGTCTAAATGTTTATCTACCAAGTTTCATGAAAATCGGATAATTCGTTTAAGAGTTATGGAGGAACGTACAGACATACAATATAATACACTAAGGCCCACTGTCCACGGCGGCGTAGCTTCATAGACGCGTATTCATCATTATACGCTGTGTACGCCTGCTTGCAGCTTCCATACAAAACCGTATTTACACCCCGGCGTATACTATGTGCGTCAAATGAGAATAGGACTGGAAATTCGCATTTTGCTCCGCATTTCTCACGAACTTCATTACTGATGTGTATGGAGTGCAAAAAAAACAAGCCAAGAATTAATTATTATTTTTAATAGTTTTTATTATTTTTGTAATGTGGTTTATTTATTCAGTTATTAGTTTATTATAAAATCCTATACATTTACCCATAAAAGAATTACTTATCCCGTGGAAGCTGAAAAGATCGTATAAATTAGATTTAAATCGTACTGTAATTTACACTTACAGTTTAATTACTTAATAGGTATTATATATACTAGCTGGTGCTCGCGACTTCGTCGATGAAAGGTACCCGAAAGCTTAATAAACAAACAAACAAACCAACTCACATTCACATTTATAATATTAGTAAGGATATATATATTTATAGATATATAATTTTATTAGATAAAAAATAAATAAAAATATTTATATTTTTGTTATTCTGATTTTTTTGACGACATTACTATGATGACTCCGATCATGTGAAGTTTGCAGCAAACGCGATCCTGTTCTCATTTGAAACGCATAGTATATGCGGTACGGCAGGCGTCATGACGCCTGCATGCAGCGACGCGAACGCGACGTTGCCGCTTCGTCGACAGAGTAGTACGGTTTTGTATGGAAGCTGCAAGCAGCAGCACTACCATGAGTTTATGACTACCGAAATCGCTAGCGAGAGATGAACGAGAACGTAAAATATTTGTATGAAAAATTGTACAGCGCCTCTAGCGGTCACCAAAGAACTAAAACCAGTAACATGAGTTGCATAAGTAAATAACCTATCGAATGTAGTCGCTAGCGACCATTACCGACTAACGTTTAACTTGACATTTCTATACAAAATCGGTACCATGAGTTACAAATTTGACTGATGCTCTCGAGAAATACCGTAACGTTAGTAGTTAAATCATTCACTAGCACATTGAAGGGTGAAAGGTTCGTTATCGACAGAAGTAAACTAACGTAAGATTTCGATAGCAAGTCATGGTAGTGCTACAGGCGTACACTAAGCGTATAATGACGAATACGCGCCTATGAAGCTACGCTGCCGTGGACAGTGGCCCTTACAGATTTGATTGATTCATATTTCGCAGAGACCGCACTCGGCGTGCCACAAATATCGGATAGCATAGTGACAGTCGAATATTATAAAGCCTTCAATAAAACTCTAGAACTGTTACTATCCAGAGGATTGAACCTTCTCTATCACCCAGAAATAATATATCGTTTCACACCAGCGTACAAGGAGTTGAAAAGATGTGTGGCAATTTTGCACAATGTTTCTGAAACCGTAAGTCTATTTTTTTTTCAACCGACTTCCAAAAAAGAAAGAGGTTCTCAATGTTTGTTACCTCATAACTTTCGACTGGGTGAAACGATTTTGATGATTCTTTTTTTATTTGAAAGATAGTGCGTCCCGTGTGGTCCCATTTCAATTTGGTCCAGTTCTGACAGTGGCATCTATGAGAAAAGACCATGAGACGGTTTGAAGTCGGTTTAGTTTTTGTTAAAAAGACTTATTATTTATTAACTAGCTACCCGCTCCTGGCTTCGACCGGGGTGCATTTTTTTTTAACGTAAGAACCTTCCCTGATTATCCCTCTATCCATGAGTGAAGACAGAATTAAAATCGGTCCAGCCGTTCTCGAGTTTTGCGCTTAGCAAAACATTTAGTGATTCATTTTTATTTATATATAGATTTTAACAATTTTAAGGCTAATAATATAGTACATGTAAAATAATAACACTAAAAACTACTGAGATTTAATCTTGTTTTGTTTTATATTATACCTAACTCCTCTCCGTTTTTGCCACCCAGAAAATTTCAGATTTTATACACATTTTAATGTTGATTATAAAAAAAAAAGAATAAAAAATTATATTGACAATGATCTAGGATTATGATTGAACAGTGAGATAATGTTTTATTAAAAATGTAATATGAAAAATGATACTAAAATCGACAAATTTATATTTAGACAAATTAAACATAATAATATGTGAATTTTTTTCATTTATAAAACTAATCAAATTTTTTTATAGATAATGAAGAGAAGAAAAATAGAAATGGAGGAACTGCGAAGAAAACAGGAAATAAAAACAGAATTAGGTAACAAAAATATAAATAAACTAGCGACCCGCTTCCGGCTTCGACCGGGGTGCATTTTTTTTACGCAAGAACCTTCCCTGATTATCCCTCTATCCATGAGAGAAGACAGAATTAAAATCGGTCCAGACGTTCTCGAGTTTTGCGCTTAGCAACACATTTAGGGATTCATTTAATTTTTACTAATATACATTGTTTTCAATCCCAAATTAGTTTCTCTAGTGCTAGTTTTAACTAAATCTCAGTGTGACAACTAATTTTATCTGAAAACCAAATATATCAGTGGTAAATTCTAGTTTAAACTAGGTATTTCTAGTTTTAACTAGGGAAAACGAGTTCTATCTAAAAACTGGTTTTCACTGTGACATATAGATTTCATTCATACTTATTGTTACCAAAATTTAACTTTGTAATATGAATTCTCTTTTTAGGAAACAGTAAAGACAAATTTAAACCTTTTATCGATATATTATTGGAGCTTAGCGAGATGGACAAGTCTTTAACAGATGCTTGGGTGAAGTCTGAAGTGGACACAATAATAGTCGGAGGTCAGGAGACAGTTGCGACGACACTGTTCTTCACTTTGCTAATGATTGGCTCCAAGCCTCGTATACAGGATTTGCTTGTTGATGAGTAAGAAAACTTTAACCTGACTAAATCTTGTCTAAGACTAAATCAACCTTGTGGTTGGTGAACTAATCAACTAATCACTTGTGTAAAGTGTTGATTAGTTACTTTTCAAGTAACACGAGTGAATGTTACGAGTATCTTGTGTCAATTTAATTGAAAAGTAATGCTACTTGAAAATGGTGAATCTCGTACACCACTCACACACTTATTACTCGTCTATTTGACACTTTACTCAGAGATGGTGAAAGAGGCCATTTTCTGTATACATACAATTTACTTCATCTACTTGTCTTTCAATTTTTTTAAAATATAAAAATGTAAAATTTTGCCAATGAGACATTCAATGTTTATGTGTATAGGTAATGTTAAGGGTTGGCTTTTGAATCTTGTAACCGTTTTTTACAGTGTCTTTAAACTAAATAAGTTAAGAATGCTTGTTAATTTTATTAAAATATAGTTTTTATGCCTAGGAAATCCATTCACAATTATTTTTATAAACATTTTAAAACATAATAACATAACAATTGTGCGCTTATTACAAAATGTGTTACAATACTTACTTCACTGGAAACAAATAGGTTAGGTTAGGTTCCGGAATGTTATGAAAATTAATGCGAGCGGAGCGCAGCGGAGCGCAGCGGAGCGCAGCGGAGCGAGCCCACCCGTAATACTGGTTGTAGCAGTACGATTGGTAACAAAATAGGTTAGATATTGTAATGTTTATGACTTTGGTTCATTTCATAATGTGTTATAAAACACAATGTTATATGTTATAAAATTAATTTTGAATGGATTTCCTAGACATAAAAACTATATTTTTATAAAGCTAACAACCATTCCTAACTAATTTAGCTTTAAAACGCCATAAAAAACACTTACAGGATTAAAAAAAAAATCCCAATGTTAATAAGAGAACACTAAGATATTTAAGTCTGTGGTAGGAAAAAAGTTTCCCCGGTGATAGCTTAGATAAAAAAAAATGTATGTGTGTATGTAAACTTGATAGATAAACATTTAGACGTACGGGACACAGGATAGTCTCCTTTTTTTCTTTTTCAAAGAGGACGAAGTCACGGGCAACAGCTAGTATAAGGAATAAAATAACAACAGTGTCGCGAGACGTTCACAGGCTGATGATAACGAAGACGATTCTAAAGAATGCAGATTTTGTCTTACAGCCAATAAAGCACTTGCTTCATAATGAGTGAATATTTTAACGAATACCATGTGAATACTATAGGTTTAAAATTTTTGCCTTTGTATCTAAGACTAGGTGGTGCTCGCGACTTCGTCCGCGTAGAAAAGTATAAAACGCCATCTACCGTATTTTGGATAAATGATGCTATCTCCCGGGCCAAGCAGCTAGTATTTACTTTTATTTTAGATTTCTCGTAGGAATGAAGCACTTTCCCGCGGTAAAAAGTATCCTATGTTCATTACCGATAATGTCTGCTTCTAATGGTAAAATAATTTTTCAAATCGGTCCAGTAGTTTCGGAGCCTATTCAATACAAACAAACAATCAAATCTTTCCTCTTTATAATATTAGTATAGAAAACTATCGGTGTTGCAGGATGAAGGAAATCTTCGGTGACAGTAAAAGGCCAGTCGGAAAAGATGACCTATTGCGAATGAGATATACGGAGGCGGTCATACAAGAAACTCTACGGTTATATCCACCAGTGCCTGGGGTTATGCGATATGCTGATAAGGACTTGCCACTAAGTGAGTATAATCGAGTATAAGTGAGTATAAGTGAGTATAAGTCAGCATAAGTGAGTATAGGTGAGTATAAGTGAGTATAGGTGATTATAAGTGGGTATAAGCGAGTATAAGCGAGTATAAGCGAGTATAAGTGAGTATAAGTGAGTGTAAGTGAGTATAAGTGAGTATAAGTGAGCACAAGTGAGTATAAGTGAGTATAAGTGAGTATAAGTGAATATAAGTGAGCACTTGGACCTACTCAAAATAACACTTTAGTTATGAATTTATCATTATGAAGGGAATTTTTGATGCTTGTTTCTAGATAGAAAGGTTTCGATTTTTATATTAGATTAAAAAACCAACTGTAAATATTTTTTCTATTATTAGAGACTAGCTGGTGCCTGCGACTTCGACCACGTTGAAAATGAAAAAAGTGGCCTATTTTGTGTCAGGTCTAAATGTTTACATAAGTATCAAACTTCATGAAAATCAGTTGATTCGTTTAAGAGTTATGGAGGAACATACATGCATACTTACATACAATGCCTACACTTACAGATTTATTATTAGTCTTGGTCAACACTTGCTCTTGGTCAACGTCATAAATACAATTTTTTTATATGCATGTAATATTTATGCTGTAAGTATATATTCTTATATATTTACAGAAACTTGCACGATTCCAAAAGGGACTGCATGTTGTGTCAACGTGTATGGCGCAGGGCGATTTAAAAGACTGTGGGGTGAAGACGCATCGGAATACAAACCTGAAAGGTGGTTGGAAGGTCCACCCGAACATCCCGCCGCATTTCTCGCATTCAGTTACGGAAGGAGATCGTGTATAGGTAATATTTTGTATTGTATTAGAGTGCAATGATGTAAAGGCGGTATATACCTAGTGATAATTGCCATCCATCAAATAGATATAGAATTTGTTTGAGAAGGATATTCCCACTATGTTCTTTGAATATAGCGCGTCTGAAAAGTCAATTTTTGAGCAAGTGATCATTATTTTATGTAATCACTCAGAATTTGTCTTACATGGTTACAAATAATGAAAGATTTTTATATTGATGTGATGGTAACAAATGATATTTCTTTATTTTAAAAAATAAGAAAAAATGAAACTATAATTGGACCAACAAGAAGTCTTCATAGTTCGATTGGTAATTAGTACTGCATGCTTTTGTTGTGGCTTCCAGTCTATTACAGACAATCCCAAAATGTCTGTTTCCCATTGATTCCTAGTGGTTCTATTGATCGAACCAACGGGAAAAAAATTCACATGGTTCGCTCAATCGCACCAGCTGCCCTATTCTCTTTTGTGGTTTTTAAAACCTATCGAACGCGATATCTTGTCGTTCTACATTAAAACCACAATGAAACCACATTTACTTCTTCTTCTTTTAATGTCTTGGCTCCATCAGATCTTCTCCAATGATTTTGCCAGTGTCATTAGTAAAAATAACAATTTGTAAAAAAAAGCCTTTTTTTTTAACAAAAAAGGCAAAATTGAAATTAAAAATCAAAAATAGCAGATCCCGAGACTAGTCAGTCAAGTCAAGTCTATAATTTTTCTTAGTTTTCCAAAATGGGTCCGTCAAGTCCAACCACATTTAAAACTTTCGTATTCTAACTTCATTGACATGTGTCATGTGTATTACCATGGTAAAAACGTCATAGACTTTTTGACAGCTGCTTAGTGAATACCAAAGTAGACAATTGTCCACTTTATTACTGCATCTAGTCGATAACCACAGTAAAACCACACATAGAGAATAGGTCCGCAGCCAGGATTTTTTTCATTTACAAAAAAGTACTGTACCCAATGAACGAAGCCGAAGGCAAAAGATAGCGTGTGATATTTTGTTTTAGGTAGAAGATATGCGATGGCGCTATTGAAGACAATCCTCACATACTGTGTCAGAGAACTTGTTTTTGAATCAGAAGCTGATAGTTTAAAACTCAAAATCGACATTGCTCTGAAGACCGTCAGTGGACATTTGATGACAGTTAAACTGAGAAACTAACATCTGGTAGATTTAAAAGTACATTTATGGTTATTTAATGTATTTATACTTAATGCTAGCTTAATATTTTTACCAATTATATTATTACAATTTAATCTTTTCACAATTAAAATTAAAACTAATCTGGGAATGCAATTTTTATTATACAAACCTTTACCACTTATCCCTCTTTCCATCTGTGAAACCGAATTAAAATCGAATTAAAAACTTTTCTAATTGAATTTTCCTAATTGCCACTATTAATTCTTTCTTCTTTTTTTATTTCTTAAAAATGAATGTAAATGTTTCCCTTAAATTTTGATTGTGAATTTTTATTAATTTATTCATAAAACGTCTCAAGGCTCGGCCTTAAATTTAAGTAACTTTTATGCGTAATAAAGAAAAATATACAAGTTACCTATTTCATTATTTATTTGATTAATTATCTATGAAGCCGATTATTTACTACAAAAATTGGTATCGGTGTAAAGGCAAGATTATGTATCGTTACATCCCTTATTTTAAAGATAAGATTGAAGACGTGAGTGGATGAAGGCGTTATGTCACATTTTTGGGTTTTTTCGTTTTTTTGGGTTAATGAAGGTAATATGTGTCCTTATGTATGATTAGAGACCTTAAGATCGTCGATTTAAGACATTTTTGGAAAATAAAAAGTTGAAAAAGGTGATGTACGGTTAATTTAAAAAGCAAAGAGTGCAGAAAAGTATACTTTTGTCAATAGAAGAGGGAGCTATGTTCACTTTTTTTAAAATTAAATGATAGAAGTGTTTAATTGCTATCATACCATTAATATTTTAGATTGTTTACACAAGTTTTCATCATAATTTAGTACAAAAATCAGTTCCGTGGCGACTTATCTCAAAAGTTAAAAGTATTTATTCAAAATTGTAATTTGCGACATACCACCTTCATCCACTCACGTCTTCGATTATTTTAATGCATTGTGGTTCTTAGTGTTGTATATGCTGAATATACTAGCCGGAGAACCGACATTAGCGAACTGAAATTCAATGTGGCAATGCCTCCTGCTGACAGCGTCATCGTCTTCTGTGACATTTGCAATATTAGCAACACAGTCTTTCTGTTAGACACATCGAAATTTTCCCACTTGCAGTCGTATACGGCGTTCTCGAAAGACGTGCACGCATCTATCAACCTCTGACCAGTTAGACAATCCATTGATGATATCACCAATGCGAACATTACAGCGTTATAAGCTCTTTCTAAACCTGCCAGCAGAGATCCAATAAAACATATGATTAATATTAAAAACTCAGCTGCCACTGCCCCTCGATATACACTCTCCAATTGTTTAATAAGAGATATATTAATTGAATGGAATTTGATTATTTCGTCCAGTTTAATCTTTATATGCTTGTTCACTTTTTTATCTATATCTTCTGTAAAAGAGGTTTTGGTTTCCTCTGAAAATTGTCGAGCATCATCCCACAGATGAAGAAATTCTTCTTTCAATGCGAACATTTGTGCCTCCGTGTACCCAGTTAGTATTATAAGTAGCGCCGTAACGTTCACCGTTGGGTACAATGAAAATGCAATTGAAGCAAACATTAGAACGTAATTTATTTCGTAATTAGGAGAATCGAGCATTGGTTCTAAACCTGAAAAAGATTTAATTTTAATTATAATTTTGAAAATTTGAAATCATGCCTTAACTGATTAAAGTATAATACTACTACTGTCGTGTTGGTCCATCTACGTAGAGAGACAACTCCAATCTATACTTGCTCCTTGATATCTTATGGAAAAACTTGATAGTGACATGCTGTATCGTGAAATATATGTTACTTATACACACATGTTACTCAAACAGACAGAGGCGATACGATTGATATAGTTATAGACAAAGATAAAATATCGTATCGATGTGTATGTGTGTGTGTGTGTGTGTGTGTGTATGTATGTATGTATGTATGTATGTATGTATGTATGTATGTATGTATGTATGTATGTATGTATGTATGTATGTATGTATGTATGTATGTATGTATGTATGTATGTATGTATGTATGTATGTATGTATGTATGTATGTATGTATGTATGTATGTGTATGTATGTGTGTGTGTGTGTGTGTGTGTGTGTGTGTGTGTGTATGTGTATGTGCATGTGTATGTGTATGTGTATGTGTATGTGTATGTGTATGTGTATGTGGATAAAGATTTCTTAAAAATATACCATATAATATTTGCGACTTCTCCATTAAATTTCTTCCTGGTAGAAGCAAAGGTTTCGTGGCATAGTAAGTACCGTTCACTATTATTATAATCCAAAACATGAGAGCATTCTTTTTAATAGGTCTCAAAGCCTTCTTAATATTTTGGTGCATACGACTGTTTGGTTCGACAATATCATCAAGCTTGCGAAATCCATCTAATATGGCTTTTAATGTTTTCCTAAATAAAAAAATATATAATTAGTATGTACTTATAATTTTAATATTCTATTTATAACTCAAAATATTTTTTTTCATCATTATCCATTTATTGACATGTACTTGAGTACTTATTGGTTAAATACAATAATTACTTACTCATTGAAAACCATAAAAATCAACTTGACAATTCCCATTGAACTGCCAACTGAGTATGAGAAGAGCAAAGTGGCTGTGAACATTTCACCAGCATCAATATATCTCCAGAACATGGCCCAGAATGTAGAGAACACGTACACGTATGAGTAACACGATGCCATAATGAAAGTCAAAATGTAGAATATAATAGGGACACCTGAAAAATTAAAAGAATTAAAAAAAATACTTAACAGAATATATATGAATTAAGTCTTGTGGTTATTATAGTGATGTGCCGGATCATAAGAATGTAGATCCGCGGATACGGATACGGATACGGATCTTAACCGCAACTTGACGCTTGCATTTTAAAGGTGCCAAATGTTTTATTTTAAATTTTAAGAAATAAAAAATCATCTGAATGGAAATTAATAAAATCAAAATCAAAATATTTATTATCAATTAGGTTTCTACAAGAAATTCTTTTCATCGTCATTATAAATTTAAATTTACCATTTTATATTTACCAGGTTTCCATTGCTACCTAAACACCTAATAATGTAGAATTTCAACTATGAATTAAAAATTAATAAGGTAAAAGATTCGCCAAAAAGTAACGGATACGAATAGGGATACGGATCTTTCTTTTCCAGAGGATATCCGTAGATACGGATACGGATATCCGCGGCACATCACTATTGGTTATGAATACACACACCAGGCATTGCAAAAACCTATTTAAAAAGTAAAACACAGCACATAAGTGCTATAAAGCCATAAGGCCATGAGGCGTTGGTTGCTTTATGGGCGACGCTGTAGTCACATACCATCAAGTGTGACCGTCAGCCTGTTTGTTGAAAAAATAATAGTGGCTCCAGGTACTAATTATTAGTATTTTTTTTCAGCATTATTTTTTCAGCACTGTTTTAGACTGATCTCTGAGCTTTTTCTATTTGTATCATGGCTATTTTAGAGGATCCTCCCCATGGTTGTTGGAGTGGATCCTGACTTAGGGCAAAATAAACTTTTGTTAGAGCATCATTTTGAGGCTGCATTACGTAGTTTGCGAACTACGTAAGCTATATTACCGACTTTCTTAGACAAATACGACGTGTGCTGTTTACTTAGTTAAACACTGGTCAATTTGTACGCCGAGATTATTTAGTTATTTGAACTTTGTCCATACTGCGCGAAACTCCGTCAGATAATTCACTATGTAATTTTTATTTGTTGATATGAAGGTGGAGTTGATGTCATCATTGGTTAAGGTCGGTAGACAGGCTAACGGTCTACTTAATGGTAGGTAGCTGCTGTACAGTCGGGGTCGCCAAAATTTCATTTCAAACGGCAAGAGTATACGATTTTATTAAAGGAATGAATTTGAAAACTGAGGGTGGTTTTCGTACCCCGACTTCAATTAGTGGTTAATGTTGTACACTTTGATAAAGGATACTTTAGATTCAGGGTCTCGAACAAAGTGTCCACTGGGTTTTTTTATACATGCTACACTTTCTCTCGTTAATTTCTGATAAAAATCAGTTGTTAACGACTGACTGTTGCATGACTGATTTAAATCTTAACATTTAGTAATAATGGTTCAAGCCGTAACACGTGTTCACCTTAAGGACCACTTTGTAAAACTAATTTAAAATATCATCCCAAGCTTTGAGTGCGGTGATATTCTACTATGCCACTTTTACAGGAGAGTTATCCGGATAATTGGTCTGACAGAGAGGGACAGTCTCCTTGATGGTAGGTGGCTTCGCACACAATAGAAGATAGGTATAGCAAATGCACAGCCTTTACTTACGTTTAGTATATCTGCTGTCAATATTAAGTGTTAGCCCTCTAAGCAAGACGGAGACATTCCACAGCATTGTTGGAAGATCGGAATGTTCAAGTCCAAACTTACGGATGTTGTTCGATATTTTCATTTTTACCTTTTTAACACACTATACAGGTTCAAATCTAGATTCTGAATGCTCTTTTCCCGCAGTCAAAAGAAGCTGAAATTCAAATTTTACGAAAAATAGACTGACCTTATTTTGTGTCAAAGAAGACTGAACATTTTCGTTAAAAAATTAAAATGTATGTAAGACCTTTATAATTGTCTCTCTCATCAAGGCAGAGACAATTTATTTATGTATTCGATAAAATAATAAAATAAAATAATAAATAATTATAAAAAAAGCTAAATAATTCTGTTGACCAATTAATTGCTAAAATTAATATAAATGAAAATAACAAGAAGCTGTATTTTACTGTAATAACTTTCAACATTGGAACATTTGATTACATTTTATTAATTTAAATCATTATTTGGTTTTAAATTATTACCTTAATTTATTTTAAGTTAGAAGCAAATAATATTTTAATTAATAAGACTTTGTGTAAAACTTAAAAAAATTATATATTTTAAATTTAATATTGTTAAAACTTGTTTATAAATAGATCATTTTTACCAAAAATACTTAAGAATTTCTAATATTTTTTTTTTAATTTAATGATAGTAAATACGGAACTTATGCGTACACGAATTCAAACCATATTATTTGTTTTACAAGTAAGTCTCTATTTATATGAGGTTTTACAGACGTGTACTAAATTACTAAATTACAGTGTCACGTTCAATTAATTTGGATATATTTATTATTGAAGATTTATTAAGTAGGTACGCCCACTATTTAGTTTTTATTTCGAGTAAGTACTTAGATTAATTAGTAATGTACAACCTTAATAAAAAATTATATATTTGTTTTTGTTTTAACAAGAAACGAAAAGACTTTTAGTAGTGACAGGGCACATCTGTACCACTACCATGAGTTGCTATCGAAATCTTACGTTAGTTTACTTCTGTCGATAACGAACCTTTCACCCTTCAATGTGCTAGTGAATGATTTTACTACTAACGTTACGGTATTTCTCCAGAGCATCAGTCAAATATGTAGCTCATGGTACCGATTTTGTATAGAAATGTCAAGTTAAACGTTAGTCGGTAATGGTCGCTAGCGACTACATTCGATAGGTTTTTCACTTGCTTATGCAACTCATATTACTCTCAATGAGAATAGGACTGGAAATTCGCATTTTGCTCCGCATTTCTCACGAACTTCATTACTGATGTGTACGGAGTGCAAAAAAAAAAAACAAGCCAAGAATTAATTATTATTTTTATTAGTTTTTATTATTTTTGTAATGTGATTTATTTATTCAGTTAGTTTATTATAAAATCGTATACATTGACCCATAAGAGAATTACTTATCTCGTGGAGACGCGTTAGCAAACTTAAGGGCTTTGCTACATAGAGCCAAAGCCGAAAAGATCGTATAAATACGATTTAAATCGTACTGTAATTTACACTTATAGTTTAATTACTTAATAGTTATTATATACTAGCTGGTGCCCGCGACTGTGTCCGCGTTGAACGATGAAAGGTACCCTATGTCCTTTCTGGTGTCCGAGACAACGTGTATGTAAAATTTAATGGTGATCGGTTCAGTAGTTTTTGCATGAAAGCGTAATAAACAAACAAACTCACATTCATATTTATAATATTAGTAAGGATATATATATTTATACATATATAAATTTATTAGATAAAATATAAATAAAAAATATTTATATTTTTGTTATTCGGATTTTTTTGACGACATTACTATGATGACTCCGATCATGTGAAGTTTGCAGCAAACGCGATCCTATTCTCATTTGAAACGCATAGTACCTACTTACGAATGTTATTTGTTCCACAATATAAAATAAAACATGAAGTAGGTGAATCGATAAAAACAAAATTCGCTAAATATTTCTACTTTATTAATTTAAGTATAATACATTAATAATTCTTATTAATTTTACTAAAAGTGGATTGATGCAATCAACCTGATGCTGCAGCGTCAATAGTCTGCGGGATATCCAACTCCTTAGTAACTTACAAAATGTACAGGGTTTTTGGGGTCTTTTGACCCCAAAGGTCAATAGAAAATTAGGGGTTATAGTTTATAATTTTTAATTATAGCTTGTTATTCACGTTTGAATTTTATTGCTTAATTTGCTTAAGCTTAAAGCTTAAATTAATGCTCAATGTGTCACTGTGCTCTACTAATATTTAATTCTACTATTTTATCCCATAACGCTTAATTTGCTTAAACTTATTTATAGTGCTTAATTTAACGCTGAATGTGTCACCATGCTCTACTAAGCTTTCACTATTTTATCCTAAGTAGACTCCACAAGTTGTGGAAACTCTGAAAAGACCCAAAATTTTTGGGACCATTTAACCCACAGTCGATCTGAGAGCTGTGTATGTGCTGTAAATCATCCTATAGATTCCCATTAAATACCTAAAACTGAGTGTGGCTATTCCACCAGCTGATAAAGAGAAGTTTCTCTGCGACATCAGAAGCATATTCAGAATAGTTTTCCGGTTGGAAACGTTGAAATTGTCCCACTTGGAGTCGTACACGGCTTCCTCGAATACCACGCTCGCGTCAATTAGCCATTGGCCTGTCAGACAGTTCATTGAAACTTGCGACAAAGCGAAAGGTAATTCCACAAATGTGTTTTCTATACCTCCAAGCAATCCTATAATAGTACTCATTGTTAACATCAAGAATTCTGCAGCTATTGGTATCTGTAAAACGCCTTCCACTTGGCATATAAGAGTAATATTAATCGCGTGGAGTTTTACAATATTCTTCAAAACACTTGTAACGTATTCGTTTGTTATTTTGTATTTATTAAGTTCAACGTGTCCAGTAGTCGTGCCAGGCTGTGCATCTTCAGTCATATCTGTGTAGTATTGTTCAGCGTCTTCCCACAAATGAGTGAGTTCTTCACTGAGAGCTAGCATTTGTGCTTCAGTATAACCAGCCAATAACATGGCCAGAGAAGCTATGTTAGCTGGTATATAGCACGTTGTGAACGCAGAAACGCTCATAAGGAAACAAGAAATCTCGTAGTTGGGTGTCTCTTCGATTGGTTCGAAACCTGTAAGTTTAATGGTTCGATATTATAAGTCAACTGGGCTTTGCCCGCGACTTCGTCCACGTCTGATGGCTACCAAACTTCACAGCATCACCCGCTGGACTAATCTGAAGATTGTTTGAAACAGCGGTTTTGGAGTCCATATAGGAGTCCATACATACATACATACACACATTGCCTTTTATTATAGCTATTTATATTAGTTTTATTATTGTTTTACTTTTTGTATTTCATAATACTGTCAAATAGGTATTTTCTTTATAGTTAGACCAAAAAGCTTGAAAAAAATATAAATGAATTAATAAGGTGTAGACAACATTTGGTACATTTTTTATCGCATAACCAAAACTGCTATTTTATTTAAAAAAAAATAATCAAACAGTAATTTTTTACTGCTCCAAAATGTGTACAGGTTTGGAGCCAAAAAATTAAGAATCTGTTGTACTTTAAACACAACTAGCATATGTATATACCTAAATAACTAACATTTTAATCTTATGACATTTTTATCTTATGAACATTAATTGCACAAATGAAACAAGCAAATTATTTTTAAAGATTTTTACCTAGAATAACGATCTCATCATCGGTCGTTAAATGTCTTCCAGGAGTTAGAAGAGGTATTGCAACGAACAGGAAACCGTGGAACATGATCACTATCCAGAATGAAAAAGCTCTCTTCTTAATTGTCTTCAAAGTTGTTGACATGTTTATAGACATACGACTGTTTGGTTCTGTGTACGAATCGAGTTCTCTATAACCATCGAGGATCTCCTTTAGAGTTTTCCTAAAATGTCAAAGAGAAGAAAAAGCTATTTTCACTATGAACAATTCATCTATCTAAATTTAATAATATACTAGCTGTTGCACGCGACTTCGTCCGCGTAACTTTGTAAATTATATACTTAAACCTTCCTCGAGGACCACTCTATCCATTGGTGAAAACAGCATGAAAATCGGTGCACTAGTTTTTGAGTTTATTGCGAACAGATAGACAGACAGACTAGCTGGTGCAAGCGACTTCGTCTGCGTTCAAAATGGACTATCCAACTCAAAAATAATTTTTAATTCGAACCAGTACTTAGTTCCTGAGATTAACGCGTTCAACCAAACAAACTCTTCAGGCTTATAATATTAGTAAAGTATAATAATATATAGATTATAATTATGCATATGTATACCTGTACGTATATATAATTATCAATTTGACGGTTCCTATATGCCCGTTGATGGACAACGCGGCTGCTATGGTGGCCACTCTAAGGTCTCCTGTTTGTTGGGTCTTCCAGAATACAATCCACATCAAGGAGATCACGAAGACATAGAAGTAGCAGGCAAAAAACAATGCAGCTATTATGTAGTAATATGTCGGAATACCTAGGAATGAAAGTATGAATGAAAAGGCGAGCTAAGAAACTTATTGGCAACGACACCCTTCTGGAGTCTCAATTTCAAAGCCTGCAGCATCGCCGAAAAGTGGCATGCCTATCGATTTTCTATCGTCTACACTATGGAGAGTGTGCGTCTATTCTGCACGAACTGATCACACACGAAGTTCCACCTTCCTTGGCCGAACTGCTAGGGAGTGGAACTCATTGCCTGCGTCCGTGTTTCCTCAAAATTACAGCCTCGGGATCTTCAAATCAACGGTAAATGGGCATTTACTAGGTAAGCGTGGTCACAGAATAAATATGTATACAGTACGGAAACTACGTACAAACGTTCGAAACGGCACACTCACACAAACATGCGCATCGACGAGACTTCTAAGCGGTTTTCACTACTGAGAGCACCGCGAAAACCCCTTAGAAGTTTCGTCGATGCGCATGTTTGTGTGAGTGTGCCGTTTCGAACGTTTGTACGTAGTTTCCGTATTGTATACATATTTATTCTGTGGCGTGGTCCACCTTCGGCCGCATCTGCACCTTACATCAAGTGAGATCGCGGCCAAGCGCTGCCTTGATTTAATATAAAAATATTAGTTTTAACGTAGAAATTCGTCAGGGCATTGTCGGAACGTTCTGTAGCACTACCATGAGTTGCTATCGAAATCTTACGTCACTTCTTACGTATTTCTGTCGATAACGAACCTTTCACCCTTCAATGTGCTAGTGAATGATTTAACTACTAACGTTACGGTATTTCTCGAGAGCATCAGTCAAATTTGTAACTCATGGTACCGATTTTGTATAGAAATGTCAATTTAAACGTTAGTCGCTAATGGTCGCTAGCGACTATATTCTATAGGTTTTTCACTTATGCAACTCATGTTACCGGTTTTAGTTCTTTGAGCGACCGCTAGAAGCGCTATACAATTTTTCATACAAATATTTTACGTTCTCACTCATCTCTCGCTAGCGATTTCGGTCGTCATAAACTCATGGTAGTGCTACTGGTCGACTCTACAGGACTGGCACTTAAGGCCTCATTCGCACGGGAACCAGCTCGTCGTAAGCACCAGCTAGTAAAAATATTTTTTTGGATATTTTACCTGTTTTGTGTCGACTGTCGATGTTAATTCCAAGAGTTCTTAACAAAGCTGATATGTTCCATATCATTGTTGACAAGTCGTAATATCCCAATCCGAATTTTCTTACATTTTTCCACATTTTCCTTTCATATATTATTTTTATATATCTAAAGCTAGAATGATGGTGTGCTTATTTAGTTAGTACCTAAAGAATGATGCAAAAGTTTACATGAATCACAAATTTGTGATTTTGTATTACTGTAAAAGGGTATATTTTTAGGTCGGAAAAAAGTTTATAATAAAAAGTTGCAGTAAAATATCTTTGATATCATTTGTATTCAACTATGTAGTTTGTATGTCATTAAATAGAAGACATTTTAAAAAACAGATAAAAATAAAAAGTCTAAACGATTTTCGGTAATTTTTCTTTTGTTTTTCTTTTTTGTCCACCAAAATGAGTGATTAATAGAGTGATGACAGAATGTCATCACAATTTCATTAATAATAAAGTTTAATTGAATCAAATTCAAATGTTTGTTTGAGCTTCAGATAAATATTTTAAAAAAACTAGCTCTTGCACGCGACTTCGCCCGCGTTGAAAAAGAAAAAAGTAGTCTATCCTGTGTCCTGTATGTCTAAATGTTTATCTACCAAGTTTCATGAAAATCAGTTAATTCGTTTAAGAGTTATGGAGGAACATACAGTCGGCCGCATAAGTCGATTAACACATTCAAATGTGCAAAACAACTGAACACTCAACGCGACATAAGTCGTTGTCACGACTCTAGTCGTAAACTCTACGTAGTCGTAGTCGTAACGTAGTTGACTCTAGAACAATATAAAAACTTCACGTACAAACGATCTTAAAAAGCTTCAGTAAGTAAGTAAATAGGTAAGTAAGTTGAGTGTTCAGTTTTTTGCACTTTCAAATGTGTTAATTGACTTATGCGGCCGACTGTACATATAGAAAAAAATTGTAAAAATGGTCAATTTAGTTTCAGTATCATGTATAGAGCTTTTAAACACGATATATCTAAAAACAAACTAACTTACTCCATGACCGACCCTTACAGATTTATTATTAGTATTGAAACTTATGTTACTCAGTAATAATACAGCTTTCTATAGGTTAAAGAATTTTTGAAATCGGCCCCTTCGTTTTTGAGTTTTATCGTCACAAACATACAAATATTCTCTCTTTATAATATTAGTACAGAACTATAGATTAGTAGAGAAAATGATATTAAAAATAATAATAATCATTAGAATAATTTTCACTTAATAATTTTACCTTTTAATATTCCATCTATTTACATTTGAAAAGTGTCAGATAATTTTAAAACGAAGAAATCTCAGAATATGAAAACTGATCTTCAGTCTTCAACAACTGTTTATGGGAACAATTTGAGGCAGAAAGCGTTTATACTTTTTTATTTATACTCGTTGGAAAATTTGCAATCACAACATTATTAATTATTAATAATGAAACAGTCGCTAACAATTCATTATGACCTATAAAAATTATTATAATTTCCTGCGAGTTCTCATCATTGTCACACGTCGCGGTTGACGTTACAATAAATTTAATTATACAACATAAGACAAATGATTTGTTTATACTAGTTTTAATTTCTGTTGCTAAGAAACTGTAACTACATATATTAAATTAATTAATTGATTAACTGTGAAATTCATCTATACTTTTATCTATACTATAATATTATAAAGAGGAAAGTTTTGTTTGTTTGTATTGAATAGGCTCCGAAACTACTGGACCGATTTGAAAAATTCTTCTACCATTAGAAGCCGACATTATCCGTGATGAACATAGGCTACTTTTTACCGCGGGAAAATGCTTCATTACTGCGGGAAATGTAAAATAAAAGGGGTGAAACGATTTTGATGATTATTTTTTTATTTGAAATCTTGCGCGTCCCGTGTGGTCCCATTTCAATTTGGTCCAGTTCTGACAATGGCATCGAAAAAAAACACGCATTTTTGCAAAAATCCCAATACAATTGCAAAATTTTGTAATCATCCCAGGTACTTTCAGGATCTTTCCAAAAATCCGACCAGTTTAGCGAAAGCCGTATGTTGTCAATTTCTGTTGCATAGCAACTGTGTAAATATTTTAATAATTAATTATTAGAAGTACTAGGCTATTCAAATAAACTCCTGCAAGTCGCATAAATCTGTTCAACTCAACTCCATTATCGTTACAATGTAGCACATTGTCGAAACATAAACAGGCGGTCAAAAAATATGAGGTGAAAATCAATATATAGATAGTGATCAATATAAAAATTGGGTAAATAAATATTAAAGACCCTGATTATATTAAATAAATATTAAATGATAAGACTTATGGGTACTGCACCATCGCCCTAGTCAAAAACCACAATAATCAACTTTCCAATCCAAGGTTCTTTCTTTATTATATTTTTAAACTAGCTGCTGCCCGCGACTCCGCCCGCGTAACTTTGTAAATTATATACTAAAACCTTCCTCGAGAACCACTCTATCCATTGGTGAAAACAGCATGAAAATCGGTGCAGTAGTTTTTGAGTTTATCGCGCACAAACAGACAGATGCGGCGGAGGACTTTGTTTTATTATATGTAAGGATAGTATGTGTTTTAAGAAAACAAAAGACAAGTAATAATAGTGTTATAATTAACTAAAAGTGCCACACTTTATTCAATGGCCGATTATTTTAACAAAAATTAGATGACATTGATGCCTCAGCTATATAACCTTCAGATTTGAATTTGTGCAATTTTCTCTCATTTCTAAAGATCTCGAAAATGACCCATGTTTAGGAACATTCTAAAGAGTGCATGTTATCGTGTTGGGTTGGACGATAGACGAGTGAAGATAGCTGAGGCTGTGGGGCAGTGATATGTTAAACAAGAAAGGATGCGCCCCCAAGCAATGTATGTGACGCCTTTGCAATGTATCCGCACGGATACGTTTGCTTTCTTGACGTGTTAGTCGGAGTTTGACAACTCTGTCTTGCACACATCTCGAGCACTCCGAGAACCAACCAACCGGTGAGAACACTTTACAATAAGAGAATACGCCAATAAGAAACAAAAATACTTATTGAGATGACAATGAAAACAAATTATTTTTAGTAGATGTGCAAATAAAGGAGGACCGTTTTTTTGTCCCTGATAGTATCCTTTGGGATCTTATATCCTGTGGGGATATAAGAAGACAGAGTGCGAAAAATCTTGCACAAATTAGAGACGCGAAAGCTTTTCGCAAAAAAATAAACAATCATAGATGAAGCAGATTAAAGTCTGTCACACACGTAGCTATAATATATATAAATTATAGCAAAATATGTTACGATATATTTTCTATACAAATATATGGAGTGACTACACACGCACCTATAATATTTATTTTTATGACGTCACCAACAATACTGTAATTTCTATTATTGCATATTATGGTATAGCAAGACATAAATGTATATTACGACCATCAATGAAATGAAGGCTAATTATATATTATAACATGGTCTCCGTGTGTGGTAGATTTCTATAATATATATTACTAGCTAGCTGGTGCCCGCGACTTCGTCCGCGTTGAACGATGAAAGGTACTCCATATCCTTTCTAGTGTCACAGATAACGTGTATACAAAATTTCATGGTAATCGGTTAAGTAGTGCGTGAAAGAGTAACAAACATCCATACATCCATACAAACTTTCGCATTAATAAAATATTAGTACGGATAGCACTGTATATTACTATATATTATAGCTGCGTTTGTAACGGACTTAAAGTGTCATTGAAGATCTCAGAGTAGTATACATCGAATAAATGATTTTGATGATAGCCATCAAAGAAGTAAAACTGAGAGTGCTGATGCCACCCGCCGAAAGCGTTATTGTCTTCTGTGCATTCTGCAATATTAACAAAACAGTTTTCATATTGTTCGCGTCAAAATTCTCCCATTTGCAGTCGTACACAGCATTTTCAAATATCTCACTAGCATCAATCAGTCTCTGTCCTGTGAAACAGTCCATTGTCACTTGTGTCAATGTGAAGGGCAATTCTAAATATGTGTTTTTTACCCCACCAAGTAAAACTGCAATTACTGAAATGATTAGAATCAAAAATCCTGCGGCAACTGGACCGCGAAATACATGTTCAATCTGCCTTATGAGTGTTATATTGATAGCATGTTTCTGTGCTATATTTTCTAAATTAACTTTGATGTGTTTATTTATATATTGTTTTCTTTTTATCGAAACGGATCTTGAGTTTTCTTCTCCATTTAGCACCTCATTGATTACATCTTTGTAACTTTGTTCAGCGTCTTCCCATAGATGCAGTAGTTCTTCGCTCAGCGCTAATATTTGCGCTTCCGTATAGCCAGATAATACAATGAGTAGTTCCGGTGCGTTCGCCGCTAAATAACAAGTGAATGATACGCCTGCAGCTATTAGAACGAAGGAAATCTCGTAATTTGGCGATTCAAACATCGGATCCAAACCTGAAACGATAATTTACGGTGAATTTGAACCCAAAAATATACACGTATAAAGTAGCTCTCTGACTCTGTCTGTTTCTCTTTCTTCTAAACTACCCAATAGATTTTGATGCAGTTTTAACTTTTGAAACGAGCGATAAAGGAGGAAGGTTTTTGTATACAACTTTCAGAAATAAATTGCATCAGATATAATTGAAACCTAGAGTGGCTACTAGGTAAACTAAAAGGAACTGTTCTGAAATATAATGTAAAAAGCTGTTCTGAAATATATTGCTTTCTTCTTTTTCTATTGAATCTATGAAGATAAAACTATTCTTAGTATTATTAGGAGAAAAGATATTTGTATTTTTGTATGTGTGTAATGAAAAAAACTACTGGACCGATTTTAAAAATTCTTTCACCTATACAAAGCTAAATTATCAGCGAGTAACATAGGCTTTATTTTATGAGGTTACGCGGATGAAGTCGCGTATAACAGCTAGTAAATATAATTATGAAGTGTTAGAACCAGAATTTGGGACAGGATTCCGACAATCCACTTATTTAATTAAGCCTTACCTAAAAGAATCAGTTCGTCTTCAGTCAAGTGTCTTCCAGGAGTTAACAGAGCCTTTGTGACGTATACTACACCGTTCATATTGATAACAAACCAGAAAATCATAGCCCGTTTCTTCACCGCTCTCATGCTTTTCAACATATTTTCAGACATTCGACTGTTTCTTACTACGAGCGAATCACAATCACGGTAACCGTCTATTATTTTAGTTATTGTGTTACTGAAAAGAAAGTTCACTTTATTATTAGTTTTTATGTTCTGTTTGCTAACAATAAGATCGCTTATATTATTCATAAGTAAGTAATCACAGGGTCACACAAAATTTAAGTAAAAGTATCAAAGTTAGATAACATGTTAGGTTAGGTTAGATCAAAGTTAGGTTCAATATGTATAATATATGTTTCATTGCTAGGCAGAAGACTAATAGCACTAATACCCATACTTAATTCCAGGGTTGTTGGGAATGCGGAATATTAAACATCCGCCTTAAGACCGGGCATTTTTAGAGGAGAAAGTCTTTTTAATAAACATTTTAGGTGCACAAATAAATTAAATTAATTATAAAAAACAGTTATAAATGAAGTAAATTAATATTTTAATAAATTTTATCGCTGCGACGATAGTAGCATCCAATTTTTTATAATTTTAGATGATTCCTCGGGAAACCAACATTTTTAATCCAGGTTAATCCAATTACTGGATTAAATAATGTTACTCCACAAACTTTCGCATTTATAATATTACTAGGATTAGGGAAAACAAATAAAGGAGTAGCATATTGTGCTGAATTATACTTCTATTATTTTGCGAATATAATAATTTGCTAATACAAATAATGTTATGCTCACAAGCGGATATTTTGTCAACGTAAAAAGAAAATACCTGTAAAAATGCATAAAAATTAACTTGACTGTTCCTATTTGACTACACACTCCCAATGAGAACATGACCAGTGCTGATATTATATCTCCAGTTTCTCGACACTTCCAAAACACAAACCAGCTTGTAGATATTATGTAGACGTAGCAGTGGGATGCTCCTATTAAAGGGGACAAAACGTAAAACAGTTTTGGAATACCTAAAATACAAATAAAAGCTTAATTCATATTGAAATTAACAAACAAGGTGTTTATTGAAAAGTTTATGTAAGCCAAAGATAAGTATGTTAAACAAGAAAGGATACCTTACCCTTACCCATACTACCAGTGACAAAAAAACGGACTTCCTATATTTGTACATCTACTAAAAATAATTTGTTTTCATTGCCATCTTAATACGTATTTTTATTTCTTATTGGCGTATTCTGTTATTGTAAAGTGTTCTCATCGGTTGGTTGGTTCTCAGTGTGGTCGAGACGTGTGCACGAGAGAGTTGTCAAACTCCGACTAACACGTCAAGAAAGCAAACGTATCCGTGAGGATACATTGCGAAGGCGTCACATATATTGCTTGGGGGCGCATCCTTTCTTGTTTAATATATCACTGGTGTAAGCGTAATCACTAAAGCAGGCTAAACTGCGTATTTAACCCGTTGAAGGGTCAACAGTTTCTGTTTATTAACTTTTATCACTGCTGGAGTCCCAACAGTGCGAAGTCAGCGTTCTAAATTCAAAAGTTTTGATTAGATATGTGACAGAACTTATGACCTAGTTGACGTGTCGCTGTACGATGTGTATATATATATATTGGACGAAATACACGATCAGTCCATCGCATCAAATTAACTGGCGTGTAGCCAAAATTTAATCGTGATTGGTAAAAACTGATGGCTTGATGTCAAAATGTATGTAAAATCGGCGCCGTTGCCTCAAGTCGCTTTGTCGTCACGCAACGCTTGACGCTTATATTTCGTCCATATCAGATAATAATAATAGTGTATATTATACCTCCCTTGTGGCGACTGTTGACGTTAAGAAGTAGAGGTAACAACAACGTGGTGACATTCCACAAAATAGTCGGCAGGTCACAGTGATCGAGGCCGAACTTACTGATGGTCTTCATAGCTTTGCAGCCACGATCAAAGAGAGAGATCGAATGAGATTATACCGTACTTTTCTGTTCAAGTAGAATGAATTACTGCGAAAACGAAATAAATAAATATACATAAATATCTTCACAAATTCCACAAAGCACCATCTAGTTTTAAAGTAAGCAACTAATGCTTGTATTATGGATACCAAACAGTTGATATACAACATATATTACTTATTTTGTAAATACATGCATATTATAAATACAAAACATCCATGACTCAGGTACAAAGGTAATTGTTAACACATAAACATTTGACCCTAGCGGGATTCGAACCCGCGACCGTTTGGTTAACAGCTAAGGTTACTAGCCACTAGACTAGAACAACTCTATCTATTGGTGAAAACAGCATGAAAATGGGTGCAGTAGTTTTTGAGTTTATCGCGAACAAACAGACAGACGCGTGCGACTTTGTTTTATAAAAATGTAAGGATACAGTTCAATTTTGGACTAGTTTTAATATATCAATCTAATATTTTTTAATATTATCGATAACAACTGAGAATAATATTAGGGGTTATGAAGGGATTGAGAAATTGACTCTTGCATCCCTTACTCACTTACCGAAACACAACAGCATATGTGCTGCTATTTCACGGTGGTCCTCTGAAAGGAAGTGATTACTGACGCACTGAAGTGGGATTTATGCTTTTCATGGAACAAAATATTGCCTTCAAGTGATAAATCGTTCAAGTGTGCTGTACACAAGGTGATGATCCAAATTTTAGACAGACGAAGCCGCGGGCATCGGCTAGTGACTATAAAAGAGGTTTCATAAATGTTCCTCATTGTAAAATTTAATCTTAAGACGACGCATTGGATATTTTGGTGGCAGGAATTTAGAATTTTCTCAGCAATGACAAAACATATGAAAGTGATGTTTGGTAATATGTTTCTTCTAGTTATTGACTTAATTTTTACGGTTGGATTTCACGATTGATAAACTTTTATAAGATAGAAAAAAAAAATCAAAGAAACCTCTTTTATTTAAAACACAGATTTACATTTTACAGCCAAACGGGACCAATTTATATCTCCAAATTTTCTATGTACATTAGTATAAATATACACTTTAATTTGTCGGTTGGATTTATTAAAATACATTATAGTTTTTTATTTAAACGATAAAAATCGTATTCTCGCATACGACCTTACGACATAAGCAAGCGCGCTCTCGTTTATGTATGGAATGAGTCTCTCCTCAGATTTTAGATAAATTTTTTATCGCTGCGTCGCCTTAATTGTAAAATCTAGTAAAATACATACAAGATGTATTAAATCTTATATCTTAACCTTACCTTTAGATTTAACCTAGCTTAAATCTTAACTTATCTGATGGCTGTCAAGACTCTTTTGACAGTAAATAGATACTGAACGATACTTATGTGTCAGGAAGTATTAAAAATCCATTTTATAGATTTGCAATGATAACGACTTGTATGAATTATTGAATTTTTTCATCACATTTTCATTTTAGCTGCGGCATGGAAAGTTCTAAATAAAATATAAGTAAAACATTAAAACGACTCAGAATCAAAATTAAGTTGTCACCTTTAAAAGACAATTTAATTACTTAATTACAAAAAAATATATAGTGGGAAAATTTTTAAAAAAGAAAAATAAATTCACATTTCCAGAAAATACTTTGAATGTATAATTGAATTTGTAAATATTTTATTACTTACCTAAGTACAACAGTTAGCTACATTTTCTTTTGGTTGTGTTGTGTATTTGTATCAATACTAATAATAAATCTGTAAGTGTATGTATGTATGTTCCTCCATCACTCTTAAACGAATTAACTGATTTTCATGAAACTTGGTAGATAAACATTTAGACGTACAGGACACAGGACAGGTGACTTTTTTTATTTTTCAACGCGGACGAAGTCGTGGGCGCCAGCTAGTGAAAGAATAATTTTCTGAGTATCATAAAAAAACATCCATAGTATATTATATGTATTAATTTGATATTATTAAAACATTTGATTTTACTCCCATAAATTATCATAAGGGCTTACAATATGAAATCTATACTCCAAAAAGTAAACTACTAGCACTAGATCAATCATTTATATTACAATAAAAAGTCTTTTGTCGCAGTCCACAAGCTTTTAACTTTAACAATTTTTATGAAAAAATATTACGATAATTTCGGCAAAAATAAAAAAAAAGTTGCTCTTTATGGCTCTTTTAAGTTGAAAGTACTGTTTTGTTAAAAATAATGAACAATAAAACAGTTTGAACAGCTTCTGTTGTACACGCCATTATAAAATTATGTGCCAATGAGTGGAGTGCCAAGTTTTATTTCTTATTTTTCACATGGAGTTACGAAAAAAATGTAGACAAGGCCAGTGGATAAGGCATGTTATACAATATAAATGTGACCCATTTCGTAACAGACAGTTCTATTATATAACACTAGCTGGTGCTCGCGACTTCGTCCGCGTTGAAAAGTATCGATGGCGTTATCAAGATGCCGGTAGATACCATGGAGCGAATAGCTAAAAATAACTCCAAGCAGTTCTACCCAAATCTGATAGATGGCACTATCAAGTGTAACCCGGGCCAAGCCGCTAGTATTTACTTTTATTTTAGATTTCCCGTAGGAATGAAGCATTTTCCCGCGGTAAAAAGTAGCCTATGTTTACCAGGCATAATGTCGGCTTCTAATAGTAAAAGAATTTTTCAAATCGGTGCAGTAGTTACGGAGCCTATTCAATACAAACAAACAAACAATCAAATCTTTCCTCTTTATAATATTAGTAAAGTAATTTAAAACACGAATAGTTCTTGGCTTCTTGAGTTCTTGGATTGGCAAGAGGTCTTTTGGAGGAAACTAAGGACGATAGAACGGAAATAGCTGGTGGCTAATGTTAGAAAAGCATTATTTCAATCACACAAATGAAGAAAACGACTTTGGTTGATTGATCGATTGAATGTTATGCATTTTAAGGTTTCAACCCCCTAAATTCTAAAATACAAACTTCATGTATTGTCCTTCTGCATGGAATCATTTTTCGTATGAATTTCCTAAACTGTGAAGTCTTGACAAGTACGATGTTAATCACGATGTGATTTCAAAATCACTAAACATATAAAAAGAGAACACTAAATTACAAAAATAATAGTAGACAAAGCACCAACTTTTGTATATTAGTAACCAAGTAATGTAAGGCTATAAAATTTAATAATAAATACGAAAGTGTAAAAAATGCCACATCAATTTTTTTTTAACTCTATGTGGATTTTCACTGAAGTCTCAAAGATAATAAAGAACATGGAGCATTATGAATGGAATTGACTAACTTTTTTGAAGAAGGCTCGCGCAACAACCATTCACGAATCCGTTTATGTTATTTTACTTTTAATGTCGGTTTCCTCGTTTCAAATTACTGGAATTTTGGGGTTTGTTGTGAGAAAGTGAAAGCAATGAGACATGTATAAAAAGTGTATATATCTATATAGAGGTTTGGAATTTTTCTAACATCCTTTTAGTATAATATTATTAGTACAAACTACATATCCTTATATCCTTACTTCTTTACTAATATTATAAATGCGAAAGTGACTCTGTCTGTCTGTCTCGCTTTCACGCCAAAACTATTGAACCGATCACCATGAAATTTTGCATACACGTTATCTGGGACACCAGAAAGGACATAGGATACCTTTCATCCAAGAAAAAAGTAATGTTCCCGAGGGATTATCTAAAATATAAAACCGTAACTAACGCCTGACCAATGTGTTATAGCAACAAGTTGTCAAGCGTTGTAATTGCTTTTATATTTTTAATTTATCATCGCGTACGAAGTCGCGGGCACCAGCTAGTATATAATATATAATGTAGGGTAATTTTCCTTATAGGTAATTATTATTGAAAATGTTACAAACTAAGTACCTACTTCTACTTCGTATTATATTTAACTTATTGCCCAATGGTGAGGTCTTATGTATAAACCTTTTTATTTCCTAACCAACCCACCTTTAGGCGAACAAATAAATCCGTGGAGCGGCCTCCTCGCCAAATGGCCACCAATTTCACGGATCATTACACCAACTCAACCGTCCTTTCATACTTATTTGTCCTGAAATGATGGATAGCTTTCTCACGAGATTGATTTTATGTAGGCATATATTGAGACAGAGAGTGTTCCTGGCTTAAATCTATATATATGTATGTATATATTTTTAATTTATTAATTTATTTAGATTTCATACAGCCATTATTAAATCTATCATACATATAAATTATATACAATTAGTCCGAAAGACTATAAATATATAGATATACTTATATACATTTTTTATTTATTTATTTAGATTTCATACAGCCATTATTAAATCTATCATATATATAAATTTTATACAATTAGTCCTAACATACATGTTATGACATTACAATATTTTAACATTTATCCATTAATTAAAAAAATTAAGAAATATATATGTATATACTTTTAGCCGCCCAGACGTATCTAATAATATCTCCCTATTGGCATCGGCTATTGTTAGCAAAAATTCTCTATTACTGCTCTACTAACATTATAAAGATTTGTTTGTTTGTATTGAATAGGCTCCGAAACTACTGGACCGATTTGAAAAATTCTTTTACCATTAGAAGCCGACATTATCCGTGATGAACATAGGCTACTTTTTAGCGCGGGAAAATGCTTCATTCCTACGGGAAATCTAAAATAAAAGTAAATACTAGTGGCTTGGCCCCTGACACACTTCGCCATCTATAGGATTCGGGTAGAACTGCTTGGTGATATTTTTAGCGATCCGCTCCACGGTATTATCAAGTGTTATAATTTTATACTTTTCAACGCGGACGAAGTCGCGAGCACCAGCCAGTTAATTGTAATTAACTTAATTAATGACGAACCTTGTAAAAATTTCTCAAGTACAAAACGAACTTATTTTTATTAAATCAAATATGCATGGGTACCATGCATTTACGTTGTTAGGAACATTCCTAAAGTATACTTAGGTAGTAATTAAAGTAATCGAAGACTGTTATTTGGAGGAAATATGTGTGGATAATTTTCATACATTTAAAACATTTATAAATAAAATGTTGGGTGATTTTTAATTGAAAACAATTCCTTGTTATAAGTTACAAGTTACAAACATAATCAATACTAATAGTAAATCTGTGGGGGTCAGTCATGGAGTATGTTATTTTGTGAGTGTATATATGCTTTATACATGATACTGAAACTAAATTGACCATTTTTACAATTTTTTCTGTATGTATGTTCCTCCATAACTCTTAAACGAATTAATTGATTTTCATGAAACTTGGTAGATAAACATTTAGACGTATAGGACACAGGATAAGCTATTTTTTTCTTTTTCAACGCGGACGAAGTCGCGGGCACCAGCTAGTATATAAATATAAATAACAAAAAAAGGTGCCAGCTGTAATAATTCTCTATTCGAGTGATATCACTTGCAGTGAAAAAAATAAATTAAAAATTATAATTAGAGAGCCGACGACACTAAACCTAGTATGATAAGACTAAAAGATGATATACTTATACATAATTAGTCACTTCGTTAATGGGGGAACACGAAATGGCGATGTTGCAATGCAAAAAACCTGGAGGCGCTACTTAAAAATAAAAATATGTTAATTAAAAAATCTGATTTCTAGTATGATAAGACTCCCAAGTTTCGTTTGTTCCTCGATACAGGGAAGGGATAGGAGTATACGATAGTGCAGTGCTGCAAGCTCCCCTTGTTGGCCTTATCAGTGGCAGCAGCATGATAAGCGACGCCTCGTACTTAGGTATCTAGTATGATAGTTCTCCTCAAAAAACCAAAGCTCATAAGCTCATCTGAAAGATCATCAATTTCTGTGTAAGAAAAACCACTTATCATTTTAAGTTTAGTGTTGTCGGCTCTTAAACTATTACGAAGTAATATAATATGTCAATGACTATTCATGATTTCTTTCAAGACAAAGTTTAGTACTAGGAATATAATGATGTAGTTACTTGACATTAAGTACGATTACTCTTCGCCCAAACAAAGTTACGATATTTTCATTCACAAATATGTAATTTAGGTATAAAGTAAAACTGTACGCGGAAACAAAAAGTTTTGTTCGAGCAATGTTACAACTCTGTTATGCTTTATAATAATTGGTAAAGTTTCCCATTTCCAATTGACGGCTCAAACATTACGCGACATACTTATTAATAAAGTTTCTGAACATTTGAAATTGGATCAAACTTGTCAGTCGATACTTCCTTCCTTTTCCTACTTGATAATATGTAAATTTTAGGTTTTAATTTTAAGAGACTTATTTTTCTGGAGCCATGACGTCATAAAATATAGCGCAGATTGCGAGGGTCGACTTAAATGCCACAAACTCAAGGGATATGGTGACATCTGAAGATTTCCAACACAATCATGATGACATGAAAGTTTTAGAAGAAGAATATATATCTGTTCAATTGTTAATGACTCTAAGTTAGTTATCACTGATAACATTTCTAGCAATAACCCCAAATCAAGCTTATTCCCAACATAGTTTGTGTGATCAATGCAATAATCTTGGCACAGAATAAAGTTTCTAGACTAGGTAATTGTGTCATAGGGTGGAGTTTAATAAAACTATGATTAGTTTCGAATAAAGTTTATTTTTTATCTAGGTTTATGTTTAAACAAAGAAATATATATTATTTGGTGCATGCATTTTCGCTGTTAAATAATATCCACTGAGTAATTCTCTTTGGACTTGTGCTACTTAACTAAATGGACTTCCAATATTATTAACAATAAGTCTACGAGATGTCCGGAGTCAGGTGAAATGTGGGTTGATCATAATTGTAATAAAATAAATTGACTCATTTTATGATTTTTATATTATGTGGTTTTACTAAATCTCTTCAAGTCTTTTCATCTTAAGGTGTCATTTCTCATAATAGTGATTTTTGCCTTGAAAGTTGCTGCACGAAAGATCGTACAGTAGATTTTAAGGTTTCTCTCTTCGAAACAAGTTCACACTAAACCATTCACTTAAATCCTTCTCCTGCCTCTGCTATTTCCTTGTATCGAGAGATGAATAATATTATGGTATTTTTCGCCCCACATTGCCCGCAATATTGCAGTTTCCTTTCCTTTATAATTCATTTAGTCTTGATACTTTCATTCTCTTTCTCATTAGGCGTCAAGAAACGTTTATAGTTAATTACTTAGTTCTACAAATAAGTGTCTCTAAAGTGTATTTGCTACTAGCCAACTATCTTTATCTTTGCACAATCTATTTAAGTGATTTTGTTTAATCTAGCCCAAGTGACACTATTAAAATTTTCCAAAAAACCAGTTAAGTTCTCATTGTTGTTCTCAAAGTTGTATACGAAGAATAAATGGTCTTGTATATTGCCATCAATGAGACGTAGCTGAGCGTGGAAATGCCACCAGCCGAGAGAGTCATTGACTTCTGGGAATTCTGCAAAATCAGTAACACTGTTTTCATATTGTGCACATCAAATTTTTCCCACTTGCAGTCGTAGACCGCTCTTTCAAATGTCAAACTGGCATCCATAAGTCTTTGTCCTGCGAAACAGTCCATTGTAATTTGAATCAGATCAAATGGGAGCTCCATGTATGTGTTTTCCACTCCACCAAGTAGAACTGTTGTTACACAGATTATTAGAATTATAAATCCTGCTGCAATTGCCCATTTGTACACTTCTTCTACTTGTGTTATAAGTGCTATATTGGTAGCGTGTCTCTTTGCAATTATGTCCAAGTTAGCTTTGACATATTTATTCATATATTGTTCTCGTTGTACTGAAGTAGAACTTGTGTTAGCTTCTGTTTTGTTAATATATTTGTTGTAACTTTGTTCTGCATCTTCCCATAAATGTATCAACTCCTCGCTCAACGCTAACATTTGCGCCTCTGTGTAGCCGGCCAAAACTATAAGTAGAGCTGATATACACGCTGGTGTGTAACAAGTATATATTAAACTAGCCGCTATAAGAATATAAGACATTTCATAGTTCGGCGATTCTATCATTGGTTCCAAACCTGAAATGAGATTTTTTTTTGTATCTACATCTGCTAAAATAATATTTACACTATATGAGTTAATTGTGGTATCTTACTTATGTCTAATAATTATAATACATTGCGGATTACACTTGTTTGTGAATTTTCTTTTTTGTTTGTACAGAGAAAACAGACAAAATTTTAAAACATTTTTTTTTTACTTTGGTAACATTATGTACTACGTGTACAATTTTTTTAGGTATTTATTCTACATAAGTACACGGCTAGTTTACGATTTTATTATTATGTATAGGGTATATGTATAGAAGATATTCATATAGTACGTATATATATAGAGATATATAAATATTTCATTCCAATAGGTCTTAAAATTTAGTTTTCCTGACCCATCTGACTTAAAATTTAAATAAGATGGAGGAATTAGTCACCTAAAATTATTTGATTTTCTTCAACCAAATTTCTACCAGGAAGCAATAAAGCTTTGAAGAGATATATGACGCCGTCCATGATTACAATTATCCAGAAGACCATAGCTCTCCTCTTCACGATTCTCAGAGTCTTCATCATGTTTTTCCATAGGCGACTGTTTTGTTCAACGTGGGCGTCACAGTCGCGATAGTTATCGAGGATTGTCACTAATTTTTTTCTAAAAAAATAAATAAATAGAACTAGTAACAAAACCCAATGCTAAAAATATAGTAAATACACACACTAAATTATGTTAATCTACTGGAATTTGCATCAATCAATACTTCTACTTTCCAAATCGAGACCTCTCCCATAATATTCCAATAGGCTTAGCGCCTATTTCACAAACGTCAAGTATGGCCTACTTGACGTAACTGTCATTTAAAGTCACCGGTAACCGGGGACTATGGAGCTGGTATACCTTTATTTGTACGGTAAACGTCCCAAATATTGAATGTAAAATAATAAAAAAAAATCGCCTATCGAATGATGCAGTAACACGAGTGCATAATTCAATAAAACAGAAAATGATTTCTAAAAGTAACTAATCAAGACTTTACATGACGTTGGTGAAAGAGGCGCTTAGATTAATAGTTGGTCTCGCTGTGCTCAAATACTACGCGGAAGTCGGCGTACCTGAGCCAGTCATACGCTGTCTGTGATGTTGTGTGTCTGTGGTGTTTTATTAAATTTTGGACACAATAAAATGTCAAGTGTATCCCAGGCCAAGCATCCTAGTATTTACTTTTATTTTAGACTAGCTGGTTCGTCGCGACTTCGTCCGCATTGAAAAGTATAAAACGCCATCTACCGTGGAATATCACCAAGCAGTTGTCATGTTAGTCGTTTCACCCATAAAAATAATATATTTCTGCGAGGTTTTACCTAATTTGGATAGATGGCGCTATCTCCCGGGCCAAGCAGCCTAGTATTTACTTTTATTTTAGATTTCCCGTAAGAATGAAGCATTTTGCCGCGGTAAAAAGTAGCCTTTGTTCATCAGGGATAAAGTCGGCTTCTAATGGTAAAAGAATTTTTCAAATCCGTCCAGTAGTTTCGGAGCCTATTCTATACAAACAAACAAACATTGAAATATTTCCTCTTTATAATATTAGTATAGTTTAACTAAAAATCAATTTACCTGTTAATAAATATGGGGACATATTTAGCTGTCGATATTTCGCTGCCAATACTCAACGATAAAACGACCACGCCTGTTACCACATCGCCGGTTTCTCGACATTTCCAAAACACAAACCAAATTGTTGATATCAGATAGGTATAATAGTAAGATATAGCAATACAAGGTGTAAAGATGTAAAAGAACTTTGGAATACCTGAAAACACGATGCGGGAATGACATTAATTGACCGAAGAACGACTGAGTTACCGCACTTGCCTAATGGTGCGAACTGGTTATGAAAATCGCTCATAAAAATACACAGTCACAAGCAAATACACACATTTCATATTTACCGTTTTTGTATAGTAAAAATTGTATATATTTTTACTAATAATCTTAATTAGTGATGTGCCGGATCGTTAAAAATGTAGATCCGCCGATACGGATCTTAACTTTCTTACTTCGGATACTAGCAAAGACCCGCCAAAAACGGCGGATACGCTCTTTCTTCTTCCTTGGATATCCGCTGATACGGATACGGATATCCGGCACATCACTAATCTTATATGAGGCCTGTTGCCGGCGACATCGTCCTTGTGGAATTTCAAAAACTAAATGTCAGGATAAAAGTAATAATCATAGCTTCTTTAAGCAATTAAATTGAGATTAAGATCCACACGAACCATTTTTATTTTTACTGTCTTACCTGTCTTGTGTCTACTGTCGATATCCAGAATCATAGGTCTCAACAAAGTAGAGACATTCGACAACATGGTAGGTAGGTCATAGAAGTCAAGTGTGAACTTCTTGACTGATTTCCACATGATTGTATAGTTAAGTTTATAGAATAAAAATTGCCCTGAAATTCACTGGTCAGCTGTAAAGCGAGTGACTGTTAAAATGGACAAAAGATGACGATTAGGTTGGCTTTTGAATCTTGTAACCGTTTTTTACAGTGTCTTTAAACTAAATAAGTTAAGAATGCTTGTTAATTTTATTAAAATATAGTTTTTATGCCTAGGAAATCCATTCACAATTATTTTTATAAACATTTTAAAACATAATAACATAACAATTGTGCGCTTATTACAAAATGTGTTACAATACTTACTTCACTGGAAACAAATAGGTTAGGTTAGGTTCCGGAATGTTAAGAAAATTAATGCGAGCGGAGCGCAGCGGAGCTCAGCGGAGCGAGACCACCCGTAATACTGGTTGTAGCAGTACGATTGGTAACAAAATAGGTTAGATTTTGTAATGTTTATGACTTTGGTTCATTTTATAATGTGTTATAAAACATCATGTAATGTTTATAAAATTAATTTTAAATGGATTTCCTAGACATAAATACTATATTTTTATAAAGCTAACAACCATTCCTAACTAATTTAGCTTTAAAACACCATAAAAAACACTTACAGGATTCAAAAAAAATCCTTCTAATTCTATAATATTTAATGTGCTTGAAAATATTATGCATAAATATTATTTATAATTTATAACCGTCAAACAGGGTTACTTTGACTTCCAGGGGAACATTGACAGATTTTGGGGCTAAATTGACATTGCTATAACGACTCAGAAGCGGGGGAAGTCCCGGCAAATAACAGCGATGCACTGTGTTGCCATAAAAAATAAAAAAAAATCCTAATAAAGAAATGTTGATTATTTTGGTTTTTTTTAATTCAATTTTCATAAAAAAATTCTCTCAAAATGATGGATATTGCTTCTTATTTTTATAGAAAGCTTATTAATGGATTATTATTATTATTAAGCTTTTAAGTGATTATTTTGACTTTCAGTGCATTTCAATGGTACTGTCAAAATAGCGCCCTACACTCTGGGTAACTTTGACACCTACAAAAAACAATAGAAGAATTCTTTCTTTTTCCCATCTGAGCATTGGACTGTATAGTCAAAAAAGGACTAATTTGGACTATAGAGATAAAAATATATCAAATATCGCAGAAACGCGTCGTAGGAACATAAAAAAGTCCTCAAAATCCTGTCAAATTAACCCCGTTTGACTGTACAAAAATTATAATATTATTAATAATTATTAAAACACCATAAATATTATACATAATATAATTATTAAAATTTTGATCTTGTAAATCAGAACTATTTAGTTTATAATATGAATACCGTTTATTAAATTAATTCGTTATACGTTCTGGTATAAAATTACTAATACTACAATAGTTTAGAATTAATTAATTTTTATGTTATATTGCTTCGAATGTCAAACAGTCAACAGTATTTATTTATTTAATTTATATTTATATATTTACTGTTTGTGACAAATTTCTCTTTTCGTAAATTATCTCAAAAAAAAAAAAAAAATAGACCACTCTAGTAAGAAAACGCACTTTTTTAGTGCTTATTTATTTTAATTGTCACATTGGTTTTAGTGCTCACAAAAATGAGCTCTCAAATGACTTAAATGAAAAAATAATAATATCACTTTTGATTATATAAGAACGTAGTAAATTGAGAATGTGACTTCAGAGAAAATCCATGAAAATTCTCATAATTTTTTTATAAAAAAAAATAAAGTCAGTAAATTTCATTAAAGTGTCTGACTGGATATATTTTAATTTTTTGTCATACCTTAATTCAATATTTTCAAAAATATAATAAAAATATTTACTTCTATTTATAGTTATTACTCGTCTCACACAATCCTCTATTAAAAGTAATGTTACAATTAATAAGACGCAGGTATTTATAAGATAATAAATATGTGTTCGCATTGACAACATGATTATGAATTATTTGATATACAGGCTGAATAAAAATCTCATAATAAATATTATAATATTCAAACATTCCACACACCGCCATCTAGTTCCACATTAAACAACAAATGCTTGTATTATGGATACCAGACAGTTGATATACTACATAAAGTACTTTTTTTGTAAATACATACATTTATAAATACAAAACATCCATGATTCAGGTACAAAGGTAAAATATTAACACATAAACATTTGCTCTAAGCGGGATTCGAACCCGCGACCGTTTCGTCAAAATCAATCAATCTTCAACAAGTAATTTTAAGTTGTGGCTGGTCACATTGCGTTAATAAAATCATAAATTGAATAGCCCATTTGGCGGCAGTATTTACTCTCAGAAGATCACCATGTAACCATAGCATGTGTGCTGTTGTGTTTCAGTGATTGAGTAACTAATGCATACTTCTCTATCTCCTTCTAGTCACTGAATCTTTATCCGACTAAGCATATTATTAACTGTACTTGTAGCGCATTTATGTTGTTTGCATTAAAAGGCGTCTTTAGCCACTTACTATCAAGTGAACCATCAGCCTGTTTGCTGACGTTAACATAAAAATAGCATGTGTGCTGTTGTGTTTCGATGAGTCAGTAAGTAATGCCTACTTCTCTATCTCCTTATACTCACTGAATCTTTATCCTACTAAGCATATTATTAACTGTACTTGTAGCACATATTATGGCGTTGTTTGCATTAAAAGGCGACTTTAGCCACTTACTATCAGGTGAAACATCAGCCCGTCTGCTAGATTTAACATTAAAATATTATAGAATGTATGCTGTTGTGTTTCGGTGAGAGAGTAAGTGATGACAGAGCCTATTTCTCTATTCCCTTCTAATCTCTTAAACTTTATCCTATTAAGGTCTGCAGCGCACTTGTAGCACATACGGCTTTGTTTGTATTAAAAGGCGACTTTAGCCACTTTATCTATTGTTAATATTTATCTATTTAAATTGTGATTTCATCACAACGTCATTTAACGATTTTTTAAAATTTGTAAAGCATAGTTTCCGACGAAGCATGGTTTGAATTTCACAAATTCAAACCATGCTTCGTCGGAAACTATGTAGGTGCGTTGCAATGTTACAGCCTGTATATAAATATTAAATATTTCATCATACTTTCAGTGTCAGCTGTGGTGTGGAAAACTTATACGTTCGGAATAAATAAATAAATATTGTTGTGGGAAAGTTCAAAATTACACAGTCAAAATTGATAGACGTTTTGATAACTTAATTGCTTTTCTAAAAGAAATGTTGTTGTAAATAAATGAATTAATGTGTTTGTAAAAAAAAAAATTCTTAAACACCTATGTAAAATATATTATGTTTAAACTTTCTTCTTCTTCTTCTTTTAACGTCTTGGCTCCATCAGATCTTCTCCGATGATTTTGCCAGTGTCATTAGTAAAAATAGCAATTTGTAAAAGCCTAAAAAGGCAAAATTGAAATTAAAAATCAAAAATAGCAGATCCCGAGACTAGTCAGTCAAGTCAAAGTCAAGTCAAGTCTATAATTTTTCTTAGTTTTCCAAAACAGGTCCAAAGTCAAGTCCAAAGCAGTGAGGTCAAGTCATGTTTAAACTTTATGAGTTGTTTCGCTGACAGTTATTATTTTGACAGATTCATTATTTTGTTATATTTTGATATGCAGCTGTAACAGTGACAATAACGTCACTGTTACAGCTAATAATGATAATAACAACAAAAAAGGTACCGTTTTTAGGAGTAGTATTCAGGCAACCAGAAGGCACGTACTGGGACAGTGACCACTGAGAAAACGTAACCAAGAGAATCACGTGACCACCGCGGGGCTTTATGCCGTAAAAAGTCAATCGAACGTGTCCTTACACGTCAGAACCCATATCTCTCCTCTCTCCTCATCCTTTATCCTGTTGTGTAGGCAAATTGTAAACATAATTAGAGGCGATCAAGGAGGCTCCCGCCTACTGTCCCGATATTGCCAACGATTTTAGGGCTGTGTGTAGGCGCTTTTAGGGCCGCAGGTCGACGTTGGTTGGTTCTCACTAGTACTACTAGAAAATTATGGGAGTGACGTATGTCCAGTTGTGGACGTTCTACGGCTTTGATGATGATGAATATTAAATAGTGAATGGAAACCTGATGCAAGCAAAAGAAACATGAAGGTTTTTATATTTTTTATAATTTCAAATAAAAAAATACGACATTACAATAGAATTTTTAAGCACGAATTATTTTTATCATTAAAACACATTTCATTTCGAAACCAAATGTAGGCTGTATAGATAAATTATTTTTTAATTGCAGAATTTAAAGTCGTATAAATAGAGAAAATGGTCCTGATGATGCCTTGTAATGAATTAAAACTTAATGAAGTCATGCCGCCCGCCGACAGTATTATTGTCTTTTGCGAGTTTTTCAACATAAGCAATACTATCTTCATGTTTTTCACGTCGAAGTTTTCCCAATTGCAGTCGTATACCGCATGCTCAAAAATCGTACTGGCATCTATCAATTTCTGCCCGATAAAACAATCCATAGAAACTTGCATTAGAGTAAACGGCAGTTGCAAATAAGTATTCTTTACACCACCAAGCAGCACCAAAATTACAGCAATAGTTAAAAAACCAAGTGCTGCTAAGAATGGACCTCGAAGCACACCTTCAACCTTTCGCAATAATCTAATATTTGTAGAGTGTCGTCTTGCTATGTTTTCTAAGTTATATTTTACATGTCTATTTATATATTGTGTTTTTTGTATTGAAAATCTTGGATAATGCTGCCTCGGCAATGCCCTTATAACAACCTCCTTATAATAATGTTCCGCATCTTCAAACAAGTGGCGCAACTCTTCAGTCAGAGCTAACATTTGAGCTTCAATATATCCAGATAATACTATGAACAGTGTTGTAATATTAGCTGGTACATAACAGGAAAATGATACAGCCACAATAACAAAAGCGAAGGAAATTTCATAATTTGGATATTCACTCGGCGGTTCCAAACCTAAAATTTTAAAAGTGTAAAATTTTCAAAGATGAATGAATTATCTCACATTGCTATGACACTGCGTTTTTTGACAAAACGCGCCTATACACGACCCTAAAATCGGTGTCAATATCGGGGCAGTAGTGGGGACCCCCTAGATCGCTCCCTTGATCACCTCATATGAAGGCAAATCGTAAACATAATTAGAGGCGATCTAGGGTGCTCCCCACCACTACCCCGATATTGAAAGTTCTGTTGTGCTTCGGCCTTCGGTGCGTAAGTAGTGACGTGAAGTCCATTCGAATACTCTTTGTTCTATTTTCCCACAATTTTTATTTCGTAATCTATGACACCCCTGCAATCCTCCTAGTTTATGATTAATTACATAGTTGTGAATAAGAAAAAGAATTGAGTTCATTAGGTGATTGGTTAAGGTTTAGCGTTAACCCTCTAAAGAATCCAGGGTTCATTTCCATTGAAAAGTTCATTCTAACTATGGGAATGAACTTTTCACAATTGGTAAGTAGTGGCTCTGGTACGGTTCTGGTAAGTAGTGGCACACTGCGTTTTGCAGTCGTAAACCACCCCTTTAGAGAAAACCAACTTGAATAATAAGATATGTGCTGTAATGTTTTGATGAGCGAGTCAGGGATGCCAAAGCACATTGCCTTATACTTACCTTCCCAATACCATATCTGTAATCCTTCTTGCGTTATCCTTCTACTAAGGTCAACAGTGCACTTTGAGCACCTGTTGTTAGCGTGCTATTTCTATAATTAATTACGATAGCCACATACCATCAAGTGGAACGTCATTTTAACTGACGACCTATACCTTAAAAGTTTCTCCAAGTTACTCTTCCGGAAGGGTTTCGGAATAAAAGTCAAGATGACAAACAACCCTGAGAAAAAAGCCCCGAAAGAAACTCAGAATACCATTATTTTTGTCATTAAAAAATATACCCAAAAGTATTTGTTGTTGTTCAGGCAAATTTCGGCCCGGTAATATAAGAGGTTTAAGAATGTATACAGCGCCATTTATCATAATAAAAATCCAGAAAAGCATTGCTCTTTTCTTTACAACTCTCAGGTTTTTCAAGACGTTTTGAGCCATACGATTGTTCCTCATTGCGTAAGCATCAAAGTCACGATATTCGTCGATTATCTTGGTAATAGCATTTCTGGAATACAAAGTTTGATAATTTGATCGCTGCAATGATTTCTAACTTAAAAGTACTTCATTAAAAGAAAATATTATGTCAATGGTTGAGGTTTCTTTGCAATTATGTTGTAAGATCTACTGCACTTCAGGAGAAAGACATTGATAAATTTTTTATTGAATTCTTACCGACAAGAGTGAATAAGAATAAGTTTGGTGATTCCTATTTCGCTGGTAACGGCCAAAGATAACATAACGAGGCCACCGATAAAATCTCCGATTTCTTGAGATTTCCAAAAGGTAAACCAAAGCGCAGATATAAAGAAGACGTAGAAGAAAGTCACTGCGGCTAACGGAGATAAAAAGTAAAAAAGTATTGGTATACCTAGAAATAAAAATAACTTATAATATAATCAAAATACAATTGAAGACCTCGCTCATTTTTTAAATTATGTGAAACTAATGAGGAAAATCCGCTGTAAATTTTACATTTTTTAAAACATAGGTACATTTTTAAAACACTTAAGTATTGTTTCTAGTTCCAGGCTCCATAAAATCGTTAATTTTAAAACTTAATGTTTATAGTACTACAATAAAGTAACAAAATTATGTACAGAAACTATCCCTGGTCTAAGATCCCAGCGAGACGTTGTCCTCGGATCCGCTACGTCCTTTGTTGGGTACTTGCATCAGGACGTCAGATGTTCTCTTCTGACGCCCTGACCCCTGACGTAAATTTACGCAACGTGCACGCCCGGGCACGTTCGGTCGACTCTTCGGCACCTGATTGTATTGGCTTGGGGGCCAATCTCGCGGGACTGCTTATGGCCTCTTCATAATACGTCTTGACGGCATTCCAGCCGTCAAGGCTACCAATCATTGCTCTGATGATAGCGGGTAATAACCTGTCCCACGACTGTCGTCAGAGTCGTCCTCTCCAGTGTCCCAATCTGAGCACTCCACCAGAGTGTGTTGGACCGAGTCGTTCGGCCAGCATGAGCTCTGGCATCCCTTAGTCACTCACCGGTAATGATACCGGCAATGGCCCTTAGTCACCGGGAATGATACCGCATCCCTTCTTTAATCATTCTATGGTCAGTAGCGCACTTGTAGCACCTTTGGCTTTGCCTGTGTTAATAGGCGACGGTAGCCACCTACCATCAAATGATCACCTACCGTCAGCCTGTTTGACAACATTTACATATATAAAAAAAAAACAAATAATTTTCTTTTGTTTTTATTTTCCTATTTTCAGGACCACGAAAATATACTATCGAAAAAATATTACCTTTTTTGTTGTGACTATCAATGTCCAGAAAAAGAGGTCTGAGATTCATTGCTACAAGCTTCACCAAGGTATGTAGGTCGCTGTGTTTAAGACTTAACATACGGATTGTTTTCATTATTGCATTCCAAAAATAAGACATTGACTTATGTTGAAATCACTGCGTGACTGTAAGAAAGGAAACACGAATCAAATATTAATAAAATTGTAAAAATCCTTACACAAATGCCATATTTCGACACCATACTTAGCCTTCTATTGATAAGCCGTCGGATATGATATGCTAATTTTAACATCAGTTGATTAAAGTGCCTTCTTTATACACGTCCCGGTGGCCGGGCCAACAACCAGCTGAGTAGCAAGCTCAAGATTAGGGTTATATGAGCTCGGAAATACAGACGCCGGCAGGGAGTTCCAAAACCTAGGCAGTGCGCATTATAAAGGATGTTTCAAAGCTGTTAGTCCGAAAAGGAGGGATTTCGACAAGATGAGTATGGTAACCAGCCGTACGTCTGTATGTCCGATGGAAGAAAGGAGAAGGCGGTATGAGCTCATGCAGCTTCTGAGCACACTCACCGAAGTATATCTTATAAAAGATCTTATAATATATCTTATATTAACATTCTTAAATGTCTAAAGAATAAATAAAATAAATAAAACAAGTAAACAAATTAAAATAATTTCCACATAATTGAACAAATTAAACATTCATACGTTAATATCTACTGAAACGTTCTGCTAAATTTTAATTTACATTTAATTACTTGCATTTGCATTTTCTATTAAAGTATAGAATGGTCTTTTAATTATGAAAAAAATAAATGATTTATTACATTTAACCAACAAATACAACGCGGGTGTATTTTATATATGCCATATATTTTCAATTCGTTACTCAAACGTCGAATAGCTCATTGATCTCTATCGTCTATGTTTCACAATCATCTCTTAGATTTGAATTATGATAGAAACTATCAGGAAATTCGGTCTATGTTACTGTGACCTGCCAACTATGCTTTGGAATGTAGCCGTGTTGCTCAGACCTCTCATTTTGAACATCGACAGTCAGTACAAGAAAGGTAGGTACAACAACGATAATTAAATCAGAAGGTATCACACTTATTACATGTGAATATGATCACTAAGATGATATCAAACATTGTGATTCAGAAATTTTATTTTTTCAGGTATTCCAAAATTGTTCTTTGTTTTAACTCCTTTATTCGCTGCAGCCTACTTCTATGTCTACTTAGTGTCTACAATTTGGTTTATCTTTTGGAAATGCCAAGAAACCGGAGAACTGATACCAGCCGTGATTGTCTTGTCCCTGGCAGTTAGCAGCGAAATAGGGACCTCCAAATTAATTTTTATGTATTTTTACAGGTATTATTTTTTCTGTTCATGGAAAGCCTATAATTTCAAGCTATCTGTACTAGGATAGTATAATTTAAGGGATAGTTTTTTATGTGTGAACGCTCTAATAGCTGGAACTACCAGAAGGCTATGAAATATCTTTTTGCAACTGATAGACTGACTGACTGACTAATGAGGAAGTATTAAACATTGAACATATAAATTTCCTATAAATGACTAGCATTTGTTTTGCAGGAATACTATAACTAAAATATTAGATGATTATCGTGAATATGATGCTCTAGTAATAAAAGACAGTGACATGTCCGAAAACATGATGAAGGCATTAAGAGCCGTAAAGAAGAGAGCAGTGGTCTTCTGGATTGTTATAATTATGAACGGTGTCGCATACACTGTGAAACCTCTCATTATACCGGGCAGACATTTGCATGAAGACGAACAAATACTTTGGGGTATGTAAATAATAAGTCTGAATTTTACTGAAATGAAATGTGATGAGTCAGAAGACCCAACAAGGAAATATTACTTGTGTGACTATTTAAATTAAACTGAGCGGGAACTGCGAGAGAGAACTAGTTAAACGTATTTATCCTTATTTTCAGGTTTGGAGCCAGTGTTTGAATCGCCAAATTACGAAATTTCTTTTATTCTTATGACTTGTGGATCAATTTGTACCGTCTATTTACCGGCAAATATATCTGCGCTTTTTATAGTATTGTCCGGTTATAGTGAAGCGCAAATGTTAGTTTTGAGTACTGAATTAGAACACTTGTGGGATCGTGCTGAGGAAAAATGTAGAAATATATCTAACCGTGTGATAACTAGAGAGCAAAGTGAAAATGTCACTTCAGTACAAAGAAACAAAATGATCAACGAATACGTAAAAGAAAACTTGGAAAATATAGCCAAGAAGCACGCTATAAACATAACACTCATAGGACAAGTAGAAAATGTATTTCGTGGTCCGATTGCTGCAGAATTCGTAATTCTATCAATTGGTTTAATAGCAGAATTACTCGGTGGTCTAGAGAATACTTACATGGAACTCCCATTCGCTCTCATGCAAGTGACGATGGATTGCTTAACAGGACAAAGGCTGTTAGATGCCAGTCAAGTGTTTGAAAATGCGGTATACGACTGCAAATGGGAAAACTTTGACGTGAAAAATATGAAGACAGTTTTGTTGATGTTACAAAATTCGCAGAAGTCGATGACGCTATCGGCGGGTGGCATCGCTACGCTCAATTTCATGTCGCTAATGGCTGTCATCAAGAGCATTTATTCAGCTTACACAACTTTGAGATCTACTATGATAACCAATACTTGAAGGCGTTCATTGTAATTTGTTCACATTATTAAACACAAACATATGAAATTAAATGGTCTTATTTTGTTCTAAATAAATATATCTATCTCATTTTGTTGTATTTGTGTAAAGACTGGAAGGAAAGCTAGGTCTGCTTGATAGTAGGTGACTATAATGTCATAGATACAGCTAAAGTGACGGGCTTAGTAGCATAACGGGATTGGGATAGCAAAAAAGTAATGACTGAAACACAACAGCACAAATGTTATTATTTCATCATTGTATTCAGTAAAGGGTTGCCCGGTATATGATTGCCGTATCGAGCCACTACACTACTAAATATTATTGTTAAAAAATAAATAAATAAATAAAACTTTATTTAATAACAAAAATAAAATCCATAAATCCATAAATAATTCAAAACCATTTTTCTTTTTATTGGGAATTTTCTTTTTTTTTATAAACGAGCTTCATTAGTTGTTATCAATGAAAAATTTTAAGAAACCCAAACAAAATAATAAAGCGGTCTGATAAATCGCTTATTTTTTTAAATAATTGTCTTTTAGTTTAATCTTAAAATTTCAAACCTGATTGTTCCGCCATGGTAGCCTCAATTAATGAAAATTATCGATTCAGACTCACTTTTCTAATCTCGGGTTCCACCTCAGAGCATTTAGAACAATCAAAATAGATTCTGTGTCCGTTATTAACACTATCAAATGCAATTATAGAAATGAAAAGTAATATAATCGTTGAAAAAATCAATAAATTCAACCTGAACCACTGATTTTACGATAAATAAGTGAGTGGAATTTTGATATTATCGGAAAATTCGAGGTGAAATCGGCTCTCACGTCAAAAATAGACACGAATTCAGTAGGTGAATTTGATTAAGTAGTGGATTTGTTGCCATTCTTGGGGCGAGTCCACCGGGATCACCTAACTGAATCCCCCAGGGGTTTCTGGAGAACTCTTTGGTTCATCAGAATCCCCTCAGGGGATCTACACTTGTGGCTAATGCTGTATACGCTTGTAATTTCTACTCTGTGTATATTAAAAATTCGTTTAACGCCGATGAACTCTTAAACTACAGAACCGAATTCGATAAAATTTCGTAACTATATTTCGTAATTTGGTCCAACTTAAAAGATTTTGAACCTAGGCGATGCCGGGAGCGTGTAGCTAGTTACATTATTAATTCTTTTTGTGTTGAATAGTACATTTATCGAGGTAGGCTATAGGCTATAGAGAACGCGGACGAAGTCACGGGTACTAGCTAGTCTATACTAATATTATAAAGAGGAAAGATTTGATTGTTTGTTTGTTTGTTTGTATAGAATAAGCTCCGAAACTACTGGACCGATTTGTAAAATTCTTTTACCATTAGAAGCCGACATTAACTGTGATGAACAAAGGATAGATTTTACCGCGGGAAAAATGCTTCATTCCTACGGGAAAACGGGTTATAGGACAACGGGTAGTAAGAATTTTATCCTTCCGTACTTATCTTTTCCGCATAACTTCTAAACGGCTGAACCGATTGGGTTGAAATTTTATATGGCTATTCCTGGATGATTTAAAAATACAATTGGACCCGGTAGGTGGCGTTGCTGTCGATATGTCAACTACTAAACGGCTTGACCGAGTGAGTTGAAATTTTGTATGTGTATTTCCATGGTTTCACAGACACGAATGTTTTATATTTTATAAAGTTACGCGGACGAAGTCGCGTGCAACAGCTAGTTATTTATAATTTTAACAATTTTAAAAACCTATAATATATTTAGGTACATATAGGGATAACACTAAAAACCTCTGAGGTTTAAACTTGTGCTATCATTTAAATTGAAGTTAACTACCGCTTTTAAGTTTAATGTGAGCATTGAAGTTTGTAATCAAAGCAAATATTTTTCTATAGTCATGTTTGTTGGTTTGGTTTGTTTTGTATGAACGTCATTGATGGTTACATATTTTTTATTGGACTATACCAGGCGACATTAAATGAGTGCAATTTCATTGGCACTGAAGTTATTTTGTATTTTATTTTAGTTTTGCAGATATTACCAAATACAAGTGTTAAAGATAATTGAACTTTAACTGAATTTCGATGTAACATTTATGGACGTTCGAGCAAAAGATTTTGGTTGTGACATTAAAAATAGATTCATGTTTAAATTTTTAACTAGACCAAACTGAAACTTAATTTTAATGAAGGTCACAATAGCCTCACATGTGTAAATAATAATAATAATAATAATAAAGTTCTTTATTCAGGTTACTTGGACCCAAAGTGTTAGTAGACATCTTACAAAACCTATAGTTAGTACACATAAAAATTATACACACACTATACACAAACACAGACCTAACTTATTCACTTGTTTTATTAAATAAATAAAATAATTGATAAGTAATAAAATAATAATATTAATAATAAATAGTAAAGAAACTGTTCGCTGTTTCACTGTATCAGTTCGCGAGTAAAGAATGCCAGAACATCCCCTACATTATGTTGTCCCCTTACTTTTTCCTATCAATCTGGTGCCCGCGTTGAAAAATTCAAAATATAACTCGAGAAAATCTTTAGTGCTGTGACGACGGTGGTTTTCATAATAATTATATTTATAGACGATGATTCGGGAACCTAACATTTTTCCTTAAGAAAAATTGGGGTGTTACTGTGTCATGGACACGACCGTGTGCTGTACGTGAATGAATACGTTTATGTAACGGGCTATATTTTTTAAATAAATTAAAACAAATACTTATTGTGTTACAATATAAATTCTTTGATCCTTTAGCTATCCAGTGGTATAATTTAATTTTTGATGTAGAGCATAGATTCGAAACTACAACGCCAAACTGTATCCCCGATTTTGTTATCATTAGATTGCCCCTTAAGTATCTTATATGTTATTTCAGGAAATAAACTTACTATGATATTAATTACTAATGATGGAAATTTAATTTATGAAATTGATTTTCTATTTGAATAGGAGAGATTAAATTCTTATTGTTACCAAATCTGTTCTGGGGATAAAACCACGAAAAACATAAATTTACCCTTATTCAACATGACTTTGTCAAACTTTTTGATATTATTCAGACAATTTCCATTTTGCTTGATCACATTCTGTATACCTTTTACAGTAACAATCAGTCCCTATTCGGTAAGTTTGCAAATCAAACAAGCGTGACATTTGCGAGCTTTTTTCAAAGCTCATTCAATCTTTTACAAACTACTAGCGACCCAGTCCCGGTTTCACACGTATACAATATTTTTTCTGCATATTACACAATGGCTTTTCCGTTTTCGCTTAATGCTCTTTCAACAAAAACACTTCGCACAAACCTTCCTCGTTTATCGGACTTTACATTAGTAGAAATCGTATCGAAATCTGTTGAGTGGTTAAATAGAAGTTAGCGCAGAAACAGACCGACGCGGACAGAGACATCCATATATAATTTAATATATTATGTGTGCATGCATGTATGTATGTATGTATGTATACTGTTCACTGGAGAGTAGACCTGTGACAGACCAGTATTCTCTGATCGAAGTCAGGCTTGAGTCAGACTTGTGCCGTGTGCTGGCTTGTGTGGCATCAGCCCCACTTCAGCTATTTTTTTTCTGTCAACCCATCGGATGATTTCAATTTTACGCATTTCTTAAAGTCAAGGCACAAGTTGAATTGCTCTAAAATGAAGGATTTCACAATGACGTCGCGCGTCGTTACGAGAAATCGGTTTTGTGGGCTCTAGCCCGAATTCGACTAAGTAGATCCTCTTCGCCTTGCCTTGCCATCAGTCTCTCGATATTCTTTTTGTAGGTATATACGTCAACCAAAATACGAGAACTGACGAGACTGACGAGAAAAATGCACATAACATTGTTATTTCTTTACTCATATGTACAATAATTTGGCACCTATTGCCAAGTCGTGCGATTTAGTATTGTCATCTTATATAGGTATATACAAAATTAGCACTCGACCTTTTTTGGGCATTTTTGAGATGGGATAAAATCATTGAACTCGCGACACTGTCATGTAATGTAAGCATTGATGTGACTGATATTAATTGAAAATAATTTAATAAAGGAACAATTTTTGAGATGGAAAAAATTTATTGAACTCGCGACCTGTTAGGTAATGTAATGTAACATAATGTTTTTATGAAGCTACATGTTTTTTAAATTTCTTCATAGTAGGTAAAGCAAATAATACTATTCTTAAATATGCGTATTATTAAATAAAAAACGAATTATTATTGAAAATTAACAATTTAAATAAAGAATTAAATGTGGACGTGGAAATAAAATTTAAAAAAAGGAAACAACTTGAAACTGTTTAGACGTATTGCAAGAAAATACATCACAAATTAAACTGTCACAATTAACACAATTTAACTGAAGCGAAATTGCAAATGTCAAATTTAAATTGACATGTACTTAATTACATACTTACTACATTTTCTATTAAAGAAACAAATGCTCTGTTTGTAAATAAATTAAAAAATAAACATGCAAATTACTTATTGCGTCTAACGAATAAGCCATAAATACAAGGTGGCAGTATTTAAGTGCGACAGAATTTTGAGTTTTTCCATCGTTCAATAGCTCAATTATCTTTATTTTCTATTCTATCTGTCATAATCTTTCACAATCTTCTCTTAGATTTGAATTATGAGAGAAACTATACGGAAATTCGGTCTAGATTACTGTGACCTGCCAACTATGCTGTGGAATGTAGCCGTGTTGCTCAGACCTCTCATTCTGAACATCGACAGTCAGTACAAGAAAGGTATGTAAAACAACGATTTAAATTATACGATCAGAACTTCTGATTCAGAAGGTATCACACATTTTTTTATATAATAAAAAATCTTCATATATATATATATAAAATATTTTTTATATTTATATTTCATTGACAGAAGAGTGTTAATCTATACCTTTATAATAAAGGGATTTCAGACAAGCCACGCCAAAGCGTAGCTGGGTTTCAACTGGGAAAACATGTGGGTTATAGAAAACAAATGAATAAGTTTAAGTTCATACTTACATTATTATGTGCTTGAGAAAATGATTTTCTTTCAGGTATTCCCAAACTGTTCTTCGTCTTAACCCCTTTAATCGCTGCAGCTTACTTCTATGTCTACTTGGTGTCTACAATTTGGTTTGTCTTTTGGAAATGCCGGGAAACCGGAGAACTGATCACAGCCGTGATCGTCTTCTCCCTGGGCATTAGCAGCGAAATAGGGATTTCCAAACTGATTTTTATGTATTTTTACAGGTACGTTTTTTTTGTTTATAGTAAGCCTAAAATTGCAAGCTATCCCTGCGAAAATACTATAGCTACAGAAATAGTCTTTCGTCTGAATCTGGAACTACCAGACGGATATATGAAAAATGATAAAATAACTTATCTGTAGTGTATTCTTTTATCTGTGTACCCAGCCTACAATTTCAAGCTATCTATACTAATATAAACAAAGCTATATATTGTTTGTATATTTGAACTCTTTTATATAAAGTCTTTTATATGAACTCCCACTAGTTGGATTTCAAAAATTCTTTGTGTATTGGTAGCCCGTCTTTAGAAAGGTATTCGAGTTGTTTAGACTTCATCTATATCAACCTTAAAAGTCGATCAAATAGAGAAAAAGTAGAAAATACGGTAACCGAAAATGAAGCCCTAGACTAAAATTGGCCGATCGACGAAAACCGAGTATTCCCTAGAAAGAGAGAGAAAGAAAAGAGCGAGAATCTGATTTTTTTAAATTAAATGGTAATTGAAACTTTGAAACCGATCTATTTCTCTTATATTCTATTATTTTCAGAAATACTATAACCAAGATATTAGATGATTATCGCGAATGTGATGCTCTCGTAATAAAAGACAGTGACATGTCCGCAAACATGATGAAGGCATTAAGAGTCGTAAAGAAGAGAGCAATGGTCTTCTGGATTGTCATAATTATGAACGGTGTCGCATACATTTCGAAACCTCTCATCTTACCGGGCAGGCATTTGCATGAAGACAAACAAATACTTTGGGGTAACCAATTGAGATATAATAATTATTTCAACAAAGCATCACCTTTCTTAATAGTAATACTCAGGCTTCTTAACTTCTCGCACATTTTGCATTTTTATCAAAGCGAATATGAAAAGCTAGCAAGGAAGCAGGAAATGAAAATATATTCACGGTGTTGTGTAAATAAAATAGATAACTGTTCAGTCAGGGTTTGTTTAGGTATCAATTTAGATCGTTATGTTGTTGGTGTTGCAAAATATGTATATTTTGCTATTTTGCTGCGTAAACCTCAAAGCTACAGGGGGTTTCGTAACTCGTGTCCCAGCTTTTCGCTATGAAGATTGTGCCTTGATTTTATTTGATTATAATCGGTCTAGAGTTAGCGTTAAGTGTTGACAATATTTTTTCTTTATAATAAAGTGATTTATCCAAATATTTGATCATTTAATAAACCTACACTGTTTTCAGGTTTGGATCCAATGTTTGAATCGCCAAACTACGAAATTTCTTTTATCCTAATGAGCTGTGGAGTAATTTGTACTGTATATTTACCGGCAAACATATCTGCACTTCTGATAGTATTGTCAGGTTACAATGAAGCGCAAATGTTGGCGTTGAGTAAAGAATTGCTAAATTTATGGGATCATGCTGAAGAACTTTATGGAAATGTATCCAACCGTGTGATAATTGGAAATAAATATGAAAGTTTCATTCACAACAAGATCAACGAATACGTCAAAGTAAACTTGGAAAATATAGCCAAGAAGCACGCTATAAACATTAAACTCATACGGCATGTAGAAAATGTATTTCGTGGTCCGATTGCTGCAGAATTCATGATTCTATCAATTGGTTTAATAGCACAGTTACTCGGTGGTCTAGAGAATACTTACATGGAACTCCCATTCGCTCTCATGCAAGTGACGATGGATTGCTTAACAGGACAAAGGCTGTTAGATGCCAGTCAAGTGTTTGAAAATGCGGTTTACGACTGCAAATGGGAAAACTTTGACGTGAAAAATATGAAGACAGTTTTGTTGATGTTACAAAATTCGCAGAAGTCGATGACGCTATCGGCGGGTGGCATCGCCACGCTCAGTTTTATGTCGCTAATGGCTGTCATTAAAAGCGTTTATTCAGCTTACACAACTTTGAGATCTACAATGAAAACCAACATGTAGTTTTATATAGCTCTAAATAAATAAATGTTGACCCGAAAAGCGTTTGGGTTTAAGCTTTGATAGCGAATAAATAATGTATATCGTGTGATATCTTTATGTTCCCATACCTTCGTGTATGTATTCTGATATCGTTCGAAAAGGGTTCCTAACGAATGAGCCCTCTCTTGGGACAGGAGACATGCCCAATTAAACTTTACTAGACAAAATTTATATTATATATGGAAATTACATATTTAACTTCCTTAGGGACAGCCATTTGCTTGAAATCGAAATATCCGAGAATGACAGATTGTTATCCATGTGAATTTATCTGGATTGACCTGCTATACCAATTCAGTTATTGCCAATTTTCTTTTCAGAAATATTATTGAAGATTTTCTCTCCTTAGAAAATTTTCCTAAAATTTTTAACTTAACTTAATGCAGTTATTATTAGTTCAACACAATCACAAAACCACACAATATACTTACAGACAAATTTAACTTATTTGTTACGTACAAGTAATGACTGTACTGTGCATTTTAGTTGACACAACAGAAGTTTTGTTTCCACGAAGACAAAGCCTTAATCTATTTCGTGGATAAAGCTGTACAGTTAGCAGAAAAATACCATAAAATTGTCTTGAATCTCGTTAATTGTGCTCGCTCATAGACTGTTTACAATTTAATAAAAACGCCACAAAACATTTCAACGTTTAAACCGAGTGGTAGTATTTGTTCAGTAGAGCGGAGTCGCGAAGTTGGAAGTAAATTATGAAAAAATGTACTTTTCCACTTGGGATTAACAAAGCGTGTGTTTTACACGAACATTTCTGATATTAAATTCATCGGAGTTACTGTTCTCGTGGGCGTTTTGAGGCCCCCTTTTACATTTTTACAACTTTACAACGCTTACAAGCCCTTACTTATACAGAATCACAAATGCACGGATTAAATTAAACTGGTGCTTTGACGTTTTATAATGATTTCGCCATTCCTAGTTCCAGCTCATATTTACTATAAGTAATTCTTTTAAAGGTCAAAGTGTAAGGTACTTAAGCAACCAATTTTTATCTGCATAAAACATAAACATTTCTCGTTTTTTGCTCTTTCCATTATTGATACGTTCGGTCGGTTTTTATACTGCTAACTGAATAACTTCAACAAAGTTAGGCATGAGGTAGTCTGAATGTGTTTGTTAGTATTTAATGTAATGTCATTGCGTGAATTAATATGTCCAGACAAACCTAATAAAGGTTTACAGACATTGTTATCATATTTTGTAGAATTTATGTGTTCGATAGTAAATAAATAAATAAATAAATAAAATATATCTGAAAAGTCCACGCGAACTAAGTCGCCGGTTCCAGCTAGTATATCAAGTATACTTATTTTCATACTGTACAATAAAAAATGAGATAAAAATGAAATATTTAATAAATTTTAATAAGCAATCTACTTGGGGCAAATAAGGGCCTCTTTCACCATCTGTCAAGTAGGCTAACCGTCATTTAAAGTCACCGGTCACCGGGGATAATGGAGCTGATATACCTTTGTTTGTACGTTAAAAGACCAAAACATTGTTAAAAGAAAATTTAAAAAAATCGCGTTATCGAAGGATGCAGTGAAACGAGTAATTTAATATATGCTAATATTATAAAGAGGAAAGATTTGTTTGTTTGTATTGAATAGGCTCCGGAACTACTGGACCGATTTGAAAAATTCCTTTACCATTAGAAGCCGACATTATCCGTGATGAACATAGGCTACTTTTTACGGCGGGAAAATGCTTCATTTCTACGGGATTAGCGGCTTGGCTCGGGATACACTTGACAGCGCCGTCTATCCAGAATCAGGTGAAGCGACTCACATAATGACAAGTGCTTGGTGATATTTTTAGCGATCCGCTCCACGGTAGATGGCGTTTTATAATTTTCAACGCGGACGAAGTCGCGGGCACCAGCTAGTAACACATAAATCTATTTCTAAAATCATCACTTTACTTGTAGCTGGTGAAAGAGGTCCTAATAAGTGGAATAAATTTAAACCACGCTTCTGGAACTTGCTTGAAGTTTGACTAATAAGGGGTAACGGGGGTAACGGGGGTAACAGGGGTAACGGGTAAGCCTAGGTAAGTTATACACCGCCCCGCTAGTGTTGTTAGTCTTTAGTTTACTTTGCCAAAGTTTTTTCATTTGCTTTGCGAGAGCTGCTTGCGCCCCGAGTTTACATATTAACAATTTCTTAACACTTCTAAAGGTGAAAGCGTCAGATGTAAATTGAATTTTCCTTAGCTTTATCTGATTTCGTTTTTATTTTTAACATCAGTGCCAGTCTGCCTTCTGAATATGTATTGTGCCACGTTAACGACACGTTCGGTCTAGTGGTAAGTTAACCAAACGGTCGCGGGTTCGAATCCCGCTAGGGGAAAATGTTTATGTGTTTTTACCTTTTTGTACCTAATTCATGGATGTTTTGTATTTTATATAATACTAGCTGGTGCTCGCGACTTCGTCCGCGTAGAAAAGTATAAAACGCCATCGACAGTATTTTGGATAGATGGCGCTATCTCCCGGGCCAAGCCGCTAGTATTTACTTTTATTTTGGATTTCCCGTAGGATTTTCCCGCGGTAAAAGTAGCCTATGTTCATCACGGATAATGTCGGCTTCTAATAGTAAAAGAATTTTTCAAATCGGTCCAGTAGTTTCGGAACCTATTCAATACAAACAAACAATCAAATCTTTCCTCTTTATAATATTAGTATAGATAGTATAGATAATTATATAGGTATTAAATAATACAGAAGTGTATTGGTTATTTGTATTTTTATTATTATTTACAAATCTAATCACATCCTTTTTTATCTAAAATCAAATGATATCATAAGATAAGAAATTGACCTAAATAAAATATAGTCACGCGTTTGCAAATGAGCAATTATAGTCATTTTTATCAAATTATATTCGACGTTGATACTGCGCAATTGTAATAATGCATTTTTGTAAAATATTTTTTACAATACTAATACAATGTAAAAACAAAACTTAGATGCTTGTTTATAACAGCTACAAGATTACAACGTTATTTTTTTAAAAATTATTGTAGCTTGGTAACAAAATAATTAAGGACAATTGGGAATGGTTTTTAGATATAGAAAATTTGATTTTAATTATTGATTTAATTTCATTCTGAACTTTGAAAAATATAAATTTTACAAATTTTATTGTTGAAAGAAAATGGATTTTTTTTTCTAGGAATTTTTAGACTTTTAACATTAGTTAGATTTCCATTAAGCTCAGGTGTTGGAAGAATTTTTTATTTAAGAAATTTAAAAGAATATTGGACTAATATTTTATTTCTGTATACAATTCTAGTTTTGTCTACTGTCATAGATATCAAAGGTCTTTCTAAATACAAAATTACATATTAATTACGTAGTAGGTAGGTACAATCAATGAAAAAAATCCACCATCTTGAATTAAAAGCGCTGGCGCACATTGGAGAACGGCGCAGCAGAGTATTTTATTATTTTTTAATAGTATTTTGTACCTTAACTGCTTTTAATATAATTAAAATATCATTGTATTATGCTATGGCAACAATCAGTGTTTTTGTATATATTATAATGCAATGAAATTTAAATTATATTAAGGTACAAAATACTATGAAAAAATTAAATACTTTGTCGTGCAGTGCTCCAATGTGCGCCGGCCCTTAATCATAATACTAAAGCAAGGCCAACGAGACAACGCAAATAATGTAAACAAACGATCAATGGTTAAACGGCAATCACACCATACAATTTGAACGTTTCCTATTTAGGAATCTAAGTAGAGAGCTCGTGATCACACTACGCTAAATTGATTTCTAAATCGAAGACATAGAGTTGAAAATGGATAAACTCTCAATTGAATCCAATCTGTTCTAACTGCGATCACACCTTTCGATTTCCTAAATTGGATACGTTCAAATTGTATGGTGTGGTAGCCCTTTTATCAAGATGGCTTCCTATACCTAGAGGGGTGGGTTTGTTTACATCCTTTGCGTTGTCTTTTTGGCTTTACTATAAACTGGAATTAATTCTCAAAATAAGTATAATGGACATTTCCATGGACTGTACAATTTATATTTGGAATGTGTATTTATTTACAATATAATTTTACATGCCACAAGATACTACATACTCTAAATTAACACTACTTCATAAATTGTTCAAAGGCACATTTTTTTTAATAGAAAATTCTAATTTTATTTCAATTCAATTCTAAACATGTTGTAGAGGCCGTACACGATACAATTCTAAGACAATTTAGACTGCCAATTTTTTTATTCCATCTTTCTTTTAAAAGTCAATTCAAAATGGTTAGGATAGTTAAATTGGCAATCTAACTTGCAATACCTTTAAATTCGTACAATCACCGTTTTCCATACTAATTATTTACACGGGAAAAAGATTATTCTGAGGTCTTTTTTTTTTTGGTTAAAAATCACATCACATAGTGTTCTATAATAATGAAAATATATTTTATATTTTTTTTTCTATACCTTAACACTCCGCTCTAAGGGTTTTCATTGCCGCAAGTATTGTTACTGCAGCACTAAGTGACGTCACAACTCACACAAAATGAAAATAATTAAAAAAAAAACTAAAAATTTTTGAAAACGATCTGACAGCTACCATAATATAGAGGTTTTTAACGATAATATTCTAATAGCTTACAGCCATCGCATACCACAGCCTTAAATCGTCAAAAAATATTGTAAGTATACCATAGTACGAATGTAGTTTGAGCTCATTATGGGAATGGTGTTTGGCGATTAAGTTCATTTTTTTACTGCAAGCCTTGGGTTGTCTTTCGTGGAATTTCACGCAACTACTTAAACACTAACACATAATAAGTTTTTGTTATCAACAATAACTTATCTGATAATATTCTCGAGTGTAGAGCAAAGACTGAAAGCGCATGTCCACCCACAAAATTAACATAATAATATGACAGAATTTTTGGCTCCAAGCTGTCATATAACCTCAGGAACTACCGGTTCGAATATTAACAAAATTCACTAACGTTTTGTGTTAATTAAACTAATAATTTAAATTGTGGTTTACTGTACTAAGTCGAAAAGCCCAAAAAAAGTATGAAATTTAATTTATTCAAATCGTGGGCGTCCACCACAGGTGCGTGCACCACTGTGGGCGTACACCACGGACCCTTGAAAAATTAATGGGGGAGGCCAATGACCTGCCTATGACCAAATATGACGATTCATTATTCAATCTCAATTTCTTGAAGAGTATCTGCTAAATTGGCAATTAGGATCTAAGCGAACTCGAGACCCTCGAGACGAGGTGTGTTCGTTTTGAACGTTTCTACGTATTTTCCATACTGCTTTAGCTATACATGTGACAATACCAGCAATTAGAGATATCTGCCTATAGAGGTGCCTATAGTGTGCGATGGCAAAAGCCATTATATATTACTGTACATGTTTGTGTCTAATTTATACATAATTGGAGCTAATTAGTCAACGGTAAGTAAGTGTTGTGACTTAGTGCAGCCGCTCAATACCGCGGCGCGACCCTCGGCGAGGAAAGCCTCGGGGAGCGGAGCGGGGAGCGGCGGGGCGCGGGCTATGGCTTGAGACGCTTGAAGCCGGCGCCGTCGTGACCCAGCTTCAGCTCTTCGTACAGCGTGGGGTCCACCTCTCGTGCCCCACTAGTGGGCTGTTGCAGCGTCTCTTGCCTCCACGCCGCGCTGTTCGACACTGAGCCGTTCGCGTTGCCGTTCGCGTTACCGTTCGGTAGTGTTCCCTGGATCAAACAACACATTAATAAGTACAAACCGTACAAATAAGTACAAAAATAAATAAAACGGATAATATAACTAAAATCCGTCTTACATTTACAACGGTGTCAGGATTTGGTTCCCTGAGGTAACTTGGGTTTTCAAACGCGACTCCACCTTGCGCTTTCAGCCTTAGATTCTGAAAAAAAAATATATGTTATTTTAAGAATTATAATCTCCGCTAGCTCCTTCTAACCCATACGGATTTTGATATGGTTTTCACTGTTATAAAATATGACACAAATCTTACTTGATAATTATGACATTGTTACTGTAGTGCGCACAGCTCCTAAATACTTTCAGGGATACAACGTTCAGCATTGAAATTTACGACTAACAAGAAGTTATGTAAAGGTTACCTTTCTATATCTGTAGTACAGTCCTATCGCGAGGAGAATTGCTGCAACAAAGACGCAGGCGAGCGCTACTCCTACCGCGGAAGCGGCGCCTCCGGCGTTTACGGGCGCCGCCTCAGTGCCCGTCTCCTGTCCAGCCGTCGTGAAAGTTATAGGGGCGCTCAGCGATGATGTACCTACATTTATAAAATATATTACATACATAATTATATTGAAACACATAACAGTTTTTCTTTTCAAGGGCCGGCGCACATTGGAGGACAGCACGCCAAAGTATTTTAATTTTTTTACAGTATTTTGTAACTAAAATGTCATTGTAAAATGCTTATAGCTGAATGTCGCAGTACGTCGATTGTTCCCAGTAGAATGTAATTTGAATTATATTAAAAGCATTTAAGATACAAAATACTATGAAATTTTTTAAAATACTTTGACGTGCCGTCCGTCAATTTGCGCCAGCCGCTGAACATGCAAAATTAAAAATCACAATTTCCTTAATATATGTGCCGAGTAGAACCGAGTAAATGGCGGGATAACCATTCACCTGGCTGGGCAACCGGTTGGAAGAGGCTAAAACGGCATTGAGGCTTAAATTACCCCTAAAAGGCTTAAATGCAGAAGGCAAGGGGAATTTTTTTTTCCCATGAATTCACCATGAAGTTTACCTGAAATTATGACCACGGCCACTTTGTCAAGAGTGAAACCTACGACGAAGAAGTCACATCCTTAACGGTCCGGCACATCACTACATAGAACATGACTCACCAAGTTCATTGGCAGCTTTCACTACGCATTCGTACTTGAGGTCGTCACTGAGTCCTGTGATGACGACGCTGGTCTCGCTAGTGTCCAACTTGTCGGGCACTCGTTGCCCGTAAGCACGCCAGAACACGCGGTATATGTGCACAGTTAGCGGATTCTTCACTGGTGGGTCCCAGCTGTAATATAATTTTAACATTGCTTTTAAAAGACTGTCTCAAAGGGAACGCCGATTTTTAAAGTTTAAACTTAACTTTCTTTTAAGTTAAAGTCGTCCACTTGATGGTAAGTGGCTACAATCGCCTGTAAAACAATCAAAGCCATAGGTACTATAGCGCTGTAGTAGGGCCCTGGCCACAATCAAGCTTCAATCAAGCTTCTTAAAATATTTAGCTGCATACTCTCCAAAAGTTAATGGTCTAATTATATTAAAAATAAAGTCTTTATCATAAAACGCTTAAAGAAACTTATTCAATTACCATTAAAACCACTTCTCCAACGAATTAGAAAATTATTAATGAGATGATAAATGCTCGTAATGAATCCCGCGTTTTGGTAACTTGAATTTCAGTTGAACAATTCCTTTCACGAATTCCTATGAAATTTCAACCTTTTAATCTTAATCTTAATAAATCCTCTGTATTAATTTTTTCTGCTGATTTAGTCCCCTATAATAGTCCGTTATTGTTGTCCAAAACGTGGATGGTATAAATAGTCAATACTTTCTTTAACCACGAGTTCTGAATGCATATTCCATGAGGTGAAACTGGCAAGAAAGAGGGTCTTTAACGGTGGTTTTCTGAAAGATTGGTCGTCTACAGGATAGGTGTGAATATACTAACCTCAAGAGAACCGCTCGTGGTGTAGGAGCCACGTGTGCCTTCAGGTTCCTCGGGGGTCCAGGTAGTCTGGCACCCGTATCTCTGAAGCAGGCTAGTGCCCGCCTTGCGTGTTGTAGCGCACAGCTTCTGGACGCTGACCCGCCTCGACACAGCTCCAGACAGTTGCGTGGAACTCCCCAAGACGCGCAGCAACTTCTGTGGTCTACAACCAGTTACTTAGTCAGACAGGCTGGCAAATGCTAGATGTCATTTATCCACTTAAGTCCAGAACACTTAGATGGTTTTATTTATTTATTTAAAACAGTAACAGCCTAGCACACTTAACATTAACATTCATCGTTCTACATCAAGGTTCAGTGTGCAAGTCAATTAGAGCTGAGCACGTAATTCAACCTGGTACATTACAAGTCCAACAAAAACAAAAAAAAAAATAATAATATAAAAAATCAAAACAAAATAGAAAGTAAATATTATAGTCCAAAAATAAAATTAGTTACAAACAAAGAAATTACAATGCTATGTCAAATTTTAAGAAGAAAAATGTCAAAAGTATAAAAATATAATAATAATGAAAAAGTCTAATGTTAAAAATTACTCAAATATTTTACTTCTCTTATCTTTCTTAATTTGATAAGATAAATATTAAAAGACAATAATATGATAATAAGAGAATGAGAGAATGAACCCTTGAGGCTTAGTTACACAAGTTTCGTGTACGAGTTTCGAACGCGAGTGGAAAAAAATCGTATAAATAAGGCAATGAGCGAGAAGGAATTTTGTTTACACTAGCCGATAGTTATACTGTATCACGACAAATTGAATTCTCGCATTCGAGAAACTCTCCTTGTGTAACTGAGCCCTTAATGTAAAGAGGTAAAGTTTGTATTTTTGTTCGATTTAAATAATCTTTTCACCAATACTTAGAATTGAATTTTCAAAATGTACGTACATAGTCAAAATATTCGAATAGTGTATCTAAAAACATAAATCCAACGCTTAACAAAAGTATAACGTATACAAACAATGCTTGATTTACAGTCTAAAAATATGGATCACAGTCTGAAATAACAGTTTATCTATACTTCTATACTAATATACTAATAATATTATAAAGAGGAAAGATTTGTTTGTTTGTATAGAATAGGCTCCGAAACTACTGGATCGATTTGAAAAATTCTTTTACCATTAGAAGCCGACATTATGCGTGATGAACATAGGATACTTTTTACCGCGGGAAAATGCTTCATTCCTACCGGAAATCTAAAATAAAAATAAATACTAGCGGCTTGGCCCGGCAGATAGCGCCATCTATCCAAAATACGGTAGATGGCGTCTTATACTTTTCTACGCGGACGAAGTCGCGAGCACCAGCTTGTCATTATTAAAAACAAATCTCCTAGTCTTCGTTTAGCTTGCACACAAATATATAAGTATTTGAGAATCTTCATTTCGTTGTAAGGTCGTCGTATAAAAGCAATTTTCAAGTTATCCGATAATTACAAGGCTCAAGTTTGATCCTCGATGTTTACAGCAGCGTTCACAGTTCGCGATGGTTTGATGCAAATTGCAATTAAAAAGTTCACCTGTGTAACCTTGCAAACACTTCAGCTGCTTATGACGCAAACATTCGTTTGAATTATACTTTCTTTAATGTACATAGAAATTGAGAGTGACTTGACATAATAATATGTCTAAAGTTGGTCTAAAGTCAACTCAAATGGAAATATTCAAATCAATATTTTCTTTTAGTAAAAAAATTGCAATTTCCAGTGCTTTAATGCGGTTAAAAATGATATAGATTTTTGAAAGTTTAACTAGACTTGAAGTATGTGGTTAAACATTTACCTGATCCATCGGCAGCACACTTCATGAGCTTGTCAAAGTCTTGTATGCACTCGGGCCTGTCCATTATGTTGTCCATGTCCAAGTGGAAGCTGCAAGCGTCTATGCACGCAGAGGACACGTTCATCTACACCACAAAATACACATTTTTGTTTATTAATTTTCACAAACGCATATTTGATTAGCAATTGGGCTTGTACCTTCGATTTTAAGTATAAAAATGTCACTCGCGAATAATGTAGCTTTCTATGGGTGAAAGATTTTTAAAACCGGTTCAGTAGTTTTTGAGTTTACTCAATAAGAACATATAAAAATACAAATCTCATCTCTTTATAATATTATACTACCTATGTGTAGAGTGTTATATAATATGTAAATTTCGTTAATAAAAAAATAATGGTATGTATGTTCCTCCATAACTCTTAAACTAATTAACTGATTTTCACGAAATTTGGTAGATAAACATGTAGACGTACGGGACACACGATAGCCTACTTTTCTTTTTCAACGCGGACGAAGTCGCAGGCACCAGCTAGTTATAAATAAAAATTAATTCCAAAATGTTTTGCTAAGCGGTTTTAATTCTGTCTTTACTCATGGATAGAGGGATAATCATGGAAGGTTTTCAAGTAAAAAAAATGCACCCCGGGCGAAGCCGGGAGCGGGTCGCTAGTTAATTATAGACTTGAAAATGAAAATCAGACCCATTACCTGTGTGCAGCATTCGGTGACGTTGTGATGAGGAGTGGTAGGCCTGAGACGCACTGACACCGGCCTCAGGGTCTTGCCAAAGGCATTCTCCGCATGGCAATAGTAGTCTCCTTCATCGTTCTCACTTATCTTCTTTATTATAAGACGCATCGTATACTTGGTTTGCTCCTGAATACGGAAATATACGGTTACAGATTATTTTATTTTATTTTTATTACAGATGGGTTTGCTCTTGGCCTACATCCAGCTGTGTAGCGAAGTGAGGCCTATGATGGAGCGAGCTCACCCAGAAAATGCTTATTCACTAAAACTTTGAAAAGATTTGAGTTATTTGAGCTCGGAAATACAGACTATTCAGCAGGGAACTATTCCCAAATAGATATTTTTTGTATATTGTTCTAATGGAGCAAAGACTGAGGACAGGGTGGGGTGGAAACAGGTGGTGGTCGATGCCATTAAGACATTTCAGAGCATGAAGCTTAGCAATGAAGAAGACGACTTTATCTATCTAAAATGTGTTACGAAAAAATGTGTTCTAAAATGTGCCCGTTGGACGAGTGGCAAGGGTGCTTGCCTAACGTTTCAGGGGCCCCGGGTTCTATTCCCGGCGGGGTCAACTTTGGAAATTTTAATATAATTTTCAAAATTGACTCTGGTCTGGATTTGAAAAGTAGTGGTAGGGCACACTGCGTTTCGCAGTCATTTGGGCAGCCCGTCTGGCGGCAGTAACCACCACCTTACAGAATACCACCGTGAAATAACAGCATTATGTGCTGTTGTGTTTCGGTGAGTGAGTAAGGGATGCCAGAGCCTATTACCCCATCCCCCCCTTATCCCTTATCCTTAATCCTTCTATGGTCGGCAGCGCACTTGTAGCACTTATGGCGTTGCTTGTGTTATAGGCGACGGTAGCCACCTACCATCAAGTGGACCGTCAGCCTGTCTGTCGACCTTAACATAAAAAAAAATAAAAAAAAAAACTCAATACAACCAGTAGCTACATGTATAGTTGTGCTATTACAGACATAATTATCTCGTCCATGTCCGAGGCGTAAAAACTTAAAAAAATTCATTAAGACTTTTTCCATTTCAATAAAAAAGAAAATAGGAACAATTTGTACCGTGAAAAGCTAAATAACGTTTCAATCTATTAACGCCAACTCATGAATAAAAATAAGTTTTCAATCCAATTTCCATAATTTTAATCTCAGGTAAGAGGAGAAATCCTTGAGACAATATTGCATTCATTAAAGCAATCTAAAAATTTCGGGATAATTTATTAAAATATTTTCTTTGGAAATTACGTTTTCTAAGAATATTTTCTCTTCTTCTAAGAATTTTTCCATTAGATTTTATTGGTTACTTGGGACAAACAGTCTAATTAGGTCGAATCCAGCTCGAATGGGAAGAGATAGAACTAACTTCGAGACATATTTTTGTTAAAAATTGTTCAGTAGGTACAGTCGGCCACAAAAGTCGATTAACACATTCAAAAGTGCAAAACAACTGAACACTCACCTCAACTTCATGACTGTACAAACGATCGTAAAACGCTTCACTAAGTAAGCAAGTTGAGTGTTCAGTTGTTTTGCACTTTTGAAAAGTTTGAATGTGTTAATCGACTTATGCGGCCGACTGTACCTCGAGACAAAGGTTTTTATATAATACCACGTGTGTTGCCAGTCATGATATATGGCGCTGAAATAGGGTAACGCATTTGTAACCTTTGGTTTTGTTTGTGTCTTTAGAGGGCGGTAGTCACTTACCATCAGTAGCACTACCATGAGTTGCTATCGAAATCTTACGTTAGTTTACTTCTGTCGATAACGAACCTTTCACCCTTCAATGTGCTAGTGAATGATTTTACTACTAACGTTACGGTATTTCTCGAGAGCATCAGTCAAATTTGTAACTCATGGTACCGATTTTGTATAGAAATGTCAAGTTAAACGTCAGTCGGTAATGGTCGCTAGCGACTACATTCGATAGGTTTTTTACTTATGCAACTCATGTTACTGGTTTTAGTTCTTTGGTGACCGCTAGAGGCGCTGTACAATTTTTCATACAAATATTTTACGTTCTCGTTCATCTTTCGCTAGCGATTTCGGTAGTCATAAACTCATGGTAGTGCTACAGGTGGACTGTCAGCCTACCTTTAATAATATATGAAAAAAACGTAGCAGGTGAACTCTCAAATGGACTGAGGACCAAATATTCTGACAGGGCCTACTGTAAAATTATGGATGATGCCTCCTATTTATGTCGACTGAAGTTGATTGAAAAGTGCTCTGTGACGTTTCATAAAAGAGGTGTTCATTCGTTCAGATTCATTCGGTGGTATTGATATGATGAAGTCAGTTGAACGAATGCGTTCCCGAAGAGAAGTCGTCGTCACATCTTATAAGTAGTTGGAATTGTAGTTCTGACATAATATATAAGTCTGTTGGAATATATAAGTCGAACGATAAAAGTATTTGGACTAATAATAAATAACTAATCTGAATCAATACTAATAATGGATATTTAAGTGTAGGTATTGTATGTATCTATGTTCCTCCATAACTCTTAAAAGAGTTAACTGATTTTCATGAAAATTGGTAGATAAACATTTGGACGTACAGGACACAGGATACACTACTTTTTTCTTTTTCAACGCGGACGAAGTCGCGGGCGCCAGCTAGTATGCAATATTAATTTTAATACTTACGTCAGGATCGGCAAGGAGCTGTATTGTGTAGTTTGGACCATCGATAACAGCTGTCCTGCCGTTTGGATCTCTCCAAAAAGCGATGCTCGGTTTGGGAAGAGCTTCTACACGACATTCGAGGATGACAGAGTCACCGGCCGCTGCCATTGTGATTCCTGACGCTTGGATTGTTGGCACATCTGGACGAAACCCATTTTAATTTTGTTAATAGAATAGGCTCCGAAACTACAGGACCGATTTGAAAAATTCTTTCACCATTAGAGGCCGACATTATGCGTGATGAACATAGGCTACTTATTACCGCGGGAAAATGCTTCATTCCTACGGGAAAACGGGTAATAGGACAACGGGCAGTAAGAATTATCCTTCCGTACTTACCTTTTTCACATAACTTCTAAACGGCTGAACCGATTGGGTTGAAATCTTATATGGGTATTTCGATGATTTCTTGGATGATTTAAAAACACAATTGGACCCGGTAGGTGGCGCTGCTGTCGGGATGTCAACTACTAAACGGCTTGACCGATTGCGTTTAAATTTTGTATGTGTTTCACAGACACGAATGTTTTATATTTTATAAAGTTACGCGGACGAAGTCGCGTGTAACAAATAAGCCAATAAGATATTTAATAAATTCAAACTCTTAAGAAATTGAAATCCAGAATGGTATAGTAAAGTGTGTCAGGAAGCGAGTGTAAAATTGAGTGGCTTTTAAACTCCTCAAGAGTATTTCATGATTCCCAAAGTAATCATGAAATAATTTAATGAAGTATTGTTGTAGTGCCTTTGCTATCGTCTCCTGGCTTACCACGCACACTCGGACAGACTTCCGTCACGCGACTGGCATATTTATCTCCCCACGTGGATTGCTGCGCCAGTCACGTGGTACGCTTGAGACTGTGCTGTATCAATTAGTGAACAAATCCCAAAGATGCATACACTACAATTGTTAATACTGACGTGAGATATTAATTTTCCTGGAGGCCTGCATCGGTGTTCCGTATCCGTTGTCGGCGTAACATGAGATCTGATCCATGTCACGGGTCACATTGTGTACCACAGTGACCATATGCCTTGTCACTTCTTGGCGGACCAGCCGACCTGGACAAAGCAGAAGAAACACAATTACAACCAAGAAAAATTAATAAGAGCACTTGTAATTTGTAGATTTTACAATTGAAAGTCTCTATCTATTAAGTATCTTAGTTTTCCTCTTAATTCCTACCTCGAGTTTCTAACAGTTCTATCCCTCAGATTTAAAAGCTGTCGAGAAAAATTAACACTATTATAGGAAGAGAATTTATTTTTATCATTTTTAACCAGTTTTAATTTCGCTGTAACCTGAAGAACCAGTTTGACACCTACCATCAAGTGGACCATTAGTCTAACTGACGTCATTTCGGAAATTTCGGTAAAAATTCGGAAATTTGTCTGGCGGCAGTAACCACCCTCTTACAGAATACCACCGTGAAATAACAGCATATGTGCTGTTGTGTTTCGGTGAGTGAGTAAGGGATGCCAGAGCCCATTACCCCTTCCCTACCTTATCCCTTATCCTTAATCTTTCTATGGTCAGCAGCGCACTTGTAGCACTTATGGCGTTGCTTGTGTTATAGGCGACGGTAGCCACCTACCATCAAGTGGACCGTCAGCCTGTCTGTCGACCTTAACATAAAAAAAAAAAAAAAATAATAATAATATATTATGTAGATTGCAATTGCCTTTTTAAATTTTTACTCACCTGAAATATATAATGAAATAGTGGGTGTCGGTGTTCCCATGGCCATGCAAAGAATCGTCATGCTGGAGCCTTCCACCACCAAGTTCACTGGATTAATTGTTGGAGGCTGTTTAAACAAAAATCATTACTTTTGCACTTGATTTCCACTTTATTGGTCTTTCCCGGTATGAAAATTTATGGGAGTAAAATAAAAATTGTCACATGGTATGCGTTACGTTCTATTTTCGAATATTTTAGAATATCTCCGAAGATTCAGAGATATTTAGGAATCGTTCGTTTGTATTCATTAAATTATTTATTTATCGTTCGTAAGGAGTTTAGGCTAACCAATTCCAACGCTCCCTCACGAAGTTAGAGAACGATAGAAAATAAAGCCCGATGATTGGTCAAAATTACCGGGCTTTATTTTCTGTCGTTTCGTCATTCTACAAAGCTCCCGTTTGCACTGGGTGCTCTTGGCTAAGGGCCCTGTTTGTTGTATTACTAGTTTATCGATTTGTTTAGTATTTTTTTTATATTTTGAAGAACATCAAATTTATTATTTACCTCAACAAAAGCGGGATAAGCAGGATCGGTCCAAGCCAAGAGAGTCTCAGATGGCAACGAATCTCCAGCAGCCGCATGCGCCTTAACCCAAATCACATATTGGGTATTCGGCGACAAATTCTCGAGGGTATGTCCAGGGACTGTTGTGGATATTATCGTTAAGTTGCTGTTGCCAGCATGTCCGGGAGATTTGTAGTATAGCCTGCGGACAAAAAGAAGGTTAGCCTTAAAGCTCCGTTTCAGGGATTCCGGATTCGATTTCTGGTTTGGATTAGCGGGGCACATTTTCGGGCGGCCCTAACAGGATGTCTGCTGTTGTGTTTCGGTGAGAAAGTGAGGGATGTTAACGTTACATGACCGTGGCATAACTAAAATGGAAGATATTTTTTTTACAAAAAAAAAAAAACAAGAAAATGGGAAAATGGTTTTTAAAAGCATTGCATTGACTCTTACACTCTTTTGTTAACAAATATTATATAACCATAATCTATTTAACGTTCATACTCCCTTCACTTTATAAAAAAGTAACATTTGCGTGTTCTTTTATTATTTTTTACTCCGGTTCACATGATAGGTTGCAAAAAAAAACTAAATTGGAAACGAGGTATTGGAATTCGTGAAACCTCCATATGTTTATTCGGTGCTCTGAAACTGTTTGATAGGGTATTTGTTTGTCGGAGCATTCGTCGTTGAAATCATATATTCTCGTTGAACTGCACCGAATGTTGATCCGTGTTCAATTACTTATCGGATTTAGGAGAGCTTTAGCAAACAAACAAATGTTGTCTAGGCTAAACCGAGTTGATGCGTTGACTTGTTGAATTCTAAATAAAGCTTCCTGTTTGAGGATAATTCCAGTGAGCTTTAAATACGTACTATGTACGAGTATATATTTATCGCATTAATTTGGTTCTATTTTATGAATGAGTTTGATAACATATTAGTTTTTAAAAGTGTACTGTCACCAAAGAGTCTCCCAGCTCAGTCGAGTGTGACAAGTATTTCATATATTTATAATAATTTAAGAAAAGTCTGACGTTGTTCACAATTTTCTTAAGGATTACAGTGAGCCATTAAATTTGGTAATCTCAGAGCAGTATTTACGAATGCTATAAATTATATACGATCGCGAGTCGTAATCCAGAATTAGGGGTACTTTATTTATTGAATGTACAAGTTAAGCGGATTTAGGGCGAGTGGCATTTCGTGGGATAAAGTCAAGGGGCAATTAGTTACATTAGTCACAAAGTACAATCTTCACATTATTCTACACCCCACACATCGAAAGTGTACTAGCCACAAGCATTTAGTAAAAAAAAATAAATGAGTTCGTTTTTTCTTTTCTTATATGGGACTTTCTATTATTATATGTTAACTAGCTGGCGCGTGTGACTTTGTCCGCGTTGAAAAAGAAAAAAGTAGCCTAGATCCTGTGTCTGTACGTCTAAATGTTTATCTACCAAGTTTCATGAAAATCAGAGGAACATCATCATACAATATCCACAATTACAGATTTAATACAGATACAGATGCATTGTAAATGCACCCTGGTATATCCGCAACGACGACCTTCATAGGGATCTCAAGATAGACCCCGTGATTACAGTCATCCAGAAATATGCAGAGGCTCATCAAAAAAGACTTCATCATCATGTGAATGTCGAAGCTATTCAGCTTCTCAATATCACAAATATAGTTAGACGTTTGAAAAGGACAAAACCTTTTGAACTAGTGTAGTGTTAAAACAGTGATATTCACAAAGATCACAATAACAAAGTGTCTTTTGAATTAGTGCAGTGACAAGCTAGTGATAATGTAGTGAAGTTAGTGATACTTCCAAAGAACACAATAACAAAGTGTTCACCCCTTAATAGAGACAATAAGAATCGTGTTAATAGACATTATTCTTAGTAAATATTACAGTTAGTAGTTTAGGTTATATTAAAATTACTCATTAGTCTTAAGACTAGATTGTAATCTTATAAGGATGCACTTTTCCAAGTACACCCTTAAAAAACAAAAAAAATAAATAAAAAACTTACAGATTTATTTACGACACGTTTGGTCTAGTGGCTAGTAACCCTAGCTATAAACCAAACGGTCGCGGGTTCGAAACCCGCTAGGGGCAAATGTTTATGTGTTAGCATTTTACCTTTGTACCTGAGTCATGTTTTCTATTTATAATATGTATGTATTTACAAAAAAAAAAGCAATTTATGTAGTATATCAGCTGTCTGGTTTCCATAATACAAGCATTATTTGCTTACTTTGGAACTAGATGGTGCTGTGTGGAATGTGTGGAATGTGTGAAGATATATATTATTAGTATTGATTGATATTGATGGTACCGGAACACAATGAAAGGAAATAATATAAGTGTAAGTTTTAAACTTACGTGTATGTGATTTTCTCGTCGGGATGCGAAAACTGTGGAGGTTGCCACGAGAGCGCCAGCCACGTCGCCGAGTGAGAAGACACGGCGACTGAGTGAGGCGGTGATGGTATACCGGATATTTCCTTCTCAGACTCTATAGCGATACAAAACAAATATAGGGTAAAATGAACTAATGTTGGCACACCTCCTTGACGCCAATAAAAAAAGGATGCCAATAAATGACCTTTGTTGGCATCCTTTTTTTTTCGAGGAGAAATCCGGTTACAGATTCCCCACCGCTGGCTAGACGGTAGGGGTATGTGGGGGTCAGCCGGCGCACCGCGCTATGTTAGTCGGGCCCGGCCATTACCCACTAAAACTCCCCGGTGCCACCTTTGCCCTTTGTGCGGGGGTGGACCGGGCTCTGCCGAGGCAACAACTCCGATCCAGCTTTTATTGGCATCCTAAACTTTTCACTAAAAAATAAGAAAACTATTCCATAAACTGTGTTCCCACAAAAAATAAATATACTTAAATCTTAGGTTTATGAGAATTGTTAACACTAAACAGTCAAATGATTTAAACATTGTCAAACTTTCAAATTTTATTTGAGTTAAACAAATATTTAGGTCGAAAGGTGCCAATAAATGGTCGTATTTCTTAAAGTGCCAATAATTGGGTATTTTCCCCGAATATATTTTTCGATATTCCAATGCACGTTTCTATTATTAAGGTCAAATATTTCTATTATGATCACATATTTTTTTGAGTTTTTGTAGTGAAAACTTCTATAGCCGCGTTATACGACTTTGGGTGTGGAAAAAATGTATGGGTTCGCGTCAGCAACATGCTATGCTCACAGTTAATGCGAGCGCAGCTGTCTACGTGCGCGATCACGCCAACACATTGCATATACTCGATTGTATGTGTGTGCGTTGGACGCTCAGTTTTTCACTTCTGTCAGCAGTCCTCGTGACTAATTTTTCGGTCTGAAAAATTAGTCATGAGTCTGAGTCGGTTTTGAAAACACGAAATAGTAATTATGGATGGAAAAAGCCTTACCATCATCGGTGATATTGATTAACAGCATGCTGGATGGCAACGAAGTGCCGAATTCGTTGACGGCGACGACAAACATGTGGTATGTGGCGTTTGCTTCTAGACCATCAATGTTTGCCAACGGCTCTGTCACGTTCATTTGCTATGATTAAACATATCAACTGTTAAAATTGAAAATAGGAGGAACTTCATTCTTATTAATAACTACCCGTTGTCCTTTTACCCGTTTTCCCGTAGCCTATGTTCATCAGTTCTAATGGTAAAATAATTTTTCAAATCGGTCCAGTAGATTCGGAGCCTATTCTATACAAACAAACAATCAAATCTTTCCTCTTTATAATATTGGTATAGATTATTACAGTTGATAAATAAACCGGCCTTATTTGGCTAGTCCTACTGGTAAATTACGGCAGCATTGTCTATGTCTAGCAGTGGAAATAGTAGTAAGATAACGATGATGATAACAACAGGGTAACTTACGTTATCTAGTTGTAGAGTGTTGTAATAGTAAGGTTGCGTATTATTGTTGTCTACCCTCTGCCAGTGCACCGTGTACGCGGTGGCGTTAGCGCCATCTTGCGGCGGCGACCACATAGCGGTCAGTCTGCCGCGAGACGTCACCGCGTGCAGTTCTCGCGGTGCGCCAGGCAACATTCCGGTTCCTTCTTCGAAGCACTGCACTATGTTTCCTATGTATGGCACACACGTGTTCACAGCGCCGGAATAAGCGCCCGCGCATACACCACGGCACGTCTCCGGTACGCCCCGACGAGCGCAACACGACTCATGATTGCGACCTTTTTAAATTGAATAATAAATTCTATTATAGTTATTTTAAAATACAGAACTTCATATTATATGACAACTGAAAAAATTATTATTAAAACATCTGGCTTAATAAAATATTTAAATTAACATAATTATTTTAAAAATAATTGCGTTATCTCTTTAAACGATTTATTAATCATTTTCTTATAAATTAAGTGTTAAAAGTAATCACCTCCAGCGCCGCACCGCAGTAATTTGTGGAACTCTTGCGCACAGAGTGGAGCTAGGGTGCGCAGGTCGGACATCTTGGCGTCGTAGGAGCAGAGCGGCATGCAGACGCCAGCCAGCTGCACTCGTTCGCAGCATGCCGTCACGTTGTAATTGTTTGCAACCTCTTCTTCTTCCTCAACCACCTGTTTAAGAAAAACACTTCAAAATTAAGTCAGGTTCTAAAGAAAGTTAGCTCTTTGGATTAAAAAAAGTCCATGACTTAGGGCACCTGAACATGTTCAATTAGTAGTAGACACATTCCATTAAATAAATTTCGATATAATTATGATGCGAAAAGTGGAGACGCCGAATTGTGTTAAGTTTTAAAAGCTTTAGTGATTTCGCTGTTTTGAATATGTTTTGCTTTAACTTTTACCTTTTTTAAAAGAAAACCTAATAAAGTACGTATATTGAAAAATTATTATGTTTTATTACCTGACTCTGTGTTCTAAATATCAATCTGGGCGAAGGTTCACCTATGCCATGTTCGTTCACTGCCTCAACGTAAATCTCGTAATCCATATTAGATTCCAGATCTTCCAGTATGTAAGGCGAATGTACCTAGTAACAAAAACACATTTTTCTTGGTGATATATTTTATTTCGTGATTTGCCAAAAGTAACAGTCCCTTGGGGAATTTACAAATCCTACCTTGTCAAGCGTTCTGTACTCGTCAGCAATTTGCAATGCTTTGTAATGCAAGTTGTAGTACTGAACGGTGTCTGCGAGTACTGCTGGTGGCGCCCAGTGTACCACAGCGTAATCTGTGTCTATGTTCGTGAGATGAAGACGGTTTGGTGCTCCAGGAAGCACGCCGTATCCTTGCAGTAAGCAGTTTGAGTACTGTGACATGTAGCGGAGACACCTGGTGAGACATATTATGATAAGCAGAAGTCATACAAATGGGTATACTTTTTACGTATAACGATCGATTACATATCGATATAATGCGTGAACTAGTCAAGTAAAATGGTTGAGCTTTAAAAAGTAAAAGAAACGACGTTACTTGGAACAGAAATAAAATTGTTAACTAACTTGAAGTGGGTGAAGTCCAATGCGGTGACGTTTCCACTGCAAAGCGGTAGACAAGCCTCGGGTAAGCCACGAGCGCGGCAGCACGGCGAATGGTCGAGACCGTTAGCCAAACACCCGAACGCGGCACCACCCCAAGGCGCACAGATCATCAGGTCTGTCACCTAGACGAAAATAGGAAGAGGCATCATATAAAAAATCAGTAATAGAATCTAGTAATGTCAGATATTTGTGATCTTATTACTTAACAACCCGGAAATAATTGTCGAGAACGTCGTTCAAGTGTAGTGTCTGAGTGTCATGAGCTCATTGAAGAACAAAATAAAAATCACACATACACATATAGTCCTTACACTTTATTCTATCAAGGTATTTGATATGTTAAAAGAATACGCCACGATAGACATCTACCATTAAGTGGATCTTCAACCTGTCTGACAACCTGCCTGACTAAAAAGTATTTTGGCTGTACATCACTATATCGGTGGATCCAGGCTGCTTCTGACCGGTCCAATTGGAAAATTTTGGGGAGGCCTATGTCCAGCAGTGGACGTCCTACGGCTGAGATGATGATGATGATGATGACATCACTATAATATTATCTGATAGTAGAGTATCCGGAAAAAAATTTACCCCTATTTCGATGGTCTTTTGAGGATAGCACAATTTTTCTAGGCACCCATAAAACTTGATTCCTGCGGCTACACAGCAAGATTTCACATCTGGCAACTTTGGGGCACTCGCTACTTCCGTCGTCTTCATTTTGCCAGGAGTGAGTGTAAGAGCTCTGTGGAAAAAAAGCGACATCAAATTAATTAACCGGGAGCTCAAGTTTAATTTCGTGGACGTTGCTAACAATGACTAAATTGTTGTGTACTTAGGTACCAAGCGTTATTTAATATCCAAGAGTCTGTCTTTTTCACTTTGTGTGAAAAAAATATTTGAAATTATCTTCTCAAAATGTACACAAAATGGCACTCAGAATTTGTTACAGCTTGACTAGAAAAAGAAACTGTAGTTACTATCTAAAAAAAAGCAGAAAATTAAGTCTACAAAAGTTTAGTCATATAACTCCACTTTGGATTTTGGATTCTTATATTTTCTGTAATTAAGAGCCCAAGTTGAGAAAAACGAATTTGAGCAATGAAAGTTTTAACTGGGCACTCATGTCAACTTAAATCTAGATTATTCTAATTTAAAAGTATACCCTATCCGATGTTTTATCAGTAAATGTGAGTTTGTGTTGATTAAATATGAGACATTGCATTCTATTTCTTGTAAACTGAGAAGGAGCTTGGAGTTGTTTCTAACGTGTAATAGCACAAAATCGTAGCCACCATCATCAGATTTATCATAAACACGATTTGAGGATGCAACTTTATAATTAAATCTCCAAACTTTGAACAAGTTGTGTCAAGACGCAACTTGTGCAACAAGCATGTGTCAAGACCACTCTAAACGCTGTGACAATAACCTTCCTTGCTAGTTTACGAGATAAATAGGAGGTAATCTCCTTTACACTTTATCACTATATTCTTTGACCAACATTTATATGCGTAATGAAAGTCGAAAGAAATGCTGAAAATTTGACTGTACTTTATCATTCTTATCGACTTTTTATTAATTTTTATTAACGACCTGAAATGCTTCACAGGAAGCGGCTGGACAAGCGCAAAACAAGACCGTGTTTGGTAGTGAGCCTTGGTGAAGAGGCACAGTCTGATGATGATGATGATGATGATGATGATGATAATGATGTTGATGATGACGATTATGAACAACGAAGCATTTAAGAGTCAAAAACAAAAAAAATCTCACCTGATAGCATAACTGGGAAGACTAGAACCGTGGATGTTGTATGACGTCACAGTAACTTCATACATCGTGAATGGAAGCAAGTCATTTAACATTATGTTGGTCTTGTTAGCTGGAACCCTAACGGTCATTGGCAGTGTTAATGTTATTGAGTCATTTCTAATTGAACTTTCCGATGGGTCGATCAAATGCGCGTCAAATGAACGCAGTTGCGTTACGTTCACAATATATTCTGTGACGGTATCTGTGTTTTCTGCCGGAGGTGTCCATGACACGTTGAGTTGTTTTTCATTTAGGGGTTCCACTTCGACATCTTCTGGTGGACTGGGCAGTAATTCTGAAATGAAAAGATGTTTGGTAGACAAACATTTGGTAACACCACATTGATTGTTTTTGTTTACTTATAACAAACAAAAATGCATAACGCAACTTCAGAGATCATTTAAAAAAAAATGCGATCGATTCATCTTATACACCTACTTAATTTGGCTCCAGATCCTTTGGACCCACAAGTTTTGACCCTACCTAAGAAAAAGTACGCGCTGTTATAAAAAGTACAGTCTAAGTAACATTTGTCGTCGATATGAATAGTCGTTAGGAAAAAATATTATGAATTAAATAGGTTTTATTATTTTGTTATTAAATTTTGATATTTAAAATTATACAGATTTCAATTATTATGAATACGCATCTCAAAAGCGTTCTTAACCATAGCAACTATTTACTGCTCAATAATTCATCCAACTGCCTGTAAATTATTATATTTTTTCTTAAAAATATAATGGATACCCGGAAGTGTATTACTATGAGTGATTTTTAACAAATTAACTCATCCAGATGTATAACATTTTTTACAAATGCGAAGATAGCCTGTTCAATAGTAGAATTGTCCTTTAATCCGAGTATCGATCTGGTTTTCTATTTTGGGATATTCTATCTGAACTGAAGATATACATTTTTAATTTTATTCAGAACCCATAGAGCGAGAGTGTAAGTATTATTTCCAGACTAAAAGTGGAATGTTATTCTTACCAATGCCTTCAACAATACAGGCTAAGGTTTTCTCCATGTAAGTTGCACAGGAGTAGTGAGTTTTGATGTTGTCAGTGACCGGAGTGAATTCGCCTCGACATACATCCTGACAGATGTCCGGGACCCGCTCCTGCACGCAGCATGGAACGTGGTTGCGGCCATCCGCCATACATCTACATCAGAGATAAATAATAGATAAGATAAATATTTGTCACTTCAGCATAGTTATACTGAAAGTTGCCAACTGGTTATTGCTTATGACACTGAAATTACATATTACGTTATTGTACTGGGTACAATCTTTATCATTCTTATCTGGGTAATGTCACCGCCCACCATTATCCTCAAAGATTGACTCGAAAAACTTCAAAAATGGTTTTAGTGGATGAATGAGAGAGTGGCAGAGTACACTGCGTTTCGTAGTCATAATGACAAAGTCGTAGTTTTGTTTTAAAAATCACAACATCTTACTTGACAATAGCAGGAAAATCAGGTTGACACGCTTCCGGATCCTGACCAGTTCCTTCCAGAATAGTCTGTATGCTGCAGAACCCTAAACAGGTTTTGTTCACTCCGGCCGCCATACAGCAATCCGTGTAATTGTGCGCTAGAGCAGTGGGCGAAATGGTTGGTGTATTTGACGAGTAACTATCCGTCATATTTGTCTCTGGAGGGGTCAACCCTCGAGATATCACTGGAATATAAAATATTTAAATCAGTGCACACTGCGTTCCGCAGACATAAACAGGTCATAGCTGACATTCAAGTTTTTTTACCACGTCTTACCAGTTAATCTATGGAAACTTCTGACTGGCGGCTCCGTGTTCAGCTCGCAAACGTAAAGGCCCGCATCTGAGGCTTTTACTGTCTTAATGACTAGCGCCCAGACATCACCTCCTTTTCTGATACCTGGACCTTGTAGAGGTTCTTCTGCTGCTGAAACAAATCCCTCGTATCTAGTAATTGCCTTATGACCCTCATAATACTTGATGTATCTTTCTACAGAACTACAAGTAACTTTATGAATCCTTAAATTACAAAAAATCATAAAAAGTTATTTCCAAAAATACAGAATCTCCAAACCATCCAACCAATTTTTACCATGTATGAGCCTTAGTTTTTTTTAGATTTAAACACAAAAATTGCTATTGGATAAAGTCAGGCGTCAATTCCATATTTTATTAGTAGAATATCACCTTTTTGTTACAGCTTAGAGCACTAACTTATGTATAATATTATCTTTTATATGTTTATACATATATAAGAGGCCATATTCTAATTAAGCAAAAAGCAGAAAAGACCCAAAAAACTCACTGTCATCGTGCAATACGTGAACTCTGTCGTCCCTTGTGACACGAACTCCTCCAGCTGTCAGCAGTTGGAGATCTCTCGCTCTCCTCCACAGGACTGGCTTTCCTCTGGCTCCGAGGACTACGCAAGTGAGTAACGCGTCCTCTCCGCTCCGCACTGCAACTCCTCCAGCTGCAGGCACCCTCATCCACGCGTCTCTCGACTCCTCCTCTTCCTGTGAACTCCCCGTTGAGGTGCTGCCACTTTCCACCGACTCTCCTTTCAATTCTGTGCATGAGATGAAGAAACAGTCAAAAATCTGTAAAAACCTGACTCCGAAATCAATGCTGATTTGATCTATGAGTACCTACAAGAAAGTAGAAAAAGCTAGAATAGTTATACTAGCATCAAATATTGCACGTGAGTTCAGATGGAGTTTTCTTATTACTCGGCGAAATAAACTGGCAAGGATAACTTCAGAGTTTTAATATGTTAATTAATTAGTTTTAATACATATTAAAGTTAAGGTATTTAATAACCATCAACTATCAATATATGTATGAAAATCTTCAGTGCCTCACAACAAGCGTTTGTGACCAAGTGTGTGAAATATTGCGATGAAACATAGGCTCTATGGGCCTAGTAAGAAAGCTCAACGTCATGCAACGAGCTGTGCAGAGGGCTATACTCTGCGTGATCGAATCATGTATGAGGAGATCCGTACCCGATAAGTATGCTTGTGGCAATAGGCGGGACACATAGTATGAAAAGCCAACGGGTCCTGGTCATTCACCTACAAGATGGACTTATAGTACTATTGGATTGCAAACTCCCATCAGATTTATTATCGAACTAAATAATCCGTTAAAGGCTTTAATTGAAATCCTGAAAAAGACTTCTAAAACAAGAGACAAATAAATTAGCCGAAAAAAAACTGTATTCACGCACCGTCGGGTTTTCTGCCCATTACACTTTAATTGAAAATTTTCCTACACTCCCAATATAACAGCAAAGTGAGCACACGGCAGCATACAAAGGGTTGTCTGCTACACCATTAAGCCTCAATGTACTCAACTAAGTACACTAGTCCGCCTCTTAGTGCGAAACTACTATCAAACTTCAAAAGCCCTTTTGTGGGATTTAAAGCCAATTTTGACCCGGCCGCAGTCCCACCTCTGATAAAAAGGTCGTCTATACCCTTCACGCGGGTTTCACCACGAATATAAATGTCAAAAACCGACTTTTGAGGTACGGGCTCAATGTTAGCGGCAAAATTATAATTTTATGAATTTTTTCATAATTGCTTCCACATTCACATTTCAAATCCTTATAAATGTGAATGTGTTTTTTTTTGTTTGTTACGCTTTCACGCAAAAACTACTGAACCTATCACAATGAAATTTAGCATACACATTATCTGGGACATCAGAAAGGACATAGGGTACGTTTCACCAGAACGCGGACGAAGTCTCGGGCAACAACTAGTAGTGAATAAATATGAGTTTAAAAAGTGGTTTTTGGACCTAAATAATTGTCAGAAATATTTGGAAAACACAGAAAGACAAGAACATAATTTTTTAGCTATAAAATTGAATTGCCATCCTATACGTAGCTCAAAAAGAATCAGTAAGCTGAAGTGTCTGTTTTTCAACTCATAGGCGTCTGGGTAGACAAGTCTTGGTGCGGAGACCAAGGTCGAAATGCTTCGTAGGCTCTTTAACCGATAACCTAAAGAGATATGATGGTAATGGACAGATGAGTAACCAAATGTGGCGCACTGGTGATATTAATAATGATAGCAATGACAATAATGATAATGATATTGATAGTTATAACAATAAAACTATATGTCGGATTTTAATATCTTGTGTTCATTTAGGAATATAATATTATTGCGAGAGTTTGCACATATTTTCGTATGTATACTTTTTCATTCAAATACGAGTAATCGAGTAATCTGTAGATCTATTTTTTTATTGGATTGATAAAGAGATATATGACACTTTTTTCTCAACACTATTCTTTATTCCGTTACGAAATAAACATATAATAGCACGTGTGCTGTTATATATTATGGTCTGCTCAGTGTATATGACTGCAGAAAGCAGAGTAACCTTACTACTAGAAAATTACAAAAAATGTTTCCTACAAAATATTAATATTCCATTAGACGCTGTCAGTGGCGCCTCACCAATAAGCTCATTTGGATTCAACACTCTCACCGCGAGTGCGCTACGGTCCCGGATAAAGAAATCAACGCAAATTGAGCCACAATTTTCCACATATTTGGGGATAGATCAATCTGTATGGTAACAAGGACGAGTGGATGGATTCTACGAGTTGTCCTAATTGAATGAATGCAAAATAAAGAAGTACTCCGCATATAAGAAGGGGCCGCATTTCCTTCGAAGGCTGTGCGTGACGAGAATCAGCCACGGGAAGACTTCAATTTTGTGTACAAAAACAATATTTTAAAATAATATTGCAATTTTATTAAGGCCGGGGTTTTATATGGCGTACCGGTTTGTCATTTGCTAGCAGATGGCCAGCCATAAGGATACCTACTGTACGGCCTAATCTGTTAACCTGCTAAGTCCATTTTTGGGCAATTTCACTTTTTATACTTTTCGACAAGTTTATCAAACTAAAAAGGGTGGGAAATTTCATAAATGGAAAACTGCTTTCTGACTAATAGCAAAAGAAAACCTGCTAAATCCTAAGTTTTGTTCTGATAATGTCTCTCACTGATGCGACGCACAACATTTTGTCATTTCGGTTTTTCTTCCTCTTGAAAAAAATGCAAAATGTGTCTTAGCAGGTTAACAAGTTAGGCCGACTATAAGGTGAGTTATGTTTGCAAATGAACTATTGTTCTGCGTATGGCGTGCCTGCATAGTGCATGAGAAAACATAACCTATATGGTCCTCTAAGTAAAGTAGTCATATCGTTCGCCAATCTAACCGTATGCGAAAAGCAATATGCATCATGTTTCCCAGTGTCGAGTCCCAGTATATTATAACCAACGTGCTTAGAACAAAGAGGGCGTACGCAAAGACGTCGCGGAAAACAATTTCATGTCCCACGTGATAGCAAGGCGTCGTTTCGTGACATACGGATGGTAAGAAAGACAGACAAACAGAAAAATGTCCCAATTTTGTTTATTGGCGATGAAAGCCATCTTTTATTTAGTACAGTCATTCTGTTTCAAGACATAGGTGACTTCAGTTGATTCAATAATAAAAAATATTCATATATTTGAATTATATGAACTATTATATTTGAACTTACTGAAAAGAATGAGTTAAAGAATTAAAGAGTAGATGAGGATTAAAAAAAAATGACTTTTTTAACAAAATCGAACATTTATAACTGGATGAGGTTATATTAAACAAACTCTGTGAGTTGAACATAGTTGAGTTTAAGTTTGAGTATGTTAACATTTTAATTTTCTTGTTTATAAAACTAGCTGAGACTTGCAACTTCACTTCACCCGCCTTGATGTTTTACGTTATAAAAAATATTAATCAAAAGTGCCAATTTTATATGAGGACTTCTTTTAATTCTTGCTAAACATACACATGAATACACTTTTTTAATTTATTCTCATAATTTGATTTTGTCCTTGTGTGTCAGTGTCATATATATATATATATTCTCTCGTATTTTTTGCGCTCAATATAACTTTGTGAGCTTAGTTTTCACTTCTGACGTACACACATACAGTCCAACGACTGAATTGTTATTAAATTTTTAACTTAATCCGTTACCATTAAATCTTTTCAATATTTTACTACATTGAAGACATGTTTTAAATATATATATTTTTATAATTTTGTATATTTTATTTTATTTGAAGTTGAGTTGATCTTGGCGGCTGTGTGTATATCGCGGTGTCATCTCATTTCACATAGCCGCTCTCACTTGGTTCTTGAGCGAACGCTGAAAGGATATCCCTAAGAGGTTTTCCAGACTTTCTTTCCCCACTTCGCTTAAAATTCGCTTGCTGAACTCACCTTAAATTTGATTCCAGATTTTTTATTGTGTTGGTACATGACGAGTTTTTTTGAGGTATAAAAAATAGTTTACTATTCTCAAACTCAAGCCGTTTCGGAGGAGTTTTGTTACAAATACTAATGGACAGGGGAATTTTATATATAAGTCGAAATTGAGATTTTCCCTTCACAAAAAATACGTGAAAATGGTTGAGCTGAAATGATGAGATATAGACTTATCCGACATTTAAGAATACCTTTAAGAAAAGGCTGATTGAAACGCGCCTTTTTCAGCGAATAATTACCTGAGCGACGCCGATTAAAAGGGCTTTCTTAATAGCTTTCTGTGAATTTATTGAGATTTAAATAACACTTCTTCTTCCTTTAATTTCCCTGTTTTTTTTAAAGATTCAGTGCGTCAGACAAGCTTTTGGTTCACGCGCTGAAAAGTGGTCTAGAGGCGTAGGTAGTGGACTTTTGACTGATATTAAACAGGGTGGAATTTCATTTTCCTTTCATTTAATTTATCAAGTTTGTTAGAGAGATTCCATCCTTATAATCTACCCTAACGATCGATGCAATAAAAGTACAGGCTGAAATTTTTATAGATTTTAGTCGGTTCGATTCCCAGGTGTGGCAAGCGAATTTTCGAAAATCTTTGAATGCAGTTTTCTTTCCATTCAAAAATAAAGGAATGTTTTCTTTGAGTAAAACTTTCTATCTACAGTATTAAGAGTACTTTCCCTCCAGATGGCATTACAAAATTCCACCCTGTCTGTATATATAATGACAAATGAATGGGAGAGTACGTTATAGCACTCCTTCCTCCTTCCATAAGTCTTCTTTCATGGGTATCCTGACCTTGGAGAAAGAGGGAGCAGCTTCCTCTCCTTTATGAACCTCCATTCCTTTTTTCATTCGATTTTTCCTCTTTTCATAGGTGAAAATTGAGTAAATATCGGTTTAGCGGTTTTGGAGTCCATAGAGGACAAACATACATACATAGATATGCATTATATATACTCGTATATCATAAATATGTAAATATAGATATTAATTTATAAAATCTCGTAAACGTGTTCTAAAATTGTAAAAGTCTAAATTTTTTTTTTAAAATAAATCAAGCATTAGATATCCGGGATTTTCAATGTTTATTTGAAAATAAATATGAAAGTTCCTTGAGTTTAAAGTTTACCCCAAACAAACACAACTAAATTTAATTTAATCCAACCGAGCGGAGCAATTGAAGCGAACTGAAACTAGTTGTGATATTAAACTAACAAAAACCTTAATCCACTACTGCGAAGGTTTCACTTTAATAATGTTGACATTGGGAGCGCGAACGGAGCCTCCGTGTAATTTACTAAACATTATTTAACTTGGGAGCACATAAAGTTGCTCGACAATCTACCCCGCGCCGGTACCCGGTACCGTGCCACTTGAGTTGCTGCCTCTAATACATGCGAATTCCTAGTTCAAGAGTCAATGAACGACACAGTGTCGGGCGCGTTAAAAACTGGATTGAACTCAGTCAAATGTTATGTTATGTAGCCTTAATTATAATAATAATTATAGCCCACCGGTAGCTTGGGCCTAGCCCCGCTACTAGCGGATATCTAGTTTTAAGTTTTTTATAATATATATTGTTTTTTTTTTGTATACATATATAAATTTATATTGTAAAAAAATTAAAATTAAGAAAATAAAATAAATAAGTGAATAATAATAATTTTATTTATTTATGGTATTATTATGTTATGGGTGTATAAACTCTGATTAGAAGAAACGCTGTTTTACATAAATATGTATAATTTATTAAAATCAATTTTAATAGTTTTATTGCAAGCATTTTTCATATGTAATTTAGCTACTTCCAAAAGCATGCGTTTTGACAATTGATGATGGTACGAAATTAATGCATGGATTAGCAAAACGTAAAATTATTATATATACCTTTTTATGAATATTTTATTCAAAATAAAAAAATTATTATTATCATTTAACTGACATTAAGATTTCTTTTACCTACTCATCTTAATGTATGTAAAATCTAAGTACGTTACAAACAAATCCTAAGTATGTTTGCATGACTGTTTTTAATGCAAATTATACGCCGTCTAAGAAAAGTTCGTTAGTTGAATTGGGTGCTCAGTTTGTCACACAAGAATCTGACAGCGCGCTCCTAGACTAACACTCATCCGTGAGCTCATACGCTCAGGATTTCATATGAGTAGAACACTCGAAAGTGGAGCTCTCACAGTCACAGGCGGAAGTTCATTATCACTGCAACGCGAATGGTTCCTTGTAATATTTGAACTGAACCCAACGGTTAGCATTTCTGAAACGTTCGCCGTTACACTGAGTGTAACGTTGATTGCTTCGCGTTACTACACCTTAATGAGGAACGTGGAGATGTCGCTGTTCATTTCCGCCGATTTGTATAGTGTCTACATTATGTATATTATGTCTACATCTATCTATCTATATACTAAACTAGCCCGCGACTTCGTCAGCGTTGAAAAAGAAAGAAGTAGCCTGTGTCCTGTACGTATAAATGTTAATGAAAATCAGTAAATTCGTTTATGACTTATGGAAGAACATACATACAATACCTACACTTAAATATTTATTAATAGTATTGATAAAAGGCAACGGTGTATGTTCCCTAAGGACTCCAAAACAGCTGAAACGATTTTGATGAAATTTTTAGACAATCTTCAGATTAGTCCAGCGGGTGTTCCTGTGAAGTTTGGTAGCGATTGGACGCGGACGAAGTCGCTGGCAAAACCTAATTATGTACCTATATTAAATATTAAGCTCAGAGTTGGTGATTGTATTTGTGATGTAAATTATATTAATTTTAAGAAGCTCTTTATCAGGTGGAATAATTGCTGCAATTTGATTTTTAAAATTGCTTTCAAATTTTCTGTTCTACTTTTCTGTGCCTACATTTTATGACGACTTATTGGCAAATATTTTCGAAGTTATATAACTTTAAAATCAAATATTTGTTTTAGGGATTTAGTATGTTTTTAGTACTTATGTTATGAAAGTTGAACATCAGATACAATGAAGTTCTTTTTTTATGTTAAGGTCGACAGACAGGCTAACGGTCCACTTGATAGTAGGTGGCTACCGTCGCCTATAACACAAGCAACGCCATAAGTGCTACAAGTGCGCTGCCGACCATAGAAGGATTAAGGATAAGGGATAAGGGAGGGATGCGGTAATGGGCTCTGGCATCCCTTACTCACTCACCGAAACACAACAGCACATATGCTGTTATTTCACGGTGGTATTCTGTAAGGTGGTGGTTACTGCCGCCAGACGGGCTGCCCAAATGACTGCGAAACGCAGTGTGCCCTACCACTACTACGAATGAGAGTTAATTTATATGATAAAATATTTTTTATATTATCATTTATTGTCTTAATATTTTATACTAGTTGGGGCCCGCGACTTTGTCCGCGTTGAACGATGAAAAGTACTCTATGTCCTTTCTGGTGTCCCAGACAACGGGTATGCAAAATTTCATGGTGATCGTTTCAATAGATTTTTCGTGAAAGAGTGACAAATGGAACAAACTTTCGCATTTATAATACTAGCTGGTGCTCGCGACTTCGTACGCGATGATAAATTAAAAATATAAAAGTAATTACAACGCTTGACAACTTGTTGCTATAACACATTGGCCAGGCGTTAGTTACAGTTTTATATTTTAGATAATCCCTCGGGAACATTACTTTTTTCTTGGAAGAAAGGTATCCTATGTCCTTTCTGGTGTCCCAGACAACGTGTATGCAAAATTTCATGGTGATCGGTTCAGTAGTTTTGGCGTGGAAGCGAGACAGACAGACAGAGTTACTTTCGCATTTACAATATTAGTGCGTATTTATTTTTTCATAGACGCCAAAGTGTAATCCTGAAACGGACTGCTATTAATCCATTTCAAGTTGTAAAATGTCCCAATTCATTATTAATCCCAAAATGGATTACTATTCATAGGGTCGCCAAGTGGGCATCCAACACACTTTAGATTCCATTAAGGCCAAACCATGTCCCACTTTTAACCCTTGCGGTACACCAAAAACCGACATAAATATTTACAATACCCATCCGGGTCTTGACAAACAGAATTACACTTTATCGGCAAACAAACAAGGTCCATTTTTATATTTCGCCCCCACTCGTAGGATGTATTACCTCCTTTTGCTTTTACCGTAAAAATTTTGGTGAAAATAAATTTGCTTCATCAAAGGAACCTATCTTGTACGATGATATGAATTGTATTGCTTAAAAAGATATACATTTTATTACGTATCTATTGGATGTATGAGATAACAGTATTTTTTATTATGTTTTTTTTCTTCCTTCTCTAAAAAGTTTGATGACCAACATAACTTTGGTATCTTTTTTTAAGTTTAAGTCATGTTGCCTAAGTGTTTTCATGTTTTACATGCTGGTGCATGCGACTTCGTCCGCGTTGAAAAGAAAAAAGTAGTCTAGTGTCCAGTACGTCTAAATGTTTATTTACCAAGTTTCATCAAAATCAGTTAGATAATTCGTTTAAGAGTTTATTATCAGTATTGATTAGTACTGGAATAAGTACTGGAATAATTGGAGTATGTGTATTCGACTTTGATAAAGGATACATTACATTCAGGGTCTCAAACAAAATCACTGCGAAAAAGTGTCCACTGGATTTTTTTTATATAGGTGAATTATTATATTAAGGTTTGAAGGCGACACCAGTGGGGGAATCGGCGCATGTGTACAATTGCGCACAAAATTGCTAAGAAAAATGACATTTTTTTTCTTATTTCGTAATTTTTCATCTCACTAACTTAACATTACAGGCAGTGTTGATATTCCTTCCATAAAATCATCGTGCGATGTCGAAGGACAATGTTTTTTTTAAGCATTTATTCACCATGACGTATTTACTAATACGATAAAACAATCTGTACGCAACAGTACCTAAGAGACTCGAGACGCGCGAACGAAGTGCGGGAGGGGAAGAGCGACTGAGTCTACCAATAACGTGTCGGCACACCGATGCGTACCCGCCCCTCACTTTCCTCTGCCCCCTCAAAGACCTAAAAATAGGATTCTGCGCACATTTGCCGAGAAGTCTTTATTCGCTGTACGACCTATACGTGATATAACTTTCTCTCGATAATTTCTGATAAAAAGATGAATAATTGTAAATGTTGCACGACTGATTTGAACCTTAACATTTAGTAATAATGGTTCAAGTCATATACTTGTACGTGTTCACCTTAAGGACAACTTTGTGCAACTAATTTGAAATATCACCCAAGCTGTGAGTGCGATGATATTCTACTATGCCACTTTTAGTGAAGCAACCCAGAATCTAGTGTATCCTTTATCAAAGGTGTTCGAGGAACACGACACCGATTCAAGCCTGCAGTAATCTGCTTGAACCAAAAAACTACAGTGCAGTCAACGAAAGAATGCGATCCTGACGTCTGTCAGTTGGTCATGACTAGTGATGATTTCTTATTTATTTAACACTAGCTAGTGCCTGTGACTTCGCCCGCGTAATTTTGTAAATTATATACTAAAAAATTCCTCGATAACAACTCTATACCTTGCTGAACACAGCATGAAAATCGATGCATTAGTTTTTGAGTTTATCGCGAACAAACAGACAGACGTGGCTTTTGTACACGTTAGATATTAGTTTGTAAAATTCTTTTTGTCATCTTTATTTTTTTAGAGAATGCCTACTGTTTGAATTATTACCTGTGACTTAAATTATGTAGGAAGCGTCGGTTCACTTCGTTTCTCATTAAGTGCTTTAATAAAACCGGCGCGGTTTTGTAGCTATTTTTTTTGGCAACTGTTAGAGTACCGTTACGAAAATTTTCTGCCGAAACTGTTTGAAGAGTGCGGCTAATTTAATTTTATTAAGATTTGGTAACCTTTTAAATTTGTGCATTGACTTCATTAAGTGTTTTACCTTTTTAAAATAATATTCATTTTTTTGTAAAACATTAAGTTCACTCGACAGACAAACGGTCCGTTTGACGTTACGTGGCGTTACACTAGCTGGTGCCCGCGACTTCGTCGCTATAATAAAAATAAAATCGATACTAATAATAAATCTGTAAGGGTCGGTCATGGAGTAATTTTCTTTGTTTTCAGAAATATCGTGTATATAGGCTCTATACATGATACTGAAACTAAATTGACCATTTTTACAATTTTTTCCTGTATGTATGTATGTTCCTCCATAACTCTTAAACGAATTATCTGATTTTCATGAAACTTGGTAGATAAACATTTAGAAGTACGGGACACGTGATAGGCTACATTTTATCTTTTTTAACGCGGACGAAGTCGCGGACGAAGTCGCGGGCAACAGCTAGTAACCAATATAACGCTTGACCACTTGTTGCTATATGTAACACTTTGGCCAGACGTTAGTTTTTTTTTTAATTTTAGATTTTTTTTTTACGGAGGCCACGTCTTATCATAACTGTAGAAAAAAATCAAGTAGCCTATTTTGTGTTCTAACAAGCTTCATGAAAATCAGTTAATTCGTTTAAGAGTTATGTAGGAACATACATACATAATTATATATACAGGAAAAGTTCTAAAAATCCTCAATTTAGTTTCAGTATCATGTATAGAGCTTATAAACAGGATATCTCTGAAAATAACTGAATCTCTGAAACTCCATGACCAACCCACAGATTTATTATTAGTATTTCTTTAATTAATTTATTTATTTACAATAACATATATGTATATTTTAGTTAATTCGCTATGAAAGCACACACTGGGCATGAATTATAATTTATTTTTTGATATTTAAAATAAGTAGGTATCAAAAAATAAAAATATCAATTATAATAATAAGAAATTATAAATAACTAAATATACACTACATATAAAAGTAAATGACACAATAGAATATAAAATGAGGCTATCGATATATTATGTTTTTAAATTGATTTAAATAGCTTTTAAACATATTCGTATTTAAGACTATTATGATGATATATTTTATTACTTAAATAAAATATGTATGGAAACACAGTAATAGAGTCAAACAAGTAAGTAACGAAAAGAGCTAATGAAGCGTTCCATGTAGTTACTCAATAGTAAACACAAGACTCCACCCTTGATATCTGTGAGTGTTCATCACGGAGTAGCGATAAGAAATGAGAGATTCCCTTTCGGCACTGTGAGATATGTTTTCTCGTTGGGACTACACACGGTCGTTCCGTTCAGGCGGCAATCCATAAATAAATAAATCTAATATCTAATCTAATCAAATATATTACATAAAATGCTAATGTTAGTACGTGAAGACAGGGTTTTCTTTATGACCACCAACTCCAATCAATTTCCCGTTGGGGTGGTAAATACCCCTCGGTCTCCTGGTGAAAGTAAGGTTTGGTCGCGGTGGGTGGAAGTGGGTGGTTGTAGGTGGTAAAAATGTGAAAAAATATATCCTATAAACAAATTTCTGGCATGATTTAGTCTAGAAAGTTCCAAAATGCGTGCAACTGTCAAAATCGATTCGAAATTTTCTAGAAAAGTCTAGTAAGTTCCAGAAATGATCTAGAAAGTTTATTTAAACCGACTAAAATATAATTTGATATACTCTATATACACCGTATGTTTAATGGTCGAATAAATCTCTCAATATCTAAGATAGAAATCTATAATATCTCCTTAAAAAAATGGATCCTTAAATATTTTTTATACAATTAAACATGCGATGTATTTTATAACCCGAGCAACGCCGGGTTTCGCTGCTAGTAAATAAATATAAATATGACACATATTCCACACAGCACCATCTAGTTCCACACTAAGCAACTAAATATGCTTGTATTATGGATACCAGACAGTTAATATACTACATACATTCCTTTTTTTTGTAAATACATACATATTATAAATACAAAACATCCATGACTAAATCCATGATTAGACATCCATGACTAATCCATGACATATAAAGGTAAATGTTAACACAAACATTTGACCCTAGCGGGATTCGAACCCGCGACCGTTTGGTTAACAGCTATACTAGACATCTGTTCGTTGAGAGGCATGATTTTTTAGACGACCGTGTGTATAAAGACGAAGGGTGGATCCATTAACTTTATTTGCGGACATTTCCTTCAAACTAAAAGAGGTCGGGTATCGGCAGATTGGAATGATGTATTGTTCCTGGATTACGTTTGGTCAGATTTTGTCGATGCTTTTGGTCATGTTGTCGATCGTAGTTTTGGGGTCAACAATAGTTCGCGGCATTACTTACCAAAAAACAACCCTTGTTATAAAAATATAGTAAGTTAATTTTGTCATTTGTATTTAATTAAGTATGTTTTATAATAATTTATTACGATCATATTTTTTTATCTTTATTTTATACTAGCTGGTGCCCGCGACTTCGCCCGCGTAACTTTGTAAGTATATACTAAAACCTTCCTCGAGAACCACTCTATCGTTTGGTGAAAACAGCATGAAAATCGGTGCAGTAGTTTTTGAGTTTATCGCAAACATACAGACTATTTACTACTATAGTAAGATTATTTATTTATATTTATTTTAGACTACTGTAGTGAATATTTTATTAACTCTGTGTGCATTCGGTTAAATTACGAACTGTTTAATAGTGTCTGCATTCCCACGTATACTGTTACAGATACAGAAGGCTATCAAACCGAAGATATATCGTCCATTATGCAATCGCCCAAACAGTTCGCTGAAAACGTATTGGCATTACTCGCAAACATTTCCTATTGGATCCCAAATCACTCGCACTACGCTCAACAAAACCTCCTCTTTATCCGGATTGCGTTTGACCATTTCAACATTACAACGACTGACCAGTAGATGAAGTTTCATTTTTTTATTATAAACCAGCTGTTGCACGCGACTTAGTCCGTGTGACTTTATAAAATATAATACATTCGTGTCTGTGAAACCATGGAAATACACATACAAATTTCAAGCCGTTTAGTAATTGACATACCGACAGCAGCGCCACCTACCATGTCCAATTGTATTTTTAAATAATCCGAGAAATCATCGAGAGAGCCATATAAAATTTCAACCCAATCGGTTCAGCCGTTTAGAAGTTATGTGAAAAAGATAAGCACGGAAGAATAATTAATTCTTACTACCCGTTGTACTATTACCCGTTTTCCCGTAGGAATGAAGAATTTTTCCGCGGTAAAAAGTATCCTATGTTCATCACGGATAATGTCGGCTTCTAATGGTAAAAGAATTTTTCAAATCGGTCCAGTAGTTTCGGAGCCTATTCAATACAAACAAACAATCAAATCTTTCCTCTCTATAATATTAGTATAGATAACCACAGACAGGCAGACTGACCTTATAAACTTAATAGAAAAGTTCTAAGGTAACAAACATCAAAAAATACAGTCGAATTGAGAACCTCCTCATTTTTTTTTAAGTCGGTAGAAAAGATACATAGACAGGCAATTTTACGTCTATAATGCCATCTTAGTTTTTAAACGCGTTGTCCGTTTACCGTGTGTCGAGTGTACAGTGAACCAAAATTGGAATTGGAAAGCGATAATTAAATACGGCGAGTAATCGATTTGTCTCCGGGTTTTCCAATGTAAACGCGATTACGTTTTGTATTTTGATGCGGTTTGGGTTCGATAGTGTTAGCGTCTGCTATATATGTCGGCTGAATTATAAAGTACTCTGTGGCATGATATTACAAAGGTGATCTGACAGTTAAACGATTTCTAACTTTGGTTGTTGTACCAGTACATATAGTGTTTGCGTCTGCTATTATGTCGGCTGAATTATAAAGTACTCTGTGGCATGATATTACAAAGGTGATCTGACAGTTAAACGATTTCTAACTTTGGTTGTTGTACCAGTACATATAGTGTTAGCGTCTGCTATATATGTCGGCTGAATTATAAAGTACTCTGTGGCATGATATTACAAAGGTGGTCTAACAGTTAAACGATTTCCAACTTTGGTTGTTGTATCAGTACATATAGTGTTAGCGTCTACTATTATGCGATAAATATATTTTCTGGATAATGCGAAAAACCAATTTATACAAATTCAACTCAATATAAATTTCGTTGCCCACATGTAATTGATATGTCGCGTACTGGAACGTGACATGTCGACCATTTGGTTTATACGTAATAACGAGGCTTCAGATACATTACAAATTTATTATTAATCATGTACAATGTACAATACAATATTTTTAATTCTACAAGTATATTGATGTGTAATATGTATACTTATGTATTTTACACTATCGTATCGTACACGATAAAAGCTTGTCTGCCAAAGTGTGTGAAAAAGACTGTAAATTTAGATAACACGTATTAACCTTAGACAAATATGAACTGTTAAATATTAAAAAAAGCTATTAAAAGCTTACACATGTAAAGATAGATAGAGATATAATTCGTGAAAAAGACTGTAAGTTTAGCAGAACAGAGACCCGTGTCCAACAATAACACCTTAGACAAATATTTAAAAAAAGGTATTAAAAGCTTACACATGTAAAGATAGATAAAGATAAAGATATAATTCGTAATAAAAACTGGTTCCACGATAAGTTGACATCCGATAAATTTGCATATTAAGCGAACGAATCCCGTAGTATCCCTCGCAAGTAAACAACAAATTCGGAAGCGTTGTTTACGCCGGCTTTCACACCCATTCACCGGAATAACAATGTAGTACACTTTAAAGCCTTTATCAAACGAAGCCACACATTTCGAAAGCCTCGCAAAATGGACTTAAAACGTCTAATATATTTATTTATACATGTTTGTTATTCAAAACAAAGTAAAAGCTTACAGTGAATCTGTGTAAAGCTCAAAATTCATAGACCCAACTATAGTGGAGCTTTTCAAAAAGTATTTCTTATGTATTTTATGGGAAGGCTATTTTAATGTTTAGTATGCCTATAAATTTGTAAAAAATTGTATCGATTGGTAAAAAAATAGATAAAAAACTATAGTAAAATCAAGTTTCAAGATCAATGTATAACAATATTATAATTATTATGGTAAAAAGCTACAAAAAAAAACACTCCCAATAAATCATAATAATGAGGCCATAAAAATTATTTCTAACCAGCTGATTTTTTGTCTGCAGCTTAGTAAACATTTGTATAGTAAAATAGCGCATAGTCCTACAAATTGAGAGGCACGTTTCCCCAGTCCTACGCTTGGAAGGTTTTTACGGCTGCTAACTCCTTTAGCTACCTCTATCGAGAATTTTCGCAGAAGAAAAAGTTATTCGTCTCGGCAAACTGAAGCTACTCACGAAGATTCAGCCTGTTAGTAATCAGAAAAAAAATCCTTTGAGGGATACTTGACCGATAGCTACAAACCTTCCGAATCGGCCGTAGTGGCAGCAAAAAGCGCTAAAAGCGCTGCGCACCACGTTACTACTTTCATCTGAAACAACAAGAAAAAATACTATAATATAAGAATACCCTTAACACGGTCTATACAAAATTTAGCTTAAATATTATTAATTTTTTCATAATAAATAATCCAAGTTAATGATATTTTACGACCATGTATTCTGTCATTTTCCTGTCAAAGTATTTTAATCTTATGATTATAACTTCTAATATTATTTAACTATTATTTAATAGTATTGATAACGTCTTAAAAGAGTAAGGTGTTTTGATTAAACGAAATAATGACGTATCATAACTGAAAAAAACGCCTACGCCGTAGACTCGTAGAGATATCGAACCCTTGCCTTGTAGACGTCTACGGCGTAGAACATTAGTCCCACGTAGAACGCTCTACGTGGACTTTTACTTACTTTTACTACTTCTAACATTCAAATTCAAATTTTTAATTTTAATGGCTAAGTTTTATAAAACATTATGTATCATATCAATATAATTATAATAATAAATCTGAGTGTAACTGATTTTAAGAAACTTGATAGATAACATTTAGACTTACAGGACACAGTACTTTTTACTTTTTCAAAGCGGACGAAGTCGCGGGCGCTAGCTAGTATTTTATATAACTATCATCTACGTCTATTTAATTACACGACTCGATAGCTAAAGGATCAAATCATTTTTTGGTATACCAATATTATAGTATACTCGGTATTATATTCGGTATATACCGAATATGGTATATTCGGATTCGTTGTATAAATAATACACTCCAAAGAAAATATCACTCGTAACGTACACGCCTTCACGTAAAATGAAATTTACATTTTTAATTAAAATTTATGAATATTTATTGTTTGAGAACATATTATTTGAGGATATTTCTAGTAGAGTAGAGGCCGTAGAATTCTATATGTAACTCAATCCGGGTTTCCTTGTAACCATGGGAACGTCGCGTAGTAAGCAGCCTCATTATACCTTACGCCAAAGTTCTATTTAGGGATATAAAATATTAACAACTCATGCATAAAGGCGGGCGTTCAGTTCAACCTCTGAGTTCGGCGCTTCGTAAATTTCCCAATTGCACAGGTTTTAAATTATTAAATTCGCAAGTGTACCGAGAGTAGAGTACACAGCGAATGTAGAGATCGTCGTACCGGTTACCCTCGAATGTTTTGAAACTTTTGTTTCAAAATAAACGGTTCAAAATGCAGAGCGCACGGACGGCCGAGGATTTTAGCAGATATTTGTAAGCTCGCCCGTTTAAACTTATTCCTTTAAGGTTTAAGGTAATACAAGTCAGTTTTCCTCTATACAAACGTGGAATGTTAATTACTCCGCTGTTTTATGTTAAATTTACAAAAATAAGCATGATACCGATTTATCTTGTTGTTAACTAGGTTTGTATGCATTCAAAATAAAAAAAGTACTAATTTAAAAGATATGACCCTTTTTTTTTTTTTTTTTTTTTTTTTTTAAAAGAGGAATCCATCATGGATACCCACCGGCCTGGGGACAGATCGGTGGGTTATGTCGGACTCCTGCCCCGAGATGGTATTGGGGAAGACCTACCGACTAAACCTCTTGGCGTCCTTCGCGTCCGCTATAAGGCGAAGTTGCGTGGTCGAGCGAACACTCTTCCGCAACTCCGCCGCGGGGGTCCGTAACCGGACACTGCTCATTGGGACGGCGCACCCGAACTGCCAAAGTGCGCCGTGCCCCTCAGGATTAAGCGGGCGGTAGAGTCCCCATCTACCACCCTAATCCTGTTAGGGATCCAGGTGGCGAGCGTATGCCAGCCGTCTGCGTCCAGTTCGTAAAAGATATGACCCTGGAAAAATTCATATTTGAACACAAGTTTTAATGCAACTTTTTTATTTATTTATTTATTTATTTTATATTTGGGAAACATACAATATCTCGATACACATTATACACGTACATAAAAGTAAATCAATCAAAATCAACATAAATCAACAAAGTTTCCACTAAATAACTAAAACATATAATAAGTTACAAGACAGGAGTACATAATATTGAAAGCTGAGAGTAAACATACACAAAGGCAGACAAAAAAAAGAGAAAAAGAAACAAATACACCAGATAACAAATAGCATATAACATATCAAATAAATAGATAAACTGTCCGCTACAAAGAGACGATTACACAACTATATTTTCAAGGGCCTGTTTAAGGCTTCGTTTATAGGCTCCTATAGGACTACTAAAGATATCCAGATCTAGCAAGTGCTCATTATAAAATTTACAGGAGCGATGCAAAAAGGTATTGCTAGTATATTTCTTTTTACATAACGAAACATGCAATGAACACTTACGACTTACTTAATGAACTTTGAGGGTGATTAGGTCAATTCAGTGTACAAAAACTCCAAAATACTTTGCATACAAACATTGATTAGTTATTCAAGAGTTCAAATAACTTTACACGAAATAGATGTATGCAGTAGTTTTGTCAAAAAGAGTATACGCCCAAGGGTCTGATAAGATTTTAATTTTGGTATGAATGATTGTGCATCTCAGTTGAGTGCTCTTCCCGCGCTTTGTGCTGTGTGAGACAGGACGCATTTTAGACATGAGACCAATGAGTTCGGGCCGCCGAATTGTTTCACCTTAAACATTCCTACTACGAGCTATTAAGCGTTTTGAGCTAATTCAGTTAAATTATCTACATTTTCAAACAAGTTAACAGCAAGTTTCAAATTAAAATTGAATTAAGTAATACGTTGTTTTTGTGTGATACCGTGTGGCAGACTAAATTTAGATTTTAAGATTACACGGTCACTTATTTGTACAAACAGCAGGATATTATAAGCTAATTAATAAATTATTGTATAATTATAAGCTAATTTGTTATAATTTAATATTACCTATTCAGTTTTGTTTTAAATTTCTTATGGATATTTAGTTTCATTTATTTTATGATTGTTTTGTAAAATATCTATTTTTTACTAAATTTAAATCTTTGCTTTATGCGATTATATATTAGTTAATAAATAACCATTTAGTAATGATTATACTGTATAGAAAATCTTTTTTAAATAATTATGGTAGACGAAAATACTCTTATTACACAGATAAGTTATTTTCATATTTATGATTAGATTTACTGCCTTTTGAAATAATTGCTCTCATATTATTTTTTGCATTCTTACTTACTAGTTAGTTAAAAACGTAAAAAACGTCGTAAACAATGTTGCTACGAAAACCGATATCTACGCGCACAAAGCCGCGGCAACACCCGATATGTTATATTCAAACAAAGAAAGCCTAACAAATCAATTGTACTTCGCAAATCCAATCACGCTCTGTAAATATATATCACAGTCAATTTATTTTCCAATAAATATTCCTTTCCCGTTTCAGATTGAAATATAATCCTAATGAAGCAGTCCCCAGAGTTTGTGGTCCAAAAAACCAATACAGCAGTATATATAATAGATACCGTTGGACGAGCCCGTTGGACAAGTGGCAAGGGTGCTTGCCTAACGTTTCAGGGGCCCCGGGTTCGATTCCAGGCGGGGTCAACTTTGGAAATCCCCTTTTCAACCCCTTACAATCTTTTTTTCGCATTAAGTTTCAATCTTCTTGCTTTAAAAATGACAATAATTCCATACAACCTTTTATCTCCCCTTTCAATCCCTTACAATCCTTTTTTTGCATTAAAAAGTAGCCTATGTCTTTTCTCAGGCTCCAGACTATCTGTGTACCAAATTTCATTTAAATCGGTTCAGTAGTTTTGGCGAGAAAGCGTGACAGACAGAGTTACTTTCGCATTTATAATATTAGTAAGGATAGTAAGGATAATAATGAAACGCGGACGAAGTCGGGATAAAAGCTTAGTGATGTTATAATGTTTGATGGATTCCAATAGTAAAACCACAAAAGACGCCTAATAGACAACCCATACTTAGATAACGAAATAAATTTATTTCCATCACGATACATAAATAATTCACGAGTTGTGTGGATATATCGGGGTGAAATATGGTGCCCAAGATCTGGGGGTGAATAAATAGGACTCGCCAAACGATTTTTCTTTTTTTTTCGTTTCCTTTTCGAAAAAATATCGACAGACCTTCGTCACCGATAAATGTCCGTGATGGATTTACGGCCTCTATTGTCTATTTTTTTTTTAAAGTAATAGTTAAGTAATAAAAAGTAAAGTTTGTAATGCCATTTTATTATTGCTATTCTATTAGAATCTTTGTTGGACTGGTCCTATCAATATTTTTATCTTATTACTAGCTGTTGCACGCGACTTAACCCACATAATTTTTATAAAATATAGCCTATGTTACTCGCTGGTAATGTAGTTTTTTAATTTTTATATAGGTTATTTAGTTAATTCGTTACGAACATACAAAAATACAAATATTCTCTCTTTATGATATTTATCTTATTATTATAACTAGCTAGTGCCTGCGACTTAGTCTGCATTGAAAAAGAAAATAGTAGCCTACGTCTAAATGTTTATCTACTAAGTTTCATGAAAATCAGTTAATTCGTTTAAGAGTTATGGACGAACATACATACATACATACATACATAAAAATGGTAGATCATGTATAGAGCCTATAAACACGGTATCTTTGAAAACAAAATAACTTACTCCATGACCAACCCTTACACATTTATTATTAGTATTGATGATGATAACGAAATTAAATTAAGCAACTAATTGCTTGTTTGTTAAGCTTTCACTCCTTAATGTGAAACAAGTCGGCGGCCCGAACTCATCGGTCTCATGTATAAAATGCGTCTTGTCTCACACAGCACAAAGCGCGGGAAGAGCACTCGACTGAGATGCACAATCATTCATACCAAAAATAATATCATAAACAGACCCTTGGGCGTATACTCTTTTTGACAAAACTACTGCATACATCTATTTCGTGTAAAGTTATTTGAACACTTGAATAACTAGTGAATGTTTGTATGTAAAGCGTTTTGGAGTTTTTGTACACTGGATTGACCTAATCACCCTCAAAGTTGCATTAAAACTTGTGTTAAAATATGGATTTTTCAAGGGTCATAATTTCTTTTAAATTAATACTTTTTTTAATTTTGAATGCATACAAACCTAGTTAACAACAAGATAAATCTGTATCATGCTTACTTTTGTAAATTAAACATAAAACAACGGAGTTATTAACATTCTACGTTTGTATGGAGGAAAACCGACTTGTATTACCTTAACTATTAACTATTTAACCCAAAAATAAAGGACACCAGTAATGTTTTTTCAGAAAAAAGTTCCCGAAAAATCATAAAAATTTAAATTAAACATCTGACGTTATATTTTGTCAAGCCTATGTCAAGGGACATAGGCCAGCCGCTTCCGCACGAGCCTCTTCAAAGTTGACTCAGATCTGGATTTGAATCGTTCATTTCGAAAGATACACCCCTTAAGAGATAAAACACGGAACCAGTAATATTTGTACATTTTTTTTTGGTTGCACTTAAAAACATATAAAAATTAAAAACATCCACCAAAGCAATTATGGCCACAATAAATGAAATTAAGCTCCACGGATGAGCTTTACGGACGTTGAATCGAAGTTTAAAATTTAAAGTTGGAACGTTGAGGTTTACGGAAATACTAAAGTGGCTGTAAATTTTCTGTGACATATATTTATGTCACAGCTGAAAACTGTTTTGAAACTAGATATGGCTCATCCCAAAATTAGCAAAGTTAAATTCTGTTACCGGGTGCTTTTTGAAAGCTAAAATGGCGATAAAACAGTTTTTTTTATTATATATTTCGCCATTGTCATTGTCGCCAGTAAATTGGACATTTTTGTAAGACATTTTTCAGAATAAATCATAAAAACAACAAGGGTGTGTTTAATTGATTTGATTAAGACCATGATTTAAGAAGCTAATCTATCAATCTATACTAATACTATAAAGAGGAAAAATTTGACTGTTTATTTGTTTGCATTGATTAGGCTCCGAAACTACTGGACCTATTTGAAAAATTCTTTCACTATTGGGAAGCTATATTATCAGCGAGTAACATAGGTTATATTTTATAAAGTTACGCAGACGAAGTCGCGTGCAACAGCTTGTGTTATATAAAGCGATTAAAATTACAAAATAATGATTTTAAAATTGTTTTTAATATAGATCTATTTCATACGTCTTCATTGACAGTAAGTCAGATACAAAGTTTATTAAGAATTTTACATTTACTACCTTGCTGTTAGGGCTCTAGACCCGATTCAAGTTGGAGTTGAACTTTTCTGGTTGCATGCGAGATCTGAAACAAAAAAAAAAAAAAAAATATGAATGAATTGTCTATTAATATTTTAGACTTTTCTGTTGTTTCTTTTCGCTACTGTTTTTGGCTGTAAAACAGCACACAGTACATTCTTTTGATAGTCAAACGAACCCCAAGTTTGTTTTTGACACACTAAAGAAATTGAAAAAAAAAAAAAAAAAAAAAAAAAAAAAAAAAAAAAATTAGCAAATTGTCTTAACAAAGACTAACCCTTGACATAACAATACAATTTCTAAAAGTTTCCTGTAACGTTGAAAATGCGTGAAGTGTACCAAATTTAATCCGAACGTTGTGTCTTGACTTGACCCTGCCAATTTCTTACACATGTCCGTTTTAGGCTGACAACACAACGAGAGCAATGATTTAAATGAGAAATCCATAATTTTATTATGAAGAGAGTTTGTGAGTCTTTTTTTTTTTGTTTCTAGAAGGTAATCTTTGACACTCATACTATTTAAAAAAATATTTAGAACCAATACACCAATATTTAGAATGGAATTTCAAGTATTACTGTCCCATTTTTCATCATTTACAATCGCACCAATTTTTCTCTTCATAAAAATCCTTCTCGGAGTTCAATAAATATTAGAATAAATAACAAAATAAGTAAATAAATAAAATATCACACATTCCACACAGCACCATCTAGTTCCAAAGTAAGCAAATAATGCTTGTATTATGGATACCAGACAGTTTATGTACTACATAGATTACTTTTATTTTGTAAATACATACACATTATAAATACAAAACATCCATGGCTCAGATACAAAGGTAAAATGTTAACACATAATCATTTGCCCCTAGCGGGATTCGAACCCACGACCGCGGGGTAACAGCTAATGTTACTAGCCACTAGACCAAACGTGTCGTCGCAATGCTTACCTGTGGGGTAATAGGTCATGGAACTTAGTAGGAACCTTGCTAATTTTTTAAAATACTTAGGTATTTATTTAGGTATGTATCACTTTAAAAATAAAACGTTTTATAAATAATAATTAAATAGACATATTATTAAAATGGTGTTGTGTAAATTGCTCCCAGTGTGCCCTCAGGATTTTTTTGCGGCGAACTAGTAATAGAAATAAATCGGTAGGATGGTGAACCCTTCCGACCTCTTGTGGTCACTTAATCCCTTGGGATCTTCCGTTGCGTTCCAGAAAATTGTTATATACATTTTTTCGTGAAACCAATCGATTCTCGCCTATTGGACTCAGTAAAATAATATTAAATTTATTCTTAAGAGTTTTAAGCTGCGAATAAGAAGCTGGAAGTTTACAAATTAGCCCTATGACTAACTTAAATAACTAACTAAGGTTATAACTACGTTAAAACGCTTTGTAACTTAAACCTATAAAACACTTACTATCGTGTTGTGACCAAATCACAAGTCATTTATGATTTTGATAGGATTTTTACTAGCATTGTTCAAAATTTATAACTAGCATTTTCGTCTTCGTAATTAGTTTGAATTTTGAATCGAATTTTGACTGTTGCACGCATTTTGGAACTTTCTAGACTAAATCATTCCAGAAATTTGTTCTGAAAATTTCCAGAAGTTCACATGAGTTAGAAAAAGACAGATATATATGTATATATATATATATATTACATTTATAGTTAGTAAAACAGTTAAATCATTCTACTGTTTCAGGCCTAGTTCATTAAAATCATTCGGTTAAATCAATTCAATTGGACTCAGAATGTTAAGTTCATAATCATGTAGTGCAATGAATCAATATTCAAGTGTGTTTGTTTATGAAGCTATTACATTTGCATTATTACCTAGTATTAGTAATTTCGTGCATCGAACTATTGTTCGATTATTACAGTAGTATTCTACTGTACATATTTTGGCTTACTCAGATCCAGTTTTTTATTATTTTGTTCTATTATAAAAAAATAGTAGAACAGTTTGGACATGTTTCATTAAAATTATTCGAGTCCAATCTGTCATACTGTGCAGTAGAACTAGTTGGAATTTTTTTGACCAAACTGTTCTATCGTAGAAAAAATAGTAGAACAGTTTGGACATGTTTCATTAAAATTATTCGAGTCCAATCTGTCATACTGTGCAGTAGAACTAGTTGGAATTTTTTTGACCAAACTGTTCTATCGTAGAACAAATAGTAGAACAGTTTGGAACTACCCTTCATTTTGATTGTGGAGTGCAGTTACTTTTGTCTACGACTTCGTTCGCGTATCTAAAATTATTATACTACAAAATACAGTTCATAAGATCAATAAGTGTAAGTAATATAACCATAACATAAATCCATCCTTAGAAACTATCGCATCTATATCTAAGTAGTATATTTTTATAATCTATACTAATATTATGAAGACTAGATTTTGTAGTATTTTTGTTTGTAATGAAAAAACTTAATAGCTCTGGACCGATTTTAAAAATTCTTTCACCTATAGAAAGCTACATTATGTCAGGGAGAAACATATTATTTTACATTTTATAAATTTACACGGACAAAGTCGCGTGCAACAGATAGTATTTATATAAATTTTAATTATAAAATTAAAATTTACTAGCTGTTGCACGCGACTTCGGCTGCGTAACTTTATAAATAATTTTTATTATCGGTCTAGTAGTTTTATTCATCTATACTAATATTAATAAAGAGGAAAGATTAGTTAGTTTGTTTGTTTGTATAGAATAGGCTCCGAAACTACTGGACTGATTTGAAAAATTCTTTTACCATTAGAAGCAGACATTATCCGTGATGAACATAGGATACTTTTTATCGCGGGAAAATGCTTCATTCCACGGGAAAACGGGTTAAAAGGACAATGGGTAGTAAGAATTATCCTTCCGTACTTATCTTATTCACATATAACTTGTAAACGGCTGAACCGATTGGGTTGAAATTTTATATGGCTATTTTGATGATTTCCTGGGTGATTTAAAAATACAATTGGACCCGATAGGTGGCGCTGCTGTCGGTATGTCAACTACTAAACGGCTTGACCGATTGGGTTGAAATTTTGTATGTGTATTTCCATAATGCTTTCACAGACACGAATGTATTATATTTTATAAAGTTACGCGGACGAAGTCGCGTGCAAGAGCTAGTTCAGTATAAACATATAGAAATACAAAGATTCTCTTTTTATTATATATTTTTTATTTTTTTATTATAAGATTAACTGTAGATAACAAGTAAGGTCTGATATATATTTTGAAATGTATTTGATTAAAAAGCCTTATGAAGCATTAAGGCTTATTAAAATGTGCTTATATTGGAGATGCGCTTATTATATCTAGAGATTAATTTAAAAATAGGAAATAAACTAATTTGCATTTAAAATTGGAGCATTTTTAAAATGCACTATTCCATTCCAGACTACGTTTCCGATAAGAGTAACATGACACAGGAAAAAACGGAATGAAAAGCATTCAATTGTGTTCGCACTAAAACCGGTTTGTTTTCAAAGTCTTTGTTTAAATGAATAATGAAAATAGTAGATTTTTCTTTTCAGTCCCCTTTGAATGGTGCTCAGAAAATGTTTCAATGCGTGACCTACTGAATGTCAAAGTTCAGAACTGGTAACGATTTTTACAAACGACATAATACAGGTAAAATTACTGGCTTTTTAAAAAGCTTAACTATACTTATAGGCATACCTACATAACTATCCATATACTAATAAATCTGTAAGTTTATTTATTAAGATTTCATACAGTCATTATAAAGGGAATCTGTAAGTTTTATAGGCAACTTTGAAAATTTATTTACAAAGTTGGCCATGTCGGGAATCGTATCCAGTACAGCGAGTGTGCACTCTGATATCTCATCCAAAGTGGTCTACAAACATTAAGGTGAAACAATTCAGCGAACTCATCGGTCTCATGTATAAAATGCGTCCTGTATCACACAGCACAAAGCGCGGGAAGAGCACTTGACTGAGATGCACAATCATTCATACCAAAAATAAAATCATAAACAGACCCTTGTTGGGCGTATACTCTTTTTGACAAAACTACTGCACACATCTATTTCGTGTAAAGTTATTTGAACTCTTGAATAACTAATCAATGTTTGTATGCAAAGTAATTTGGAGTTTTTGTACACTGGATTGACCTAATCACCCTCAAAGTTGCATTAAAACTTGTGTTAAAATATGGATTTTTCAAAGGTCATATTAGCTTTTAAATTATTTAAAAGATCATAATATTTTTCAAATTAGTACTTTTTTTATTTTGAATGCATACAAACCTAGTTAACAACAAGATAAATCGGTATCATGCTTACTTTTGCAAATTTAACATAAAACAGCGGAGTAATTAACATTCTACGTTTGTATGGAGGAAAACTGACTTTAATATTGTGATTCCAGCCATAAAATTAAGCCTTAAGAAATATACCACATCCATTATAACGCCCTAAAAACACTGCTAAAAAGTATTTAGTAGGAAACAATGTTTATCGCCATTAACAATAGAGGCGATTAACTTTTCTGAATGGTTGTAACCGAGTTGTAATTCGAAGCGTGCTTCTGACGCGACCCTCATCAGACTTACCTCGACCAAACAATTGTTTCGACTACAACATATTAAACAGTACTACATAATATCACTAAATTAATTAAATGTACAATAAAATATTATATATATAATACATACACATCTCATGATACACATCTCATCATCACATCTCATCTCATGGTTAAGTCACTATTGCCAGACAAACTGATGTGTTTAAGACTTCAATTCTCTTATATTTTTCTAAAATTCTCAACAAGTTTAATGTGAGGCGTAAATTGCTTTAATACATATTTTTTCAAGCATTTATATCTTTTATTTAACGAGCTAGTTATTATTTTATTTTACAATTTTAACAATTTTAAGGGCTAACATATAAAATAACATGTAAAATGATAACACAAAAAACCACTGAGGTTTAATATCTTTTGTAAATTATTAATATATCAACTATTATTACAATATAATACTATTAATTACAATTTAAAAAATATTCGTTTAAATTAAATTTAATATTTTTAATCGATAGTTAAAATGTCACGCGTCTGCAATAAAAAAAAGAGTGATGAGGGAACTTTTCAAATTGGACAACTCATTTCGATTTCAAAATGTCCGTCGATTTTAAAAGTTGCCTTTTGATCATTGACAAGCTTGTCGCGAAGAAGCGGTGTGGCGACAGGAACATGGTGGGACCACAGGGGACACATTTATAAAGATTTATTATCGTAGTCAGCAAATTTTTGTGAAGAAATTCCTTTTTCGTCTAGAATTTCTTTTACATTGCAAATTGTGCTCCATTGTTGAGATGAAAACGTTTTTAAAAATGAGAAATTGTGGGCACTTTTCGCTTTGTTACAGTTTATAACAAAAAAGAAAATTACAGTGGCGAATGTTTATTTGTGAAATTTATTGAATTTTGCACTCAAAATATTGCCAATTGCTCAATTGCCCAAAAAGTTGCTGTAGAGCTTTTCAGCTTTTTTTGTGAAATACTGGCTCTTCAGTTTCAATGAGGATATCTAGAAGACTTTTTGAAAATTCTCAATGTACTTATGTTGTATGTATGTATGTATGTATGTATGTATGTATGTATGTGTGTATGTATGTATGTATGTGTGTATGTATGTATGTATGTATGTATGTATGTATGTGTGTATGTGTGTATGTGTGTATGTATGTGTGTATGTATGTGTGTATGTATGTGTGTATGTATGTATGTATGCATGTATGCATGTATGTATGTATGCATGTATGTATGTATGTGTGTATGTATGTATCTTTTTTTTTCAGCGCGGACGAAGTCGCGGGCGCCAGCTATAGTGTATGTAATAAATGCAATATAATTTAATGAAGGAAGAGTATACTGGGGTAAGTGGGGTACTAGCCCCAGTATACTCTTCCTCCACTAAAAATACAACGTCCATATGTTTGTTAAGATTGTTCCTAACTCAAATATTGGTTCGACTTTTAACTAATCGGTTATTACTAAATTGTGTAAAGACGAGGGTCACGTTTTTAGTTCAAACAAGTTATGTACTTGTAAACTAAGTCGTTACCACATGAGTAAATAAATCCATATAATAATACTACTTTGGATGGATTTTAATGGTGACCTACTTTCAAGTTACGAATTAACCTAGTTATCAAGCAAATTAACTTAGTTGAATCGTCTAATATAATGCCGCTTAGGACTATAATGTCTAATCTAATATTTTTTTTTAAATGTACCCCTATTTATATAATAAGATATCTTAGTTCTTAAATTTCTTTATTTCTCTGGTGTATTATTTTTAATAAATCACCCCTTTTTATATAGGTATTTTTATTTGAACTAATATCAAAGATGTCCACACACTATAAATAAAACTACAATACTACAAGAGTAACATTTAAGTAATATTTTCTTTATTTTATTAAATAGATTTTTCTATATATTATAAATTTCTATATATATCGTTAACGAGCTGTTAAACGCTTAATAAAGTATAGCCAGTAGCATTGGCTATACTTATTAAGTAAATGTAATGTAGTTCTATAGGTGAAAGAATTTTAATACAATCTATAAACAAATAAACTGTGTATATTAAATGCATAATCAAAGAGTACCTAATAATAATAATAATAAAATTTACATATGTATTATTGTAATTAGCAGAAATATAAGTACATACATTCATTGAGCTGCATCCTCGTCTCAGTACGAGTTCATTGGAAAAATACTCAAATTAATGTTCACTACGTGTACCTACGTACATGTATGTTCTCTTGACCTAACTTACTTGTCTTTACAAAGTTACAAAGTGTAGAAACAGTCAAAAATATTTTAACGCCAAGGTAACACGTGTTAACTTAAACAAAGGCAAAGAAAAGCATCTCGGTCATAGCGATAAAACACGAAGTGACCACACTCGAGTGTGGGACAAATGTGTGCACCTGACTTTGAATTAGGGATGTTATGGAGCTCCGTAATCGTAATCGAAACTATAGGATATCCGAAATAGAAATCTATCTGTAACCGTAACTGAATCCGATATAAAAGTTTCGGATAATTTCGGATAAGGGCGGAGTCTAAATAAATCATGTTACGACATGATTATGACATGACGAGGTTTTTGTTTTGTCCAGCCGAAGCGACACACACACGACGAGTCTTGTTTACATAGTCAGTCATTGCGGGATTATATTACTTACAATTTCATATTTACGCGTATTTAATTCGAATAACCGAAATTATCCGAAACTAAGGGATAATCCGAAATTATTACATAACCGTAGTTAACCGAAACCGTTATAATATTATTCTTATATTCGTAACCGTATCCAGATCCGAAACTTTATATCCATAACATCCCTACTTTGAATACGTCCTTGCTTTGTCCGTAAAGGGCCGTCGCGATAGAATGGTGACACTACTCGTCCGCACCTCCTACTAAGGCCCTATTCCGCCATCTGTATTCAATAGCATTCAAGGCCAACCACATTGCGACTCTAAACACGTTTCTTAGTAATTAATGTATTATGACAATGGATGCTATAGTATAGGATTATTATACACTTGTCTTTGTTTACGTTTTAACCTCTAAATAGTTGGCATACTTTACTTATTAGATATGTGTATTATATAGACATTTTTCTTCATGTTTCATATACTATAGCTTCATAAACTATAGCTATCATTTGGAAGACAAGATACATTTTTCAAGCTTACTAAAATATAGCTTCATAAACTTCTAACTAAGTAAGAACTAAATTATAAAGGTAAAGTCGGGGTACGAAAACCTTCGTCAGTTTTCAAATTCATTCCTTTATCAAAATCTAGTACCTTTTGAAACTAAAGCACTAAATAGACAACTGAAATACGTTTGAAATGAAATTTTGCCATGACTGACAATTGCCCAGGTGCAAGCAAATTTCGACTTTAACGTGACGAACCTTTTCTTACCCCGACTGTACTACATTTTTTTTTAAATCTTTATTTAAGGCTTTTCCCTTAGGGACATGTCGCCTAACTGTACTTGAACTTGAACTTGCATTGGGTAACGTTTTTTTTAAGTCCACTTTAAGGCATGCTGCTTCATTTAATTTTAATTCGAAGAATTATGCAATCACCAAAAGAAGACATTTGATAACTAGTTTAAGATAACAGTTATAAATACGTTTACAGGTTATTTTATTGGTCACCTAATAAAATAACCTGTAAATAAATAGGTCGTTGCCCTCGACTTGTGTTTAAATTATCAAAAAATAGTTATTCAGAATTAAAATTTTAATCTTCAACAGTTGGCAACTTGGCACGGATTGCCACGCGAGCGAAGCCGTAAGAAAAAGTTAGTACTAAAGGACATCATTCATTGTTTTTTTTTTTAACGTACATTTTGGTGAATTTCGTCTTTCTTAAAGTTCAGTAATTTCGTGTGAATATTTCAGATTTATAAAATTCAAATTATAATTTTTTAAAATTTCATAAAAATATATTTTTATAAATTTTATAAATTATAAACTTAAACAAAATTTAGTTATTAAGTAAATTTTTGTATAAATACACTTGAAAATAAATAAATACGTAACTAAATGTAATATATAAAATTCTCGTGTCTCAGTGTTACTTGTCATACTCCTCCGAAATGGCTTAACCGATTTTGATGAAATTGTATATATATATATATATATATATATATATACACTTGGTAGGTTTGAGAATAAGCTTTTAACTATTTTTTATACGCGGGCGAAGCTATAAATAAATAAATAAATAGCTAGTGCCATATTATGCCATATAACTTACTAATAAATATTATAAAGCTTGTTGGTTTGAACGTATTAATATCAGTTTGTTTGGTTCGAATTGAAAAATTCTTTTTGTTTTAAGACAGTCCATTTATCGAGAAAGGCTTCAAGGCTATATAACATTTTGAACGCGGACGAAGTCGCGGGCAAAAGCTAGTTTTAGACTAAGTCCAATTTGGTAGCAAGATCAATTGATTTATGTATGTTACATCATTCACTAAAGACTTGACCATGAAATAATACTAATATAAGTATCTACAAATATGTACCTGCAAGTAATTATTATAATACTAGCTGGTGCTCGCGACTTCGTCCGCGTAGAAAAGTATAAAACGCCATCTACCGTGTTTTGGATAGATGGCGCTATCTCCCGGGCCAAGCCGCCTAGTATTTTCTTTCATTTTGGATTTCCCGTAGAAACGAGGCATTTTCCCGCGGTAAAAAGTAGCCTATGTTCATCACGGATAATGTCGGCTTTAAATGGTAAAAGAATTTTTCAAATCGGTCCAGTAGTTTCGGAGCCTATTCAATACAAACAAACAAACAAACAATCAAATCTTTCCTCTTTATAATATTAGTATAGATTAATCTGTTTACAACTTTTTTTTTTATTGAGAAGATGGTCACTTTGCAATGCAACTGTCAGCATTCCAATGCCAAAGGTAGGTCTATGACCTCATTGACCATAGAACAAACTAGTTTGCCGTCTCACTAAAGGTCACAGTGATATGTTTACAATGTGGGAACATTGAACCTGTATCAATTAAAATTTTATTTGAGACATTTAAATAATCGTAAATTTTTATTAATAAAATCCCGTTTCTTTTTTTTAAACTAATAAAATTATTGGCAAAGTCAAATACAAAATTACAAGTGAAATATCAATACATGAGGTAAAGTTGGCCACAGTAGCCACCTGTTCTACTAGAATTTTACAGAAAAATATTACATAAAATCATAGGTAAATGATTTGTCTCGCTGCGCTCTACTAGATACGGCCCGACCTAAAAGCAAAGCAAGCAAGCTTCGTGAATGCGGCAACTTTTTATTGTAGTGTTTGTAAAACAACGTCCCTATTTATCACTTTTTACACAGTTTCACTAAGCCAATTGGCATTTTATTATGCCCAAAGTTTAATAAAATATTCGGCACGTACACATCACAGAAAGTTTGCAGTGTGACTAGCTCGAGTGCGCCGAATTCGGCGTAGTATTTGTTGCCGCATTTGTCAAGTACGGCGGCTGTATCTAGTCGAGCGCAGCGAGACCAATGAAATATGTTGATCCAATTTGTTTGGTTGTACGCGCTATTCTCAGGAACTACTGGTTCGAATTGAAAAAATATTAATATTGTGTTGGATAGTCCATTTATCGAGGAAGGCTTTAGGCTATATAACATTTTGAACGCGGACGAAGTCGCGCGCAAAACTAGGTGTTTTTATATGAAGAAATAATTAAAAATCTAATAGTGACGTTAACCCGGAAGCAATCTCGGTTGTTCCTGGAAACGATACGCATGTGAACAAAAAAAAACCTTTTGTCTATTGTGATTGGATCGTAATTGCTTTGCAGGAGATTCACACGGATTTTAAAATCACTTTTGTTGACGAAAATCCTTGTCGGACGGCGCCGTCGAGTAATTTTCGCAAAACTTTCCATGGTTTTAATTAAATCGCAAAAATAGGAAACGAGGATTTATTAAGTGGACTGTTTGTGGGATTATATTCGTATTAAAATTTGACTTGAAGTGACGACTTCTAAATCAATTTTTTAAAAAAAAAACTAGCGACGCCCGTCCGTCCGCGTTGAAAAATAAAAGATACCTATAAAGGCTGACAAAATATGTAAATCAATTATATTAAAATAAAAATTAATATTATAAGGTATTCTATATGTGGTGTAGCCGACCATTGCAATATTATAAAAGCAAGTTAATGCTTCTGTGACGAGGTGAGCAGTATATAAATCGACGGCAACAAAGAACAAAAAGATATCTGCATTTTACCGAAATTCACTTTTTTACATAAATGAATTCAGAATTCTTTATTTTATCTAGTATTTTTTTTTTTCATAAAAAATCTCATTTTTTATGACTATTTTGTGGCATCTACACCATCTTTTACAAAATAACGAAGTTGTTCGTCGTACAAATTTCGCAGGTATCAGTCACATGACCGCTTCGTCGCGGGGCAGTTGATTTTTTTGAGCTTGCATACTTATTTATTCCTACAATGTAAATTAATTTATTTATTTAATCTACATTTTGATGAATCTAATACTGATGAATCGAATAATGATTTTTTAAATTATTCGGGAAATAACTAATTAGAAAGTCCAATGTAGAAGCGAATATAATAATATGGCAGTTGACTCGGTTAGTTATTTTATTTTTACAGTATTTTGAAAATAAAATAAAAATCTGTTAAATGATCTTTAGTATTTTGTTCAGAATGTCATATTAATTAACTATTTCAAATTTGAAGAAGCCAGCTTTGTTCTTATAAAAGTTATCAAAGTTTCGCGTTAAAAACGCTCTCCTGAAAACTAGTGATTTTGTAGATAGCAGTTTGTTCTTTGTTGCCGTCGTGTGACTGACTGTGGACCGAACGTGTGTGCCGTGCTATTACAACAATAAAACCTATAAGCGTTCCGTAATGGCCTATTCCAAAATCACTGTTCAGCGAATCCTGAATAATGTAAACTAATTAGTCGATGGATTTGACGACGGGTCTTAACGGTGCGTCGTCAAATCCGCCATTAATTACTTGCGCGTTTGTGTTATGATGGCATTGAAATTATTCGACAGTAATCAAGCTTCCTTGTTACATGTACGAGGAAGTGTCTTGTATTGTAGGTGCAGTTATTAAGATTTATATTATATTACACGAATAATATTTCTCTTGACCATACGGTTTCACACCGTGTGTAGGTATATTGTTTAAAAACAAACCTTTAGTTTGTAAGGATGTAAGGTTGTTGGAGTTTACTCCTTAAGGTAATACAAGTCAGTTTTCAACCATACAAACGTAGAAAGATTATTACTCCGCTGTTTTATATTTAACTAGCTGGTGCTCGCGACTTCGTCCGCGTAGAAAAGTATAAAACGCCATCTACCGTATGTTGGATAGATGGCGCTATCTCCCGGGCCATGCCTCTAGTATGTACTTTTATTTTAGATTTCCCGTAGGAATGAAGCATTTTCCCGTGGTAAAAAGTAGCCTATGTTCATCACGGATAATGTCGGCTTCTAATGGTAAAAGAATTTTTCAAATCGGTCCAGTAGTTTCGGAGCCTATTCTATACAAACCAACAAATAATCAAATCTTTCCTCTTTATAATATTAGTACAGATATTGGTATAGATGATTACTATTCTACTGTTTCAAACATCGAATGAATAGATATGTTTGTTATAATTAATAAATAAATAAATATGACACACATTCCACACAGCACCATCTAGTTGCACACTAAGCAACTAATGCTTGTATTATGGATACCAAACAGCTGATAAAATACACAGATTACCTTTTTTTTTGTAAATACATACATATTATAAATACAAAACATCCATGACTCAGGTACAAAGGTAAAATGTTAACACAAAACATTTGACTCTAGCGGGATTCGAACCCGCGACCGTTTGGTTAACAGCCAGGGTTACTAGCCACTAGACCAAACGTGTCGTCCTAATTAAGGTTAGCAGTTAAACTTTTTCCACATCAGTTTTCCGCAAGTTCAAAATAGTAGAGCTTATGAACGGATAACCGCGATTAACTGACCGAGTTATTATGACGTGGGTTGAATTACATTCATTAATAACAATTATCCGATTTCGTTTTGGGATTTCAACGTCAAATTAATATTCTGACAAACGTTATATTATGTTATGTGTAAAATTGTTTATAAACTTGTTAATATTGACGTACTTAAATTGAAGTACTTAAAGCCAGATTATTAGGTAATTAAAAAATGTGATTTGGAGGCATCACATTATTATTTATTAGTTATTATTTATTTATTCACTAGATTAAAACAAAAAATAAAAATAAGTTAAAAATCTACTTCATAGATCTAAAAATCTACTAGTTCATAGATTACAAACTAGCTGGCGCCCGCGACTTCGTCCGCATTGAAAAAGAAAAAAGTAGTCTATCCTGTGTCCCGTACGTCTAAATGTTTATCTACCAAGTTTCATAAAAATCAATTTATTCGTTTAAGAGTTATGGAGGAACATACATACATACAGAAAAAAATTCTAAAAATAGTCAATTTAGTTTCTGTATCATGTGTATGTTATGTATAGAGCCTATATACACGATATTTCTGAAAACAAACTCCATGACCTACCCTTAAAGATTTGTTATTAGTATTGATGATGATGTGAAAGTAACTGTCTGTCTGTCTGTTACCCTTTCAAGCCGTAACTACTCAAGCGATCATTTCCAGTCAACACAATCAAAGATTTCTTTGGCCATAGATGTTTCGTTAAATGATTTTCGTAAGCTTTCTTTTCAAGGCCTCAATTAATTAATTAATAATATAAGGGCACTTCTATGACTTCTATTGATTATATTTTTAATTAATGACATATTGTAGCTATATAGAATTCAAATTCAAATTAAATATAGGTAAACTTAACTACCGTTTAAGTTTACCTTTACTGATCAATTTAAACATAACATCGCTTCATCAATTTTATTGTCCAAAAAGAAATTCATATTATACATTTCTCGTTTCAAGTTACAATGAGGAAACTTTCAAGTTTATTATTATTTAGATATTGCTGAAGTTTATTAATTAATAAGAGTGAAATAAAGCTCGCGCTCAAAGGAGGCTAGTAGAAAAAAGCGAGGCAAATTGTTACCGACCCTCGACGACGACAAATAAAGACTGTTATAACTTAAATTATTTCTACAAACTTGCGGTTTCGTTTGTTTTTTAACACAAAAAGGTCGTTACAAAGATACCGTGACCCTATTTCCTCAAGCGCACTGCAGACTACGCACAAGTAATTTAAATTATTCAAACAAAGTTGAAAACATGATTGCAAAATTATTCTCGCAATAAGTAATTGTTTTTATCCCTTTTCAATGAATCTAAATATAACTTGGATTCTTATTAGTTCAGTATCCCTCACCAGGATTTTTTCTGATTACTAACATGCTGAAACTCCATGAGTAGCTTCGGTTCCCATCCCTCCCAAAAAACCACTCCCAATGTATCACAATAAATAGGTCATAAAAATTATTAATAACCAGCTGATTTTTTGTCTGTAGCTTAGTAAACATTTGTATAATAAAATGGCAGCATAGTCCTACAAATTGAGTGGTACGTTGTCCCAGTCCTACACTTGGAAGATTTTTACGTCTGCTAACTCCTTTAGCTACCTCTATCGAGAATTGTCGCAGAGGAAAAATGTGGACGTTTCGGTAAACCGAAGCTACTCACGGAGTTTCAGGCTGTTAGTAATCAGAAAAAAATTCAGGTGAGTACTGGACCACAATATTGAAGATTTTCCACACATTGCTGAGCCAAAAATCTGACAAAACTTAACAATGTTGAAAGAGTGTGATCTAGTATTAAATGATCATATGATATGATATTTTTGTTAGACGTTGAATTTTTATAGCTCCACTAGCTGTTGTCCGAGACTGCGTCTGCTGTCAAAATGTTATATAGCCTAAATTTTAATAGCCTTTCTCGATAAATAGACTATTTGACACAAAAATATTTTTTTCAATTCGGACCAGTAGTTCCTGAGATTTATAATATAGCTTAGACAATGTAATTGTCCGTCTCAACAAGTTATTTCGAAGCATATGACTGTGCTCTATGTTCTGAAGGCTCTGGTTATAAAACTTACGTCCCAAGGCATTAGGGAATTGGCATTATTGGCAATAAAATTTTATTTGCTTAGTATATATATTGGGGAATTTTCAGTGCATATAATATAATTACTATGTATTGTTAACTTAATGTCATGCGTGGAGATATGAGCCTATAAGTCGCGGGTAGCGCGAGGGGGGAAGGGCTGGCAGAGCTTATAAGTCGCAGGTAGCGCGGTAAGGGGGGAAGGGCTGGCAATGGCAACACGCCCGAGTATTAGATATACGACAGGCTATCGATTCATGAACAGCGAGTGAGACGGTGGTGGTAAATGGTGGATATAAATTATAAAGACTACATAAGTGTTTAGATCATAGTATTACATAGTGTTAAGTTTTTTATAATTTCAGCATAAGTAAATGATAAGATTGTGGAATAAACTGTATAAGTGAGGAATAACTGACTTTTGATTTATCGTCCTTAGACAAAAGTTCAGAAGTGGGATTCGAACCCACGCCCACCGAAGTGGGCGTGGATTCCATTGCCACTCGGGCGTGTTGCCATTGCCAGCCCTTCCCCCCTTACCGCGCTACCTGCGACTTATAAGCTCTGCCAGCCCTTCCCCCCTCGCGCTACCCGCGACTTATAGGCTCATATCTCCACGCATGACATTAAGTTAACAGTATAGTGTTTCAGATATAATACAAGGCCAACACAGTATCGGCCGCCATAAATTGTCAGCAGCAAGACTTTTTTTATTATATAAAACTGAAGTTTGTTTGTTTGGTTGTACGCGCTAATCTCAAGAACCACTGGTTCGAATCGAAAAATCCTTTTTGTGTTGGATAGTCCATTTATCGAGGCTATAGGCTATAGAGAATGCGGACGAAGTCGCGGGCACCAGCTAGTGTGTTATACATATACTTGTACACATACTACGTCGGATACTTATATGATATAAATAAGAATGACATTTTTTCTACATTGTATATGGTCTCAAAAAATATATATTATCTATGCAGTGACATATAATTTCATCATGTCATAATATGAAAAATATAATAATTTTAATTCCAAAGAAATTATAAAGTAAAAGACTTTAAGAAACTTCTCCCTTTGCCGCGACAAATATTCAAATATTATTTCACGTGACTTTATCTCTCTATAACGAGTCTTGTAATGAAGTTAACATTATAATACCTACAGCAATAAATTAATGCGTTAATAGCCGACAATGGCTCAATTTCCGGAGGAGATCATCGCTTTCAAGGTAAAAGATTAATGTTTCTCACGGTATACTAATAACATTCATAAATAATTAATATAAACTAAGATTTTGGTTAAAGTTCCTTACTACTTCCGGTGCTCCCGTGGCTACTACCGGTAGTACTACTGGTAGTACAAAGGGGATTATTTTTCCAGTAGTACCTACTACTATCCTGTCTGGTAGTACCACGGGAGATTTTGCATTATCCTTGAAATTTAACATATAAATATTGCAAACGTATTCGAGGTACTATGCGTTTCAAATGAGAATAGGATCGCGTTTGCTGCAAACTTCACATGATCCGAGTCATCATAGTAATGTCGTCAAAAAAAATCCGTATAACAAAAATATAAATATTTTTTATTTATTTTTTATCTAATAAAATTATATATGTATAAATATATAATATCCTTACTAATATTATAAATGTGAATGTGAGTTTGTTTGTTTATTACGCTTTCATGCAAAAACTACTGAACCGATCACCATTAAATTTCACATACACGTTGTCTGGGACACCAGAAAGGACATAGGGTAACTTTCATCGTTCAACGCGGACGAAGTCGCGGGCACCTGCTAGTATATATAATAACTATTAAGTAATTAAACTATAAGTGTAAATTACATTACGATTTAAATCGTATTTATACGATCTTTTCGGTTTTGGTTTTATGTAGCAAAGCCCTTAAGTTTGCTACCGTGTCTCCACGAGATAAGTAATTCTTTTATAGGTCAATGTATACGATTTTATAATACCTGAATACCTGAATAAATAAACCACATTACAAAAACAATAAAAATAATAATTAATTCTTGACTTGTTTTTTTTTTGCACTCCGTACACATCAGTAATGAAGTTCGTGAGAAATGCGGAGCAAAAATACAGTAAGAATTTCCAGTCCTATTCTCATTTGACACGCATAGTATGCTTATGCTAGAAAATCAGTGCTTACCCGTGACACTACCAGTAGTTCCACCGGTAAGCACTGGTTTCACAATCAAGTATTTTTGTGTAAATCTGATAGATTTAAATAAATCTTTTTTTGGAATCTGTGACTGTTACCCGTAATTTTCCTTTGCGTGACCTTTTAATTAGATCGAGAACTGAACTTACTGTACTATTCTAAGAAAATGCGTTTTTCATGTGTAGGACAACAAATGTCGTTTCACATTTTTGACGCCAATGAACTCCTAAAATACTTTAAACCAATTTTGATGAAACTTCGTAACTATGTGTAATTCGGTCCAACTTAAAAGATTGGATAGTTTTAATTTTGATCTCGGGCGAAGCCGAGAGCGTGTAGCTAGTATATAAGTATATTAACATTGTCATGAAAAGTGGAATTTTAATTTTAGATCCTTAAGAGATCTCAGACATACGGCTGGTTAAGTGGTTACCATCCTCACCTTGTCGAAATCCCTCTTCCCTCAGAAAACATCTGCGCACTGCCAAGGTTTGCAACTCTCTGTCGGCGTCTGTATTTCCGAGCTCATATAACCCTAATCTTTTCAAAGTTCGAGTGAATAGGCATCTTCTGGGTGAGATCACTCCATCACAGGCCTCATCTTCACTACACGGCTGGATGCTGGCCACAAATAAACTCATGTCCATTAAATAATAAATAAAATAAGATCTTTAGGACTATTTTGAGTGATTGTTACGTGGTTTTATGAAGCGTTGTACGCTTCCGAGCCATCCCACAAGAATTGTGCATTATTTGACAACATTTTACGAGCCGCTGTTAAAACACAATCCAAATTGATTGTAAAAGGGTCAGGTTGCGGTTTTACGACGACACCAGGATTCGTGTCAAACAATTTTATGTTAAGGACGAGCCGACCGGTCTCATCGCGACCTCTTCATTGCGCGCCCTACATTGTCACTGAATTTATTAACTTGAAACAACTTTATGTGTTAGATTTGCATTTTGATTCTTGCGGAAATTTTTTGAATAAATTTGTATTCGTTTTGAAAAGAAGCACATCTCTCTCTCTCTCTCTCTCTTATCGAATTTAAAACAAAATTTACATTTAAAATTAATGTCATAATTCGATTAGTAGTAAAATATTATTATTATTTTGTCTGTTGAACTTAAAATGAAAAAAAAAAAAATTGAGATATTATTTCTAGTTTCACAGATTATTGCGATTAATCAAAATAAGAAATAAAATCTCTATATTTATTATTATTACTATACATTTTTTTTTATGTTAAAGTCGACAGACAGACAGACAGGCTGACGGTCCACTTGATTATTACTATTACAAAATTATTACTAGTTATACTTACAAAGTATACAAAGTTAATATGTATACAAGCATTGCGTTAGAAACGATGCATCAGCTAAGTTCTTATCAAAAAACTAGGTGGTGCCCGCGATTTCGTCCGCGTTCAAAATTTTATATAGCCTAAAACCTTCCTCGATAAATGGACTATCTAACACAAAAAAATTTTTCAATTCTGACCTGAGCTTAGCGCGTACAACCAAATAAACAAATACTTCATCTATGTACGAGTATAGCAACATACAAACAACTCCATACCACATAATATTTCCATTGTCAACTTCGTCATATTTAAAGTCGACCTTCCAGCCAAACAAGTCATGTATTAACAATGGACACACAAGATAATATTTAATGCAAAATTTCACACCTGCAAAAGGCCAAACTGATTTGTTTTGTCGCGTACATGATAATTTGTATACTACAAACATAGTTTTTGGAATTGTGGCGTTTTGTCGCGTCCAACGTCCGTGGACGAATCAGTCACGCGCGAGGTGACAATTCGTCTAATTGCATGAACACATACGGTGCACTTTTTGGATTTTTAAAGGGAAAACTTCTATAGACGCGTTATACGACTTTGGGTAGGGAAAAATGTATCGGTTCGCGTCAGCAACATGCTAATGCTCATAGTTAGCCGCGCGCAGCTGTCTACGTACGCGATCACGCCAACACATTGCATATATCCGATTGTACGTGCGTGTGTTGGACGCTCGTCGGCAGTCCTCATGACTGCCTCCGTTTTTTGAACGATTTGGTTTGGTTTTGTTACACAAAATAGGCTAAAATTAAACTAAAACTAATCGGCTCTAACTGAAGACTAGCCCAGGTTTTTACAATCTACATTATGCTGAGTTAGAGCCAGTTTAAGTCTTTCTATGTTAATCAATAATAGTAAATCTGTAGGAGTCGGTCATGGAGTAATTTACTTTGTTTAAAGAATTATCGTGTATATAGGCTCTATATACACATGATACTGAAACTAAATTGACCGTTTTTAGAATTTTTTTCTGTATATATGTATGTATGTTCCTCCATCTTTTTTAACGCGGACGAAGTCGCGGGCAACAGCCTAGTGTTTTTAATAAAATTGTTATAAATAAAATTTATTCTTCACATATAATATTTTAATACGATTTTGTTGATTCAATGGAAATTGGTTAAAGATAATGAAGATAAAATTCTTAAATATAGTTCTTAATAAAGGATATAATTACATACAAAAAAAAACTTACTGTATTTCTTGCGTCTCGGTGTTTCTTTTTAATTTTCTAAAATGAAACCTGAAAAAATACAAAAAAGAAATTCTTTAATATTCAATTTAATTAATTATAATGTTCACAGTAAAGATAATAATTAATTTTAGCGATTACATCCCATCAAATATTAGTTTTAATACTTTACATTTGTCATTTTGTTTGATTAGTTTCACATAATCCTACTAATATTATAATTGCGACAGTTCTTCTTTGTTTATGGTTTTGCAATAAATGATTGAATTGAATTTGACATCGCACTTTGAGTAAATGTGGGGCGACGGTAGCCACTTACCATCAAGTGGGCCGTCAGCATGTCTATTGATCTTAACATAAAGAAAAAAAGGAAAGACTTGTATTATTAGTTGCGAAATATTGCTATTTTCCTACTATTACTTAGATAATATAGACAGACATAATAGACACGAAAAACGACTTTGAATTATACTATGAAAGGAAGATAAAATTGGAGATTTCTACTGGACAGTAAATAAGTTAGACGATGATATGCATCTGATAATTAAGCATAGGTACATAGGTACCTTTTGTTATGACGACTTTTTTCCTACTATTACTTTTTTCCTACTATTACTTAGATAATATAGACAGACATAATAGACACGAAATGCGACTTTGAATTATACTATGAAAGGAAGATAAAATTGGAGATTTCTACTGGACAGTAAATAAGTTAGACGATGATATGCATCTGATAATTAAGCATAGGTACATAGGTACCTTTTGTTATGACGACTTTTTTCCTACTATTACTTTTTTCCTACTATTACTTAGATAATATAGACAGACATAATAGACACGAAATGCGACTTTGAATTATACTATGAAAGGAAAATAAAATTGGAGATTTCTACTGGACAGTAAATAAGTTAGACGATGATATGCATCTGATAATTAAGCATAGGTACATAGGTACCTTTTGTTATGACGACTTTTTTCCTACTATTACTTTTTTCCTACTATTACTTAGATAATATAGACAGACATAATAGACACGAAATGCGACTTTGAATTATACTATGAAAGGAAAATAAAATTGGAGATTTCTACTGGACAGTAAATAAGTTAGACGATGATATGCATCTGATAATTAAGCATAGGTACATAGGTACCTTTTGTTATGACGACTTTTTTCCTACTATTACTTTTTTCCTACTATTACTTAGATAATATAGACAGACATAATAGACACGAAAAACGACTTTGAATTATACTGTGAAAGGAAGATGAAATTGGAGATTTCTACTGGACAGTAAATAAGTTAGACGATGATATGCATCTGATAATTAAGCATAGGTACATAGGTACCTTTTGTTATGACGACTTTTTTCCTACTATTACTTTTTTCCTACTATTACTTAGATAATATAGACAGACATAATAGACACGAAATGCGACTTTGAATTATACTATGAAAGGAAGATAAAATTGGAGATTTCTACTGGACAGTAAATAAGTTAGACGATGATATGCATCTGATAATTAAGCATAGGTACATAGGTACCTTTTGTTATGACATTGGTGGCACGTTGCGTATGGCATTGGCACGAAGCCAATGAGCCTTTATTGGCACTGCCTTAATTGCTTGCCTCTTGCAATTATTGATCTAATGTTCGTTGTGGTTGTGTCATGATTCACACTGTTTGTTCAACAGATTCGGTTTATCTATCTATACTAATATGATAAAGAGGAAAGATTTGTTTGTTTGTTTGTTTGTATAGAATAGGCTCCGAAACTACTGGACCGATTTGAAAAATTCTTTTACCATTAGAAGCCGACATTATCCGTGATGAACATAGGCTACTTTTTACGGCGGGAAAATGCTTGATTCCTACGGGAAAACGGGTAATAGGACAACGGGTAGTAAGAATTATCCTTCAGTACTTGTATTTTTCACATAACTTCTAAACGGCTGAACCGATTGGGTTGAAATTTTATATGGGTATTTCGGTGATTTCCTGGATGATTTAAAAATACAATTGGTACCGGTAGGTGGCGCTGCTGTCGGTATGTCAACTACTAAACGGCTTGACCGATTGGGTTGAAATTTTGTATGTGTATTTCCATAATGGTTTCACAGACACGAATGTATTATATTTTATAAAGTTACGCGGACGAAGTCGCGTGCAACAGCTAGTATTACATAAAGTTACAAAGATAATTTATTAGATACGCTAAAGAAAGATCGAAAAGCAACCTTTGTTTGAATTTCGCGGGTAAATGCCAATTTTCATTTTAATAGGTAATCAGGAACTTCTTTGAGAACTCTTGGCTAAGAAAATGTTATTACTTTTTTCTTGGTTAGATAAATATGCAAGCTCAATTTAACAAAGATTCTAAAGAATTCATGAAAAATAATTAAAAAAGCGATAGAAAATGCCGACAATTTTTTTTTTTCGAAAAAAAAAACTTACCTATAAGAGAACTCATGGCTTTGTCTTTTAAAATGCAACGAAGAAGTAATATTTTTAATTAAATTCAACGCATTATGGAAACTCACAGAACATAACTAATTTAAATAATGCAGTAGAAACAATGTTAACGACAATTCTTTATGTACAATCGCATACAAAAAGGTTTTCTTTGTTGCGTCGTAGTAGCGTCGAACATAACTAAATAAGTGGAAAATTCATTATGTAAATGGTATTTTCCTCATTTTTCTTTATGTTAAGGTCGACAGACAGGCTGACGGTCCACTTGATAGTAGGTGGCTACCGTCGCCTATAACACAAGCAACGCCATAAGTGCTACAAGTGCGCTGCCGACCATAGAAGGATTAAGGATAAGGGATAAGGGAGGGATGGGGTAATGGGCTCTGGCATCCCTTACTCACTCACCGAAACACAACAGCACATATGCTGTTATTTCACGGTGGTATTCTGTAAGGTGGTGGTTACTGCCGCCAGACGGGCTGCCCAAATGACTGCGAAACGCAGTGTATACCACTATTATGTGTGTTTCTTTGCTATACATGCTATAGCAGTGTCCAATGCTAGTATTGCTACCGAGCTTAGCTCAGTTATTTTCGCAGTCAGCGAAACGCAGTGTCAATACCAATACCACTACTTTTCAAATCCAGACCAGAGTCAATTTTGAAAATTATATTAAAATTTCCAAAGTTGACCCCGCCTGGAATCGAACCCGGGGCCCCTGAAACGTTAGGCAAGCACCCTTGCCACTCGTCCAACAGGCTCGTCAAAATTAACGAATCTTGTTTAAACTTTTTATGAATTTTGTCCCCATTATTGACAAATAAAATTATTTGTCATCTTACTAATATAAATATTGTAATCATATTGTCGATGTTTTTGTTGAACTCTTGTTAAATTAATTTTTGCATGTGATAAAAAGGCGAAACATAACTATAACTATAACTAACATGTTTTGGGCATATAAATGAATAAATAAATAAATAGCCAACATAACTGGACACCATTTAGTTGACAAAGATAAAATTATCATTCTAAAAAGTTTATTGAGGTGCTCGTCAGATGTCGCGTCGTTGTTAGGTTAACTTATTGTTGATTGATGCCGAATTTTGACGAAATTTCGAGATTTTTCATTGGCGGTAACTCTGTTGTTTCTGGGTGCTTTTTGGTGTTGCACATATCGGTAGAAGCCTTTTTCAAGGTACTATCGACCTGCCAACTCAAATTGTTGCTATTGTTGATTGTTAATAAGTTATTGTTATTTTTGTTGTTTTTTGCTAAGTTGAGAAAAGGTCGGAAAACGCGATAACTTCTGTTCCCGTGAACGGATCTTGTCGCGGGCTTCGGACGAAAGAGGCCCCTCAGGGGGCGCTTTCGGCTGGGCCACACCGGCCTTTTCCATCTTTTGTTGTTTAGTTTTTATTGCTGTTTTCGTTTTTAGTTTTTTAAGGATTTTGTTGTTTTCTGTAAATTTCTTTGTTGTTTGTGGGCCAATCCAATCGCGGACTGGTTTAGAAGACGCGTCCTCGGAAGCGCCTTCAGCCAGTCCAAACCGGTTGTTGTTACCATCTACCGTCAAGTTGTTATTGGCGTTTTTGTATTGTAGTTTTAAGGCATATTGCCATTTTCTGTAGTTTTCTGTAAATATCTTTTTTATTTACTGCCGGATTCTGACGTGGGCTGACTTGAAGGAAGCCTCTTTCGAAGCGCTTTCAGCCAGTCCAAACCAGATTTGGATATCTGTTGTAGTTATATAGTTATTTCTATTTTTGTTGTTTATTTTTAAGTAAAAGTGCGACTGGATGTTACATTGCTTGGTGACGGACTTGTAACGCTGTCCCCCCTTTTTTTGTAGGGGTGGACTCTCCCAACGTCTCGGAGATTGACAGGGCCATTAATTGGCCCATGTCGGACTCCGCGGAAAGCTTCCAGCCTTCGGGCAAATCCCGCTTAAGGACGCGCAAGCGTCTCATTTTGTCGGAAGATGGCTCCTCGGAGGTCTCTCGGGCTGCTTCGGTGTCGGGCAAGCTTAGGTCAGGCAAATCTCGTGTCCAGACTGTAGACGAGATATTAGAAGAGTATGGCCATGGGGAGTCAGTAATCCCCCCCCCCAAAGTGTCGAAGGGAGCCAGAGGAAGCCGGGGCAAACCCTTCGGCCACGATGTCGGTCTGGCTCAAGCTCGTCGGGAACTTCGGGAGCTCATGTCGGACTCTGAGTTCGACGATATGTCGGAGGCCGAGTTCCGCTCAACGCGCTCCGATTCCCCTGACGGTTCGATCGAAAACCTAGCGAGAAGAGCGGAGTCGAGCGCCGCGGTTATTCTTGAGGTGATTCGCAAGTCGTCCAATTTGAAGGGTTCTTGCCACAAGCAAATTAAGGATGCCACCAACGCCATGGTCGAAGTGGTCAAGGCAATGGCGGAGCGGAGATCGTCTAATGAGGCGCGTCAGCTGAAAGCCGACAATAGGCGCCTCCATGAACAGCTAGAGGCCGTTCGCTCGGAGGTGGCCGACTTAAAGAAGTCTGTGGTCCGTGACACTACCACCGCCAAGCCGGTGAAGGACACGCCCAGAATAGCGGCAGAATCTCAGACGCTGTCGCGGGCTGAGTTCCTGGAAGTCATCGGCTCGCTCCAGGCTGAGCTCATGGAACAGGTCGGAGGAATGGTCAACGCCCGTCTGGAGGGCCTCGAAGTCGACGGGAGACTTCTTCCGTCCCAGCAATTTCGGCCGCCACTAAACGCGGATCGCCTTGCGGGGGACCGCGCTTCGGTCTCGCAAGATGCGGTGACGACGCTCACCCCCCGGGCAAATATGCCCAAAAAGGCGAGGGCTGTGAAGGCGATTAAACCTCCTGCAATCAAGGCTCCCGAGCCGCTGTCTGGGTCTGCTCAGCCTGATGGAACAACCACCTCCAGCTGGACGGAAGTGGTAAAACGAAAGAAGCGCACTCCCGTCGCTCCTGCGTCGACAGCGGCCAAGACCAAGGCCCCTAAGCTCCCTAGGGAACCCAAGAAGTTGGCCGTGGTGGTGGCCCTCAACCCAGAGGCGGTTGAGCAGGGCGCCACCTATAAAAAGGCGATCGAAAAGACAAAGGAGGCTGTATCGCTCGAGGCTCTGGGCATTGGTCCGGCCCAGTTTCGAGAGAGCTTCACGGGAGCTCGTATCCTGGAGCTCCCGAAGGAGACAACGCCCGTACAGGCAGACCAATTGGCGGCCCAAATTAGCGCAGTGCTGGGTGACGAGGCGAAGGTGACGCGCCCCGTCAAAACGGCTGACATTCGGGTCAGCGGATTAGATGACTCAGTGTCAGCCGAAGAGCTGAAGGCGGCCCTGGCTGCCAGCACAGGTTGTCCCCCTGAACAATTCAGGGTGGGCAAGGTTCATCCTGGGGCCGGGGGGATGGGTTCGGCCTTCGCCGCGTGCCCAATCGGTGCCGCCAGGAAACTGGCATTAGGCGGAAAAATAATAGTTGGCTGGTGCTTGGCTTCTGTCCAACCTGTAGAACAGCGCCCCATGCGTTGTTATAGATGCATGGGGCTCGGCCATCCGATGGCCAGGTGCCCGTCCAGAAAAGACCGAAGTGGTCTTTGCTTCCGCTGCGGTTTGGACGGGCACACCGCCAACACGTGCGAGGCGGCATTTAAATGTGGGGTCTGTACAGATGCTGGACTCTCGGCCGGACACCGCATGGGGGGGGTCAATTGCTCCCCCCCGGTTGTCAAAGGCCGGCCTATGGAGTACTTACGGGCAGCAGGAGCTGCCCGTGCTACCAGGGAGGAGCCCATGGAATAAGAATTTTGACGACAAAGCCGAGTATACGCTCCAGTATGCCCGGCCTGGAGACTCCAGTGTCGGATGATGCTGGGCAGTGGAGACGTCGCACTGTCAGGCATGGCTAAAGCCATGTCTGACGGTGTGACAGAATTTATTCGCGTAGACGGCCGGGCAGGAGAAGGTGGGCATCAGCCTATCTTCGAATGCCCTGGGGGACCTGCGCACACAGTTGGCTAGCTGTGTGTGCCTGCACGGGTCCCCTCCGTCTGGGGATTGCTCGGGTGCCTCCGGGCAATCCCTCGTTGATGACAGCCTAACGGCTAGCCCGTGGGGTGGACCGGAGTACGGTGCCTAGGCAGAACCCGGTTCACCCCGCTCGATGGGCAAGGAGGCACCGGGGAGTTTTAGTGGGTAGGGGCCGGTACCGCTATGAATAGCATAGCGGACCACCGGTCGACCCCCACATACCCCTACCGCCTAGCCAGCGGTAGGAAATCTGTAAAAGGATTTCTCCTCGTAAAAAAAAAAAAAAAAAAAAAAAAGGTTAACTTATTGTTAGGATTAGCACACTTCTGTAGCCGACTGTACACAAGTAGGTAATCAATTATGCTGGAACTAAAAATGTACAAAATTAATTAATTATTCATGCACAATATGGCGAAGTTGTGGCTTTTTGTTACGTTCGCAGCTTCTGACGTTACTCACGCTGATTAACTTGTACTGTCAGCAAAAAATACTTAATTTATTCAGCGTTGAGAAGCTGTGCTTGTGGAGTGTTAAGTTATAGACATTGTACTCAAAAAGCTTCAGCTAAGAAGGAGTATTAATAAAATCAGTTTAATCACGGCTTCGAAGTCAAATTTTTTTGCTAAAAAACTTCTCTATCTATACTAATATTATAAAGAGGCAAGATTTGTTTGTTTGTATAGAATAGGCTCCGAAACTACTGGACCGATTTGAAAAATTCTTTTACAATTAGAAGCCGACATTATCCGTGATGAACATAGGCTACTTTTTACCGCGGGAAAATGCTTCATTCCTAAGGGAAATCTAAAATAAAAGTAAATGCTATATAGCGACTTGGCCCGCGAGATAGCGCCATCTATCCAAAATACAGTAGATGGCATTTTATACTTTTCTACGCGGACGAAGTCGCGAGCACCAGCTAGTATCCGATATAAGCCTATTAAAGCTCACGTCATGCATTATACTTATTTTTTGTTAACATCTACAAGTTGGATTAAAAAAAATGCGTTTTATATCTCAACTGGCTCGTTAAAAAATAAAAAATACTAGCGATCCTCTACCGGCTTCGCCCGGGGTGCATTTTTATATATAAGAATGTTCCCGGTTTATATATAAGAATGTACCGAGAGTAGCCGAAATGTGCATGCCTATGTCAAATTAAGACTCAGATTACTTAAGATCCTTTTCATCCTGAAAATGCGTTCCCTAAGGAATAATTCTTTTATTTATGGAAATCTTTTTTTTTTTTTATTAGAGATGGGTTTGCTCTTGGCCAACAACCAGCTGGGTAGCAAGGGAGAGGCCTAAGATGGAGCGAGCTCACCCAGAAGATGCCTATTCACTCGAACTTTGAAAAGATTAGGGTTATAATATGAACTCGGAAACACAGACGCAGGCAGGGAGTTCCAAACCTTGGCGGTGCGCATTATAAAGGATGTTTTAAAGCGCCTGGTTCGAAAAGGGGGGATTTCGACAAGATGAGGATGGTAACCAGCCGTACGTCTGTATGTCCGATGGAAGAAAGGAGAAGGCGGTATGAGCTCATGGAGCCCCTGAGCACACTCACCGAAGTACATCTTATAAAAGACACATAGACTGGCAATTTTGCGTCTATGTGCCAGGCTCTGCATCTTAAAAGGCTTCCACACCATACAATTTGAACGTTTCCTATTTAGGAATCTAAGTAGAGAGCTCGTGATCACACTACGCTAAATTGATTTCTAAGTCGAAGATATAGAGTTGAAAATGGATAAACTCTCAATTGAATCCAATCTGTTCTAACTGCGATCACACCTTTCGATTTCCTAAATTGGATACTTTCAAATTGTATGGTGTGGTTGCCCTTTTAGAGTTATGGAAGAACATACATACATACAATACCTACACTTATACGGATTTATTATTAGTCGTGATTTTATATTATTAAAATGTATTGAAGCATATTGCACGTGTGACATGTGACATTTGATTTTACTCCCATAAATTCATACCCCGGGCTTATAAAAGTATATGAAATAGATTCATAAGGAGTAAACTCCAAAAAATATATGTCTTTTGCGTATGTATTTTATATTGTTATGCCATTATCCAATCACATAGGCCCTTTTAACCTCGCCGTCTCACAATTTCGTCTCACCCCTGTCAGACCTTCGTCACTGACTTTAATTCAGGCATCGTCTATTAAACTACCTTGTAACTCGTAAACTACTACAGTTTCCTGGCCTCACTTGGAAAAATATCAATTTTCATCTATACTAATATTATAAAGAGGAAAGATTTGATTATTTGTTTGTAGAGAATAGGCTCCGAAACTACAGGGGCCTTAGACAAAGTAACCAATCGAAAACGATAACGAAGTTCGAAAACAATAAAATGTATGGGATTGACATAAGCCTTCGCTAAATCACGTGATACTTCCCATACATTTTAACGATAACGAACTTCGTTATCGTTTTCGATTGTTACTTTGTCCCTGGACCGATTTGAAAAATTCTTTTACCATTAGAAGCCGACATATTTTTTTTTTATTAGAGATGGGTTTGCTCTTGGCCAACAACCAGCTGGGTAGCAAGGGAGAGGCCTAAGATGGAGCGAGCTCACCCAGAAGATGCCTATTCACTCGAACTTTGAAAAGATTAGGGTTATAATATGAACTCGGAAACACAGACGCAGGCAGGGAGTTCCAAACCTTGGCGGTGCGCATTATAAAGGATGTTTTAAAGCGCCGACATAATCCGTGATGAACATAGGATACTTTTTACCGCGGGAAATCTAAAATAAAAGTAAATACTAGCGACTTGGCCCTAAGTAAATACTAGGGGGAGATAGCGCAATCTATCCAAAATAAGGATTATACTTTTATACGCGGACGAAGTCGCGAGCACTAATGGACTTTTATATAAATAAGCTATTTAGCATAGTTACAATATTATTATATTTATTTACAAATTACAGTAGACAAAGTACGAAACAAACTTTTCTTTCTTACTTCATTTTATCAACTACACGGTTACTAAGGTAACGCATGTATGTAACTTTAGATTAACCAGCCAGTACTATTTACTCAATCAGATATATTTCCAATAAGCACCAGCTAGTAGAAAATGAATTGGATCAAATTAGATTAGATTATAAGAAATTCATTTAAATTTATTGAATTCATATTATTTATTTGATTACGCATCCAAATTCCATAGGTTTTTTAATGTATCTATATTCACTACCGATAGGCCGACCTTTTCACCTAAAATCATTTTTTTTTTTAATATTTTAATTTTAACGGTAAAAACCTTTAAAAATTCAATTAAAAAAAAAATCAAAAAATTCAAGTGCTAGAAATAAATTAATATGTTTACGTTATAAAAATACGTAGGTGTCACTGTTTGACTATTCAATCTATTTCTGTAAAAGATCTAATTTGAAATAGTAGCCGAAGGCTTATTGCCTCTGCTGAGCGACAGGCGAAAAATTTGTGCAATGTCACACTAAAGCGTATCACGTATGCGTAAAAATTAACGAATTAGTGTGATATTGCACAATTTTTTCGCAATTCGCTGTGGCTCGTTTTTTTTTTTTTATTTCTTATTTTTTAATATAAAAGCACTTTTCTGATAAAATGCAATGTTGGGTAAAAATTTCAAGTGAATCCATCGAATGTCATAGTTTGTTGATTAGACTAAATGACTTAGTTCAAATAGTTCATAACCAGTTCCTGCTTCTGAAGTAACTCAGGCGTTATAATCTCACAGGTTTGCTGATTCGTGGCAAACACGAAACATTGAACTAACACAAAACATCCATTAATTTCGGCTAACCATTAACTATTTTCGCTGAGAACTTCACAAGCAGTGGCCTGACCTGTCTATACAATCTGATGTACTATGAAATATTTGGTGTTTAAATATTTATAACTAGCCACCTGTTCCCGGCTTCTCGTGGACGCATTTTTTAAATGCAAGCAATATACATAGACCTTTTTCGTTTATCGCTCTTTACATTAGTAAATCGTCTATACTAATATTATAAAGAGGAAAGATTTGATTGTTTGTTTGTATAGAATAGACTCCGAAACTACTGGACCGATTTGAAAAATTCTTTTACCATTAGGAGCAGACATTATCCGTGATGGACATAGGCTACTTTTTACCGCGGGAAAATGCTTCATTCATAAGGGGAAATCTAAAATAAAAGTAAATACTAGCGGCTTGGCCATCTATCAGATTCGGGTAGAACTGCTTGTAAAGTCGGGGTACGAAAACCTTCGTCAGTTTTCAAATTCATTCCTCTATCAAAGTCGTAGACTCTTAGTACCTTTTCAAACTAAAGCACTAATCAGAGTACTGACAGACGTTTGAAACGAAGTTTCAGCATGACTGACAATTGCCCTGGTGCAACCAAATATCGACTTTAAGGTGACGAACCTTTTCTTACCCCGACTGTACATATATACTAGTAAAATTCCGTGTAGTGGTTTCATACAAATTATTATGTTTTAGACAGTGTAATGAAGTTAATGAAAGGGAACACTATATTGCTTCTAAATACAACTCTGATTGGATTTGATTAAAAAATTTAAAAGAACTCAATAGATCAAACTGATTAACTGACCGCAAACTCAGTATTGTGGGCAAATGGTTAAGCAATCTGTCATTGATTAACAGCAATAAATAAAAGAAAATATATGAATGAGATACTAGTAGAGTTCCACGATTATGTCCACGTTAATAAATTGTATGTTAAAAAAATGAAAATTGAACAAAATATTAATCTCAAGTTTAATATTTATGTGACCTTTGACGAGTGGTAACATAAATTTTAATTAACTTTAGAATTAAGTTTGGCCTGCTCAATAAATTATGTTTTACCCATTTATTTGTTTAATACCATGATAAAATAAATAATAGCAAGATTTTAATATATAAGAATATAAGATAAAATAGATAATAGTAAGATATATAACATATTATTACAGTCAGCAAGTGGCCTATATATAAACGGTCAATGTATGAAATGTATGTTTTTTTTTATATATTAAAAAAAACCACTTTCGTTGGAATTTTGGGAAAAGACTGTTCCTCTGTTTAAATGCAATGTTGTGTAAAAATTTGAAGTCAATCCGAGTTTTTGAAGCATACACAAAACCAACGCAAGAAATTTTATACTGGTGATAAATTTCAGAAATATAAATTGGAATGTGATTTTGAAAAAACAAGTGACGGTGTTTTTTCAGAATGAATGTAAAATTTGCATTTTTGATAGTTGATTTATTTATACATACATACATATTTATACAATAGCTATGTACCAGGAAATTTAAAATGAATAAATTGATGATGAGGTGCAATATAGTTTAACAAAATAATGATGCCAATAATTATATTAAACGAATAATAAGAAAATGTTCAAGAGGTTATGGGCCCAGTACGCTTCCACTGCGCCCAAAAGGTTGGTAAGAGGGGAGGATTGAAATTCTACATACATACAGATTATTGGTAAGAATAATTAAATTTGTGTGTGTAATATAAATAGAAATAAAGAAGGTTCGTGATCGTGAAGAGCCATAGCCTTGACTTTCCGTGCGGTTGCCGTGTAAACAAGCAATCAACGGTTTTTTTGCCGGAAGCGGCAATCGCTTGCAACCATCAGCACAATGAAGCAACGAAATGGCGAGACTCCACACCGCAGCGGTGTGTTAAGGTCATTTCAAACAAACTTATTGAAATATTATAAATAATTTAAAAACTATTAAATAAATAAATAATAATTAATAAATGATAATAAAATTGATTTTATTATTATTATTATGTGTCTTTAATATTCATTATGTACCGACTAACAATAGATTTTTACTAACACTTTGGGTCTAAGTAAGAAACAAGTATTAAGTAATTATTAAGTACAAAATAACTTTTATAATTTATTATTAATACAGTCATTCCATTAAATTATTATTAAAAATTAATTAAGTTTTTTTAATATAAAAAAATATATAAATAAATATTTAAAAAAATACTCAGCCATTCATGTCTTTATATTATAACAAAAAGTTCACATTATAAATATTTTATACTATATACTAATATTTTAAGTAATTTCAAGAAAAGGTACACTTATCTCTAAATTGAATCAATGGTGTATTTTATGGGTATCATTTTTAATATAGACACCGACCGCAAGTAAGTAATAAAAACGTGTGGAGGTAATAAAAATAGTGGTGTTGTAAAAACTGAAAATTTCCCCACCAATTTCCTGAGACTCGTAAACTGGCAACCCGTAGCGTTTAGTGATGTCACATCCTATACATGCATGAGTTACCCCAAATTACAAGACTGCGACTAAAAAAACTATGGCAACATTTTAATAAACTCTTATTAAAACAGTGATCTGAAATAATGACAATTGACAAATCACAATTTTCCTCTAGAAATGCGTCGCAGTCATAATATAAATCTTTTTTATATATATATAAAAGGCAATTTGCATATATAATATATGTATATGTAGTTCTCCTATAGACTCCAAAACCGCTGAACCAATTTTGATGAAACTCAGACAATCTTCAGATTAGTGCAGCTGTTCCTCTGAAGTTTAGTAGAGATCGGACGCAGACGAAGTCGCGGGCAAATACTCTATATCTATACTTCTAACTTCTAATACTACTATTATAAACAGAGAATATTTGTATTTTTGTATATTATTTGTAATGAGTAAACTCAAAAACTACTAGGCCTACTTTAAAGTAAGTAACATAGGCCATATTTTATATAGTTATGTGGCCGAAGTCGCGAGCACCAGCTAGTTTCATTAAATTTTACTGCAAGTTTCCTTATTGTGAACAGTCTACTATACAACACTACCACACAATACTCTGATGGTAATAATTATAAGTTCCGTATTTTGAACAGTCTACTGTAACACAACACTACTCTGATGGTAGAGCGTTGTGTGTAAAAATATTTTATTACGTTCACCGCGCTGGACGTGCCCTTATCGTGTCGTTTATTGACGACCCCAGAACCGTTGGATACCGCTCGGTAAACCCCTCATTTATTACTGACAATCTTCTAACAACATGCTTCTCTAAATTATTAAAAATATCCTACCCTTACTAATATTATAAATGTGAATGTGAGTTGGTTTGTTTGTTACGCTTTCACGCAAAAACTTACTGAACCGATCACCATAAAATTTTGCATACACGTTGTCTCTGATGGGACACCATAAAGGACATAGAGACAGAGGCATTCTTGTATGCCACAATGATCTCGTAAACGATTTTGACGAAATTAGGGGTTTTTTAGGTCTAGAAATCGATATGTCAGGGTCTTCGAAAAAAATCGTTCTAAGTAGTTTTTCTTAAATTGAACGGTTACAAAAGTAATACCGCTTGCTCGTTTTATAATATTTTGAATTATTTTTTTTTTTTTCTATGATTACATGTAAAAAACTTTAAACCCTTCATTGGCCCGAGCAAAGCTCGGTCACCCAGTCTAGTAGTATCTTAATGTAACATAGTGTACGTATCAAACACGCATTATATTTTTGCAATCCCACAACATTGGCAGCTTGTAATCGATTCATGCCTCATTACTTGCGCAAGCCTACAACAATTTTATTGTTAGGACATGTTCTGTGTGTATTGGAAAAACTGGAGCCGTTGCCTAATGCAAACGTAATGGTAACATAGAGAAATAATATAACGGTAGGAGAGCCCACGATGCTAAATGTAGAGTCACTCGAACCTATTGAACTTTGAAGATTGGGTGATAAGTTAAGTTACCAGTTATTACAACATACTCTCCCGTAATCAAAATAAATTATATACATTAGTTACTACAACATATACTCTATGTTGTAATAACTGGCTAATCAAAATATTTATATTTCTTTTTAATAGGTATGCTTAGTTACCATTTAAATAATTCTGACATGTAAACAATATTGAGAATAAAATATGTGAATATACAACAATAAGAAGAAAAAATGGTTATATGAAGTTTTTCATTTCAGCGGTGGGGTGAGCGTCTACATGCGTTCAAAATTTTGTAGGCGCTGTAATTTAAAAAATCCTCCATAATGTAATCGTCAGATTAAGAATCAGCACGATCAGGGATTCTGGCTGAACCGTCTGTATGAAAATCTGACCCGCTCGAGCTTGCGTTACATCCGAATCGTCCGAATTTTAAATGGGAGCTTAGTTTAGGTAGGTACACTCAACATCCCCTCTGAAAATCTGAAGCGCTCGAGTTGTTTTTAAAATTTTACCCTAACCACTCCAACCAAACAGTCAGATTTATACATATCCGTCAGAATATACATTGGCAATATCAGACACGCTCGAGTAAATTAAAAAATCCCCTCTTGGGCTCCCCTACCATAAAAGAGCAATACTAATTTGCTGTGATAAAAGGTAGCGAGCAGGTTTTGACGCCTCACTCGGTGGTAGATGGCTACCCTCGCCATCAATGTAAACTAGATATTTTGCACGCCATACGAAACACTAGGAATTTTATAGTATAGGCAAGAGCCGTTATTCTTGTCCATAATGCAGTAATTTACTACTATTTCTTTTTTAAATAAGTTCGATATTACGTACTGACCCCTAGATGCACAAAATCCTTACAAATTAGGCGGGCGGAAGTGCCGCCATTTTGACAAAAACCGTTTCGGCCTATAACTCCGTAACCGTGCACTTGAGGCCAAAAATGGTAATAGTCTTTATTGTAGATAAATAAATTTCCTATATTTTTTGTCCAATATTTTTTTTATATCACTTACCGTTTACGACTTATTCGACTATTACAATTTCTTTATGGCCATTAAACACTTGTATAGTTCTATAATAATATTTCTTGTTCTTGTAGGTTTCTTAATAAGGCTCTATTACTGCTTCAAATAATTGAGCTATCTAGGAAAAATTCCTCACGAGAAAATACAGGGCTTCACTATAATATGCGACATATGTACGACGTTTATCTGTGAAGTTTCTGAACAGCTAAAGTGCAAAGTGGCCGCAGTGGGTTGTATGAGAATGTCGAATAAATTTACTCAGTTACATTTTACAATGCACTATGAAATGTGTACGGAATTTTAAATTCTATGTCGTCGTCACTATGAAACATTATTCGATAATGTAGTCTTGTATTCTTCAGTGAAAAATAACTCTTTACGACCGGGGTAATTCAGTGTTAGACGCACGATAAATTCATGCGAAAACTGGACGAAAATTCTTTCAGAGTGTAATTTCAATAAATCACTTGAATCTGTAAATAAATCGTTTACGGTGCATCGTATTTTTGCCGTAGTTTATTATAGAGGGTTTTAATGCGACATTAATAGGAAATGGTTATAGTTAGACAAATAACACGATGTAATTAATTAAAAATTACATATACTAACAGTAGTTAGTAAACCCCAGACATTCTATTGAGCCCAAAGTTGCTATGTCTATTGCGAGTGTAACAGTATACATCAAATTTCATATCAATTGTAACATCTGGAAATTAGTAAGCCTTCGTCAACTAGAAATGAACTTGATGATCTTCAAACGTCCGAATAGATCTTCGAAAATTATAACTTTTTCTAAAATTTTCGTCAAATATTCGTTGAATTACGAGAAAGGTTCTTATGAAGGCTAAATTGGAAAAGTTGTCCGTGCTAAGGCAGGAGTAGTTTTAGTCTATGACTAAAACTGGACATCTTTTTAGCTCTCCGTAACTCTGGAACCGTTTACTTTAGCAAGATTATGCTATTGACCATTTTTATTCGCAAATCAATGTAGATTATTTTTCCCCTGAGCACTTTTGCGCTAAACTGCATAATTTTTGAAATATTTAAGAAAAACTGATAAAATCCAACTTCTCCCCCCCCATACCTCCTAAACCCGGCGTTAAAAATGGTGTAACCTTTTATCAAACAATAAGTGGACCGCATAGAACAATTTGGAGCTGGAATGATACTTTTACTTTGAATGTTGGGGTTTGGTCGTTTTTTTAGCTAATTGCACCATACTAAATATGTAATGTCGTGTTAATGTCCTTCGTGTAGTAAATAAATATTTTACTTTCTTTGTATTATCATGCCATTATTGCCCGATATATCTCCGCAAGAAGGTGGTACAGTAGCAGTGTGCCATTGATTTAAATACCTCTAAGTAATGAAAATGTAAATTACACCGCAGTTATAAAATTTCGGAATACTTTTAAACACATAGTTCATAAGCAGTGAAACTAGAGATAAAAATAAGCATTAAAATATGATTAGTTACCTCCGCGTACTCATATTTTCTTTCTCCTTACGTAACGTTGGCGTGAAGCAACGGGCCGTTACTCGCGTTAACTGATACGATAATGATTTGTTGTTTGGTACAAGTTAAGACATTTAAGCGGTTAAAATAATTTAATATTTAGAATGTATATACTCGTAAACTTTAAACGGGAACTTGAATACTTGAATATATATACTTGAAAACGTTATTCTGTGAGTTTATAAAACATTTTATAAAGAGGGGCAAGACAATAAGGATAATAAAAAGTAAGCGAACAATCGGACAGACCTGCTTTGCATAATTTCTAATTTTTAATTTCGGCTTCCCACGAATACATTTTTTCTGCAAATTATATATTATATTAACCTTTGTCGTTCGTTCCATTAGTAAAAACCGTATTAAAACCATTGGGTTCTTTAAAACAAGTTACCGGAGTAACAAACAGACACACTATATTTCATACTTATAGATACTGAGTTTGTTTACAATATTTGTGATCATACTAAATCAGAACTGTTCATTAGCGCTAGACTAGACGAAGATAAAATAAAAATAGAATATGTAGAAAACTTATTTTAGTCAATTACTAGCTGGCGCCCGCGACTTCGTCCGCATTGAAAAAGAAAAGAAGTACCCCATCCTGTGTCCTGTATGTACGTCTAAATGTTTATCTACCAAGTTTCATGAAAATCGCTTAATTCATTTAAGAGTTATGGAAGAACATACATACATACATACATACCACAGTATAAATTCTGTGTAGGTACATACAATATCTACACTTACAGATTTATTATTAGTATTTTGTAATTTATCTGTGTATACCTTAAAATTGCCTTGTATTTCCTATACCTATACATAGTAGATACGTAACATATAGTTCGATGACCTATCATAAGCTTTTTGTACATTTTGAAAAATTAAAAAAAAAATTGTATTAAGACAAAAAGCATTTAAAAAAGGCAACTCGTTAATGTGTTATAACTTGGACCACACGTAACGAAGAAAGTGTTCCAATCGGTCGGCGAGTCGAGTCTAGTAAAGCACGTGTTGTGCCGGCATTTGGGCCGACAGCCGACACGGTGCATACGCATGCATACGAATTACGAACGCACACTCAGCTCTGAGACGAGGAACAGGAAGACAAGATTACTAATTGAATGACCGTGGAAATGGGTTAAGAAATCTACGTTAAGACAACGCATTGGAAATTTTGGTGGCAGCCCAGGCAACACATAGGCCAGATAACAGTATGAAATTCACAAATTATTCAGTTTAAAGCTTTGTTATAATGGTATTAGAGCTGACAAGATAGGCAAATGCTGTATTGAATGATTTTTGGGCTATTATAACACTATGGGCTATTATGGGCTTCTTGTTGCTTATTCAGCTACTATTCAGCTATTATGTTGCTATTATACAGCTTAAAGCAATTTATTTTGTGCCAAAATTGCTGTATAAATGCATTTCTAAATAAACCTTTCAAATATAGCACCCGAAAACTTTATAAAGAAATTAATCTCTTAACTGTAAGACAAATATACATTAGTCGTTCCGTAATGCGAAGACATGCTGAACTATTACCAGTCCCTGAACTTCCACTAACTAGAAGAAAAAAACCTGCAATCCCAAATCTCGTAACTAAAACAACTTTTGCTAGGAAACAATACACTTATATGAGCGCTTTAATATACAATAAAATAAACAATTTTCATAGTGTTCTAAAGTTAAATAAACACGAGTTGAAATCTAAATTGAGAGAATGGCTCCTTGAACTTGACTATGATAAAACCGAAAATATTTTAGTTAAATAAATTAAACTATATACACACACAAACATACACACACGAACACACAAACATAAATATAAACATACACACGCACACACACACACACACACACACACACACACACACACACACACACATTAACACGCACATGCTTTTAATAACATCAGCTGCCACGGCGCGGGACCACTGATCTCCAAAACACAGGTAATCCTAGCTTGGAGGTCAGGGGACAATATTGATTTACATATATTTATAATATATATTATTTTAAGGCCTATTGCGTTATATTTTAGGGCACACTGCGTTTCGCAGTCATTTGGACAGCACGTCTGGCGGCAGTAACCACCACCTTACAGAATACCACCGTGAAATAGCAGCATTATGTGCTGTTGTGTTTCGGTGAGTGAGTAAGGGATGCCAGAGCCCATTACCCCATCCCTCCCTTTATCCCTTATCCTTAATCCTTCTATGGTCGGCAGCGCACTTGTAGCACTTATGGCGTTGCTTGTGTTATAGGCGACGGTAGCCACCTTCCATCAAGTGGACCGTCAGCCTGTCTGTCGACCTTAACATAAAAAAAAAAAATGTTACCTACATACCTTGGTTTATTCTCAAGCGAAGAATGTAAAATGTTAGTTGATAAGTACTAGAATTGCTAAGCCATTTGCTTGTTAAGTATATGTATAAGATTTATGCAATAAATATTTTTCATTTTCATTTCATTTATTCAAAGAATATTCAGCCATTCTGTGTTGCTTGGGAGGGATTTAGATTTTTCTCAGCAATGACAAAACATAATATGAAAGTGATGTTTGGTAATATGTTTCTTCATGTTATTGACTTCATTTTTATTATACGGTTGTATTTCACGATTGATAAAGAAAAACACAGATTTACATTTTACAGCCAAACGGGACCAATTTATACCTCCAAATTTTTTTATGTACATTAGTATAAACATACACTTTCATTTATCGGTTGGATTTATTAAAATACGTTATAGTTTTTTATTTAAACGATAAAAATCGTATTGTCGCATACGACATTACGACATAAGCAAGCGCGCTCTCGTTTATGTATGGATTACAGCCCCTGAGTCTCTCCTCAGATTTTAGATTGATTGTTTATCGCTGCGTCGCCTTAAACTATGTAAATTTTTGCTGTATTCTGTAATATTTATGGCTGATTTTGTTCTTTTACTTTTTTGATTACAGAAGTCTTTTCATATAAATATAAGCCCCGGGTTGTATGCTTCAATACATATTAAATATAAGTTTTAATATATATTTATTAAATTGTAACCGAACAGAATAATGTAAATTATGTTGCTCCTTTAAAATTAGTTTTAACCGAAATATATTATGTTTAAATACTTTACATTTGAGTATTATACATAATTTATCGATTGTATAACAAAATAATTTAAAATATTAGATAATTGGAATATCTTAGGGGCGTAAAATTAATTCAGCCGAAATGAATTGGGAGAATCGCGAACTTAATGAAATAACGAAATCTTTTCGCGTATCCAACAAATCGTGTCTAATTTGTTTATAAGCACTTGAATAATTTCGTTTAATTAACAGTCGGGTCACAGCCCTAATTATCTCATTCTCCCCTATTAGGGGTAGAGTTACCCTTTATAATTGGTAGCATTGAGCGAGGCTGACGTGGCCGGTTTCGAAGTTACACAAATTATTTATTATTATATTGGAGTATGTATACCATTGAAAAAATATGATTATAAAAAACCTGTTCATTAATATTTTTCCTATGCTGAAAACGTTCTCCCATCTCCCATAAAATATCGGGAATTGTCAGGAATCGTTAACAATATACAGAATACAATTATTGAAGTCATTAGTACTGAATTTGGTGCTGAAATAAGAGGTTACATATTATTATGTATGTCATGTAAATTTTTTTTTATCGTAAAATGTCAAAAAATATTTTTTCAAAAACCATTTTACAATATGGCGGCGCGAGCGGCAAAGATAAAAGGTGGAAGAGAAGATTTTTTTTTTTTTTATGTTAAGGTCGACAGACAGACTGACGGTCCACTTGATGGTAGTGGCTACCGTCGCCTATAACACAAGCAACGCCATAAGTGCTACAAGTGCGCTGCCGACCATAGAAGGATTAAGGATAAGGGATAAGGGAGGAATGGGGTAATAGGCTCTGGCATCCCTTACTCACTCACCGAAACACAACAGCACATAATGCTGTTATTTCACGGTGGTATTCTGTAAGGTGGTAGTTACTGCCGCCAGACGGGCTGCTCAAATGACTGCGAAACGCAGTGTGCCTTACCACTACTAAAAAAATTCTGAAAAATTCTAAAATTCTGAAAATTCTAAAAAATTTCTACTAAACTACATTCTGAAAAAGTACAATGAAATCTATAAAATTTTAGCAAACGACTGTACCTACTTTACTACATTATATAGCGCATTGACAATCGTTACTTATTTGTATTTTTTTGACGAACTGTACCTTATACGAGGTTCTGTCTAGTACCTAATAAATGTCTAGTTGAGAATCTGTCCAATTGTTACTGAACATACTTCATTTTTTTAATAAACATATAAAAAAAGCATACAAAGGCTTTTTCATAATCTGAGTTCATTAAGGAGTCAATTATAAAAATTCGAAAAAAAATCCCAACTTCCAACAGACCAAAGGTATTTTATAATCAATAAAATAAGATGTGTTTTTATACCTATTTCCTGTTTGTAAGTACTTTTTCGTGACAAGTTGATTAAATAAATTCTATTGTGGGGATCACATCACATGACACTTGACAGAGGAGGGCAATGACTCCGGGTCAATGTTATCGGATCGGTTTCAAGATCTGTAGCCGGACCAGTTGGGCGACTTGTTGTGTAACGATTATAGAATTCGTATTCAAAGGTGAATAAATAATATCGCTACAAATTGATTACGAAATTGAAACCGCTTTGACGTTCACCGTCAAAGCTCGAGTGGTTAAAACTTTTGAAAATTTTAATGTTAAATTTTCCGCATATATTTTGCAATACTTTGTTTAAACCGGAATTAATCTAGGTATATAAATAAAAAACAATGTACGTATGTTTGTACTCTATGGTCTCAGAAACCGCTCATCCGATTTTAATTCGTTTTTTTTTAATTTAATTTAAATTTTTTAATACTAGTAATAAATCTGTAAGTGTATGTATGTATGTTCCTCCATAACTCTTAAACGAATTAACTGATTTTCATGAAACTTGGTAGATTAACATTTAGACGTATAGGACACAGGATAGGCTAGGTACGATTTTTTTTTTTCAACGCGGACGAAGCAACACAAAATGGCTGAATATTCTTTGAATAAATGCATTTATACAGCCTTTGAATAAATGCATTCAAGCAATTTGGGCACAAAATAAATTGCTTTAAGCTGTATAGTAGCAACGTAATAGCTGAATAGTAGCTGAATAAGCAACAAGAAGCCCATAATAGCCCATAGTGTTATAATAGCCCAAAAATCATTCAATACAGCATTTGCCTATCTTGTCAGCTCTAATACCCTTATAACAAAGCTTTAAACTGAATAATTTGTGAATTTCACACTGTTATCTGGTCTATGTGTTGCCTGGGCAGCTAGTTATGAAAATAAAATAAAAAAATGCACTTCTGTGAATATTACAAAAGCACAGTCGCTTGTAATAGTGAATACTCTAGTAAGTACATATTAGTGTACTGATTAAAATAACTGATTACTGTTGAAACCGAGATTTAAGAGACGTTAAGTACATTTAAGGTTCCAGAACAATCCATTTGCTCTAATAAAAATGATGTTACTTTTGTTTCCATTTAATGTCTTAAATTGAGGATGTGTTAATCTCTTCAAATAACAAGGAGGTCAAACTACTTTAACTCGGACTCGTTTTGTGCAACTTGCACTAGACTTAGCTTGTGTTGAACACTTATTTTTATTAGAATTAGACTTAGGTGTCCCTATAGGAATGCCTATAGGATTTTTTTTATAGATTTTCTTAAAAAATATATATTATATGTATATATATATTATTATGAATTATTAATTTATAAATCTATATTTATAAAAGGCGATGTGTGTATGTATGTATTTTTGTTCCCTATATATGGACTCCGAAACAGTTGAATCGATTTTGATGAAATTTTAAGACAACCTTCAGATTAGTCTATTGAGTAATCCTGTGAAGTTTGGTAGCGATCAGACGCGGACAAAGTCGCGGGCATATACTAGTATAAAATAAATTATTTTACGGTACAATTTCGCTCGCTAATTAAGAAAAGTATAGCGAGATTTCGAAATTTTCTTTCCCTAAAAGGTTCAGTTGTTGTCAGATTTCATTTAAAAAAATCCACCACCGAGCATTTCAGCAAACGAGACATATCATAAGTAGGTAGAAAAGTTTATTTCGTCGTCAACCTAAAAATAATTATACGTTCCAAAAGAAACCTCTCAAATATGAAGTCATTACCATGAACTGAATATTTTTGCTGCCAAATAAGGGAACGACTCCACTGTTGACTCTGCTATATTTTTAATATTAATTATGACACGTAGTGTAAATTTGAATACACAATTTTAAAATTAACATCCTACTCTTACTGGAAAAAACACTTGGTTTTAAAATGATTTATCAAGTCAATTTTTCAACCTTTGAAGTTAATACACTTGATATATATTTTTTCTAGACTTAAAATTCCCTTAGTAAGAACTCTTTATCCTGAGCCTCTAGAAAAGCGTGTACTGCGACGACTTCTGCCTAATCGTTTTCAAATTTTTGGCCTCTTTCAATCGCAGAAAAATATAGAAATCCCTAGGGGCGAGGTCCGGTAAATATGGAGGATTCCCGCGAGACATTTAGCTAGATGTTAAGTATTTTCTAAAGAACGTGTTTGGAGCAAAATCCAGTGATTTTCTCAAATATTATAATGAAACAGATCCTACGACTCCATTAGGTCCTGTGGCGCACGCCTCTTTAGTCTCTTAAAAGTTGCAACCGGCTGCTTATCCATGAGATTGCGTGCCAGTGTGTTTGGGTGATTTTGGAGTCGCTTGAGGTAGGATTGCAATGACTCCGCTACGACGCCCTTTACAGGTTCAACCCCCAGTTCCCGATGCAGACCATCAGTTTAAAGCCAGCATCTTCAATGGCAGCTATCGCAACGTTATCTTGGTGAAACAAAACATCTTTAGTCAGTTTCCCACGCCGTTTGTAGAGTATTTTTTTATTTGTCCTGCATATAAATTACCCCGTAATTGTGGTACCAATGTAAACATGGAAGCATAGGCTTCAACTGAATAAAACTCGTCTCCACAGGGTTAGCAACTCTTTTATGGGACAATGTGTGCGCTTCTACAACAGGCTTCCAGCTAATATACAACAATTTTATCTATAAATAAATTTAAAGTTTATATTAAGAAAACCCTGTGCAAAAAGGGTTATTATAGGATATTAGATTATATAAATGATGACTGTCCTTGGAGTCAAATATCCTTGGAGTCCTTGGAGTCAAGAGTCAACTGTCCTTGATTATTGTGTTATGTATTGTTACGTATTATTTTGTAATTTATTCATGAAAAGAGCAACTAGGGGGTTTCTCGCCGAGTTCTTCCCCCTAGAAACAGCTTTCCGAACCGGTGGTAGTTTGTAAAAAATGTCGACGAAGATAAATGTTTTGTAAAAACTTACGTCTAATAAATGATTTATTATTATTATTAAAAACATGTAACAGATAAGAAAGAAATTCTTATCTAGAAAGAAAGGTATGCAAAAATATCTCTCATCATCGCTCAGAGCTCGGTGTGAACCAGTCCCCTAATCATGTGGTTGTATTACAAGAATTTTGCGGTTCAACTTGTTAACCCTGTTGAAATTGTCATAACTGTTGCGAAGTTTTGTGCTGACATCTCTTTTTATTGCCTAGTAAGTAACTGGAGAGGTGGGAGCAGTTTCAAATGAAAAAATGCTGAGCTGATTTCCAAGGTTCCCTTTGAAAGGTGTAAATACTGTTATATCTTAATATTAACGTGACTAATTGGATGCGAAATGAAAGGAGAGTAAAACTTGGAATAACTATTTACAGTTCAATTATATTTATATTTTAAAATGATTTGAATTAAATACTGGAATGTAATTTAGAACTTTGCAAGGTAAATATTTGATGATTACATGAATTCGAGTGGTGATTGTACATTTTAAAAAAAATTGGTGATTTAAATGGGAAAAGTGATTTGTCCCATCGACTATTTACAAATTATAGTATTTTTCAAACATATTACAAATCGAAAATATTCGTGTCTCTATTATATTAAACTTTTAAACTTGAAATCACCTAAAAATCGACATTAAAGAGTGATGCTAGAGGATGTACAACATTTACTACTCTACGAGTTAGTAATAAGTTTATAATTCAGAAAAAATTACTTTGGTAGACCCATTTTCAATAAATTTTAATACAACCAAGAGATACCTAAAATTTCTTCACGTGGTAACTTTAATCCATAGACAAAGTTAAAATGCTTTTAATTACACCAAAGAATTCTGAAGAGGCCATAATGGCTGCTACTTACTGAGCAGCGTTTACTCCCTACATAATAAAGGGGCCATTAAAAACACGTATTATTAATTTTTTGTAGAGCATATAATTTTTAAGGGACAAAGAAATATTGCATTTTAAAATGAATATTTTTATTCCATTTATTAATAAATATTTAAGCTATTTTTGATACTACACTTGCACTTGCAGCGCCTGTGCCGTTGTTATAGGCGACGGTAGCCATCTACCATCAAGTTGATTGACGACCTTAATATAAAAAATTGCAGTCGTTTTTTTATGATTTTTTTTTTATTTGAAAGCTGGTGCTTTCCGTGTGGTCCCATTTCAATTTGGTCCAGTTCTGACAATGGCATCCATGAGAAAACGGTTTGAAGTCGGTTTTTTTTTATCATTCTTTTTTTTTTATTTGAAATCTGGTGCTTCCCGTGTGGTCCCATTTCAATTTGGTCCAGTTCTGACAATGGCATCTATGAGAAAACGGTTTGAAGTCGGTTTTTTTTATGATTCTTTTTTTTTATTTGAAAACTGATGCTTCCCGTGTGGTCCCATTTCAATTTGGTCCAGTTCTGACAATGGCATCCATGAAAAAACGGTTTGAAGTCGGTTTTTTTATGATTCTATTTTTTTTATTTGAAATCTGGTGCTTCCCATGTGGTCCCATTTCAATTTGGTCCAGTTCTGACAATGGCATCCATGAGAAAACGGTTTGAAGTCGGTTTTTTTATGTTAACAAGAGTTGTTATTATTATTGAATGTCTATACTAGAATTATTTGAATCATATGAGCAACCACATATTATGTTCCGCTCGTTTCCTAGCCACACACTAACGTCAAAATGGCGCGCAAAGGTAATAAATCAACTGAGGTTATGGGAATTTTTGATAACAGATTCCTGTGTCTGTTGAATTTTGACGTTTTGACGGGACGCTGTGAAAGCGGGCATTAAAAAGTGAAGGGAGCCGTGGTCCATTATCTAAGGATTGTGCCCACAATGGTCGCTTTAATTTCAAATTACTTTAATTATCGTTACAATATTTGAACAATTACATGGGATTCTTTTGTTAACTTGATGACATTTTCTTTGAATCGTTCGTCTCCTTCTGTTGATTTTCACTTTTTAATGCTTGAAAAGTATAGGTATTATTTCTTTTCAAATAGAAAATTTATAAATATTACAACCCAAGGGGTTTGGGCACTGGGTGAGGTCTCTGTCTCAAGGGTTCCGGGTTCGATTCCCGACAGGATAATGTGCAGACAAAAATGTATCAATGCGAAGTCGTAGTGGGTCCCTAATTAAATATCTATGTAAATATGAAATTCTTGTGTCAAGGTGTTTGTAACCAAACTCCTCCAAAACGGCTTTACATATTTTTTTACCCCTATGTGAAGTGATTTTTCTTTTTCTTTTTCAACGCGAACGAAGTCGCGGCCACCAGCTAATAATTACTATGCGTGTCAAATGAGAATAGGACTGGAAATTCGCATTTTGCTCCGCATTTCTCACGAACTTCATTACTGATGTGTATGGAGTGCAAAAAAAAAAGAAGCCAAGAATTAATTATTATTTTTCTTAGTTTTTATTATTTTTGTAATGTGGTTTATTTATTCAGGTAGCTTATTATAAAATCGTATACATTGACCCATAAAAGAATTACTCATCTTGTGGAGACGCGTTAGCAAACTTAAGGGCTTTGCTACATAGAGCCAAAGCCGAAAAGATCGTATAAATACGATTTAAATCGTACTGTAATTTACACTTATAGTTTAATTACTTAATAGTTTTTATATATACTAGCTGGTGCCCGCGACTTCGTCCGCGTTGAACGATGAATGTCCTTTCTAGTGTCCCAGACAACGTGTATGTAAAATTTAATGGTGATCGGTTCAGTAGTTTTTGCATGAAGTGTAATAAACAAACAAACAAACCAACTCACATTCACATTTACAATATTAGTAAAGATATATATTTATATGTACATACATATATAATTTTATTAGATAAAAAAATAAATAAATATTTATATTTTAATATTGGGATTTTTTTGTCGACATTACTATGATGACTCCGATCATGTGAAGTTTGCAGCAAGTGCGATCCTATTCACATTTGAAACGCATAGTAATATAATATGAGTATAAATATGTACGTATTTCGATATTTTTAATTAAGTTGTGCCATTCTTTAATGTCAGATCGACTGGCATTAAGGTCCCTAGTTTTGTTTCCCCAGTTTTCCCTTTCATTTGGCAACCCTCAGTTAACATTAACAGTATTGTATAGACTGAGCCGTGTCAAATTCAGAAAATCCGAGCTTCAAAGGTTTCTTGCAAGCAACATGTCGACATTCATAACTTTATAACATCGAATTACGTCAAACTGGTGTAAAAGGAAAGTTGCTTCTAATGGGCATACTTCGAATTAACATTCAAAATTAAACCCTACTCAATAAATAATAAAGAAAGTTTTAAAAATATAACATTTAATTGAAAATTTCGATGATTACTCTATATATATTTTTATATACTCGTACATTATAATTAGCGCGCGATTTCGTCCGCGCTCCGTTTCTTGAGTTTGATCATAAAGATTAAATAATAAATGATCCAAATGATCCTTAGGGAACAGTACTTTTTCTGGAAGAATGGTAGGTACTCTTTTCATTATGCCTAACAACATAATATAAGAAAGCCCCTTAGTATGAAAATTTATGGGAGTAAAATAAAAATAAATGCGTTAATGTTATGCGTTATAGTTACGTTCTATTTTTTTTTTTATATTTTAAAATATCTCTGAAGTTTCAGAGATATTACGCCATTAACACAATATTATTTAAAAAAGAACAATGCTGTTCTTTCGGCATGTTCGAATTGTGAAAATTAAAATTTTATAATCGTTCGTAAGGAAACACTCCTTTACCTTTTGGGGGTATGTTGATGACGAAAAATTGAACCCTATAGGTGGCGCTGCGATCGGCACATTCTTTTTCGCTTGTATAGGTCGTGCAGCGAATAAAGACTCCTCGGCAAATGTGAGCAGAATTCTATTTTTAGGTGTTTGAGGGGGCAGAGGAGCGCGAGGGGCGGGTGCGCGTCGGTGTGCCGACACGTTATTGGTAGACTCAGTCGCTCTTCCCCTCCCGCACTTCGTTCGCGCGTCTCGAGTCTCTTGGGTACTGTTGCGTACAGATTGTTTTATCGTATTAGTAATACGTCATGGTGAATAAATGCGTAAAAAAAACGTTCTTCTTCGACATCGCACGATGATTTTACGGAAGGAATATTAACACTGCCTGTAATGTTAAGTTAGTGAGGTGAAAAATTACGAAATAAGAAAAAAAATCATTTTCCTTAGCAATTTTGTGGGCAATTGTACACATGCGCCGATTGCCCCCACAAGTGTCGCCTTCAAACCTTAATATAATAATTCACCTATACAAGACAACGTCTGCTGGGTCCACTAATATACATTTTTATATATTTTTAATTTAGCTCCAATGAACATAAACCCTTTTAAATATTTAGATAAACTGTGTGTTAAGAGAAATTCTTCCTTTTTTTAAAAAATATGTTTAAATTAATTTGAAGAGCGTACCTCCAGAGACGTTTTTGAAACTCGACGCTAAGTATTTAAGCAACTCACTTAATTACTTACTGCTCAAACAGAAGTTGACTTGTGTCTATTTGTCTTTAGTAGAAATTCCAAAAGAATTCCGACTAAACTCTATAGACAAAGGATTTCTGTGAATTTGACGAGCACGTTGGACGAGTGGCAAGGGTGCCTAACGTCTCAGGGGTCCCGGGTTCGATTCCCGGCGGGGTCAACTTTGGAAATTTTAATGTAATTTTCAAAATTGCTCTGAATTTGAAAAGAAGTGGTAACCACCACCTTACAGAATATCACCGTGAAATAACAGCATATGTGCTTTTTTGTTTCGGTGAGTAAGTAAGGGATGCCAGAGCCCATTACCCCATCCCTCCCTTATCCCTTATCCTTAATCTTTCTATGGTCGGCTGTGCACTTGTAGCACTTATGGTGTTGCTTGTGTTATAGGCGACGTTGGCCTACCATCAAGTGAAGTGTCAACCTGTCTGACGACTTTTACAATAACACATTAATCGCTGTGTGTAACGGTAGATAAGTAATTTATCTTAGTTAGTTAAACACTTATCTTGATAATCTGCCTTAGACAATGAGACTAAATATATGCCAGTAATTATACCGTCTACAGGTGCCGTAAATTCTAAGTTAAATTTGATACTTGCAACCATTAGGAGTCAAATTATACGTTAAATGAGGGACGTTCTCGCTCAAGTGAAGGCGTAACACTCATAAGGGATAATGTTCGTGCCGTCCGCCTCACGTTACATAGTGCCTAGTCACTTGACACTACAATAACAGTGTGAGCTAATAAAGAGGAATTTATGTATGCAATTTATCACAGCGTCAAATATAAAGCGTTACTACATATATTTTTATGTAAGATAGGGATGGAGGCTGACGGTCTACCTAGTGGTAGGAGGTTACCTCCTTATCCTTTATACTACGAAAGCACACTTGCAGCATCTATGACCGTGTTTTTAACCGACTTTTCTTTCGTTTTTTTTTCTTTTTTTATGTTAAGGTCGACAGACAAGCTGACGGTCCACTTGATGGTAAGTGGTCACCGTCGCCTATAATACAAGCAACACCATAAGTGCTACAAGTGCGCTGCCGACCATAGAAGGATTAAGGGTAAGGGATAAGGGAGGGATGGGGTAATAGGCTCTGGCATCCCTTACTCACTCACCGAAACACAACAGCACATATGCTGTTATTTCACGGTGGTATTCTGTAAGGTGGTGGTTACTGCCGCCAGACGGGCTGCCCAAATGACTGCGAAACGCAGTGTACCCTACCACTATTATGTGTGTTTCTTTGCTATACATGCTATAGCAGTGTCCAATGCTAGTATTGCTACCGAGCTTAGCTCAGTAATTTTCCAGTAGGAAAACTACTTCAAGTGTTATTTTTAAAAATTAAACTTTCTTTTCTTACCTACTTTTTAGAAAAAGAGGGCTCAATAGAAAGTAAATTAGTTTATAATTTTTAATTTTAGCCACCACAACGTTCGCATTGACGACTTTAGCTACCACGAAGTTAATCCTCGGCTTGTCTATTGCCTTTTATGATATATCAATACTCAATACTAATAATAAATCTGTAGGGATCGGTCATGGAGTAATTTTCTTTGTTTTCAGAAATATCGTGTATATAGGCTCTATACATGATACTGAAACTAAATTGACCATTTTTACATTTTTTTTCTGTATGTACATACATACAGAAATTCCTCCATAATGTTCCTCCATAACTCTTAAACGAATTAACCGATTTTCATGAAACTTGGTAGATAAACATTTAGAAGTACGGGACACGTGATAGGCTACTTTTTATCTTTTTTAACGCGGACGAAGTCGCGTGCAACAGCTAGTTTTTAATAAAGCTTTAGTCTGTTTGTGTTTAACAATAATCTGTATTGTTATTTTAACCGATATAACTTGTGACGATGGATGTGGCAAAGAGTAAATAGTTACATTTCTCAAGTGTACTGTTTGAGGAAAACAAAGTCAGTGAATATATTCAAGAACGAGGCAGAGAGCGAAATAATTTACATCAACAATCATAAAATAAACGGAGTGTGAACGCGGTATAAATGACAAGCGGAAGCGATGAGCTAGTAAACTTTTTGATTAGGGTTAAAGACATGGAAATGATAGGGAAATGGGCTCTGACATCGCTTATTGGCTCACCGAAACACAACAGCACACGTGCTGCCATTTTGCGGTAGTCCCCTTTCATGAGTAATGACTGCTAAAAAGCGCGTATAGAGTTCTAAAGCGTTAAAAAATACCAGAGGCATAAAGATGGATATCTTACAATGGCTTCGAAAGGTCCTGAGGTAATACTTGACACGAAAGGTAAACTTTGCGACTATATCATGTGTTAGTCATAGCAGTCAGTACGCTGATGCAAGAACTGACAACCATTGAAGCCTGGTCAGTGGAATGCATTCTATCCACTGGTTTCCTACAGATGTAGAGGATTTCTTCCCGCTTAACGTTTGTGGCAAACGGTCTCGCCACGATCCGACATCGTAGATTGTAGCTCTCATCAAGTGTCCCACAGGATGTGCCCATTGCCACAGATATTCGTTCCTTTATGATGTTCAATACAACACATTCCCTGGACCATTGTTAACGCACTCCACTCACGATATATGCGTTTCGCTCTAACATCACAGGAAATTGATACAACCGAGAGAGACAAAGTAACAAGATGTTTGGAACCGCTCTCGGTTCGTTCAATAAAGGATTATGAAGCTATTCTTTCACACGTTGAACACATTATGTCTGAAGGTTTATATTAGGAAGAAGGAGAATTACGCACGATTCCTGTACAACCCCTTTTTCACGGGGTGTTAATTACCTTGACGTTGTAGAGATTATTGGGTAACAGTGTAGTGTTTCCAAATTTTATGTTCCAAAAATTGTATATTTTACATCTTGTTTGATATGGAAAATTGTGATATGAGTTCTTCTATTTAAGATCTGACTGGGATTTGTAGAAATTTACAGCATACCTTGATGGGAAAATCGTACCCATTATTTAGATTAGGAGCATGTAAAAAACTAAAAGACTGTATGTAGATTAAAAAAACACAAGACTTCAAGAAATAAATTCTTGCAAGGTCTGTCTGTAGTGACCTAGAATCCCGTTTTGTTAAATATTTTCAATTTGTGGTTTCAGGCGATAGTGTAGCTACCTAACTTCAAGTGGCCTGCCTGTCGCTTTTTACTACATATTATATAAAAACTAACTGGTGCCCGCGACTTCGTCCGCGTTAAAAATTAAAAATACAATGGCGCCGTAACGGTGACAGTGGCGCTCAATTTTTTTATATTTTTAGCCGACGCGTTGGAACCTAGCGTTTTTTTAGGATAAAAAGTGTCCTATATGTTAATCCCTGTAATAAAGTATCTGTCTGTCAAATTTCATTCAAATTAGCTTAGCCGCTTTTACGTTATTTAGGAACAAACTCACACAATTTCGCATCAAAGCCAAACCTAGGTTTATCCTTACATTGCAGTATTAAGGTTCAAGTGTTTAAATGTGCTTTCGCTGCCAACTTTACAAATTCAGTCACTCTTGATCACGATCAAGCGACAGATGTCCGCTCTATCGGTTCCATTACTAATATTCCAGACAAGGCCACATATTACACGCTCTTTGCATAGGCACTCTACACACTTGCGATTTCAATACAAATACAATATTCTATGGATTCTTCTATTCTTCTACGGACTTCGTCCGCGTTGAAAAGTATTAAAACGCCATCTACCGTAGAATGGATCGCTAAAAATATCACCAAGCAGTTGTCATGTTAGTCGCTTCAATGATTCTGGATAGATGGCGCTGTCAAGTGTATCCCGGGCCAAGCCGCTAGTATTTTCTTTTATTTTAGATTTCCCGTAGGAATGAAGCATTTTTCCGCGGTATAAAGTAGCCTATGTTCATTACAGATAATATCGGCTTATAATAGTAAAAGAATTATACAAATCGGTTAAGTAGTTTCAGAGCCTGTTCTATTCAAACAAACAAACAAATCTTTCCTCTTTATAACATTATTAGTATATTAGTATTAGTATATTAGTATATATAACGCATCTTTTCAAAGTTCGAGTGAATAGGCATCTTCTGGTTGAGCTCGCTCCATCATAGGCCTCCTTGCTACACAGTTGGTTGCAGCCAAGAGCAAATCTATCTCTGATAAAAAAAATAAGTACCTAATTACTATCTATGTCTGTGAAAGTAATGTCTTTTTTTGTCTATAATAATGTCTATATTTAACTTTTCGTAACATTTTTGTAGGCCATCCCAGGCAACATATAGGCCAGATAACAGTATGAAATTCACAAATTATTCAATTTAAAGCTTTGTTATAAGGGTATTAGAGCTGACAAGATAGGCAAATGCTGTATTGAATGATTTTTTGAGCTATTATAACACTATGGGCTATTATGGGCTTCTTGTTGCTTATTCAGCTACTATTCAGCTATTATGTTGCTACTATACAGCTTAAAGCAATTTATTTTGTGCCCAAATTGCTTGAATAACGGCTGTATAAATGCATTTATCCAAAGAATATTCAGCCATTCTGTGTTGCTTGGGATGACATTAAAAAGCTTGAGAACCTTTTAATGGTGGTCCAACTTCTACACTGAATGTTGAAAAGAAATATGTATTTCAATTCTTTAAGGGAGTGAAGAATTTGGCTTTTCCTGAAAGATTTTTAACAATTTTACTTAATCTGCCTGAAATATTTCAGATTTTGTACATTTCAGTTAGACATGAGGTTTACACCTACACATGTGAACAATAACGAAAATCGTCAGCACAACACTAAATCCAATTTCTATGAGAGCGCGAAAAAATGTTTTCCTAGAAAAAGTTGTGGAAAAAAAGTTAAATCTATTCGTCGTACGCGTAAGGGTTGCCTTCTGTGAAAGCACCCCTGATACAATCTTTTGTTATCGGCTCAATGCCACAGATTGTTTCCTTTTCGCGAACCCAACAAAAAACCGGTCTAAAACGTGTTGCTAACATTTTTCTATACGTCACCACGTGTTATTGATGGCCCTACACGCTTATTGAATATTACGGCTTTATTTACAAAACGATATTAAAGCGGAGAAAAAATACACGAAATTTCGGACATCTAACACTAACACAGTGACACGAAAATTTCATATATTAGAAATTATCATTATAATAATAAATCTGTAGGGGTCGGTCATGGAGTAATTTACTTTGCTCTATCTATTTTTTCTGTATGTATGTATGTTCCTCCATCACTCTTAAACGAATTAAATGATTTTCATGAAACTTGGTAGATAAACATTTAGAAGTACGGGACACGTGATAGGCTACTTTTTATCTTTTTAACGCGGACGAATTCGCGGGCAACAGCTAGTAATAAATAATAAATCTGTAAGTGTAGGTATTGTACGTATGTATGTTCCTCCATAACTCTTAAACGAATTAACTGCTTTTTAACATACGTATATAAGATACCTATATAAGATTGATCTTCATATAATCAAAAACGAATAATCAAACTAATAAATATAGTATCTTCTTTATTTCCGCAAGTTTAATACGAGAGTTTAAATTTTACTGCAAAGTGTATGCGGTGAATTTAAATGTAACGAATTTGCTGACCAGAAAAATAGAAGATGGCCGACCTAAGATGGCGGATTGTATCTGAAATCAGATTGCACTCAGAGGGGGACTGTCGGCGCACATCCAATTTTAGTTTGTTCGGTCCACTAGAGAATATCAATGTGGAGGCGAACAAGGAGGTAATATCAAAAATGGCAAACGCTTCGTAAATTTTTCAGCGAAACAAGAACTATTTGGATCGGGTTTCACCAACACGAGATTTTTTTCAAAATATTCAGTCAGTCTTGTTTTACAACGGGCTAATGAAAGCTAGCACGCTTGAAAACCAGTCTTGGATCCAAGTAAAATAATATATCATACACTAGCTGGTGCCCGCGACTTCATACGAGATGATAAATTAAAAATATAAAAGCAATTACAACGCTTGACAACTTGTTGCCATAACACATTGGCCAAGGCGTTAGTTACAGTTTTATATTTTAGATAATCCCTCGGGAACATTACTTTTTTCTTGGATGAAAGGTATCCTATGTCCTTTCTGGTGTCCCAGACAACGTGTGTGCAAAATTTCATGGTGATCGGTTCAGTAGTTTTGGCGTGAAAGCGAGACAGACAGACAGAGTTACTTTCGCATTTATAATATTAAAAGTAAGGAAGTAAGGATAATTAAAATTATACATATAAAGGGGACAGTGGCTATATTTTAACAAAATCTGTTTCACCACTAACTTCTCCTAATAACGGTCTTTTGGACTTTAGACAAATATTGCACGTGCTAGATTTGGTACTAAAACGACCTATAATGCTACTGTCAAAATTTGAGTTTGACAGCAGTATTTTTAAGGCGGTAAAATTAATTTATTATGACGCATCAAATGACATAAAATCTGTCACATTTGACAGCTGGCCGATTCAAAGGGTAGAAAAATTATGGTCGAGACTTGACCTAACTGCTTTGGACTTGACGGACCTGTTTTGGAATACTAACAAGAGAAAATTATAGACTTGACTGACTAGACTTGAGTCTGCTACTTTTGATTTTGATTTCAATTTTGCCTCTTTTTTTTAAAAAAAGAGGCTGTAACAAATTGCTATTTTAACTGGACTGTCAGGCATTATTATCTCTGACAGGTCGCCAGGAACAGGTATGATCAAATCTTGTCCGAGTGGTCAAATTATACTCAAATGGAGTACTGAAACGGCGGTTAAAGCAATCCTACAGCTTTGACAGAAAGGGTGTAGAAACACAACTCAGATCATGTTTTGATTTAACAATTGACATACAAAGTCGCTGGAAAAACCTAGTTTTATAGTAAACAGAACTCTATAACACAATGAAATAGTTGTGTGATGAACACAAACATTATTATCGGTTATTTAATTAACAATACATATCTGTGACATTTATAACTATTACAATGGCTACACGTCACAAGTGACACGAACAATTTGATATATTGTCCTCAATGCTGTCACATACTGAAAGGATCTCATTGCGACGAGTTGGGTTATTCTGTTCAGGAATGGGTATTTCAAAATTCTATTCATTTGGCTACCAAATTATTTAGTAGTGACAGGGCAAACTGCATTTCGTGGTCATTTTGAGCGGTCCGTTTAACGGCATATCTCTTACAGAAGATCACCGTTTCGGTCAGTGAGTAAGGGATGCAAAAGCCTATTTCCCTATCCTAATACCTTTGATAAAGGAAACACTAAATTCTGGTTTTTTTCACTGAAAGTGGCATGGTAGAATATCACCGCACTGACAGCTTCAAATTAATTGCACAAAGTTGTCCTTAAGGTGAACACGTGTTACGACTTGAAACATTATTACTAAATGTTAAGGTTCAAATCAGTCATGTAATTCATTATTCATCTTTTTATCAGAAATTAACGAGAGAAAGTGATAGCATGTATAAAAAATCCAGTGGACATTTTTTCGCAGTGATTTTGTTTGAGACCTTGAATCTAGTGCATCTTTTATCAAAGTTATGTTATAGGCGACGGTAGCCACCTACCATCAAGTGGACCGTCTGTCGAGCTTAAGAGAAAAATTACGCAAATCACATGAATCGAATTTTATAAAAGCAACTGTATATTTTATAAAGACAAATTTTTAATATCAAAAATCTTTAAAAGTTGCGTTACGCTGGCGTTACGCAATACTACTTTTATACGTGTTTTTACAGATATCATAAAGTATGTAGTAGGACCACCTACTGGTGACCTATCCAGCCTGGCGTTTCCCTATACATTATACAGCTATGTAGCCTTCCTAATTCTCCAAAGTTATGCTGTTATTTTAGTACTCCTACGAATTTCTCATAACGGATTCTGTCTCGCAGGCAACGAGCTATACCTGAAATAGTTATTCCACAAATAATTCAAGACCTCGTTTCCTCACCTAAGCTATTTTAATAACAAAACCTTACCAAATAATCAATGCTAGCGAAGCTGGAGAGCAAAAAGAGTTAATTTTTTTTTTCTTTTTTTTTTTTATTGAAACATACTCACACAGCACTTATATGACAATAATGTAAGAGTAAATACATATGTATACTTAAAACCTACTGCCAATAGCGGACTACATTTTTTTAACATTAGAAAACTATGAACACATAAAAAATTAAAAAAAAAACAATAAAGCAAAAAAAAAAGGAAACCAAGTAAGCAAACAAAAAGGAAATACAATTTCAAAGGAAGAGACGCGTGTACATTGGTGTGCGTACGTGTGTGTGTGTGTGTGTGAAGTGTACATATAAAATTTCATCATTCAACGTTTGTATGGACGAAAACAGACTTGTATTACCTTAAGGAGTAAACTCCAAATATATTAATTTTATTCTCTCGTAAAAGTTTTAGAATGTATCCAGGGATGCATTTGCATGCCTCTGCTCGGCAATATTGGCAATATAGCTGCATTATTCAAGCATGCATGTCAAATTATTAATTCATATACATGTAATGTCCCGTTTGCTAACTTATCGAAATATATAAAAGTAATTGCATTACATCATGTTGATGGCGTGTGCGTGCGTGTGGCCTAGTTACATGTATTTAAAATAAATGTTAGCAGACGGGCAAACGAGAAACAAGAAACAAAAAAGTCGCCTATATAATCCTATAATCTAAATCTAAACGAATTGACTGATTTTCATGAAACTTGGTAGATAAAAATTTAGACGTACGGGACACAGGATACCACTTTTTTCTTTTTCAACGCGGACGAAGTCGCGGGCGCCAGCTAGTGTTTAAATAAGTGTAAATTTCAATGCCGATATAAACTCATAATTGGGTTGATTTAAATTTGAGTGTGATATATTGTATTTTAAATTCAGCTGTGCACTTAAAGGCTTTACTCGCGCCGTGACGGATTTAACAGAATAAGGTCAGAGACACACCTGAAACTATATAGCGATGGCGAGTTTTCACTAATGGAAAGATTGATAAACAAGGCAGGTTTAAGAGGGAAGTATAGCCTTGCGATAGGTATTTAGGAAAACAAATGCTATCGCTTGTGCGCTCTAGCCCCGGGGCAGTCGTGCGATAGAGAGCGTTGCAGCTTCCGACTGACAATAGTCCTTTTTTTGATGAAATTTCATTTCGGGAGAAAACAGTTTCCACTAACTAAATCTTAACAAATCACTTTGATTTTCATGTCGATCGTTTCAGCATGATATATTCTAGGTTTATAGGTTTCGCTTTTTATATAAAAATAGATGGTTTTTATAAAACAAACGGTTTAATTCGGCAAAGTTTTAATCATAAAAAGTAAGTTATTTGAGGTGCCTATAAGTTTGAATCTAATGCAAATTTTGAAAAAAGGAAAACCTATAAACTTAGTCTTTCACTGTGTCAATAACATGCAAAAAAATCATGGAGATTGGAAAATATTTAGAAGTGGAAAAACGTTTTCTCTTTTTATATGGACGAGTGCGTGCTATTCTTCCCTCTTAATGTATTTAATCTGTTGAATAAAACAAATAAAGAAATATTGCTCATTGTTAAGACTGAAAAGGGAAAAGGTAAAAAGACTTTCTTGCATTGTAAAATATACTCGTACATTAAATTTTCTCATAGATAAATATGTCTGATTTTTGATACAGTTAATAAGAAGAATGTCTTCACCTCTTCCAGCGTTTTCAATAACACTCATATAATTTTATTTCATTTATATTTAGATGATCTTTTATATGAAAGGCATTTTTTTGGATTATTTTGGATGTAAAGGAGTGCGTTGATGCGATCGTAGTAATATGATTTACAGCTTTTGTCTCACCATTAGTGAAACTCCACCTTTACAAGTTAAGCCCGCAGTGTAATAGATGCGAATTTGGTATTAAATCGTATTTTCTTGTAATATCATTAATGTTGGCAGATTATTGGATTTAATGCCATGGTCGCCGCGTTCGTCGTTCCGTATTTAATTCAGTAAAAGGCTTTTAAATGTTATATTTAATGTAGTTAAAATTCGATATTACGTATTGTAAACTTTTAAAATACATTATTACATTATTAAAATACATAATAAGCATGTATGCTGTTGTGTTTCGGTTAGAGAGTAAGGGATACTAGAAGTATTTCATCCTAAACTTAATTTTACTAATGGTCAACACAATACACTCACGCACACGTGCACGCATAGGCAGACACACGCAACAAACTTATGACACCCCGTTTTTGCGTCGGGCGTAGGAAATTGTGCTGAATTGAATTTTGAAAATATTGATAGACATACATGTTCGAAAAACAAAATCCAGTGGTCGACACACACACGCATACACAACCACACACAACAAAATTATGACACCCCGTTTTTGCGTCGGGCGTAGGAAATTGTGCTGAATTGAATTTTGAAAATATTGATAGACACCAATATGTTCGAAAAACAAAATCCAGTCGTCGACACATACACTCACACACACATGCACGCATACACAGCCACACACATCAAACTTATGACACCCCGTTTTTGCGTCGGGCGTCGGAAATTGTAATTTATTGATTTATTTTTGAAAATATTGATAGACACATGTTCGAAAAACAAAATCTAGTTTTAATTTCTATTTATAAGCTAACAAAAAAGGATGTTCACAAAGCCCGCATAGTCGTGTATAGTGATGGATAGCTTCTTTTTCTATTTGTGTCGCAAAGAGCCATTGTGCCGCCACAAGGTATCAAAGGAGGTTTGAACAGTCAAGAGGTCTATAACAATATGTCTTGTATAAATATATATATATATAATATATATAATATAAGATGCCCATACTGTGTGAACTAACGGAGACAGCTACAATGGACTTTTGTTCTGGAGGGCACTCGTTTTTATAGCATCAGTTGCAGTGAAAAATATCGAGTTAAAAATAGATGTGTGACACCTACATATTATATACGTCGAGTGACGCTTCTATTGTGTAAATATTCTTTGGAAAAAAAATTTAAAAATTTCGGCAATGTTCGAAATTTAAGATTTTAAAGTCAACACAATTTTTTTTTTTTATTTTTCTCTTCAATATCTTCATCGGACTTGCAACGAAAATTTGATGGAAAATAGTCAAAATATATAGATCCAGCGGTTCTCGAGCTTCTCAAGCGCTACCCGCGACTTCGCCCGCGTAACTTTGTAAATTATATACTAAAACCTTCCTCGAGAACCGCTCTATCCATTGGTGAAAACAGCATGAAAATCGGTGCAGTAGTTTTTGAGTTTATCGCGAGTTTATTAGTAGTTTAGACAGACGCGGCGGAGACATAATAATTATGTAAGTACTATTATGTTTCACGTGACTTCGTCCGCGTAACTTTTTAAAATACATAGCCTATGTTACTCGCTGATAATGTAGCTTACTAAAGGTGAAAGAATTCAAAATCAACCCAACCTAAATTTTTTTTTTTTGGCAAAACAATATTTGCTGGGTCAGCTAGAACATAACATAATGTCTTACCTTCTTTATAAGATGGACTATCCTTTGAGTGAAGAGAAATCTGCAACATAAAAATTATTTCTTATAGAAGAATTTCAAAACTATGTATGTTAATGTTGTTATTTAACTGAAGCTGAAAAAAATATATAAAAAAAAAATATGATGAGCCCGTTGGACGAGTGGCAAGGGTGCTTGCCTCTGGGGGGTGGAGACGTCACACTGCCAAGCATGGTTGAAGCCATGCTTGGCAGTGTGACCACCTGGAAAGCGGTTGCTTCCTTCTGCGAATTCGTAATGTCGCGGAAGGAGGCAGCCGAGAGGGAACGAGAGGAAGAGGCAGGTCTCGCTTCCCTCAGACGCAGGCGGTTGGGCAGGAGAAGGCGGGCATATCTAGCACGTCTTCAAATGTCCTAGGGGACCTGCGCACACAGCTGGCTAGCTGTGTGTGCCTGCACAAGGCTACCCCCGTCTGGGGATTGCTCCGGTGTCTCCGGGCAATCCCCCATCGGCGTCAGCCTAGCCAGTAATGGCTAGGCAGCCCTGGGGGTGGGTCGGAGTTATTGCCTCGGCAGAGCCCGGTCCACCCTCGTACAAAGGGCAAGGAGGCACCGGGGAGTTTTAGTGGGTAGTGGCCGGGCCCGCTATGACTAACATAGCGCGGTGCGCCGGCTGACCCCCACATACCCCTACCGTCTAGCCAGCTATGGGGAATCTGTAAACGGATTTCTCCTCGATAAAAAAAAAAAAGGGTGCTTGCCTAACGTCTCAGGGGCTCCGGGTTCGTTTCCCGGCGGGGTCAACTTTGGAAATTTTAATATAATTTTCAACATTGACTCTGGTCTGGATTTGAAAAGTAGTGATAGGGCACACTGCGTTTCGCAGTCATTTGGGCAGCCCGTCTGGCAGCAGTAACCACCACCTTACAGAATACCACCGTGAAATAACAGCATTATGTGCTGTTGTGTTTCGGTGAGTGAGTAAGGGATGCCAGAGCCCATTGCCCCATCCCTCCCTTAGCCCTTATCCTTAATCCTTCTATAGTCAGCAGCGCACTTGTACCACTTATGGCGTTGCTTGTGTTATAGGCGACAGTAGCCACCTACCATCAAGTGGACCGTCAGCCTGTCTGTCGACCTTACCCCTTAAAAACTTGTTATATTTTTTATTTTGTTGTTGGGTTTATGTTCAAAATAAATAAATAAATTGCACCATTCGTTCATAAATTGGGCAGCCCCCTTTACAGAAGATTTCTTTGAAATAACATAATCTATATTACTAATATTATAAAGAGGAAAGATTTGTTTGTTTGTATAGAATAGGCTCCGAAACTACTGGACCGGTTTGAAAAATTCTTTTACCATTAGAAGCCGACATTATCCGTGATGAACATAGTCTACTTTCTACCGCGGGAAAATGCTTCATTCCTACGGGAAAACGGGTAATAGGACAACGAGTAGTAAGAATTATCTTTCCGTACTTAGTTATCTTTTTCACATAAATTCTAACCGATTGGGTTAAAATTTTATATGGCTATTTCGATGATTTCCTGGATGATTTAAAAATACAATTGAACCCGATAGGTGGCGCTGCTGTCGGTATGTCAACTACTAAACGGCTTGACCGATTGGGTTGAAATTTCGTATGTGTCTTTCCATGGTTTCACAAACACGAATGTAGGTATTATATTTTATAAAGTTACGCGGACGAAGTCGCGTGCAAGAAGTTATAAAATAAGAATATGAAAGAGGAGAATTTTTAAAGAATATATCTTCTTTACCGACACAGAGACAGCAAATAAATAAGTTATATAAACTTAAACCGCGCTCCTGTAACTTGCTCGAAGTTTGATTAATAAGGGGGTAACGGAGGTAGCGAGGCAAGTCTAGGTAAACTAGATAAGTTTATTTTCATATTATAAGGTCCATACCAGCTAGTAGACAATTATATTTATATTATCCATACCAAATGTGAATGTAACTCCGTTTGTCTGTATGTATACCTACTGTTACATTTTCCTGCCTTATCTACTCAACCGATCATCGGGCAATTTTTCAAATCGCATGGCACAAATAGCAAATACTCGTGCCGGACATTGTATTCAAACAAGTAGTGTTCAAATATTGTTGCTATATACGGATTCATTTATTTATCCATCTTCTTAGCTGTTTTTGAATGCATTTATATTTCTAATTTATTTAAAACGAGTACACGCCCGCGATTTCGTCCGCGTTGAAAAAGAAAATAGTGTCCTGTACGTCTAAATGTTTATCTACCAAGATTAATGAGAATCAATTAATTCGTTTTAATGCAACTTTGAGGGTGATTAGGTCAATCCAGTGTACAAAAACTCCAAAATACTTTGCATACAAACATTGATTAGTTATTCAAGAGTTCAAATAACTTAACACGAAATAGATATATGCAGTAGTTTTGTCAAAAAGAGTATACGCCCAAGGGTCTGTTTATGATTTTATTTTTGGTATGAATGATTGTGCGTCTCAGTCGAGTGCTCTTCCCGCGCTTTGTGCTGTGTGAGACAGGACGCATTTTAAACATGAGACCGATGAGTTCGGGCCGCCGACTTGTTTCACCTTAAGTTAAGTATAGATAAAGCTTCGTAGCTTAGATTTTTAATCTATTTCATTACTACAGATTCGCATTCATCCGAACACAATCGGTTTCCGAGTATTTCTTATCCGAGTAGACATAATTCCCACCATCCAAATCGTGTGAATTATTCAATCAATCATTCTTAAATTTATGCCCGAATCTCGCCACACAAAAGCCTGTCCTCTAACATAACACTCAAGAATGATCGAGGCATCAGTTGCGACTAAATCGCGGTCCCTGATCATTTATCTAATGAGGTCTTAGCATCCCTTTTTCAGAGGATTATCTATGACTAGCTGCGTCGCGACTTCGCACGCGACTTCGTCCGCGTTGTAAAAGAAAATAGTGTCCTGCACGTCTAAATGTTTATCTACAAAGATTAATGAGCATCAATTAATTCGTTTAAGAATTATGGAGGAACATACATACATACATACATACAATACCTACACTTACAAATTTATTATTAGGATTGATTGATGATAAATCGAAAGAAGTGGCAGCTGGACTTTCGCACTTGAATCAAGGTGTAACAAGAATTTTAACCAATACATTCTTACATATTATAAAACTAAGTCAACCGCCGCGTCTGTCTGTCTGTTTGTTCGCGATAAACTCAAAAACTACTGCACCGATTTTCATGCTGGTTTCACCAATGGATACAGTGGTTCTCGAGGAAGGTTTTAGTATGTAAAGATTACCTAGGGTATGAGAATGTGTGTGTGTGTGTGGTTCTATTTATTTCTCCTTCAATGTGACACTGTGCTTGAAAGATATTTTTGGAAGGTGGAAAATAAATTCACATTTATTTTATAGGTGTACTTACTACTATAAATGTGAAGGAATTGTTGGAATATTTTATTCAAGATATACATATTTTATTAGCTAACTTAAAATGAAATAATAATATTTTGAGACCCTTTGAGACGAAGCTTTGAGTTAAAGTTAGACATCTTGCTTGTCAGAAAAATGTTAAACAAATAATATCAAGAAAGGCCCGTAGCTTGAGCTTGTTGAGGGCAATAAATCAAGCCTAAAGACTCAAACGGACACAAATCCTCTCGAGGACAAATTAAAATGAATACGGTTTTTTCGCAGGAACACTGCGTTTGGTCCAAGTTGTAAGGAGGAAGCTGATTTTAATCTTTTATATATATTGACATTGGAAATGTCTTTTCTTTCGCTTCAGTATAGGCCCCGATTTCACGAAAAAGTGCGATCCCCTTATATCTCGGAGACTTGTAAAGATATCATATTCAGAAAAGACTCAAAAGACGCGTATTTACGAGAGTTGTAAGGTGCAGAAAGAATTTTTCGAAAAAGTCAAAAACGAAAAAATTTATGGCCGAAATAGTGAAAAAAATTTGCATTTCTTTCCGAATTTTTGATTTTGGCGCTCGATATTTCGGAAACGAAGAATGATATCAAACATTTGAGAAAAACTCTTCTGGACAATTTAGTCAGCTACAATTTGAGCCTAAAATAAAGACGATCGGGTTAACAGTTTGCCCCGTAGCTTAACCTTTTTGAAAGAAGTCAACAAGTCAGAACAGCATATTTTTTCGAATTCCGTAGATTCATTTCCAATGTGCTCGATAGTGATTTTTTTTTAATTTTTCATGCTAAGCTCGACAGACGGTCAACTTGATGGTAGGTGGCTACTATCGCCTATACCACAAGCAACTCCACATTTCCTGCAAGTGCACTTTAGCTTTCAAATCATAGAAAGATTAAAAATAAAAAGATGAGGAATAAGGGGAAAGATAGCGTAATTTATTACTTTTCAACTGACTTCCAAAAAAAGAGAAGGTTCTCAATTCGATTGTATTTTTTTATGTTTGTTACTTCAGAACTTTTGACTGGGTGAACGATTTTTTTTTTGTTAAAAAGAATTATATCACCACAATTCGATGTCTACTGTGGCACAAAACCATTTTTATTATAAAGACAGCTTAACCGCACACGTTCTGGTAGGTTATCTATATCTACACAACATATATCACAGGAGATAATGCGACTTTGATATGATAAAACACCTCTACATGATTTAGACTGGTTTAAACTCGAACGCTTCTCTCATAACTTATACCACGCTCAAAGGAATTACTCGTCTTCAGTGCTATGTCTCTTAACAATACTACCATGAAGAATGAAAAATGGCCGAACAGTAATGTTTTTTCCAATAGATTCTTAATGTTTATGACAACTTCTTGGAATTTTTATCAACAAAACGTATAAAATAATTAGGATCCTGTAGACATGTGTTTTGTACAAACTAAAGATTATTGTACAAATAAAAATTATTACCATTATTCCCACTAAAACAAAACTGACAGTTACCTATTTGACAGTTTTTGGGACAAACCAGGAGCGAATATTGTTATGGAACAAACGAGGATTTTTTTTTTAATATGGGACCAAAATATCAGGACGTACGAGGCATAAAATAAATCGCTGCTGCTCCCAGGGTTGCCCTATATGTAAAGTTTACCTTTTTCTTAACCCTTTAGCCGCTTATCAGACAATTATTTTCGTGTCCATTTCGCCAGAGCCAGGATATATACGACAAATTTCACTACTTGTATAATGTTTATTTTTAAATCATTGAATTGCTTTCTCAAAAAAAATTAGGCTCTAAGGGCACAACAACTCCTCCTGATAATTGCCACCATTTTTCAAATAATTTCTTTAAGACGACGCATTGGAAATTTTGGTGGATTTAGATTTTTCTTAGCAATGACAAAACATATGAAAGTGATGTTTGGTAATCTGTTTCTTCATGTTATTGACTTCATGTTTACGGTTGGACTTCACGATTGATAAACTTTTGGAATACAGAAAAAAAATTCAAAGGAACCTCTTTTAAAACACAGATTTACATTTTATAGCCAAACGGGACCAATTTATACCTCCAAATTTTCTATGTACATTAGTATAAACATACACTTTAATTTCACGGTTGCATTTATTAAAATACATTATAGTTTTTTATTTAAATGATAAAAATCGTATTGTCGCATACGACCTTACGACATAAGCAAGCGCGCTCTCGTTTATGTATGGAATCACAGCCCCTGAGTCTCTCCTCAGATTTTAGATTATTTTTTTATCGCTGCGTCGCCTTAATTGACCGATACATAGATTCAGTTACAGCCCATGAAGGATATTACGACAGGCGATAGGTATACTACCTTACGAAACGGATTTATGAAACGCGCACTCGTTCATTATTAAATGCTACCTAAGTACCTACGAGTACGTTTGGTGCAATATTTATCTAACCTTGTTTGTTGAATTCGCGGTCGGGTGATACGGTTAATGATTCAATGCATTGCCTCCTACACCTGGCCGTTATTATTGCTACAGAATACCTGATGTATGAAAACACAGCCCTTGTTTATTTTATATAATAAACTATCTGACGCCCGCGACTTCGTCCGTGTTGAAAAAGAAAAAAGTAGGCTATCCTGTGTCCCATACGTCTGAGTGTTCATCATCAACCAAGTTCATCTACCAAGTTTCATGAAAATCAAATAATTCGTTTAAGAGTTATGGAGGAACATACATACATACATACATACATACATACAACACTTACAGATTTATTATTAGTGTTGATTGTTTGATGATTGATTGGCGTATTTCGTACGCGTTGTAGTACATTTTTTAAAATTTCACAAGTACCTAAAATTTTTCCGAGTTAAAATGAATTCTAAACCTTAATCCAGATAATAAACTATTTGTGTGCCAAATTTCATCGAAATACGATTTTTGCGTGACTGGGTAAGAAACATCCAAACATAAAAACTTTCGTATTTTTAAATTTATAACGACATTTTTTTACTACAAATTTTAGGGTCAGTTGGGAAAAAAAATATTTGAGGGGTGAATGGGACCCAGATCTCGCTGTCCGCCTAACTTCTTCTAAACAACCTAACGGATTTCGCTAATGGGAAGAACTATATACGCATGATGTTTTTGTATCTCTAGTAAAGTAATACTATACAAATACGTTTATGAAATGTATTTTCATAATTCATAATTTCATAAAGGAATAATTAATTACTGTAAAATGTTCTACCATCAACAAATAAGGAATTATTTGTGGATATTTCTTTGATGTTAATATAGCCTTTAAAACCGACTTAATTTGCAATGTTTATACGATTTATAATAAAGTGATTCGGTCATAATCAAAAACATAACCTGTAATGAAAGTATGCACAATCATAATTAGTTTAACAAATAGTTCATAACATAGAGTCTATGTAGACGTCAAATCTTGGGATACTTCCTAAGATGCCTATCTCCCTAACTTGTAACTGCAAATAGACTAAAGTTGTATTAATATTGATAAGCCATTACGAGGATCCCTAGACAATACCACCCATAGTTAATACCTACTACTGGCGGAACGGAACAGTTTCAAGTTTGACGATATACTTTATGCCTCGTTCGAACGCGCAAGTTCACTTGAAATTATAAAATAATTTTAATTACATAAATTAGATTGAAATATTTTCTATTTTAAATACCCACTTAAAGCTCGCCTTGGCTAAAAAGAAATTATGAAAACACTGTCTAAATAAGTCATATATAAATTTAAGCGCGCTTGAAACCCTACAAGGATTTATATAACCTAACCTTATATGTTCTATAAAATCTAAAATTATTAAGATAAATATAAATGTAAATAGGGAATACTTTCTAATATGTACGACTCGCTAGGTTACTAACTAGACACTTACTTTAACACCTAGCAATACATCTGTTCACTAGGATAAGTGAAACTCAAGCTTAGCTCTAAACATCAAACGAATCTCTTTACAGTATGACCTTAGCCTAAATGTTCAAAAGTTACAATTACAAACATAATGTACACGTTAAATTATGTAACAATGAAACCTACTTTCAAGTATAGGTGAATTATTATTAATCGGCGCATGTGTACAATTGCGCACAAAATTGCTAAGGAAAATGACATTTTTTTTCTTATTTCGTAATTTTTCACCTCACTAACTTAACATTACAGGCAGTGTTGATATTCCTTCAATAAAATCATCGTGCGATGTCGAAGGACAACGTTTTTTTTAGGCATTTATTCACCATAACGTATTTACTAATACGATAAAACAATCTGTACGCAACAGTACCTAAGAGACCCGAGACGCGCGAAAGAACGTGTCGGCACACCGACGCGTACCCGCCTCTCACTTTCCTCTGCCCCCTCAAAAACCTAAAAATAGAGTTCTGCGCACATTTGCCGAGAAGTCTTTATTCGCTACACGAACTAAAATAAGACAATTCAAACGAGCCTTCACCTGTAGAGGAACTTGCTCCAATCCCATCGGTACAAGCGATCAGGAAAATCATTTTACTTGTTCAAATACTGGATAACTTCCAACTGAATAATCTTGTATTTATATATAACACATTAATATAGTTGTACTTACACGAACTTGTATACGAACATACCTATATAACGTTTATATTGGTAACAATAGAATTTTAATACTTAAGTTATTAAATAATTTGGTAATTTTTCTAATATTATAAAAAGAGTATGAATGAATGAAAAACTCAAAAACTACTGGACCGATTTTAATAATTATTTCACCCATAGAAAGCTATATTATCAGCGAGTAACCTATGTAATAATTTTAATAATTTGGTTTTTAGTATTATCATTTTACATGTTTTATATTATAATGTTTAATATATGTTATATATGTTATATATATGTTTTATATATGTTATAATGTTTTAGTATTAAAATTGTTATTGACGTAGTTTATAATCATATAGTATTTATCGTATTGTTAATTTTATTTTATAAATAAATCATCAGCCTGTATCTCTCCATTTCAGCTGGTTGATTCTTTCGACAATTTTACTTCTTCGGCGAATTTCTTCAATTCAAAATTTCTGATCATAATCCACCAAAGAAACTTATATTATTAGGTCTTTTATGTCGATTATAAAATGTATTGTAAATATTATAATAAAGTTAAAAAGGTATTATTCGCAAAACATTAACATTAGCCTTCAAACGATCTGATAAATAAATCACTTTTCGTTATACTTTTGCAAAGTTATTCTCAGTAATCATTTCGGCCATGAACTGAACGTAGCAAAACGTTTTTTGTGTACCAAATTTCATTTTTCAATTTTAAACTTAAACGACATTTAGTTAAAATCGAATTTTCCCTGAGAGGCTACGTTTCATTAACTCTCGTTCAGTACAATAGAAATTATTTATTAACGACAAACTTTATTTCTTGGTGGGTATATAAAAGTCAATTTTGTTCAATTTCGATTCAAAGAGCAATTTATTTTTATACTTGCTTGTGCATGCGACTTTGTCCGGCTTGAAAAATTAAAAATGCAACACCTGAGAACACATATGAGTAATACAAAGCTTGACATATTAAAATTTATCGGTGTGACGACGACGTCACATTTTTTTAATATTTTTAGACGATCACTCGAGAACCTAATATTTTTCTAGAATAAAAAGTATATATAGTAAAAGCTTAGTTATCTATAGCAACTATAGTAAATTACTATATGTTAATCAAGGTAATAAACTTTCTTTATCCGCATCCAAATCCGCACATTTCTTTATCACTCTTTTGACTGTGTTTCGAAATAGTAAATTGGACAGCCCTTTCGGGGCAACTTACAGAATACCACCGTGAAACAACAGCATGTGTGCTTTTGAGTTTCCGTGATAGTAAGGGATGTCAAAGCCCCTTTTCCTACTGATCACTAACTGTGGCATTGCTTGTGTTATTTAGGCGACTGTAGCTATGAAACTATGGAAATACACATACGAAATTTCAACCCAATCGGTCAAGCCGTTTAGTAGTTGACATACAGACAGCAGCGCCACCTAACGGGTCCAATTGTATTTTTAAATCATCCAGGAAACCATCGAAATAGCCATATAAAATTTCGACCCAATCAGTTCAGCCGTTTAGAAGTTATGTGAAAAAGATAAGTACAGAAGGATAATTCTTACTACCCGTTGTCCTATTACCCGTTTTCCCGTAGGAATGAAGAATTTTCCCGCGGTAAAAAGTAGCCTATGTTCATCACGAATAATGTGGGCTTCTAATGGTAAAAGAATTTTTCAAATCGGCCCAGTAGTTTCGGAGCCTATTCAATACAAACAAACAAACAATCAAATTTTTCCTCTTTATAATATTAGTATAGATATAGTATACGACATTTTTTCAACAAATAATTATTAATGTTTCTATTTAGAAACATAAAATAAAGTTCATATTACGAAACGAAGCGAGAACGGCTCACAAAGTAATATTGGCGGGTTGAAGGAAATGTACGTAATCTAGATTATAGCTACAAACGTGTTTGTGGGTCGTGTCGAGGGTGGGTTAGGGGTTGCGGAGGTGTTCACGTAATTATAACACAAAGTGAGCAAAAAACGAGCCCGAAAACCTTAATTTGCCTACACTTGCGCGTTTAACATAACCTTCAATTTACAATTAATGTTATATTACATTACTAGCTGTTGCCCGCGACTTCGTCCGCGTTAAAATAGAAAAAATAGCCTGTGTCCTGTACTGTATGTCTAAATGTTTATCTACCAAGTTTCATTAAAAACAGTTGCTCATACAATACTTACAGATTTATCTATATAAATAAAAATGAATCCCTAAATGTGTTGCTAAGCGCAAAACTCGAGAACGGCTGGACCGATTTTAATTCTGTCTTCACTCATGGATAGAGAGATAATCAGGGAAGGTTCATACGTAAAAAAAGCATCCCGGGCGAAGCTGTGTTGTGTTGTATTGTAGTGGTATTGTATGTATGTGTGTTCCTCGATAACTCTTAAACGAATTAATTGATTTTCATGATACTTGGTAGACAAACATTTAGAAGTACAGGACACAGGATAAGGTACATCTTTATTTTTCAACGCGGACGCAGTCGCGGGCGCCAGCTAGTTTACATATAAAATCAAGTAAATTTATACATCTGGTGCCTTCGCTTTGAATTATATACCTTCCTCGTTTAAAACTCTTTTCATTTGTGAAAACAGCATTAAAATCACTAGAGTAGTTTAAAAGATCTAAGCGTACATACAGAGGGACAGACGGCGGGAAGTTATTTAGCTGTTGCACGCGTCTTCGCCCGCGTAACTTTATAAAACATAGCCTATGTTACTCTCTGGTAATATAGCTTACCAACAGTGAAAGAATTTTTCAAATCGGTCCAGTAGTTTCGGTGCCAATTCAATACAAACAAACAAATCTTTCCTCTTTCTAATATTAGTATAGAAGTATAGATAGACTATGTAAGGTTAATTCCAAGTTAGATTTCTGCACCAGGCTTCTCCTCAAAAATAATACTCAATCTAACACGAGCCCATTAGTTCAATTTTGTTTGTGATTTGATTGCGCTACAATCGAATTGCATCGAACAGGTTTTTTGCATTTGCTGCGCATTTTTATCGAATTTAAGAAATAAAAACTTAAATGCACACAAATTTCACGTTTGACAGGTTTTTAATTATTGTTAAATACGAATGGATATTTAAAAAATAAAGAAGTAATTCTTGTCTAACGTTGAACAGGATTGTAAACAAAGTGTGACAAATCACTCTCAAGTAAGATTTAAGATAATTGAGAGCTAGCTTTTGCTTGGGGACTTTTGTGTTAAAATATTCGCTTAATCAATCTTGGTTGCTCACTAGCTGTTGCGGGCGACTTCGTCCGCGTAACTTTACAAAATATGGTGAAAGAATTTTTAAAATAGGTCCAGTAGTTTTTGTACAATCAATACAAAATTTCATGATGATCGCCTGAGTATTTAAGGCGTGAAAGCGTAACAAACAAACAAACTTCTTCGCTTTTATAATATTAGTTAGTAAATTTTCGTACTATAATACTCGTAACAATTTATTTACAGGAGACCTTACTTACATAATACAATTTTTAACTTACATTTCTGTAAGTTTCACTAAAATAACCATTCAGCATAGAGTTATGGAGCTTTAAGCCTTGAAAAGATTAGTGGCTACTTTTTTAATTTACAGAAGAGAGAAATCCGTGAAAAAAGGCTAGTTTGAAACGTTTCTTTTGTCGTCAAGTGCACAGTTAATGCCTAAACATTGGACAAAACAAGATGCATAACTCATTAACCCAAATACGTTCCTTTGCACGCACGCAACGGCGGCCATCTTTAATTGCAGCTACTTATGACGTCACGAGCTACATTGCCAGTTTTAATTAATTCCAACTCTGTGACGGCTACTAATGGGCGCCCTTTATGTTCGCCAGAGAAAATCTACCACCTTTCTTATATCGCTAAACTATTTTACCCGTAAGTGACTAGATTGAACCTTACTAGCGACCCGCCCTCGGCTTCGCACGCGGAGTTCTCAAAAATATTTTCCCTTGTTGTGTATATATTAGTTAGTAAAGAAAGTTCGTAGAAGTTTCATATTTTCTTGTATTGTTTACTGTTTGGCAAAGTGTATATAACATTCATTTGATAGAGCTCTTTCTGCTCTACAAAACTGTGTTTTTGGTTTTTTTGGATAATTTAATTTTTCATCATTTGTCATATGTATGAATGTTTTTTTTTATGTTAATGTCGACAGACAGGCTGACGATCTACTTGATTGTAGGCTACCGTCGCCTATAACACAAGCAACGCCATAAGTGATACAAGTGCGATGCCGACAATAGAAGGATTAGGGATAAGGGAGGGATGGGGTAATGGGCTCTGGCATCCCTTACTCACTCACCGAAACACAACAGCACATAATGCTGTTATTTCACGGTGGTATACTGTAAGGTGGTACTGTCGCCAGACGGGCTGCCCAAATGACTGCGAAACGCAGTGTGCCCTACCTCTAAATATGTATGTATGTATGTTCCTTCATAACTCTTAAATGAATTAACTGATTTTCATGAAACTTGGTAGATAAACATTTAGACGTACGGGACACGGGATAGGATACTTTTTTTCTTTTTCAACGCTGACGAAGTCGCGGGCGCCATCTAGTTTATAATATTAGAACGGATATAGTATGGACATTCAGAAAAAATTGCACCGAGATTATTAACGAAAATTCCTCTCACGGGATTCACAGAAGTGCACAAAAAAATGGACAAAGTTGTATGAAAATAAAATTATTCTTCTATAATATAACAGTCTTAATATAAATTCAATGTCATAACACTCGTTTCGTTACTAGTAGAGTCAACAGAAAAAAAAATGTTCAATGTTTTTGCTGGCAACACAAGGCCGCGCGGCGGGCGGACTTTTAGAGGCAAAAAAATACCACCTTTTTTACATACCCTGAATATTCTATTTAGACTTTTTTTGTCGACTGTACGAGTATTCCTTCCTTTGAATTGAATTTAAAATTAAACTTCGTGCATACTTTAATGTGAAGCAAATTATTTCAACTCTTATGTCGTTATAATTTTGCTTCAAAGGCTTTCAAAGTAAACAGGAAATTTATAATATTAAAATATGTTTATTATGTAATGTTATATGTATATTATGTTTATTTACAAGTGTAGAAAATTTCGATTTTGTTTTCAGTAATGAAATGAGCAAATGTTTGAGTACCTAAGTTTTGTTTATCTAAGTATTAATACATATAAAAAAAATCGTAAATGAGACATTAATATTTTTCAAAAAAAAGAAGTTGTAGTTACACGTTATACTTAGTAGTTTTTAGATTTTTGTCTGTTTGTCTGTGCACGCTTATCTGAGAAACAGCTTAAAGATTTGGATAAAATTTGGCACATTGTTACAAATTGTTATTGTTAAAATTTGTTATATCGATTTGGATATAGGATACTTTTTAGCCTGAAAAAAATGTTAGATACCTGTGGGATTTTAAAAAAAAAAACTACATCGTGTACGAAGTCGCTGGCACAGCTAGGATATTCATAATCCTCTATTTAACTCATTTTAGAAAATCATTTTAAATTACTCTTTATTACATAATAAGCACACTACATTGATATTTCCGGGAGATCTACTGTAGTATTAATAAAAATCAATGTTAAAGTATAAATTTTGAAAACCGCGCCAAAAACGCTCTTTCTATAATGGCGCTGGTCTTTCTATAAGTGTGACGTCACACGCTAGTAAACAACTACAACTAGTAAAGAACTACAATCAATCGCGGAAGCAATGTTTACTAGCGTATGACGTCATCAGGGTTGCAACCAATCACAGAGCGTTTCTGTTGCAGATAAAATTTCAAAAATTGTGATATTTTTTTCATATAATTTGCAAAAAAATATACATAATTTAGCTTAAAATAAAGTGACATATGTTTTTTACGCTATTTTCTGATAGGATAACTACAATTTGTAGTATATTTTAATATCTTGTCAAATAGCCAATTTTTTATGACGATGCAGCAACGCTTTGACCGAACCATTGCATTTCGTTTGACAAGCGCTTTTATTTGTAAATATGTTAGGATTATAAAACAGTGTGCACTCTTTCGAATTGGATTCGTATTTGCATTTTTACGGGCAATATAGTAAAAAAGCGATCCGTAAAAAGTTGGTCGTGTGAAAAAAAATCACGAATTTCCACGAACACGAGTGATTGAACATATTCGTGGGTACGTGATTCGTACCCACGAATATGTATTGCTGTATAATTTACAATGCGAGTATTGTTAGATTATCAACGATTGTCTTTCGACCAATCCTCCTCCTTGCCGGTCCAGAATTAACAACTAGGTAATCATTACTAATAATAAATAGGTAAGTGTAGGTATTGCATGTATGATGTATGTATAACTCTTAAACGAATTAACTGATTTTCATGAAACTTGGTAGATAAACATTTAGACGTATGGGACACAGGATAGGCAACTTATTTCTTTTTCAACGCGTACGAAGTCGCGTGCAACAGCTAGTAGCTACTTATAGAACATCTTCCGGAAGGTTTAAGCGTATTTGTTTTTTATCTTAGTGTTTAGAAAATAATAAAAGCGCCGATAGGCTGTTGAGAGGGGAACAGAATTAATCGAAAAAATGTCGCTAACCCTCAAAAGTTTTAGGGACGCCAATAACGGGTGAACTTTAAACAGCTTTGAATCGTTTTCAAATGTCGAATTGAACGGTTGCTAGTTCTAAACTTAAATTAAAAACGGTAAGTTGCTCTTAAGCTAATACAAGTCAGTTTTCCTCCATACAAACGTAGAATGTTAACTGCTCCGCTGTTTTATGTTAAATTTACAAAAGTAAGCATGATACCGATTTATATTGTTATTAACTAGGTTTGTATGCATTCAAAATTTTAAAAAAAGTACTAATTTAAAAGATATGACCCTTGAAAGATCCATATTTTAACACAAGTTTTATTGCAACTTTGAGGGTTGATTAGGTCAATCCAGTGTACAAAAACTCCAAACCACTTTGCATACAAACATTGATTAGTTATTCAAGAGTTCAAATAACTTTACACGAAATAGATGTGTGCAGTAGTTTTGTCAAAAAGAGTATACGCCCAAGGGTCTGTTTATGATTTTATTTTTGGTATGAATGATTGTGCATCTCAGTCGAGTGCTCTTCTCTCGCTTTGTGCTGTGTGAGACAAGACGCATTTTAGACCTGAGACCGATGAGTTCGGACCGCCAACTTGTTTCACCTTAAGTAGCGAAAAGACGCAGTTACATTTATTTATTATCTATACTTATATTATATAGAGGAATAATTTGTTTGTTTATTTGTATTGAATTCCGAAACTATTGGACCGATTTTGAAAATTCTTTCACATATAAAAAAGCTACATTATCAGCGAAACATGAAGTCGCGTGCAACAGCTAGTACGTAGCTAATAGATAACGTAGCTTTCTCGCATCTATAGACTGCACTGATTTTGAAAATTCTTTCACGTATAGAAAGCTAACATTATCAGCGAGTAACATAGACTATATTTTATAAAGTTACGCGGGCGAAGTCGCGTCCAACAGCTAGTAATCATTTATTCTTGTAGAATTTATTCTTGCATAATTTATTCTTGTAGAATTTATTCTTGCATAATTTATTCTTGTAGAATTTATTCTTGTAGAATTTATTCTTGTAGAATTTATTCTTGCATAATTTATTCTTGTAGAATTTATTCTTGTAGAATTTATTCTTGTAGAATTTATTCTTGCATAATTTATTCTTGTAGAATTTATTCTTGCATAATTTATTCTTGTAGAATTTATTCTTGTAGAATTCATTCTTGTAGAATTTATTCTTGCATAATTTATTCTTGTAGAATTTATTCTTGCATAATTTATTCTTGTAGAATTTATTCTTGTAGAATTCATTCTTGTAGAAAGGACATACTTAGGGTACCTGTCATTCAGAAAAAGGTACTGTTCCCGAGGGAACATCAAAAATTAAGAAAACTAATAAAAGTGTAACAGCAATAAAGATGTCAGGCGTTAGGTACCTTATATTTCTTTTTTTTATTCTTCAACGCGGACGAAGTCGCAGGCACCAGCTAGTTAATACATTTCTAATAAAAACCTTCCTCCTTTAACGCTCTTATTATTAGTGAAAACCGCACTAAAATTTGTTGCGTAGTTTAAAAGATCTAAGTAAGAAAATGTATAAATAAATAATAAAAAAAAAAAAATTCATCGCCTTGAGCAAAAACGTTAACTATTTTTACAAACCAGTACAATAGTAAAAATTAAAATCAAATTCGTCTCAGGGACGCGAGCGAAGTCGCGGGCAATTATTGTAATTTTTGCATATTGCATACTTTTGTTATTATATTTGTATGTCTTAAAAAAAATAATTATGTATTTTTTATTATACCTAATGAGATCATTTTTATTAGCGTCAGCTGTTGGTGTTGCCCAACTCGTATGCAACTTATTTTGCAAATATTTAAAATAATAAATTAAATCAAACCTTTATCACTTTTTTTGTGTAAGGTGAAAATCACGTGTAAGCAAAAAAATTAGGTTTTTATTTTGCAAATATTTAGTAATCAATTTGAATACCTATAACCTTTTATTTATTTTTTGTAAGAAATGTTTATTATGAAAATCCACATAAATAAACAATTAATTTAATATTCAAAGTGTTTACGTGTAATATAAAATATTTATTTATTTATTTAAGATTTCATACAGCCATTATTTATCTATTATATATGTAAATTAAATACAAATAGGTCTAAAGAATCATAAAAATATGTTACATTTATCTATTAATTTAAAAAACAAATTAATATACTTAAAACAAAAAAGAAAAATTAATTATTTAAAAGTAATTCGCCAAAATATGAACGCACCTTTCTGGTAACGCAGTTGTATTGCAATCCTTGCCACTGGTGCACTTGCAATTTAAAAAAAAAACACACAATTTAAATAACGAACACTCGCGTCGCGGTCTCTCGACAGACGACAGAGCAACGGTGTTGTGACGAGCCGCTCTCCGCGGCAGACGCGACCCGACTGGCGCGAGAATTCTAGTTCAGTTTCTCGTTTCCTCCACAGCTTTCGGCTGCTGAATTACAATAAAAAAATATATATTTTCAGTAGGAAATTTTCAATAAAAACCCGGGACAAGTCACAGTTTTAAATGTTGAAAAAAGAAACTGTAGAGAAAATACGGTTTTTCCACGTTTTTTGCTCGCATAAAAGATGTACAGGTCAATTTTGAGTTGTTTCCACGGTGCGACCTCGCAACAAGGTCAGACAGGTGGCAAACGCCTCGAATGAGTTTTTCCTGAAGTGAATTTTCCATTTTTTATGTGTAAATTTAAAATTCAACACATTCTCGTAGGATTGTATTGTAAGCAAATAAGTGCTCGATTTTAATGGTACCTATGGTAACAGATATAATAATATTAATTAACACTGCGCTCTATTTTATTTATCTTCACGTGGATGCATGGTTTTTTTTTTGCATTTTTTTCCTGCACCATTAATAATAATAATAAATAAGAATAAATATGACACACATTCCAAACAGCACCATCAGTCTAGTTCCACAGTAAGCAAATAGTGCTTGTATTGGATACCAGACAGTTGATATACTACATTTATGACTTTTTTTGTAAATACATACATATTATAAATACAAAACATCCATGACTCAGGTACAAAGGTAATTGTTAACACATAAACATTTGTCCCTAGCGGGATTCGAACCCGCGACCGTTTGGTTAACAGCTAGGGTTACTAGCCACTAGATCAAACGTGTCGTCACTAACCATTGTGTTGCTTGTCCCTTTAATTAAGCTACGGTAACCTACCTTCAAGTGGACTTCGAAAAGTTGATTTCCAAAGATGACCCTGCTGGGAATCGAATCAAGAACCCCTGGAAGAGAGCGTTAAGGCAAGCGCTCTATATTATTATTACGCCAAGCCACCTATCTAGGTTTTGAAATGTAAAAAGTCTTAGAAGAAATAGGCCAGTCATTACGTCGGAATCTACAGGTTAGAAAAGAAAGTGAACTTAGAAAGCTAAATTTTGGATATTACGTGGGAGAGGCTTAGAAAAGCTTAACTTGAAAAACTCTACCAAAATTTCCTGGTTGCATTTTCCGCCATCTTGAAAAAAGCGTTCGTTAATTCATTCATATCCAAATTGTCTGTTGACATCATCGTGATTACCCTGATAGTTTCAATTTTATAAGCAAAAAACTAAAAAACAGCGGTTTTTTCCATAAAATTGTTAATAACAATGTTATAAATAATAAACTCGAGTGCAAAAACATGTCAGTATATCATATGAAACTATTTTCCACACAATAGCGCAGTTGGTTTTCTTCTGAGACTTTTTACAGAAATTGATCTGAGCAAATCTCTGCATATTGATCTATATCTATATATTGCTTGGGTTCCGAGTGGGCATAATATGTGTGTATTGTTTTAATTATTATGTATTTTTTTTCTATTTTTTTTTTTAACAGAGACAATATTGTGTAGCATATAGCTGTAGATACCAGGTGCACAGATGTAAACGTGTAATGTCATACGCAGCTGATAACGTAACCGCATAGTCCTACAAATTGAGTGGTACGCTTACCCAGTCCTACGCTTCGAATTTTTCGAATTCGAAACTCCTTTAGCTACCTCTATTGAGATTTTTCGCAGAGGAAAAAGGTGGACGTCTCGGCAAACCGAAGCTACTCACAGAGTTTCAGCATGTTAGTAATCAGAAAAAAATCCAGGGCCCGTATTCTCTATGTGTGGTTTTGCTGTGGTTATCGACTCGATGCGGTTATAGACTCGACAATTGTCTACTTTGGTATTCACTAAGCACATGACAAAATGTCTACGACGTTTTATCCATAGTTATACATGTCGATGAAGTTATTGGCGCGTTATTGTGTGGTTTTTAGTTTGACAAAGTACTATTTCTTATTTAATGTCGACTTTGAAGTCGACACGTTTTTAAAAACCACAGATAGAGAATAGGCCCGCTGGTGTCGGATACTGGACTAGTAACTTGTGTAAGTATGTGACTTGGATGATTTTGTGTGCTGTTGGTGTTTCAATAAAATAAAATATATAACTACTCATTCAATGCTCTCGTTGAATCTATCCTATCCTGAAGTCACTGTCGAGTTTTGAAACTTGATCCATAACATACAAGACTTGTATATAGAGAAATTAATACGTAGGTACCGATTGTAAAAGTTGTTAAAACAATTTATCTGACTTTTGATCTTTGAAATTTATAAATTTTTAAGTAATAATTTAAACAGTTGACCTGTGCCATTTAGGGGAAATTGTTTTCAAAATTCTCTCGTGTTATCCATAAATATTGTAACAAATTTTGTAAGACGTATGTATTGAAACAACGACGGCTATTTTTGTATGGCATGCTAGAGGCCAAAAGTGACGTCTATAATATAACATACGAAATCTCAGGCTCTAAGATCTTTTTTTTTTTTTTTTTTTTTTTATGTTAAGGTCGACAGACAGGCTGACGGTCCACTTGATGGAAGGTGGCTACCGTCGCCTATAACACAAGCAACGCCATAAGTGCTACAAGTGCGCTGCTGACCATAGAAGGATTAAGGATAAGGGATAAGGAAGGGAAGGGGTAATGGGCTCTGGCATCCCTTACTCACTCACCGAAACACAACAGCACATATGCTGTTATTTCACGGTGGTATTCTGTAAGGGGGTGGTTACTGCCGCCAGACGGGCTGCCCAAATGACTGCGAAACGCAGTGTGCCCTACCACTACTAAATGTATGATCATCTCGATCCACCGCCGACCCACAGTTGGTATTATGGCTCTGCCTATCTAACATAAACATGGCTATAATAATAATAATAATAACACAGGTCAACACGATTTTTGGGTCTGGCTTCTGCATATGAAATTTTGATTTCTTCTATATTAAAAATATAAGGGAATTAATAATTTTTTTGATCAAAGTTTGCTTTTGTAGATACTAGAGCATTTTTTTTAATTTTTTGAGACAAATGATAGATTCATACATTATTTCCATACTTTTATTTTCAATTACAATTAGAAAAGCTTTTGTTGAACACTAGAGCCTTTGTCATTTAAGATTTTTGATAAACAACAGGAAATATAATATGTAAAATAACGGAAAAATTAAGTCAAAAATGAATATTTTTAGTGTTTCTCTTATATTATTATGTTTGTATGGGCTGTCTGGTATCTTACTTATCGTCATAAATCAGGCAAAAGCAAACTTTAAAAGCTAAAAATGATTTATTATTATTATTATTATTATTATAAAAAAAAAATTGTTGAGTGATGTAATGATTCCTTTAAGGAAATAAAAAAATATTTGGTTCTATTTTATGGAATAGAGAGCCAACTCTCAATTGGATAAAATAAAACACTGAGAGACTGAAAACACGCTGTGTATATTATAGTAAGCATAGGTCTTGCACGCGACTACGTCCGCGTAGTCTGTAAGATAAATGTGTTCCCTTTTTTTATTTTCATAAATACAAAATGTATATCTAAATTTTCGTTTTTTAATGTGTGTTGGTATTATATATGTCGTGGGCAGATCGTAGAATTGGGCAGATCGTAAAGTATGAAATCAAAAATCTTTCACCAAAAGTCAAAAATAGGTGCGACGAGTAGCGGAGCGAAGCAAAACGAGGGGAGCGTGTTAGGTTTACATAAAAATAATTTTGAGAAGCCGAGCGAGGCGGAGCGGCGTGAGGTGACCCCTCTCAGTTTTAAGAGAAATATGATCTGCCCAGGAATATCATGATATGCCCAATTCTACGATGTGCCGACGACATATACAAATAATGATTTTTTTCACTCGACTTAACTTCCGTTCATTACATCAAATAGGTATAATTTTAAACATCGATTTGGTATTGTATGCATAGGTAATTCGCTTGCAAACCATTTTTTTTTATTAATCACGATTCGCATTATTTTTAATCTAAGATAATGTTGGTTTTACATTAATTATCTAACTCATATCACGAAACACATATATACCTATAGTTTATTGCTACTAATATTACTGAAGTATTAATTACACGATTCTATTGACTTATTGGTCTAAAATTAATTTTTTATTTTTATTTTAAGTAAGCTTAGTGAATAGAAAATTATTTATTTGTTCATTTTATTACTAATTATTTATTTATTTTATTTATTTCTTTTATATAGTACACAAACAGAAAAAGTACGTGTGTATATATAGATAATTTTCAATTATACAATTTTTCAATTATATTTGTAGATAATATAACGAAAAATAACTTCAGAAATTAAAAAAAAAAATATTATATTGACTTGTCTTTTTTTTTTAATCAAGTATGTAACCATTTCTGTTTAAATGCTTTAGTTAAAAAAAGTCAAAGAAATGCAAACCAGACGCGCCAAATTCACTTTTATGACGTGATCTAGTCTGAAAAAAAAATTAAATAAACTCCAACGACTACGTCTGTAGAAGCAGTTTTACAACCGCTGGTAATGATGCTGTACTTGCGAAGGTCAGATGTTGGGTGGACAGTACAATTTGAACTCTATTTACTTAAGCGCAGAGTTCACAGTGTAAAGAGTGAGTCTAAAAACAAATGCTTCATGAACCGAATCGGCTGAGATGCGCCTCGATTGCTCGTTAACCGTAACTATGATCGATTTCACTTGCCGATTCCATTGCCATGTACAAGGAAATTGTGTTGCGCATAAGACCTACTTTTAATTAGGTTTTTAGTTTAGGGTTTTAAGGTTTTGCAGTTGCAGCACTGCGTTTTTCAGTCAGCGTTATACCTAACTATAGCAATCCGCTCCCAACTTGGCGCGGTCGAATTTTTTTTTAAACTTTTTTGTATTAGAAAAGGCTTTTACAAAAAAAATTGTAAAAACCTTTTCATTTATCTATACTAATATTATAAAGAGGAATGATTTGATTGTTTGTTTGTTTGTATAGAATAGGCTCCGAAACTAGTGGACCGATTTGAAAAATTCTTTTACCATTAGAAGCCGACATTATCCGTGATGGACATAGGCTACTTTTTACCGCGGGAAAATGCTTCATTCCTACGAGAAAACGGGTAATAAGACAACGAGTAGGAAGAATTATCCTTCCGTACTTAACTTCTTTTTCACATAACTTCTAAACGGCTGAACCGATTGGGTTGAAATTTTATATGGGTATTTCGATGATTTCCTGGATTATTTAAATATACAATTGGACCCGATAGGTGGCGCTGCTGTCAGTATGTCAACTACTAAACGGCTTGACCGATTGGGTTGAAATTTTGTATATGTATTTCTATGGTTTCACAGACACGTATGTATTATTATTATATTTTATAAAGGTAGACTTATAATTTTATAAGTCGCGTGCAACAGCTAGTATTGCATATAAAATAAATGTTTATTAGGTTCCGCACATTTTGTTATAGTTTGTGCTCAAAAATTGTATAAAACGGCAGTCACACCATGCAATTTGAACGTTTCCTATTTAGGAATCTAAGTAGAGAGCTCGGGATCACACTACGCTAAATTGATTTCTAAATCGAAGACATAGAGTTGAAAATGGATAAACTCTCAATTGAATCCAATCTGTTCTAACTGCGATCACACCTTTCGATTTCCTAAATTGGATACGTTCAAATTTTAAGGTGTGATAGCCCTTTAAGCGAACGCCATTATGATATAAATATACGGCTAGAATGTCAAAAACCTAGAGAATTTCGTTCACTTTCCATTATTATGTCACCGAAGAATCATTCATTCAGATCACGTAGCGAATGATGAGCCGAAATCACACGGCGAGTTGAACGGTGTTGTAAAGGACCAATGGGGGACATAGAAAATTACTGAGCTAAGCAGTTTCTAAGCCTAGTCGTTCTTACATTTACTTTGTGAGTATATTTACATAGTATGTAAGTATAAAAGTTTTATTGTTATTTATTGTTTTTATAATGAAACAAATCCTATACGTATAAATTATGCTGGCCCCTTTTTACTTGACAGATTCATAATTCTTTTTAACAAAAAAATACTAAAAATACCGACTTCAAACCGTCTCATGGTATTTTCTCATGGATGGCATTGTCAGAACTGGACCAAATTGAAATGGGACCACACGGGAAGCACCCAGCTTTCAAATAAAAAAAGAATCATCAAAATCGTTTCATCCAGTCGAAAGTTATGAGGTAAAACATAAAAAAAGAAAATACGCGTCGAATTAAGAATCCCTCCTTTTTGGAAGTCAGTTGAAAAACGTCATCTGTGAAGTCTGATCCGCTGAATTCTTCATTGGTTATGGTTATGAATAAGAATACGGACATGAATAAATCTTAATCAGTATGTTGGGTGGATCTCATGTTGCCTAACGATTTCCTACACAGGTAAAAGTTAACGGTCGAACGGAATAGTGCCGTTCGGTTGCGTCATTAACAATATGCACAAATTAACGCCAGGAAGCATCACAAATACGTGTCGTACGATTTCCAAGAATTTTCTGTCCCCAGACGCAGTTCCTGCCGTACGTTAGACTAGAAAAAACTCAAGAATGGATAGACCGATTTTAATTCGGTTTTCACTTATGGAAATAGGGATAAACGGAAAACGTTTGTACATGTAATTAACAAAAATTAAAACCACCGAAAAAACTGAAAAGCATAAAATAATCCTATTATAATTTTACCTAAGTAATTTTGAGTCGCCGCCGCGCATCACTCTTTACGTAATTTTTGCTTTTTTGGCGCCGACTCAAAATTACTTAGGTAAAATGATAATAAGATTGTTTTATGCGTTTCAGTTTTTTCGGCGGTTTTATTTTAAGTTAAAAAGTTTTATTTTATATTTTTTTGTGGCTATAATCTAATATTTAATACATGCTTAATTTTAAATTTTCCCACCCCCATTTTCTCACCCTTAGGGTAGGAATTTTTTTTCCAAATTTATACGAGACCAACTTCGAGGTATACCCTATCCATTAAAAGAAGAATTATCAAAATCGGACTACTCTGTAAAAAGTTATACGTGTTTATACGGTACAATCGGTGAGTGAACAATCAATCATCCCCTGTTTTCCTACCCTTAGGGTTGGATTTTTTTTTTCAAATTAAAATGGGACCCCCTTGGGGGTGCACCCTTTCAAATAAAAAAAGAATTATCAAAATCGGACCACCCTGTCAAAAGTTATGCGTGATCGATAAAAATTACATGTCACATTGTGTGTTCGCGATGAACTCTTAAACTACTGAATCGATTTTGATAAACTATGTGTAATTTGATCCAACCCACAAGATAGGATAGCTTTTTTTTTTAACTTTAATAACTTTTTTTTAATAAATATTAACCTTATTAATAATGTAATTTTTTTAAGTAACATGACTTATGCTTAAAAACTGGGTGTCCTCGCTCGGTCACTTTTTTACAAGCACTATTAATCGAATTGGTTCACGGCTATAAAATACTTGTTATTTTATTTAGACGTTACTAGTAATTTATTACTTAGTAACTTCCCTTTTTCTCAATAAGAAATGGGTGTTAAATTATTTACAATTTATTATGAAGGTGCTTATGAAGGTCAGTGATAGGAAACCCAACTTCGTTGATCGTTGACCAAACGACTTTTTAGTATAAAAATGTGTTGAAGTTAGTTTACAATCTCTGTTATAATTATAACTATAAAAGTTATCTGGGTACACATATCCAAAATGTGATTGAAAATGCAAAAAACAGCAACACTCAGGAAGCTACTTCTATAAATAATCTTTTATTTCCTTATTGGCAAAAGCAAATAGGAAGACAGTTAAGGGCAAGCACTTGTACATAAACATACTTGATGTTATATTATATCGACTTAACTTTGATGGTAATTTTTTTATCATTATCTGCTTCAAAAAGTGCCACGTGTAAATCTTTCGCGTACTTCGGTCCCTGATGATTCTATATACGAGTACATTAATGTTTATGAAAAACAACAATAACTACCTAGTTATGTGCCCATCAGCACCCCAGGCAACACATAGGCCAGATAACAGTATGAAATTCACAAATTATTCAGTTTAAAACTGTGTTAAATGATGCTGTATTGAATGATTTTTGGGCTATTATAACACTATGGGCTATTATGGGCTTCTTGTTGCTTATTCAGCTACAATGTTGCTACTATACAGCTTAAAGCAATTTATTTTGTGCCCAAATTGCTTGGATAACGGCTGATAACGGCAAAGAATATTCAGCCATTCTGTGTTGCTTGGGACGCCACCGGACCACAGTGGACGTGCATTCCTTTAGCGATAAGCGTTTTGGTGACACTAGGCAGCGAACTTGAGATATATTATTTCGATGACGCTAGGTCTATACGCGATAGTCAACCGTCGTTCGAGCTTGACTGAATCACTCGATAACTAGCCGCGGAGCAAATAAATTGCTACTCTCAAATAAAGTATTATTTTATACAATTAAAATTTGTATTTTTAAAACGACAAAGCCATAACAATCCGAGTTAACTACCTGTGACAGTACGAAGCTAGAAAATCGTCAAAGTATGCGACGACAGTTTTTCTTATTAAGGGGAAAGCATAGCTTTGCGATCCTAACGAAATAGGTATTTAGGAAAACACATGCTATCGCTCGTGCGCTCTTGTCCCGGAGCATAGAGAGCGTTGCAGCTCGATGAATTTTTGATAAAATTTCCATTTCGGGAGAAAACAGTTTCCACTAACTAAAGCTTAACAAATCACTTTGATTTTCATGTCGATCGTTTCAGCATAATATACTCTAGGTTTATAAGATTCGCTTTTTTAAAAAAATTAGACATTTTTATAAAATAAAACGGTTTAATTCGACAAAGTTTTAATCACAAAAATTAAGTTATTTGAGGTGCCTATAAGTTTGAATCTATTGCAAATTTTGAAAAAAAGGAAAGCCTATATAAACTTAGTCTTTATAACTTATCATGGAGATTGGAAAATATTTAGAAATGGAAAAACATTTTCTATTTTTGTATGGACGATTAAACAATAATAATAAATGGATCTACATATTTGCCACGATTGAAACAGCTATACAAAACAATATTCGGTAACGCATTGTCGCATCATTTAACGACAGGTTGTCAGTTTTAGGCGACCGACTGTTTTTCGACTCACTTACTCACCAGGACACAAATAAAAGGCATACATTCTGTAATTTTCCTATAGTTTTCTATAATGTGATAGTTATTGGTGCCAAGCGGGTTGGACTGCGACAAGTGCGAAACGCAGTCTGCCCTGATACTACTAAAAGATAGTAGAAAATACTAAAAGATAATTTATATTGAAAATATGATTAATTAATCTATCTACATCAATGATTTACTTGAAAATTGAACAATAAACTATTCAATGAGGATGTAACTCTAGTCCAACTGCTCACAATGGTACCGCCAGGTACGTTAAAAAAATGCTGACGTAATTGATTTTACGCAAAACAAACTTAAGTTTGCAGTCCAAGAAAATAATATTACAAACACTCCCTGTACAATTGCAACAGCACTGAAGTGCAAATTATCTTTGCTTCTTTACGTTATAACCAATTTCAACTGTAACTCTTAACAAAGCAAATTGATTTCTATGCATATAACAATAAAGTACAATACGTGAGAATTTAAAACACTCTTTTAATTAGTCGTAATTGTTAACTCTACAATTTCACATCTGCTTTAAAGACATTGGATTTTGAACTTAAATAAGATGTGAATATGAGTGGAATGTTTTGTAAACGGTTTGTTAAGTTTCATTCGTCATCTCACTTACATAAGTCTGTACTTGACTTCCAAGTCAGTGGATGAACGGGTGTACTCGTGTGCAAAAGTGTTTAACTAATTTGATTCAATTTAATGGGTCAATGCATTGCTGATTTGTTAAGTTAATTGGTGTTTCAATTGAAAATTATTTTTTGTATCATTAATTGTTTTTTGAATAGTAAGAAAATATTGTGTTATATCACGTCAGATTTCTGTAAGGTGACTGCTTACTGCTCTTAGGCAGGCCAAAACTTCGAAGCACAGTGTGCACTGCCAGTACCACTACAAATATTTTTATGGGTTTATTTATTTATCAATTACATGAAAATACAATGGATACCTCCTCTAGGAATTACTATGTTTAAATAAAATAATTCTATCAATACTAATAATAAATCTGTAAGTGTATGTATTGTTCACTCACCATAGTGACAAAAATGAACGAAAATTACGGTCTCATTTAAGCTATTTATCTATTGTTTTCTTTGGGAAAATATAATTTAGCGAACGCAGGGATTAAATTAAATGCCGAGAGCGAGGGATGTTATTTCAGTGTAAAATTATGCTCCGTTTGTTCAATTATGGTCAAATTTTTTAATGTGAAAATCGTCTCCCCTTAAACGAATTAATTGATTTTCATGAAACTTGGTAGATAAACATTTAGATGTACAGGACACAAGATAGGCTACTTTTTTCTTTTTCAACGCGGACGAAGTCGCAGGCACCAGCTAGTAATAAATAAGATACCGTAGTTAATTATTTTCAATACACTTTTTTTCCTAATTGTACATTGGTGGCGTGAGCGTTTGAAGGTCAACAATAACTATGCAGCAAAATCACGATCTTAACGCACCTCACAAACGAAAGGACGTATCAGACAATTATTATACAAAGTATTTTGATTCATAAAGATAAACGACATAAAATTCAAATTAACGTGTACTTCATATTTGTTTACCAACATTGATCTCAATGATGATTACATTGAAAAGGGCATAAGTAACAAATTATATTAAGCCTTTATTATTATACCGTCATTATGCAATTGATTCATGTATTTTGTGGATTATAGGCACAATATTACCAGTTTAGTTTAGAACTCATAATAATATTAGGTAACCTAATTGCAACTATTAAATAGTAGGACATATTTGCTGATAGGTATGTAGTTTCTTAGTTAATTAATCCTTACTAATATTATAAATGCGAAAGTAACTCTGTCTGTCTGTCTCGCTTTCACGCCAAAACTACTGAACCGATCACTATGAAATTGGGTACACAGGTAGTCTAGAGCCTGAGAAAGGACATAGGCTACTTTTTAATGCGAAAAAGGGGTTGTAAGGGGTTGAAAGGGGAGATAAAAGGTTGTATGGAAGTATCGTCTTGAAACTTATTTTTTAGGCTTTTGTCTTATTTGTAAAATAAAAAGCCTAATTAAAATGCTACCTAAAGTCATTACCTAAACCCGGACGAAGTCGGGGGCAGAGTTAGTTCATTATAAAAATACAAATCTTCTTTCTTAATAATATTAGTATAGATCATGTTGTACTTGTATGGCTGAATTTTTCATTTTCTTAACAAATATTTCCATCTTCCTTCAATACCCTGACCGTTTCGTTCATGATTTAAGGCATATAAAATTTCACGATACTGATCGCCATTATCATAATGTTGGTTGGTATGTACGATACCGTCATTAACTGGAATGGGTGTTAGACCGTTGGAATCAATTACTGCACCTCGATGTAAACGTGTATTTATGCTTTCCTACCCAAAGATGTAATTTGACAATAGCTTCGAGCCAATGAAGTTTTACTGCAAAAAATATATAGGGTAAAATGCCCTAATGTTGGCACCCCTCCAATTTATTGGCACCCTAAACTTATCACTAAAAAATAAGAAAACTATTCCATAAACTGTGTTCACACAAAAAATAAATAAAACTTAGGTTTATGAGAATTGTTAACACGAAACAGTCAAATGATAACTTCTCAAACTTTCAAATTTTATTTGAGTTGAACAAATATGTAGGTCGAAATACGACCATTTATTGGCAATAAATGGTCGTATTTCTTAAAGTGTCAATAATTGGGTATTTTCCCCTACACTATACAAAATTCGGTAGGCAGGCTTACATTTACTTGGCCTATATCCACCGCCGTTTTGGAGGAGACTGCTGGCCTTCTCGTAAGGTTTCCCAAGATGGCCGGCGTACCTTCACTTTCGGCTATTATTAAAAATAATACACTAACCTCAAACATTTTCAACAGTAAGTACACAACCCTGAAATGGACGGCGTACCTCCACTTCCGGGTACGTCGAGGTTTTGACAGGAAGCGTAACTCTCCCCACGCAGGATAGCCATGGCTGGCACCGATGTCGAATGTACCGAATGTACCCCCACCAGCTACAGTAGGTGTCTACCATCACCTATTAATACAAGCAACATCATAAGGATTGTGAGCGATTACAACATTAAAATAATAAAGTATGAGGTAATAAAGTACAGGAATAGTAAGGTAATAGAATACAATGGGCTCTGATAATATGTGATAATATTCTTGTACCTTTTATTCTAACAGGGATCTCATGACATGTTCATTCCCCTGTAGCTATTGCTTTTTATAACCTAACTTCAAACGGACCATCTGCTTCTCTGCTAATCTATATCATAAAAAGAAAAGCCAATCACTGCTTATTGAAGACATTAACTTCGAAGACATAATTGCTACAAAAGTTTCTCAGTAAATACTTACATAAATATGAAATTAAACTTAGTATAGTCTCTTATTAGATAACTACAAATGTAACAATTGAAACAATTTATATGCAAATTAAATTTTAGAATCATCTAAAATTCATTAAACACAAAGGCCAAGTGAAATCGTATTTTTTAATTCAATTGTACTCGCGTGTATTTATTTTAATCAAGCATATAAAACAGGTTCTAAAATAGCTTCAGTACTAGCTGTTAAATAATGCAATCTTTCAAATTTTTGTATAGTGGCAAGTTTCAATGTTTTTTAACGCCTGTTAATGGAGTTATAGCAAAATTACATGTGTTTATGTGTTTCTGCTTGCATTACAGAAGACGGCTCCATAAAACATAACAATTATGCCACAATCATAGGTATTAATATCATATCATAGTTATGATAAAATAAATTATTATTTTACATTTGTTTTGCTCTGTGGCTACGAGCCAATTTTCAGATTTAACTATTTTCGTATACTTAGGGCCTCTTTCACCGTCTGTCAAGTGGGCTAAGCGCCTGTGGGATGATATTAAAAGGGAATATATATCACATTTTAGTTATTGTACATTTATACATATAACGTTATATAACAATTTACATTATGTACAAAGGCGAGTGCATGTATTTACAAATTAAAACATTGGCGAGAAAGCGCGTGCTTTCTGTAGTTGCGTCAGATGTGCACTGATCTGTCTCAGTTCTGATTCTTCTAAATAAAGAAATCGAAAATCAAAAAGTCCGTTAAAGGAGGTCGCTACACGCCATTTAAAATCACCGGTCACCTGGGATGATGTTGCTGTTATACCTACCTTTGTTTGTACGGTGAAAGTTCCAAACATAGCCGGTTTCAGTGCTCTCCTGACGATCAGTACTGACGATACGCACTCCTGTAGCACTACCATGAGTTTATGACTACCGAAATCGCTAGCGAGAGATGAGCGAGAACGTAAAATATTTGTATGAAAAATTGTACAGCGCCTCTAGCGGTCATTCAAAGAACTAAAACCGGTAACATGAGTTGCATAAGTGAAAAACCTATCGAATGTAGTCGCTAGCGACCATTAGCGACTAACGTTAAACTGATATTTCTATACAAAATCGGTACCATGAGTTACAAATTCGATGAGCTCTCGAGAAATACCGTAACGTTAGTAGTTAAATCATTCACTAGCACATTGAAGGGTGAAAGGTTCGTTATCGACATAAGTAAACTAACGTAAGATTGCGATAGCAACTCATGGTATGCTACTGACCGTGCGACCGACGCGCTTTTCATTTGTATGAAAATTCACAAGTCGTTACAGAGCTCTCCTGACCGTCACGCGTATTGCTACCGCGGTCGGTCGTGCGTATCGTCAGCACTGACTGTCAGGAGAGCACTGAAACAGGCCTTAATGTTACAAAATGCATAAGCTGAAAATTAACTAAGTGGAGTTCGTGAAGTAACTCTGCTGACCGAAATAAGCTTCTTGGTCGACGACCGCTTGAAAATCGATGAAAGACTAATCGGGTCATTAGTTTGTTTCCATGGCAACGGAAATGTAAACAATGTGTCCAACCATTTTTAACCTAAGAACCATGTCTTAGCTTAGGCAATATGTTATGAAAAAGTTAAGAGGCAATATGAATAATTGTTTATTGGAATAATAATTGTATGGAATATAAATGTTATTTATTTTATTTTAAATGCAAATGACTGCAAATTATCACTAGTGATTTAATTTATAACTAGCTGTTGCAAGCGACTTTTAATAGAATTTTGATACTGTATCACTACATATTAAGTATAAAACAAAGACCTCCGCTGCGTCTCTGCCTGTATTCGCGATAAACTCAAAAACTACTGCACCGATTTTCATGCCGTCTTCACCAATAGATAGAGTGGTTCTCGAGGAAGGTTTTATTATATAATTTACAAAGTTACGCAGGCGAAGTCGCGGGCAGCAGCTAGTTTTTACTAAAGTCACTACATATTATAAAACAAAGACCTCGCGCTGCGTCTGTCTGCCTGTATTCGCGATAAACTCAAAAACTACTGCACCGATTTTCATGCCGTCTTCACCAATAGATAGAGTGGTTCTCGAGGAAGGTTTTATTATATAATTTACAAAGTTACGCGAGCGAAGTAGCGGGCAGCAGCTAGTTTTTACTGAAGTAAAGAGAGACAAGCGAGGGAGGGTTGTGTAAATGATTTACGAAAAAATAAATGCGAATCTCGTCGTCAGTATAATTTAAAACCGCAAGTACTAAAAATAAAATTTCAATTATAAAAATGTCGATTTATTTTTTGCAGTAGTCAATCGGTTTCATGACGATGTTCCAATTAAAGCATGAAATCGAAACATGGGCTGTGTTTGTTCGCAAGTCCGTGACTGTGCGACCGCTCTGAGGATTCCACTGTAATAATCAATAAACCTCCTATTTGTTACTGTGTTTACTTAAACAATCACTGTCACAACTCTTAAGAGGCATTATAGAGTTTATGCTATAATACGAAATTATTTACTACTACTAACTCGCGACTTCGTCCGCGTTGAAAAGTATAAAACGCCATCTACCGTGGAATATCACCAAGCAGTTGTCATGTTAGTCGTTTCACCCATCGAAATAAATATATCTCTGCGAGGTTTCACCAGATTTGGATAGGTGACGCTATCTCCCGTGACAAACCGCTAGTATTTACTATTATTTTAGATTTCCCGTAGGAATGAAGCATTTTCCCGCTGTACAAAGTAGCCTATGTTCATCACGGATAATGTCGGCTTCTAATGCTAAAAGAATTTCTCAAATCGGTCCAGTAGTTTCGGAGCCTATTCAATACAAACAAACATACAAATCTTTCCTCTTTATAATATTAGTATAGAACTATAGACTAGCTAGTAGCTTCAAGTAATAAAAAAGTTTTTTGACATCTATGTATACTATGAATATAATATGGAGAAAAGATTTATATATGTTTGTAATGAATAAACTCAAAAACTACTCAACTGATTTTGAAAATTCTTTCACCTACAGAAAGCTACTTTATCACTACCAGTAACATAGGCTTTATTTTATAAAGTTACTCGGACGAAGTCGTGGTAATATATAAACAAATACGAGATGAGGACTACAATAATAAATATTCCCTACACGCGTAGGTACGGGTATTTACAAAGATTATTCCCGAAGCATTGTGCCGATCATTTGAAGCGTAAAATAGCACAATGTTGATGTACAGGGGATGTTTCTAAGGGATGTTTTCGTAGGACATAAATAAAGGACAAGTGTTTCGTTCATAACTCATGCAAAAAGGTTGCTACGACAGCGGATCGGGCTGCGTAGACGTGCTACACCAAGCGACAGTACAATAAAGTACCTGTAACACAGGTATTTCTCAATACCTACCACGGGCACCAGGCTCTCATACAGTTACGACCATTGTTTGTGTATATTACAATTTAGGTTAACATTGTCTGTATATTATGTGGTTTGTGATTGTGTGGAGCTAATAAATGCATTATTATTATTATTATTATTAATTATTGGGAATTTGAAAAAACATATGGTTTTTTTTTTAATGTATTTTAAAACTTTATTATTAATAATATCCATGTTTAATGTGCAAAAAAGTTTTTTTTTTTTTTTTTTTTTTTTTTTTTTCAATTAATTATAAACAATTATTTTCATACTAATAATAAATCTGTAGGGATCGGTCGTGGAGTAATTAACTTTGTTTTCAGAAATATCGTGTATATAGACTCTATACATGACACTGAAACTAAATTGACCATTTTTAGATTTTTTTTCTGTATGTATGTATGTTCCTCCATAAGTCTTAAACGAATTAACTGATTTTCATTAAACTTGGTAGATAAACATTTAAAAGTACGGAACACGTGATAGGCTACTTTTTAAATTTTTAACGCGGACAAAGTCGCGGGCAACAGCTAGTATAATTACATTAATTATGACAAACTTGGTAGATAAACATTTAGACGTACGGGACGACATTGGAAGGGCTACCATTTTCTTTTTCAACGCGGACGAAGTCGCGTGCAACAGCTAGTATTAAAAAATATGAAAAATAAATAAATATTTTGTCGGCCGTCTGTACGCACCCTAATGTGGGTAATATGTGACCTTTACCGCACCGTGATGTACCTTAATATAAGTTCTTTTGAATTCTTTCAGATAACCCGAATGTATTATGGTTGGACTATTCTTTGTGATGTATTTAAATTTGATCCAAATTCTTCAATTGTTGGTAAGTTTAAGATTTTTTTTAAACATTAATACTAATAATAAATCTGTAGGTATTGTATGTATGTATGTACAGTCGAGGTAAGAAGAGGTTCGTCAACTTAAAGTCGAAATTTGCTTGCACCAGGGCAATTGTCAGTTATGGCAAAATTACATTTCAAACGTATGTCAGTTGTCTGTTAGTACTTTAGTGTCAAAAGATACTAAGAGACTACGATTTTGATAAAGGAATGAATTTAAAAACTGACGAAGGTTTTTCGTACCCCGACTTTACCTCCATAACTCTTAAACCAATTAACTGATTTCCATTATAAACTTGGTAGATAAACATTTAAGTGTACAGGACACAGGATACTTTTTTGTTTTTCAACGCGGACGAAGTCGCAGGCACCAGCTAGTTTAATATAAAATATGATTTTTAAAATATAATACGGGGTTTCTATTTTAAGTTACGTCAACTTTCATTTTCATTAATTTACAACGAGACCTTGTAGGATTTTACTACCCTTAAAACGCCACTAATTCATTGACTTCATAAGTCCTTTAGTAGATACAGTGCAAATGAAAGGACCTGGTCTGGTATTTAATTAACACACAAATGGTTCAATGACGTGGCAACTATAACCTCATTTATCCATCTATAACAGTATATCTATACACTAAAATAACAAGGATATAAAACTGTATATTACTTCACTAGATGTGGTAGTTTTAAAACTACTAAGACGTCTGCGAATCTAAGTATTTCAAGTTTGACCCAATTCCTTTAAACAGTTAGGTTTATCTATGATGATCATACATACTTATCTTTCTGTCTGTCACTCTGTGTGTACGCTTAAATCTTATTAGTTTATCTTCTCTTATATCTTACACAACCAGCTATGTATAGCCCGCGTAATTTTTTTTATAAAATATAGCCTATGTTACTCGCTGATAATGTATCTTTCCATGGGTGAAAGAATTTTAAAATCGGTCCAGTAGTTTTTGTTTTTATTCATTATAAACATACAAATATTCTCTCTTTTTAATATTAGTATAGATTTGTAAAAAAAAACCGTACGAAGTTGGGAGCGGGTTGTTAGTGTATTATATTCCACTAGACTGGTTGACTGAGCGAAACTCAATAAAAGATTTGAAGTTTTTTTATATTATATTATATTATATTATATTATATTATATTATATTATATTATATTATATTATATTATATTATATTATATTATATTATATTATATTATATTATATTATATTATATTATATTATATTATATTATATTATATTATATTATATTATATTATATTATATTATATTATATTATATTATATTATATTATATTATATTATATTATATTATATTATATTATATTATATTATATTATATTATATTATATTATATTATATTATATTATATTATATTATATTATATTATATTATATTATATTATATTATATTGTATTATATTATATTATATTATATTATAAGAAAGTGTCTTTGAAATATTATAGAAAAAAAGTTCAAGAATATTTGAATTAGTAATTAATAATTCAAAATATTATATAACGAGCAAGCGGTAGGTATTACTTTTGTAACCGGTTAATTAAAAAAAAATACCTAAAACGAATTTTCTCGAACCTAAGACCTTGACAGACCGTTTTCTATACTTAAAAAAACCCTAACCCTAGATTTTCATCAAAATCGTTAGAGCCGTTTGCAAGATTGTTGTGGCATACAAGAATTCCTCGTTCAGTATTATAAATAAATAAAAATAATAAAATAAATAAATAAAAATAAAAATGCCTTTTATTTCTATGCAGAATTGAAAAAAAAAATATGTTTTGATTACAAGATTTTAAATATAGTTAAAGCATGCAAATTTAAAAGTTAGTGCATTAAGTTTCTGCAAGAACCCCTCTACAGGTGAAGGCCTCCTCCAAAGCTTGTTTTGACATTATATGTAAAGATTTCCTTGTGTTAATATGTAAAGTTTTCCTTGTGGGTTGGTTTTTCCCTTTGGAGGTCATAATCTTCCACGGTGACCAGCCGGATTGGAAGATGCTTATAAGTATCAGTATTATAAGATAAGATTAAATCGAAGACGTATCTAGTATTAGCGTCACGATATGCTCATATAATATCTGCGTTTTTTCTGACCGTTCGGCTTCCCATTCCGTTTAACAGATCGTAGGCCCATAAATATCGCGATGGACACATCCAATTTTATCTTGAGGACAGTCGCCCACTTGTCTTGTGGAATGGCTTGTGTGCTAAAATACTGCCTTATTGGTAGCCCTTTCAATCGTGGACAGAATATATTGAGGCTAGTGGCATCGCGACGCACTTTGAAAATTATTATCAATTTTTTGTTTTAGAAAATCAGCGTGTTTTTGAATTAGATACTTAGGTCTTTGTTATAGACGAGTAGACATCTTTTTCGATCGATTACACATTTTTTTTTAAGTTAATTCCACTTTTTATGGTGTATTATGATTGATGATATAGATATAATATGGAAGATATTTTACGCTATTAATGTAGTGTACGTCATTTCCTATCCCTTTTATGCCTGTGGCGTTGCTTGTGTTATATAGGCGATGGTTGCCACATACCATCAAGTGGACCGCTAGCCTGTCTACCGACCTTTATGTATATGAAAAAATTGTGTTGGTTTGTGTATTATTCAAAAACTCGATAACTAGCCGACGCGCGCCTTGAATTTTTTACCGAATATACAATCCGCTTCAAGGATTGATCTTATTTATTTTTCGCGTAATAATATAATCTCGATCGCGAGAAAAGCTTTTTTTACGGCGCTATCTGCCAAAAGTGAGTAGAACTTCGCCAACGAAAACCGCCAAAAAATGTGACATTAAAAGTGGAAGTTAGCTGTGTTATGGCAGCTGACCGTTGAACGTAAAAGAAAACCCAGCGAAGCGTGGTGGGGCTCAGCTAGTATTATATATACATATATACCTTAGCATTAATATATATTCTAAATTGACAGGTGTTCAATATTAAATCTTAGAGTTATCGAGACTATTGAATTTGTCGACTTCTATTAGAAATTAACTTCACAGTTACAAACACTTCAAGCAACAAGGCACTGTGCAAATCTAAACCCTATGCCCTACTTTGTAAGGTTCCATTTGGAGGCAAGTGTAATTTATACCCACGGACAGAAATGCAATTTATATTGTACTCAGTGCGGTACAAGTTTACAACTAAATTCTAGATACTTGTACTCAACTTAAGAACTCAACTTGAAACTTTTCAATAGATATTCAACATTTTGATTATTTCAGATTCAGAATGAAATACAATAAATACAGTAGGTATTATTCGCATGTAAATTGTTTAAATAATTCAATTTGTTTTACATAAATATAGGTCGTCAGACGTCAGTCTTGAAAGGTCTTGGCTACCGTCGCCTATACAATGTTACAGGTTCTGCAAGTAGGATTAAGAGGCCACTTTCCAACTCGAGCGGCTTACCAATTTCATACTACGTAATTCCATGATTACTCATTAGTTATTGGTCGTAGTAATACAAGGAAAAACATGACTTTTCACAGACATAATATGAAGGTTTCCATAGAAACAAAAAACTGAAATTTATTTTATTTCTAGTATAATTAATTTCTAAAATGTGCAGAATTTGTCACATTTTCGCTGGTCGAGATCTCGTAATTATTGATTGAAAGCCAATAATGTTTTCCAATGAAAACATCCGAGCTATAGTGTACATTAATAATTAGGATGTCAATAGTTACCATCTATAAAGGTTTTTCTAAAATATTGGAATTGCTGGCGTATGTTTCGCTAGTTGAATAAGTACGCGAATGTGTTGCTTCGCATTCTGTCTTAGGTTATTAGCATTACAGTAAGTTGAGACAACAATATCTCCCAAATACACTATTACTGAGTGTTAAGGATAAGCATATTATATACACGCTGTTATTTACCTTCTGAGGGATCATGAGGTAACAATCCCAAGACGTTCTGCCCGATCGAAAAATAAACTACTAAAAACATCTATACTTACTATAGATTTTTTGTTTGTTTGTTTGGTAGTACGCGCTAATCTCGGGAACTACTGGTTCGAATGGAAAAAAAAAATTGTGTTGGATAGCTCATTTATCGAGGAATCAATGTGACCTAAAAGGCTAAAAAAATAAAAATATTTATTATCCTTATTTGGATTAACGCCATCTATAGGTCAGTGGCAGAACTATTAAGACAAACAGCTTTGATACAACAAGTCGGCTATTCACCGCAAGAGGGAGCTATAAGTTGAATAGTCCATTTATGGAGGAAATATATAGTATTTTAAACGCAGACGAAGCCGCGGGCACCAGCTAGTATTTATATGTATAAAAAAATATTAGGCTATACATTTGAAAACGTTCATAAACTATGAAGAAACAAAAGGAATTATCCTCAATCGTCTTGAACGTTTAATTGGAAACTCGAAAGTTTTCTTATCCATTCAACAGCTGAGCACAAATTTATGTCGCTTTATAATTTTATTAGTGGGCGATATTTCTCAAAAACAACCGACGAACAGTCCCCGAAAACAGTTATCTGACTGAAATGAATCGTTATGAAAGTAATTAAAAGTGAAATCGTCGCTGAAACACTTTCGAGTCATACTCGTAGGCGCAGTAGCATTTACCAGTAGCTGATCTTAGATTTTCGGATCTATATAATATCTATATCCACACACGCACACGCACGCACACGCACACGCATACGCACACACGCACGCACGCACGGACCCACACGGACACGCACACGCACGCACGCACGGACCCACACGCGCACGCACACGCACACACGCACACACACGCACACGCACGCACGGACCCACACGCACACGGACACACACACACAACGCGCGCGCGCACACACAGATACGCGCGTGTGCGCTCACATTCGTTCTATTAAAAGAAATATTTCTTCTTGTTTAAAATACAAAAAATATATATAGGTATTTATGGAAGAGCGAAAGCTCCTGGCACAGGCTTCCGCTTAAAAGGAGTCTTCAATCATGGTTATTATTGTAAACGATTTTTTTAACTGTTAATGAACATTTTTATTTTTATTTTTATTTTATTTATTTATATCCAGGGCTTTTTGTGTGGGGCACGTGGGGGCAACACAAGAAGTTGCTTTTTACAAGTCGCGGCACTCCGTTAACTTTTTTAAAAACGCAACGAATTTGGATACCGTTTTCGCTAATGGAAGATGTGTTTACTCTAGTATTCAAAATTACAGCTTTCTTGACTTCGTGGTTATGGCTGTGCTTTGTGTCAGTCAGAACAAAAAAATTGTCAGTACAAGTATTTCAAGTACTGTGGTAGTTTATTTATCGCAATTTTATCAATCGTTATAAGTAATTTGGTTACTGTGAGAACACTAATGCGGGACATTTTTGGAAGGCCGTAAATACTATAAAAAGGGGAAGAAAAGAACGACTTTTCTTTCTTTACTTTTTACGTGTAAAATCATTTAAAAACCACATATAAAGACATGTTTAGAAAAAGTTTTTGTGAATATTTTTCCCCGTTTATTGTACCTATTATGTTCCCTTTTTTATGATGACACCTAGGTCTAAACCATTTAACGGATTTTAGTACGATTTTCACCAACGAAAAGAGCGATAACCGAAGAATAATTTGCGCAAAAATGTTACAAAAATTAATATAAAATTATAATATATTATATTTAATTATATTATATTATATTTACTATAATATAATTTATGAAATCTCTCTCTATATATAAATATATCTAACGTATTATATCTCGAGAACGCCTGGACCGATTATTTTTTGGAAACAATTAATTGTAAGTATAGGATATATGTGGGTTTTGTGCACATTACAAATTATCTGAAGAGAGAGTCTTTTATTATTGCGAAATCACAAAAAAATACAACCCATTTATTTGTAAAGAATTACAGAATAAGTTGAACCCATCCAAATAATATATCTTAGCATTTTGAAACGTGTTTCTGTTCAACGACAATGACAAACATTATGAAAATTCTCATGTCGAAATGTCTATCAAGTGTTTAAGCAATTTCGTATTAGAATAACATTGAACCAACATGTGTTTTTTGTCCTTAAATTCCACCAAAGAAGGAGTTATTGAATTTTTCTCTTTCGCATTCACGTTTAATAAAAAATGCCTCACGAGTTATATGTATACGAATTATTGTGATTATAATAGGCACTGTTGGAAATAATTCACAATGTGATATATTATTAAAATTTTAATATTAAAATACGTATTTGTTTCTTCACTTTTGATTTTGATTTAATATCCAGTAGTAAATCAGATCAATCCAGAGCTAGAACCTGCCCGGCTCAGCTGCATTGAAAACACCTTACATATATGTATAACATTTTATATATGAAAATCAATTCTTTAAGAGTAAACACCAAAAACTGTATATTTAAAACTAGCTGGTGCTCGCGACTTCGTCCGCGTAGAAAGGTATAAAACGCCATCTACCGTATTTTGGATAGATGACGCTATCTCCCGGGCCAAGCCACTAGTATTTACTTTTATTTTAGATTTCCCGTAGGAATGAAGCATTTTCCCGCGGTAAAAAGTAGCCTATGTTCATCACGAATAATGTCGGCTTCTAATGGTAAAAGAATTTTTCAAATCGGTCCAGTAGTTTCGGAGCCTATTCAATACAAACAAACAAACAATCAAATCTTTCCTCTTTATAATATTAGTATAGAAGATTCTAGCTACTTAATGTAGTGAAGAAAATTTGTACATCCATTATACCTAACTGCCGGACGGGACAGCAATAACAATCAAAAATTAAAACCACGTCGTTTACGGTAAACTGGCGTTTTATGACATGTTGTGAATTCTAACGGTCCGTATATATTCGCGATTTACATAATCACTGTCAGGACCTGCACAGACGACCAGACGAGGGACTTTTGTTCGCGGAAGACTAAAATTCTGTAAGGCTAGTGCACACGAAGGTCTTTAGTTCGCAATAGACAAATATTTCCGAAATGTAAAACTAATGTCGCTCGTATTATTGGGTGCAGCGATCTATTTTCAACCGACTTCCAATAACTCCTTTTAACAAAAAAAAAACAAGCGACTTCAAACCGTCTTTTCTCATGGATGCCATTGTCAAAACTGGACCAAATTGAAATGGGACCACACGGGAAGCACTAGCTTTCAAATGGATAAAGAATCATCAAAATCGGTACATCCAGTCGAAAGATATGAGGTGTGGTCCCATTTCAATTTGGTACAAATAATACATAACATTTGCGCCTAGAGGGATTCCAGCCACTAGACCAAACGTATCGTCAAACAGTATTATTGAAATTACTATATTGGTCCAGGGAAGTCCAGGGTAATGCTATTTGCCGAAATTTCTTACCCTCCGGCACACGTAAAAGCTGGGGATTAGTCAAATTGTGGATTAGCATTTATTACATCTTGCGATGCTTTTACGGCGCGCTCTAAACCGGGATTTAAACTTATACCATCATTAAATTTAACGCCGTCTTATTCTTTTACAAGCGATAGGTACAATCGAAACAAAAATAAAACTCAGAATATACTTTCATTAATTTAATTAACCCATTTTCTATACTGTCCTTACAACGTAGGGAGGAGGTTCTCAATTCGACGCGTATATTTTTTTTTATGTATGATCACGCATAACTTTTGACAGGGTAGTCCGATTTTGATAATTCTTTTTTTATTTGAAAGGGTGCACCCCCAGGGGGTCCCATTTTAATTTGGAAAAAAAATTCCAACACTAAGGGTAGGAAAACAGGGGATGATTGATTGTTCACTCACCGATTGTAGCGTATAACCACGCATAACTTTTTACAGAGTAGTCCGATTTTGATCATTCTTTTTTTAATTTATATTAGTAAGTATAATAGCAATGTCGTCGAAAATGGCCCGGCTCCTAGGATAGCAAACTTTTAAAAAAAATATTAGTAAGTATAGGTGAGTTAAAATAACAGTTACCAATGCAGTTACCTTATCTACTAAACTACTCTAGTACTACTTGTACTAATTACCTATTTTGTGCTACTACTTAGTTTAATTTTATAACCCAAGCAACACAGAATGGCTGAATTTTCTTTGCCGTTATCAGCCGTTATGCAAGCAATTTGGGCACAAAATAAATTGCTTTAAGCTGTATAGTAGCAACATAATAGCTGAATAGTAGCTGAATAAGTAACAAGAAGCCCATAATAGCCCATAGTGTTATAATAGCCCAAAAATCATTGAATACAGCATTTGCCTATCTTGTCAGCTCTAATACCCTTATAACAAAGCTTTAAACTGAATAATTTGTGAATTTCATACTGTTATATGGCCTATGTGTTGCCTGGGAAGTAACTAACTGCTTGGTGCTCGCGACTTCGTCCGCGTTGAAAAGTGTAAAACGCCATCTACCGTGGAATATCACCAAGCAGTTGTCATGTTAGTCGTTTCACCCATCGAAATAATATATCTCTGCGAGGTTTCACCTGGTTTGGATAGATGGCGTTATCTCCCGAGCCAAGCCGCTAGTATTTACTTTTATTTTAGATTTTCCGTAGGAATGAAGCATTTTCCCGTGGTAAAAAGTATACTATGTTCATCACGGATAATGTCGACTTCTAATGGTAAAAGAATTTTTCAAATCGGTCCAGTAGTTTCGGAGCCTATTCTATACAAACAAACAAATCTTTCCTCTTTATAATATTAGTATTGATAGATTAACTTATACAGACATACAATGACGAGAAGCTCTCAAAAATTAGTTATTTATCTTTTTTATTTCTTATCTCAACTAATTCCATATCAATGTAGCCTGCTCCGAGCTGTACCCTTTTTGAAATCAGACTCACGTTACAATATATTCGACCCTTTGTGAATGGAAATCCTGGTGGAATCGCTGCTATCGGTATCGACATGTTCTGAAGTACCATTAAACCCTGGAAAATAATAGCAATTTAAATTTTAAAAAAAGCATAATGAAGAAGGCCAGAAATTTTCGAAAGCCGTAAAAAAGAGAAAACTGGACTATACTGGACCGATTTTAAAAATTCCTTCATCTGTAGAAAGCTACATTATAGGGAGTAACATGGCTATCCTTACTAATATTATAAAAATGTGAGTTAGTTTTTTATTTGTTACGCTTTCACGCAAAAACTACTGAACCGATCACCATGAAATTTTGCATACACGTTGTCTGGAACACCAGAATGAACATAGGGTACCTTTCATTGTTCAACGCGGACGAAATCGCGGGCACCAGCTAGTAATTTTAGGAAGTTACGCGGACAAAGTCGCGTGCAACAGTTAATAATGAATATAACATTGGGCGTTTCTACATTGAGACGACACGGCACCGACACGACACCGACACGACAGCACTCGCCGGCACTACGCCGGCAGAACGCGTCTTCATTAGCCCGACACGGCCAGGCCCGGCAACGACACGCCGGCTTTATTTATAAATAAATACAGTACGACGTGGGCAAGCAAGAGCGATGGCAGCCTATAATAACCGATTGTATTTGTTATATTTACCTATTGTATTTAAGACGCAAAAAAAGGAAGTGTCATGAAATGGTTTTACGTGCACACAATTATAAAAGCAAGATATTTAGATGGCGTGTATTATAATTTATTTGAAAAACTAATCGATGACCCGGGATAAGTTTTTTAATTATTTCCGTATGAGTAAAGACACCTTTGAGTTTATTTATTGTTTTATCCCAAAGAAAGGGTTTTGATTCTACGATTTCAATAAGAGTAACTATGAGGCCATCTTATTAATTACTTCCGCACGCATCCGCGTTTAATTGAACTGTGTGCGAGCCGCGGGGAAGTGGGATCACGTCACTTCGCACGCACACAAAGAAACTTCCATCTGTACACAACACATGCATAACTATGCCGGGACGACACGACACGGCCTGCTCCCCGCCGGCATGTCGTCGCCGACAACGGCATGCCGGTGTCGTGCCGGGCTAATGAGACCGCGTGCCATACAACTTCATAGAAATTTGCAAACACTCGAGCCATGTCGGTGCCGTGTCGTCTCAATGAAGAAACGCCCAGCGATTTTTACATAATTTGATCTTCACATTCGCAACTTTTGTGCAGAATTCTCAAATGTCATGTTCCAGCCCGAATCCACCCAAAAAGGTATAATAACCTTAATATTATTGTAATTTTCTAAATACATAAGTTTTCAAACCTTAGGAACAGGAGAAACTTTGGTTCCTCTCTCTGGCGGAACAGATTGCATGAGTGCCGTTCTTATGGCAGATCCAAAAAATGGATTTTTATATACCAATTCGCAAAATTTAAAATGCATCTCCACAAAACTTCTCTTGTATTGGTTACTTAGAAACTCGTAGAAGTAGAAATCCAACTGAAATAATATTTGAAACTTTTAATCCTATAAAACGAGGCAGAAAAAAAGATAATTTGGTGTAATTTGAAAGAAATTAATTTAAAAAAGTTAAAAAGTAGAGAAATGCACTAAGTAAACTCGAACTCACTAAGTAACCCGAAGATTGAACATTTTGTAGAATGATAAGGTTTGTTTTCCTTTGAAAATTCAAAGTGACAATTGTGTGAATCAGTAATCAATACCTAAGTATTTCAAATCTAATCTAATTTTGAAATGAATGGAATTTGTTATCGAAACTGATAAAGCACTTTTCTGGTCGACCATACAAGTCAGCTTTTCCTCTATACAAACGTAGAGAGATTATTACTATGCTGTTTTATGATTAATTTACAAAAGTAAGCATGATACCATTTTTTTATCGATAACTAGGTTCGTTTGCATACATACTTAAATTAAAAAAAATATATTAATTTAAAAGAAATTATCCTTGAAAAATCTATATTTCAACACAAGTTTTAAAGCAACTTTGAGGGTGAATAGGTCAGGTCAATCTAGTGTACAAAAACTCCAAAATACTTTTAATAGGTATAAACAGTAGACTATATAATATAAATATGGTATAATTTTTTTATAGAATTACTCACCGCCACGTCATTATCTAATTCCACCAGTGTTGATATATTTAGAGTTACCAAATAAATGTAACTGTTCCTTCCAGGCCGATACGATGTAAAGTTCACATCTTTAATGTAATCCGAATTTAGATGCGTTATCTTTGGATGTTCCGTCCTAATGTAGTATAACTGAAATCATCAATTAAATATTTTTAAACATTATATGTCACCGCTAATTCCTTAGACATTATTTGTCTAAGGAACTCCTCATTCCTGATTCGATCTCGCAGTGTACATAGCTTATTGAACTTTCTTACATCCTTAATTAAACAAAATGTCCTTTAATTAATAATTATGTTGTAACATACCTTTTTTGTCAAGCCTATTTGAATTATCCCGAAGCAGAGGATGAGAGGTAATATAAAAAACGCAACTCCTCTATTTAATTGGTACATAATTTTAAACTTTATCTTTCAAATTAATATAATTTCATTGTGTTTTTATTACTTTATTTCAATGACAACTTTATAATGGAATAAACAAACTCATTATGATTTGTTGCGAACTATCGATAACAAATTCGAGGGACAGTGTAACATTAAGTAACATTAAATTATAACAAATCAAGTATGTATATATGTCGTCGGCGGATCCTTTAACTAGGCTCATCGAGATCGGCCTTGTCACATCACGAAACGGCGACATTTCTTGATATGCCGCTCTAAAAACCGTCATATCGTTCAAAGCATAACGTTTGACGTTTTGCCTGGGCATGTTTGAGCAAATCGATTTGTAGGGTGACCAAGCAAATGAAATGAAGTTTTGATTTTTTTACTAGATTAAAAGGGCGTTTAGGTATTAAAAATTTACCCAGCCATGCTCGTACAGAGTCTGGAGGACAGAATCAAAGTATAGGTAAATAAAAAAATTATATAATTATATAAAATATATTTTTAATTACGTTTCTTAAAAGCGTTTCTTAAAATGGTTACATTCTAGTATTAATCAGATAATAAAATCAGACTCTTAAAAGACACATTAATCAGAATTATTTGTTTGGGTTGGCTTTTGAATCTTTTTACAGTTTTTACAGTGTCTTTAAACTAAATAAGTTAAGAATGCTTGTTAATTTTATTAAAATACAGTTTTTATGCCTAGGAAATCCATTCACAATTATTTTTATAAACATTTTAAAACATAATAACATAACAATTGTGCGCTTATTACAAAATGTATTACAATACTTACTTGCACTGGAAACAAATAGGTTAGGTTAGGTTCCGGTATGTTATGAAAATTAATGCGAGCGGAGCGCAGCGGAGCGAGCCCACCCGTAATACTGGTTGTAGCAGTACGACTGGTAACAAAATAGGTTAGATTTTGTAATGTTTATGACTCTGGTTCATTTCAAAATATGTTATAAAACGTAAAGTAATGTTTATAAAATTAATTGTGAATGGATTTCCTAGACATAAAAACTATATTTTTATAAAGCTAACAACCATTACTAACTAATTTAGCTTTAAAACACCATAAAAATCACATACAAGATTAAAAAAGAAATCCCATTTGTTTACTGTATTTTGCATACTTATAAATAACAATGGCTTAAAAAATCTTAAATTAATATTTAAGTAAGTAATTAAGTAAATGTTTTATAAACAAACTTATAAGTCACTTCCGCAGCCCTCTTAGATGTCAATGGCCGAGGAATCACGAAGCAGGGACACCCTACTTTTTTATATGCTCCATAACCTAAAACAATAAAACATTTTGTTATAAATCTCTCACCTTTTATCATGATTTATTGTTATAATTAACACAAGATTAGGATATAATCTTGTGCATCCCTAATAATCCTAAGTTGCATGCCCAACAGGGTCCATAATACTGGTCTTTGTTTTTATATTATAACATTTTTGTACATTATGGTTTCGCAATAAATAATAATTGAATTGAATTGAATTGAATTGAAGATATTAGTGTATAATGTTTAATCATGATTTATTGTTATAATAAACATAAGATATTAGTTTAAGTGTATAAATAAAAACTAACCTGTGAAATCCAGTCAGAAGTCCATGGTCTTTTTACATTATATGTAGAATTAGCGTGACTCTCATAAAAAATCCTTAACTAACACTCATAATTTAATTGAAAATAACTTTTTTCTTCAATCGTCTCACTGTTATCACTTTTATTGTCGTATTTATCAATTTCTTGTGACGCCGCCATCTTATTCGCACGTAAACACACAGCTGACAGAGCGTAAATAGCGCCACAAGCATCGCGAAACGGAACTACATTACGATGCGCTAAGCCATATCTCGATGTGGCGAAGTGACTAAAAGGGCAAATCGACGAATAGGTTGCTTTCATCGATCAGCCTAACTTTATAGTAGGCACATCATGAAATAATCAGTCAAATCAAGAAATGCCACTGTATCGTGATGTGACTAGGCCGATCTCGATCGGCCTAGTTAAACGAAACGGCGGCGACATATACAACACAAAGGTCTCTTATTAAAATCAAATTTTTTGTAATCATTACTTCCGGAATTATTATTTATAGTAATAATGGGTTTTTCATTAAGAGCGCTCTAACTTTGAAATGAAATAAAACAACCTGTTTGAGTGATATTGCCATAATTTTTATTTTATTTTAAAATATATTTAAAATATATTTTATAGCACATTAGACAAATACGACAGTGTTTTTTTTTTTTTGATATCTTAAAAAATTATCGAGTTATAAGCGTTCAAAGTACGCGCGCCAACCAAATGTTTTAATACTACTCGCGAACGTTAATGATGTCACAAATGTCGCTGATAGATGCAAGTTCATAGTAAAAAGAGAGATTTGCATGTTTGTAATTAATTAACTCAAAAACTACTAAACCGATTTTTAAAATTCTTTCACCTATAGAAAGCTACGTTATCAGCGAGTAACATAGGCTATATTTTATAAGTTACACGGGCGAAGTCGCATGCAACAGCTGATAGTATTATAAAGAGAGTCCATTTTTGTTTGTAAGTAATTAACTCAAAAACTACTGGACAGATTTTAAAAATTCTTTCATCTATAGAAAGGTACATTATCAGCTAGTAACATAGGCTATTCTTTATAAAGTTACGGGGACGAAGTTGCGTGAAAACAGCAAGTTGATTATAAATTATAAAAATATTATTTCAAGATGATTCTTGAGCGGGACTTACAACAAAGATTTCCTCAATACTTTCTGAAGTTATCGGATTCGGAATAAATAAAACCGCTGAGACCGCTTATTTATTTATTTATTTTGTACATAAACCCAACAGCAAAACAAATAACATACAATAGACACATTATTACTACTTTACATTGCCAATTACAGAGTTTCATTTTGTAGGACTTAAAAGACTTAAAAATTGATTGATTGATAAAATTGATTACTAATTATTAATTCTAAACAATTTTTTTTAATACCGCTTGAATTTATTTTCTCGCGCGTAGTTTTTAATCAACGATAACTCCTAATGGTGTAAAGGGCTATTATAATGTGTATTATAATGATAACTAATTCATTTCATTTGATAATTATTAATACTGTATCCGTTTAAATAGCTTTTCTTAATACAATGTAATATGTGATCATTTTTTTAGAAGTTAGATGGCGTACAGTATAGTAAGCCATCCTTCAAAAATAGACATATGCCATCGTAAATTTTTATGCAGGCCTATAAAAGAAAAACAATTCCACCATGCATTGTTTTGTTATATCTCAAACGTTCTCATTGAAAACTTCCAGAGGGTTTGATTTTTTCGGACATGTTCAAAATACATCGTCATATTTTAACCAATTTACACAGAACCTTTACGAATTACCTCAGGAAACATTCTGTTGACAGAAAAAAACTGCATGAAACTAGCTAGCTACTGCAATAGCTACTGCAAAAGAAAACAAGGTAGGTACATTTTTGGTTCTCAAACGTTCGTTCTAGAAATTTTGATCTTCAGAACGAAACTCGGTTCATCAGATTTAAAAGTCATCGTGGAAACGGCAGGCTTATTATCTAAATGCCTCTGCTGAGCGACAGGCGAAAAATTTGTGCAATATCACACTTAATCGTTAATTTTTAAGCAACCCAACCACACTACTCAGGCAACACATAGGCCAGATAACAGTATGAAATTCACAAATTATTCAGTTTAAAACTTTGTTATAAGGGTATTAGAGCTGACAAGATAGGCAAATGCTGTATTGAATGATTTTTGGGCTATTATAACACTATGGGCTATTATGGGCTTGTTGTTGCATATTCAGCTACTATTCAGCTATTATGTTGCTACTATACAGCTTAAAGCAATTTATTTTATGCCCAAATTGCTTGAATAACGGCTGTATAAATGCATTTATTCAAAGAATATTCAGCCATTCTGTGTTGCTTGGGTAGTGTTATGAGCTGCGTGATACGATTTAGTGTGTTATTGCACAAATTTTTCGCCTGTCGCTCAGCGGAGGCATTTAGATAATAAGCCTGCGGATCCATTACTAAACACGTTAGAGTTAGCAGGCATCTATCTATGTAAGTGATAAAATGGTTTTAAAGTATTTGAAACAAATCAAAAAAGTGTGAAAGCTCGAAAAAGTGTAAGTTCTACTAAAATCGGCAGCGTCTTGCAGCATTGTGGCGTTTTAGTTTTTGTCTATCAATTAACTTTATTTAAAATTTAGATAGATAAATAGATAGTTGGTGTCACAGCTTTACCATCTATATACTAAGTCACACAAGTGCATATATTTAGTAGATATAATAAGTGCAATAGTGTGGTCTGCGCTGGTGTAAAGGTGCTAAGTGCCGCGACGGCCAACAGTGGCACCGTGTAATACTACTATCAACTAATACTAAAGTATTAGTTTAACTAATGACCAAGAAATTTGTTCTTTTTCTTTTTATTTCTTATCTCAACCAATTCCATATCAATATAGCCTGCTAATAACTGTATCCTTTTTGAAATGAAACTAAAGTTACAATATATTCGACCCTTTGTGAATGGAAATCCTGGTGGAATCGATGTAATCGGTATCGACATGTTCTGGAGGACTATTAAACCCTGAAAAACAACAAAATTTTCAAAAAGAGGTATTATTAATTTATATTTCATATATAAATTAAAAAAACTAACATTAAACATTATGGATCTGTATAATCCGAAATAAATAAAATAATAATTATTATTATTATTATTATTATTGTCACATATTTATTTTAATTCTTAAATCTGAATTTTTTTACAATATAATTATACAAATATAATAAATACTATAAAAAAAACTTAAAACTAGTAGTCCACAGGCAGCGGGGCAAGGCCCAAGCTACCGGTGGTTAGGGCTGCAGAGTGAGGAACCTCCTGACAATTCGTGCCGTGGCCAGAAGTACCGCCTTCTGTATCTGACCCTTGATCCATCCATCAAGCGAGAGACTCTTAAGATGTTGGTCGAAGCTATTCGCTATAAGACCGTTCGCCGACACGACTATCGGGACGATGATTGTCGAATCAACATCCCACATGGCGGTCACCTCGTGGGCCAAGTCTATGTACTTGGTAAGCTTGTCTTTCTCGGCTTTAATTGTTATTATTATTATTATTAAAAAAACACCTTAATGAAAACTGCGCGTTCTAGAAAGCCAGCAATTTTTTTATTATTTTTAAATATCCTTTCTTCATGATGATCGGTCGAGTAGTTATATGACGTGAAAGCGTAACGAACAGTAAGTTTATCATTTACTAACTTTATAAAATATAGCCTACTAGCTGGTGCCCGCGACTTCGTCCGCGTTTTATTTTATGTCTTATATAGCCTATGTCTTATTCTGTTCATTGAAATCCATTCAGTAGTTTTTGCGTAAAACAGTAACAAAAATTCATACATACAAACTTTCGCATTTATGATAAATATTAGTAAGGATTAGTAAGGATGTTACTCGCTGATAATGTAGCTTTTTATAGGTGAAAGAATTTTCAAAATCGGTCCCGTAGTATTTCAGTTCATTCATTACAAATATACAAAAATACCAATACCTCTACATCAAAGAAAATATAAACTATTTTACTGTTTGGTTTCATCAAAAACTATTTATCAAAATCTCATATTCAGTTAATTTATACAAAACTTTGTTTTATTTAAAAAAAGAAACACCGGGGTTTTCAGGTCTACTGCTTAAGAAAACCAAAAGCAAATGATATATATATATATACTAATTTCCATAATGCTAATTTTCAAAAAGAAAGGAACCCCTTGTGAAACAAAAGGAAAGGAACCTCTTGTGAAACCCTTGTGACCAAGCCAAGAAGCTGTTGGCTTCGGCACCAGGCAAAATGATAATATGTACTTATTTTTGAAAATATACATAGTTTCAAACCTTAGGAACTGGACAAATTTTACGAGTGCTCCCCGGCGGAAGAGAACGTATGAGTGCATTTTTAACAGCTGATCCAAAAAATGGATCCTTGTACACCATTTCGCAACATTTGAAGTGCATCTCCAGAAAACCTCTCTTGTATTCGTTACTTAGAAACTCGTAGAAATAGAAATCCAGCTGAAATAATATGATACATATTTTATGTCGGTTAGAGAAAAAAACACAGGCGCGGGATTTAGTTAGTACTTTCATCTCGGCATAGTCGTTTTTGAGTTTATTTATTACTAGCTGGCGCCCGCGACTTCGTCCGCGTTAAAAAAGATAAAAAGTAGCATATCCTGCGTCCCGTACTTCTAAATGTTTATCTACTAAGTTTCATGAAAATCAGTTAATTCGTTTAAGAGTTATGGAGGAATATACATACATAGTACATACATACAGAAAAAAATTCAAAAAATCGTCAATTTAGTTTCTGTATCATGTATAGAGTCCATATACACGATATACTTACGATATATACACATGTTGCATATATATTTATCTATAATCTGTAATATAAATGTTGTGTTGGTTTGTGTATTACTCAAAACAACAATATCGATACATGGTTGCTAAAACTAGCTGACGTATTGACTTGAAATTTTTACAAAACATTGCATTTAAACAGAGGAATAATTCATATATACTGTTTTCCCCAAAATTCCAATTGATCCCCATTTTTTATAAAGAAAATCATAATTTTCATACGTTGACCGTTGTTATGGCAATCATGTATCGTTGCTGTTATAAATTCCATTCAAATATTATTGTAGTTCATGACCAAAGGTAGGTCTTATGTCAATCTTTAGGAGCTTACCGTATTTCCTAATGATCAAAAATAATATAGAGTTGTATTGTATAAGAATAGGATATAATTACTCACCGCCACGTCATTATCAAAATCCACCAGTGTTGACATATTTAGAGTTACCAAATAAATGTAACTGTTCCTTCCAGGCCGATACGATGTAAAGTTTACATCTTTAATGTAATCCGAATTTAGATGCGTTATCTTTGGATGTTCCGTCCTAATGTAGAACTGAAATCATCAATTATTATTGTACACAATTAATAACACAAAATTTAAATTGCAAAATTTATATTATTATGTTATTAAAATAAAATACCTACATCAGTTAAATTTTCACTGCATCATTTTTATCTTCTTTATCTATACTAAAAAGGTAAGATTTGATTGTTTAAATTTAATAGGCTCCAAAACTACTGGACCGATTTGAAATATTCTTTCCCTATTGGGAAGTTATATTATCAGCGAGTAACACTGGCAATAATAGATAAAGTTACGCGAACGAAGTCGCGTGCAACAGCTAGTATGTATATAAAAATGTTAAGTTTGTTTGTGTACCCTTTAAAAAAGTTTGTTCGGTTACTGGATTTGGAACTCCTTTTTTTTTTTTTTTTTTTTTTGAGGAGGGGAAATCACCTTTACGGACTGACCTCCCCCGTCGGCATAGGACGCGCCGGCGAGGGAGAGTGTGGGACTCGACCGGCCGAGTTCCGGTAATACCCACTAAAACCCCCCCATGCTCCTCCATCGGCGGTGATGTGCGGGTCCGTATAACAGCGAGGCCATGTCCGCGGAGCCCGCACACCGCTACATCCCGCGAGGGAGTCTCCAGAATGGTGGGGCGACCTAGGGAGCATCACTAGGTCGCCACGCTGTCACATCCGTGTATTCCGGACGCCAGTCGTCCTACCTGACGCCCGGTAGTCACTCGGCGCGCGCAGCGTATGCGCGGCGCCGCCTTCCTGGTTTTCGGCGCCTGAGTGGGTCCGCCGGGGGGTCATTTTCTCGGGACCGCTCCCCGGCCTCTTTGCCACTCAGGGCCACTTCGCAGAATTTTCTGACGGCTTCCCAGCCGTCAGGCGTCTCAATCATTGCTCTGACGACAGCCGGTAAGGACAGGTCCTGTCCCACGACTGCCGTCAGAGCCGCTCTCTCATTATCCCAACGTGGGCATTCCTCCAGCGTGTGTTGCGCCGTATCGTCGGCGGCTCCGCATTCGTGGCAGACGGTGGTGCGCTCCCTCCGCGCGACGTTGCACAGGTACCGACCGAAGCAGCCGTGCCCCGTCAGCACCTGCACGAGCCGGAAAGAGAGCGAACCGGCCCGCCTGCTCACCCACTCCTTCAGCACTGGCGCGATCGCAGACGTGGTGCGGGAACCCCACCCCGTCTGCATCAGTTCGTCGCGCCAGCACTCGAGAGCCTCCTCCTGGAGCTCCGTCCTCCAACGCGCCACCTCCTCCGGGAGTGGACTCGCGCCGCGGGCCTTCGCATCGGCGGTCCTGTAGTAGACCGCTGCGAGGACCTCGGCATCCAGCTCCCAGGGGAGCGTACCGGCGATCGCACATGCCGCTCTCCACGAGGTGGTGCGATACGCTCTGATGACCCTGGACGCCATGACCCGCTGCGAGCGCCGCAGCACGGTCAGATTCTGGGCCGACAGGGAGTCGACCCAGATGGGCGCCCCGTACAGGGCCATCGAGCGCACCACGCCCGCGAAGAGACGGCGGCACCCGACATTCGGTCCGCCCAGATTGGGCATAAGCCTGCTCAAGGCGAAAGCCACGCTAGTTAATCTAGGAGCAAGGCTCCTGAAATGATCCTTGAAATTCCATCGGCTGTCGAGTACGACGCCGAGATATTTCAACGTCGACCCGACGCCGATGGAGACTCCGCCAACAATTATTTGTGAACCTGGCGGTGGCGCCCTGCGAGGCCCGCGGAAGCAGATCGCTTCCGACTTCTCAAGTGCCACCGTCAGGCCCAAGCGCCGTATGCGCATCACAACTTGTGCGACTCCAGCGGTTGCCAACAGGGCCGCGTCACGGAACGTGCGACCGCGGGCGGTCACCAAAGTGTCGTCCGCGTAGCACGTGACGTCGACCCCGCGCAGGGTAGCGTCCCGCAGCACCCAGTCGTAGCCGATGTTCCACAGAAGCGGCCCGAGAACCGACCCCTGTGGGACACCGCACGACACTTCCCGCTGACGATCTCCAACGCGCGTGGGGTACACGACCGAGCGACCCGAGAGATAGTCCCCGACAAGTCGCCGGAGGTACTCCGGGAAGCCGTGGCACCCCATTGCCTCCATGATCACTCTATGCGGAAGAGTGTTAAACGCGTTGGAGATGTCGAGGGACACCGCCAAGACGACCCCGCCTTTCCCAATTTCCTCCTCCGCTATGGTCCTCACCCGCGAGATCGCGTCTACGGTGGACCTGCCCCTTCGGAAGCCGAACTGGACGTCGGCCAAGTTCGGCCCTGTCTCCTCCAGGTGCTGAGTGAGGCGAGAAGCGATAACCCGCTCGAAGAGCTTACCCGTCTCACTCAGAAGGACTATAGGGCGATAGGCCGATGGTGAGTCCACCGGACGCCCGGGCTTGCGGATGAGGACAAGCTTACCAAGCTTCCACTCCTTGGGAAAGTGGCCTTTCGTCGCACAAGTTGTGAGCAGCCCACGGAATCTCGTTCCGAGGCCGCCTTCCTTCAGGGCCAAGACAAGAGCCTTCCCCGGGATGCCATCGGGACCGGGCGCAGTGTTCTTCGCGCTGAGGCGAAAAACCGCCCTGTCCAACTCACCCTCTGACACCTCGGGGGGATCCTCCGCCGGGATCTGCGAAATCTCCCGCGCATGCACGGGAGGAGCCTCGCCCTCCGCCCTGGCGGGGAATAAATTCTCCACCACTCTCTCGAGCGTCTCCGCGTTCATGGTGGTGGACAACGGAGGGGCCCATGGGCGAAGCTTGTTCATTACAAGCTTGTACGGCCTGCCCCATGGGTCCTGCTCGAGAGAGTTCACCAGCTCCTGCCAGGCACGCTCCTTCGCTGCAGCGATCTGGACCCTCAGCGTCTTCTTGGCCCTTTGGAAGGCGGCAAATAATTCCTCGATTACCGATGCGGGTCTGTGCCGTCGACGAGCGTGGGAATACCGGCGACGCGCCTTAACGCACGTCGTCCGGAGGTGCTGAAGCTCCGGCGACCACCAGTAAACCTGTCGACGGGGCTGCGGTTTGCCCACGCGGGGCATGGCGACGTCGCAGACGTGCGTCATCGCCTCGCGGAACCACCGCGCCTCCGTGTCCGCATCGATCACCTCGGGTTTCGGGTTCCAAGACTCGACGAGGGACGCCTCTACGAGGGATTCCCTCTCCAGCATTTTAAGTGCCCATTTGGGCCCGATCTCAGAGGCAGCACGACTCGGGCTGTTCGGGTCCTGCGAGTGGGGGGAGATGGAGAACCGAATATATCGGTGGTCCGACAACGTCTCGACCCCCTCCTCGACTACCCAGCCCCGAACACGGCGGGCCAGGGCGGGAGACGCAAACGATACGTCCACGACCGATCCGCCCTGTTGCCGCACGCACGTGTTGGTCGTGCCCCTGTTCAGCACGCACAGGTTGTTGCTGGAGAGCCACTCCTCCACAGCGGCACCCCTCACGTCGGTGAGAGCCGAACCCCACACTGTCGACTTCGCATTCAGGTCTCCGGCGAGGAGCACCTGATGCGGGCGACACCGCCCCAGCAGGATGTCTAATTCCGCCAAGAAGCGCTCGAACTCCGCGAGCGGGCGGTTCGGCGAGAAGTAGACACCTACGTACACGATGTCGCCGCAGAAAACGGCGACGAACCCGCGACCTCGGAACGTTTGGTCGACAGTGGGGGCTCCCTCTCCAGTGGCCAAAACAATGGCGACGAGACCGTCGCGGTCGCCGACCCAGTTGTCCCGAGCGACGACCAGGTACGGCTCCGCGACGATCGCCACCTGTATCCTCCACTGCGCCAGTGTCTGGACTAGCAGGTCCTGGGCACTGGCGCAGTGGTTAGCGTTCGTTTGTAGACAACTCATGGACATATTGATTGTATGTCCATGAGTGTCTCTGTGGTCCCGTCCGGTGGGCAGGTCGTGGAGTCCTGGGTCGAAATCGCAGGACCCACAGGCCTTCGTCTATTCATTTTGGGCTTGGGGGCCGAACATTGCTTGCTCCCCAAGCGATGGTTAGACTTTCTTTTTGCGTCGGCGCAGAGAGGGCAGCGAGGGTCTGCCCTGCACACCGCCGCGCGATGGTTATTATCTCCACACTTGTAACAGAGCTGGCTCCGGTCGACGGCCGCGGTGCACTGCCCCCTGACGTGCCCTGTGTTCAGGCACCGGAAACAGCGCAACTCGCGGGGCTGCAGCACCTTTACGCGTGCTGCCGTCCAACCGACCAGCAATCTTCCCTCGGCAACTTTCTTGGCGGCTGCCACGGGGCAGCTCGCCCAAACCGAACCCATACCGTAGTATGAGTTGCGGATGGTCCCAATCTTCACTGCCTCCCTGTGGCAGTCGCCAAGCTTGGCTATGGCTGCCGCCACCTCCTCTGCAGTGACGGAGTCGTCTAGGCCGGAAACGAGCATCTCGGTGGCCTTGAAAGGCCGCGAGATTCGGACCGACTCCGCACTGAGAACCTCCCGAAGTTTGGCGGCAAGCTTGTCCGCCTTGTCGTTATTGTCCTCCCCAGGGACCTCCATGATGGCGGCTCCCGTCACTGCGCGACGGAAGTGGACGTACTCAATCCCCAGCTCCGCAATGTCCACCTTCGCTTTGGCCTCCTCGATGACCAGTTTGTATGTCACCCCCCTCTCGGCAGCCCCTGGCTGCAGGGTGACAACAACGGCCGCGGTCTTCAAAGGCCTGGCCTTTCGAGGGGCAGGCTGTGGTGCCCGGCTCTTCTTTTTTTGCGGAGCAGGGGGATGCTCCTTGTGCTTCCCACCTCTAGCCACCAAGCTCCACGGTTTGTCCATAGAGGTGGGGGCAGGCGGGAGCGGACGCGGCTCCGATTTTTCGGGCGCTTTGCGACCACGCGTCGCTCCCCTTCTCCGAGTTTTCTTCGTCTGGATTCCCTCCGATTTCTCTCCGACAGGCGCCTTCGCCTTTTGGCCACTGGTGGAGGCTTTGGGCGGTGCGGTAGAAAGGGGAGGCTGGTCTCTTCTGGGGGCCAACTTCGGAAGGGGTTCCCTCCGAGCGGCCAATGGAGGGCTCACCCTCGGCGCTGGATTTAGGCGCGGCTCCAGGTACTCGAGCCGCGCGCTCAGCCGAGCATGGACCCTGTCCATTATCGCCGTCTCCAAGGCCTCTAAGTGCTCCAGCGTGACCGGAGACCCAGAGGCGGCGGCGGGAGCGGCTTTGAACGCCGCAAACTCCCTCCGCAGTTCGTCAATTCCCGCCTGGAGCCGCTTGTTCTGCGCCAGAGCTTCTTTAAGCTCGCGACGCAGCGCAGCAGTCTCCTCGGTCGAGGACAGGGTGGCCAGGCATTTGGCGTCCGCGACAATTGCCTCGACGTTGTCGCGGAGCGCCTTCACGCAGGTCCCCTTCAGGTTTTTTGACACGTCGGCCACCTTGCGGATGGCCGACACCCTCGTCATCAACCTCTCGAAGATGAGCAGGGACGACTCGACGGTGTCGTCCCCGGACTCCATCTCCGAGAGGCGGGAGCGGGCAGCTCGAGCCTCGGCCAACGAGGCGAGCACTTCCCGCTCAGCCTGGAGCTTGAGCTCCTCCTTCTCTTTAGGGGAAGGGCGACCGCGACCGCGCTTCCGGAGCAGTCCGGTGGCGATGCCGGGTCGCTCCTCTCCTGAGGACTCCGGGGAGACCTCTGGGGACGGCACTGGTGGGGCCTTGCCTCTCTTTCTTTTCAGTCGGTCTCCCAACCTTGAGACCGACTCGTCACTCTCGCTGCCCGCCGCCACGGACACCACCGTGTCCGTATCGGAGGGCGATGGCTCTTGCAAGCTGGGGCGGACATCGGCCCCATCGCTTGCCGGGCTTGCGTCTCTTGACGACGAAGTAGGCGTCGCCATGCGGGTGAGGAGAACGACAGGGCTGAATGCCCTGCTCACCTTGCCGTCGACCACTTTCTGCGCAGGTGTGCGCGCTCCGGTATTGTTCTGCACACCAGGCAGCCCGGGATCTGCTGCCTGGAGCGCCTGCTGCCTGGCGTCACACCAGGCGCAGGGGTGGCGCTCTCCGCCACAGTCGCATTTGCCGGTAACCAATTTCCCATCGACCGGCCCGGACACCGGTCGACGCCGCTGGCGAGGCGGGTCGCATACGCCGCTCGTTACCGATTTCACACTCGGGGGCCGAGCTACCCCCAAGCGCCGGGCGTCAGCCGGATCGCACGACAAACGTTTCCCTTTGTCTGACATTTTCCATACTAGTTTGGGAGGCGTACCTGCGGCCCTTTCCCAACAGGCCGCAGGAGCGCTTGGGACCGGGTCCCCCCCAGTCATGCAGCCCCTCGGCACGCTAACCTTAGGCTTCAGGGTAATTTTTTATAGTGGTTTTCTTCCACGCGGCCCGACGCTCAGTGCGCCAGACCTCCGGCCTCGCGAGAGGTTACGGGTTGCCCGACGGTGGCCGAAACCACACGCCGCGCTCACGGACCTTATCAGGCCCGCCACCACGAGCCGAAGCTCCGCTGGCCCATCTCTGGGCCCTCCAAGAAAAGCGCCAAGCGCGCCGCCTTCCTGTCCGGATGAACCGGACCGCCAGCTACTGCTGGCCAACCCACGACCCGCGAGGGGTCCACTGGTAACAGCGGTGGACCTAGAAGCCACGGCTTCACCCACCAAGTGTGATTTTTTAGAGAGGTTTTCTTCCTCGCGGCCCGACGCTCAGTGCGCCAGACCCCCGGCCTCGCGAGAGGTTACGGGTTGCCCGACGGCGGCCTAAGCCACACGCCGCGCCCGCGGACCTTACCAGGCCCGCTACCACGAGCCGAAGCTCCGCTGGCCCATCTCTGGGCCCTTTCAACAGCGCTAGCGCGCGCGCCTACTCTGTCCGTATAAAAACAGACACGAGTGGAGGTTTCTCCACTCGTGAGCGCTCCGCTACGGGTTCCCGCGAGGGAGCCCGCTCGGAACGCTCGGGTGTACGCCTTCTTGGTCCCCAAGGCCGAAGCCAAGGGTAAGCCCCCCCACCACGACAAGGTCATGGCGTACCCAGGGGGGGGATTTGGAACTCCTGCGTTAACATGCATTAACATTATGTCTATCGACTTTGTCATCTATTGAATTTGTCGTCTGCGGGCCTAAAGGATTAAAAGACCTTCCAAGGATATTGAAAGATCTTTGGTCACTTTACCTATGAATATTTTATTATCAGTATATTATAAAAAGTATCCCCCGTAACCTCAAGCCCATAATTAAGACACATTAAGTATCTTTTAATTAAAAAAATATATAGAACATACCTTTTCTGTTGAGTCTATTTGTATTATGGCGCATAAGCAGAGGATTATATATATTGTACAGAAAGTAAGTCTTCTACTTAATTGGTACATAACTTTAAACTATTATATTTATTTATTATTCAATCAGATATATTTGTGTTAATGGCTTTATTTTTTTGACAACTTTATAATGGAATGCACTCCTACACGTAATGATTTGTGTCGAAATATAAAATCATTAGGTACACAGATAATTGAAATGAAATTAAATCGAAAACAAATTCAGGGAAGCGTGTAATTGTAACAAAATACAATACAAATATTTTTCATTGAAAACGCATGTTTTTGTGGTTATTACTTTCGTAATTATCTTTTAAGTTAATAATTATTTTACGATCAGACTATATATTATTATAAAATATTATTACTAGCGACCTTACCCCGGCTTCGGAAGGATGCAATTTTTATGTATAAATTGTATCTTACGAGAACCCTCCTAGGTTATATCTCTTTTCATTGGTGTAGGTAGACTATATCAAAATTAGTTGGGAGGTTTAGAACAAGTTTAGTCAACGAAGAAACAGACGGAGGCTAAAGCAGCTTTGTTTCATGATATATTATGTACAGATAATATTAGATACTCTTAAGTGTAGCCATAGGTCTACTAGGGCCTCTATGAGGAAGTGTGGCTTCATACGACGCTAATTCACTACTATCCGTCTCTTTGACATAGTTTTTCTGGCGGTGTTTTCCTTGGAACGAACACCGTTAAGAAAAAAATCATAATATCATATCACATGAAATCGAAGGCTTAATTATTAGGAATCAAAATAGCCTATTCCGTAACTGCAGCCTAGAGTTCATCTCACTGCCACAGGAGCGGCCCAAGAACCGACCCCTAAACACTTAATACATCTTCATAACTTTCAGTGTGGTATTTCTGAATAAATTCATAATTTCTGACAACCTTAACATAAAAAAAAAATATTTTTATTATTATTTACTACATTTTACTGGATAAGGAATCGCACAGATTAAATAAGGAATCATATTTTAGTTTTTATTTAATAAATAAATTTTATTAGTCATTTAAAATTTAAATAGACGTGTCACAGCTTTACCATCTATATACTAATTCACACGTCATGTGCATTATTATAATAATAACTAATAGTAGTGCTGTCTGCATTGGTGCAGTGGTTCCGAGCGCTGCGACTAATATTGTATTAGTTTAACTTATGACGAAGAAATTTGTTCTTTTTCTTTTTATTTCTTATCTCAACCAATTCCATATCAATGTAGCCTTTTTGAATTTAAACTAAAGTTACAATATATTCGACCCTTTGTGAATGGAAATCCTGGTGGAATCGATGTAATCGGTATCGACATGTTCTGGAGGGACATGAAACCCTGAAAAACGACAATAATTTTATAAAATGAATTGGAGAAATAAAAAAAAACACCTGAAGAAAATTGCGCGTCCTAGTCCTAGGCCAGCAATCAGTTCTTCGAAAGGCTAACTTAGTGTATGGTCCATTCATGTGATTACTTTTTTGTTTAACTAAGTATTAGTTATAGGTATTACTACAAAGAAGATACTTAAAAATATTTATTTTACCTAAAGAAGCTTTGAATTTTTTCTAAATTGGTATTGCTATATCCACTAGAAAAGATTTTCCCTATCTTTCATAGGACATTCAGACGGTAAGGCAGGTTACCATCCTCATCTTATCAAAATTGCTGTTTTTCAGGCCAAACGTTTTAAGAACTCTTTCGTAATACGCACTGCCAAAGATTGGAACTCCCATCCGTCTGTGTTTCCGAGCTCATATACATATGTAACCCAAATTTTTTAAAGTTCGAGTGAATAAAATTAGCAATTTTCTGGGTGAACTCGCTGATCGTCGGCCTCATCTTTGCTGCATGGCTTGATGTTCGCCAAGAGCATACCCATTATTAAAATACAAAAAATATACATATCAAAAACTGTCATATATTTAGTTAATTTATTAAAATTTTGGTATAAGTATTAACTTATACCAAAAGTTCTGAAAAAAGGAACCCTTGTCCCTTGTGTAATCTTGGTGATGAAGCCAAAAAGCTGTTAGCATAAGATGATAATACTTATTTTTGAAAATATAGTTTCAAACCTTAGGAGCCGGACAAACTTTGCGGGTGCTTCCCGGAGGAAGAGACCGTATGAGTGCATTTCTAATGGCTGATCCAAAAAATGGATCCTTGTACACCATTTCGCACCATTTGAAGTGCATCTCCAGAAAACCTCTCTTGTATTCGTTACTTAGAAACTCGTAGAAATAGAAATCCAGCTGAAATAATGTTATACATAATGTTTCGTTAGTTATTTCATTATTTGCAGTCATTTTATTTTAGAACCTCTTTGTACCTTACAACCCCTTTACAGACACCCCCCTCCCCTACACTTCTTCTGGGAGAACGAAATATCAGTGACCGAGTCAGTCAGCCAGTGTTGTTTCAGTTATATTGTTTGTTATATTTTTATTTAAAAAAATTTGAACTATAACTGAAAAAAAGAAACTATTTTAATATTGTATTTAATTACCAGAGTTCTACAATTGAAATTTGAAAATTGGCTTTTAAAAATGGCAAATAAACTATATTATATCCTTATCCTTACATATTATAAAACAAAGTCCTCCGCCGCGTCTGTCTGTCTATCTGTTCGCGATAAACTCAAAAACTACTGCACCGATTTTCATGGTCTTTTCACCAATGGGTAGAGTGGTTCTCGAGGAAGGTTTTAATATATATATAATTTACAAAGTTACGCGGGTGAAGTCGCGGGCAGCAGCTAGTTATATATTTATATATGTGTTGGTTTGTGTATTACTCAAAAACTCGACTTGAATTATTTACACTAGGTACTTAAAGTAACTTAACTAGGTATTTAAACGATCTTATATGTATAATTTTTTCCCCAAAATTCCAATTGATCCCGATTTTTTTTATAAAAAAAAACATAACTTTCATACGTTGACCGTTGTTATGGCAACCATAGATCGTTGCTGTTGTAATAAATTCCATTTAAATGTTATTGTAGTTCATGCCCAAAGCACAGCATTACAATATATATATTCCCTACAGTAGTGAAACGCCTTTCATCCGCCACTAGGTCAGTCCTGTCACTGTCACGCGTGGATGTGCCAATGGAAAATAAAACCAAACGTTATTATTATGCAATGATTTTTTTTACATGTGTTGCACAGCCAGATATTTACGTGAGATTTTGTTTTTAGATGTTTTGAGTTTTCTATTATTGAAATTAAGTATACAAACTTACTTCTCATCGCGGGAAAATTTATGAAATCTTAAATTCTTATTTAATGTTGTTGTTGAGGTACATCCGTACACGGAACAGGCGCACCATTGTTTTTTAAAAAAAATGACTAAATGTGTTGCTAAGCTAAGCTAAGCTAAAAGAAAAAAAAAAGAAATTCAAAAACATGTACGCGCCAGCCCTGAAAGTTGGAGAACGCAAACTGTGTGAGTTTGCGGCGACGGCCCGCGCCGCCGGCTTCCCCGCGATAGCGCCCATCGTTGCTCTGTGCAAGTACATTTGTTGCCTAACTGTATGTTATTGTAAAACTGTGCCCAAAGGTTGGTCTTAGGTCAATTATTAGGAGATTACTGTACTTCCTAATGATCAAAAATAATATAGAGTTGTATTGTATAAGAATAGGATAGAATTACTCACCGCCACGTCATTATCAAAATCCACCAGTGTTGACATATTTAGAGTTACCAAATAAATGTAACTGTTCCTTCCAGGCCGATACGATGTAAAGTTCACATCTTTAATGTAATCCGAATTTAGATACGTTACCTTTGGATGTTCCGTCCTAATGTAGTATAACTGAAATCATCAATTAAATATTCTTATAAACTTATACTATATATTGCACACAAGAAATTATGGGAACACAGTTTATGGAATAGTTTTCTTATTTTTTAGTGAAAAGTTTAGGAGGCTGCGGAGAGAGATCGAGAGGACGACGTCCTGTCTCGTCCCCTCCGTCACCAAAGAACTGGTGCCAAAAAAAGGGTGCCAACATTAGGTCATTTTACCCTACTTAGAATAAACAAGTCAAACATGATGTTATATGACCAACATATAACATATATATAGTGGTAGGGCACACTGCGTTTCGCAGTCATTTGGGCAGCCCGTCTGGCGGCAGTAACCACCACCTTACAGAATACCACCGTGAAATAACAGCATGTGTGCTGTTGTGTTTCAGTGAGTGAGTAAGGGATGCCAGAGCCCATTACCCCTTCCCTTCCTTATTTCTTATCCTTAATCCTTCTATGGTCGGCAGCGCACTTGTAGCACTTATGGCGTTGCTTGTGTTATAGGCGACGGTAGCCACCTACCATCAAGTGGACCGTCAGCCTGTCTGTCGACCTTAACATTAAAAAAAAAAAAAAAAAAAAAAACATGTTGAGCGAAGTTAGGCTTTCTTACAAATTAATAATTATTATTACACAACATACCTTTTTTGTTAAGACTATTTGTATTATTCCACATAAGCAGAGGATTAGAGATATTGTAACTATTCTATTTAATTGGTACATAATTTATTTTTAATTTTTTATTTCAGCTTATAATATTTTTCTGTTTATGACTTTATTGCATTGACAACTTTATAAGGGAATATACTAACACATTATGACTTGTGGCGAACTATAAATATCATTATAAGTACCTATAGATAATTTAAACGAAATTAAATCTAAAATAAATTTAAGGGACAGTGTAATTGTCACAAATTAGGCACAACACAAAGGTCGCTTATTATTATAATTTTTTTATAATCATTACTTGCGGGATTATCTTTTAAATAAACAATTATTTAACAATCAGACTATAAATTATACAATTTAAATTTAAATTTATTTAATTTAAATTTTAATTCTTATAAATTGACAAAAAATTGGGAATCCTTTCCAAGGTTAGGCGGTACTTCACTGCGAGACAGCTTCTCGACTTATACAGAGCACAAGTCCGATCTGGAGTACTGCTGCCACCTCTGGGATGGTTCTGCCCGTTATCAATTGGCTGCACTGGACTCGATTGAAAGGCGAGCTAAAAAACTTATTGGCAACGACACCCTTGTGGAGTCTCAGCTTCAAAGCCTGCAGCATCGTCGTAAAGTAATGCCTATCGGTTTTCTATGGTCTACACCACGGAGAATGTGCGTCCATCCTATGGGATCTGATCCGGCCAGAGCCGTTCCACTTGCGGAACACGAGGCGCGGGCGAGGGTTTCATACCTTCGTGGTTGATGTTCCCCAGTCACGCACGAAGCGTTATAGTTCCACCTTCATTGTCCGAACTGCTAAGGAGTGGAACTCATTGCCTTCGTCCGTGTTTCCCCAAAATTACAACCTCGGGTTCTTCAAGTCTAGGATAAATGGGCACTTACTAGGTAAGCGTGGTCCATCTTTGGCCGCATCTGCACCTAACATCAAGTGAGATCGCGGCCAAGCGCTGCCTTGATTACATAAATATATATATATATACTATTACTTAGCAATCTCAATTTTTTTTTATATTCTGCACAAACCTTCTATTTTATAGCTCTATTCATTAGTGCAAGCTATATCAAAATCCGTTGAAAAGTTTAGGATAAGTTCACGAAAAAACAATGGAATGGTTATAAAACTGCAATGTAGCCTTATATTAGGGTTACTATACACACAATCGGTAGAAAACCTAAAAGTTAAACCCTGAAAGTTGAGAACATAATATTATTACGCGCAGGGTAAGTTAAAATGCCGTTTAGAGGTGTAAGGCGATTTATTTTCGCAAACCAAGATGACTTTCAATATTACAGAACTTCTCCAAAAATTGCCAAAAGTCGTCAATAATTCACTCAACGTGTCACTCAATGCGTCACTCAATGCACTGTTGCAAATATCTTCGCAAAAGCTCCCAAGAGTTGTTATCGTATCGCTAGTTGTCGCAGAACTGTCTCGCTCGAGCGATCGCACCCATATTTATACTCGCTCAGATAGCCCAGATAGTTTTGGAAATTACTAGAAACTTAAACGATGTAAAGTTCTGGCAGGCTATTTCTGTTAGTGGAATGTGAACCTTATGTCGTACCCGTAAGGAACAGTTTGCTTTTACACTTACAAAAGGGACGTGGTCTTCGAGTCTCTAAATTTCGAGAATGTTCCATACCCTAGTCTAGTCGTAACAATAATATTATATGTAGAAATTTCATAGGGTCGACTTTGATGCCCAACAAAAAGTGGCGAATGAAAGCTTTGTGTATTGTGCAATGGTGCAGGAATTTTGAACAGAAATCAAATATACCTAATTTGGGTAAACTAATTTCTATCTCGTTTATACAATATAGTCTACTTACTAAACTACTCCTTCCTACTTTAGTTTTACTAATACTACTAGAAGTTATACAAACTCAAAACTCATTTCAGGGAATGGGAAATTACTTAGTTTTTTTTTTTTATTCTTATCTCAACTAATTCCATATCAATGTAGCCTCCTCCGATCTGTACCTTTTTTGAAATTAGACTAAAGTTACAATATATTCGACCCTTTGTGAATGGAAATCCTGGTGGAATCGATGTAATCGGTATCGACATGTTCTGGAGGACTATTAAACCCTGAAAAAAAAAACCAAATTTTCAAAAAGAGGTATGTATAAACACACACACACACACACACACACAGGTACGCACACCAATGTACACGGTACACGCGTCTCTTTATTTGAAGTTGTGTTTTCGTTTTGTTTGCTTTATTGTTTTTTTAATTTTTCTTTATTGTTTTTTTAATTTTTCTTTATTGTTTTTTTTTAATTGCTTTTTTTTGTATGTGTTCATAGTTTTCTAATGTTAAAAAAATGTAGTCCATTATTGGCTGTAGGTTACATATGTATTTACTCTCATATTATTATCATATGAGTGCTGTGTGACTATGTTTCAATAAAAAATAAAAAAATAATAATAATAATAATAATTAATTAATAATTCATATCTAAATTTAAAAAAAACACCTTAATGAAAATTGCGCTTTCTAGATAGCCAACAATTTTTTTTGTGTTTTTAAATATCCTTTCTTGTGCCCTATACATACATATAATCCATATGACGTGAAAGCGTAACAAACATTTAACTTTATCCTTTACTAACTTTATAAAAAATAGCCTACTAGCTGGTTCCTGCGACTTCGTCCGCGTTTTATTTTATGTCCTATAAAGCTTATATCTTATTCTGATTTATAAGCTATATTATTGTAAAGTTTCATTGAAATCCATTCAACACCAATACCTCTATAATATTATTAGTATCAAAGAAAATATAAACCATTTTACTGTTTTCAATTTTCAAAATATAGTTTTCAAACCTTAGGCACAGGACAAACTTTATGGCCTTTTTCCGGGGGATTAGACCGTATGAGTGCATTTCTAATGGGTAACCCAAAAAAAATATCCTTATTCAACAAATCGCATAATTTATAATGCATCTCGAAAAAACCTCTCTTGTATTCGTTACTAAGAAACTCGTAAAAATAGAAATCCATCTGAAATAACATATATTTTTTAATATTTTCACACATTACACACAGCACCATCTATTTCCACACTAACCAACTAATTCTTGTATTATGGACACCAGACAGTGTTGATAATACTACATACATTACTTTTTTTTGTAAATACATACATATTATAAATAAAAAACATCCATGACTCAGGTACAAAGGTAAAATGTTAACACATAAACATTTGCCCTTAGCTGGATTCGAACCAGCGACCTTTTGTTTAACAGCTAGGGTTACTAGCCATTAGACCAAACGTGTCAAATCAATTTTAAACAATCATTTGGACAACAAGTGAAGAATAAAACTGCAGCATGGTTAATAATTTAAAATTGTTTTATATTGTAAAAAAATATTCTATTTTAGTCAAAAAGCAACGCAGTCGATGTCTAAGATTAAGTAGTTCTGTAAAATAATAAAATAAAATGAAAAAAATATATGATATGAATAAAATATAACTACTCACGGCCACGTCATTATCAAAATCCACAAGTGTTGACATATTTAGAGTTACCAAATAAATGTCACTGTTCCTTCCAGGCCGATACGATGTAAAGTTCACATCTTTAATGTAATCCAAATTTAGATACGTTACCTTTGGATGTTCCGTCCTAATGTAGTATAACTGAAATCATCAATTAAATATTCTTATAAACTTATACTATATATTGCACACAAGAAATTGTGGGAACACAGTTTATGGAATAGTATTCTTATTTTTTAGTGAAAAGTTTAGGAGGCTGCGGAGAGAGATCGAGAGGACGACGTCCTGTCTCGTCCCCTCCGTCACCAAAGAACTGGACGCAGGCGGCTGGCGTACGCTCGCCACCTGGATCCATGACAGGACTAGGGAGGTAGATGGGGACTCTACCGCCCGCTTCATCCTGAGAGGTATGGTGCACTTTGGCAGTTCGGGTGTGCCGTCCCGATGAGCCAGTGTCCGATTACGGACCCTGCGGCGGAGTTACGGAAGAGTGTTCGCCCGACCTCGCAGCTTCGCCTTATAGCGGACGTGGAGGACGCCAAGGGGTTTAGTCGGTAGGTCTTCCCCAATACCATCTCGGGGCAGGAGTCCGACATAACCCACCGGTCTCTCCCCAGGCCGGTGGATATACGTGATGGATTCCTCTTGTAAAAAAAGGGTGCCAATAAATTCGAAATTCCAACATTAGGTCATTTTACCCTACTTAGAATAAACAAGTCAAACATGATGTTATATGAGCAACATGTTGAGCGAAGTTAGGCTTTCTTACAAATTAATAATTATTATTACACAACATACCTTTTTTGTTAAGACGATTTGTATTATACCACATAAGCAGAGGATTAGAGATATTGTAACTATTCTATTTAATTGGTACATAATTTATTTTTAATTTTTTATTTCAGCTTATAATATTTTTCTGTTTATGACTTTATTGTATTGACAACTTTATAAGGGAATATGCTAACACATTATGACTTGTGGCGAACTATAAAAAGCATTATAAGTACCTCTATAGATAATTTAAACGAAATTAAATCTAAAATAAATTTAAGGGACAGTGTAATTGTCACAAATTAGGCACAACACAAAGGTCGCTTATTATTATAATTTTTTTTATAATCATTACTTCCGGGATTATCTTTTAAATAAACAATTATTTAACAATCAGACTATATACTATTACTTAGCAATCTCAATTTTTTTTTTATATTCTGCACAAACCGTCTATTTTATAGCTCTATTCATTAGTGCAAGCTATATCAAAATCCGTTGGAAAGTTTAGGATAAGTTCACGAAAAAATACGTTGAGAATTATTTTTTTGTATTTTATAAGTAAAAAACTAGCTGGTGCCCGCGACTTCGCCCGCTTTAAAAGTAAGGGATGTGTGTGTAGCGCCTGACTAAATGTGTAAAAGCAATATAACGCCAGACACCTTTGCTGTTATAAAATTTTCAGGGGCTGTATCTTTATTTTTAGTAGATAGCTGCTGCCCGCGACTTCGCCCGCGTGACTTTTATATACTGAAACCTTCCTCTTGAATCACTCTATCTATTAAAAAAAACCGCATCAAAATCCGTTGCGTAGTTTTAAAGATCTAAGCATACGTAGGGACACACAGACGGGAAGCGAATGTGTTTTACACCATGTAGTGATAGTAAAGTTGCATTAATATATCTTTGATTGTACTTATTGTTCATCGGGTTCATTATAAGCTTTTACTGCCTGGCAAAACCATTGATTCGGATCTCCACTGTCAACAGCTGATGAGACTCAAGCAGGAAATAGACAAACAGTAGCCAACAATACGGGTGTGGTTTTTGATAATGATAAGGCCATTTTAGCTAGTCAGCAAATCGCTCCTTAAAAACTAAAGGGCTATAAAACAAAAAAATCCAATAATGTTTTTATTGTAAAAATACAATCACAATCGTTCATATTGTATGTTGCAAAAAGACTTATGGTTGTTTTATTCCATATTTAGTATATTTTGATATTTTTTTAATTATACAAAAGCAACTTATATGCTTATATCTCTTCTAATATTCAGTTTATTACAAAAGCACTTAAAACATTTAATGCCACTTAAAAATACTTTTCTAACTATGTACAGTATGCATATATTTTGATATATATGTAATAAGAAAAAAATAGACAAAAAATAATGTGTAAAAAGTGTAATTTTGATTTGTAGCTCTTTAGTTTTCAAGCAGCGAAATGTTGAGAGAGCTTCTTTGGGAAGTTTACATACTCACAGTTGTGATTTGTGATATTTTGGTAAATTTTGGTAAGGTCGAGTAAAGGTGCTTACATTAGTGCTCTGATTCAGAGATCTCAAGTTAGATTTCCAACAGGACTTAGGACTTACTTTGGGACTTGCCATACTGTTTTTCTCAGTCATTAATTGAGCCCTTCAGGCAAATCACCCCCTTACAGAAGACCATTGTGAAATTGGAGAATTTGTTCTTTTGTGTTCCGATATGGATATGAGTAATGGATACCAGAGTTAATTTACCTACTAATTTCTAACCCTAGTAAGAATATCTTACCATTAGGGCCTCTTTCACCAACTACAAGTAAAGTACAGTCGGCCGCAAAAGTCGATTAACACATTCAAAAGTGCAAAACAACTGAACACTCAACGCGCCATCGTTGTCACGACTAGAAAACAAAATAAACTTCACGTACAAACGACCGTAAAAGCTTCAGTAAGTAAGTAAGTAAGTAAGTTGAGTGTTCAGTTGTTTTGCACTTTTGCATGTGTTAATCGGCTTATGCGGCTGACTGTACCCATTGATTAGTTACTTTTAGAAATAATTTTCTGTTTTATTGAATTATGCACTCGGTTTACTGCATCATTCGATTGGCGATTTTTTTTTACTAATTTCTTTTCAATGTTTGGAACTTTTACCGTACAAACAAAGGCATATCAGCTCCGTTATCCCCGGTTACCGGTGAATTTAAATGACAGTTAGTCTACTTGACAGATGGTGAAAGAGGCGCTTAGTCGCACAATTAGTGCATATAATGTAACGAAGCGTTACATGGTTCAAATTAGGATTAATAAATTGATAAATAAATAAAATTAAAAAATAAGGTAATTGAAAAACTAAAGTAAGTAGGTACACGCCCGGCGTGCAACGAATGCAATTGCGCCGGCGCGGGTGGTACCTACAACACGGATTTTGATCTTGATTTTGAAATTAAAAGCGGCAGTCGGCAAAGTAGCCGAGAGACGGACGGTCCGCGCCACTCAGCGCATTAGTTGAGTGGTGCGGTCTAATTAACTGTTTAGTAATTATGTAGTTTAATATTTCGTATAATTTGAATCTCCCGCGTTAGGGTAAGTTTTAAATGGCACACAATTTTGTAAGTTTCATTACATATTTAAATTGCTTATTTTTTTTGTAGTTTCATAGCTTCATCAAATATTTTAATATTTTTTTATCTACTTAATTAATATTTTTTATTTCAAATTATATTTTATTTTTCACACATTTCATTTTTGCTTTCTCATTTAAATTGCTTTGTAAACTCCGTTCTGGTCATGCACCACTGCGGCAATGCTACTGCTACTATGCGGGTATTTTCATCCTGTTGCCGTCGTGGGGTATCCGGATCGGAAGGGTAGATGTGCCAGAGCGTAATCTTGTGGTGCTGTCGATTTCAGGAGCATTTTCCGGGGCAAGCATTCCCTGGGCCTACCATTCCCCGGGCCTAGTATCCCCCGAGTACATCGGCATTCATCGACCAGCTTCGGAGCGCATTAGTTTCGTTGCTGGTCTTATGCAACTGCATTCGTCGGCCGGCGCCGGGTCGCATTAGATCCGTTGCCGGCTTTGCATCGCCGCCTTACCATCATCATCACATCAGCAGGACACGCACCGCCTGGCTCGCATCTACCACCTTCGACGGCCGGATCATACAGGGGAGTGCCAGCACGCTGCGTTGGGGAGACAGATTGGCCGATCACCCACGACCTACACTTTGTGTTGCCTACCTTTGAGCGCATTTAAAATATATATTTTTATTGTTACTGATCACGCTTGTTTTACTTTCCTGGTAGGCTACACTGGCGCCCAACATATTATTTTTAAAGATAGTTTTTCCATCACTAATTTAGTCAGTGTCGCCGTGGGAAATTCCCTAAGCGCGACAATAATAACCAATGTTGTCTGCAAAAGTGCAGTAGTGTCGAATGCTGCGACGACCGACAGTGGCGCTGTCGTTGAGTAGCCGTTGAGCAAGCCGTAGTAGCGCTTGGCTGTTTCGATATCTTCACACATTCCACACAGTACCATCTAGTTCTACAGTAAGCAACTAATGTTTGTTGTTCAGCTAATTATCAATGTGTGCGTGAAAGAATGCAAGGGACGTATGCATGTGTGAATGCACGGTTAAATAGATGTTACAAGCCTAACGTTAAAATCACCTTTCAGTCGACACGTGTTTATTTTCATAACAAACAAGTAATCAAAAGTGAACCTTATTACCAAAACACTCGTATTATAGATACCAGACAGTTGATATACTACATACATTACTTTTTTTGTAAATACATACGTATTATAAATAAAAAACATCCATGACTCAGGTACAAAGGTAAAATGTTAACACATAAACATTTGCCCCTAGCGGGATTCGAACCCGCGACCGCTTGGTTAACAGCTCTAGGGTTACTAGCCACTGGACCAAACGTGTCTAGTCGTCGAAATTGAAAATTTGTACGTTGTACGACCAAACGTGTCATGACCTATTGAAATTTTAAAACAATGGAATGGTTATAAAACTGCAATGTAGCCTTATATTAGGGTTACTATACACACAATCGGTAGAAACCCTTTCAGTTAAACCCTGAAAGTTGAGAACATAATATTATTACGCGCAGGGTAAGTTAAAATGCCGTTTAGAGGTGTAAGGCGATTTATTTTTGCAAACCAAGATGACTTTCAATATTACAGAACTTCTCCAAAAATTGCCAAAAGTCGTCAATAATTCACTCAACGTGTCACTCAATGCGTCACTCAATGCACTGTCGCAAATATCTTCGCAAAAGCTCCCAAGAGTTGTTATCGTATCGCTAGTTGTCGCAGAACTGTCTCGCTCGAGCGATCGCACCCATATTTATACTCGCTCAGATAGCCCAGATAGTTTTGGAAATTACTAGAAAATTAAACGATGTAAAGTTCTGGCAGGCTATTTCTGTTAGTGCAATGTGAACCTTATGTAGTACCCGTAAGTTTGCTTTTACACTTTCAAACAATTTCAATAGTAATTTGCTTTTACTAAATTTCGAGAATGTTCCATACCCTAGTCTAGTCGTAACAATAATATTATATGTAGAAATTTCATAGGGTCGACTTTGATGCCCAACAAAAAGTGGCGAATGAAAGCTTTGTGTATTGTGCAATGGTGCAGGAATTTTGAACAGAAATCAAATATACCTAATTTGGGTAAACTAATTTCTATCTCGTTTATACAATATAGTCTACTTACTAAACTACTCCTTCCTACTTTAGTTTTACTAATACTACTATAAGTTATACAAACTCAGAACTCATTTCAGGGAATGGGAAATTACTTAGTTTTTTTTTTTATTCTTATCTCAACTAATTCCATATCAATGTAGCCTCCTCCGAGCTGTACCCTTTTTGAAATTAGACTAAAGTTACAATATATTCGACCCTTTGTGAATGGAAATCCTGGTGGAATCGATGTAATTGGTATCGACATGTTCTGGAGGACTATTAAACCCTGAAAAAAAAAAAAAAATTTCAAAAAGAGGTATGTATAAACACACACACACACACACACACACACACACACAGGTACGCACACCAATGTACACAGTACATGCGTCTCTTTATTTGAAGTTGTGTTTTCGTTTTGTTTGCTTACTTGGTTTCCTTTTGTTTGCTTTATTGTTTTTTTAATTTTTCTTTATTGTTTTTTTTTAATTGCTTTTTTTGTATGTGTTCATAGTTTTCTAATGTTAAAAAAATGTAGTCCGTTATTGGCAGTAGGTTACATATGTATTTACTCTTATATTATTGTCATATGAGTGCTGTGTAACTGTTTCAATAAAAAAATAAAATAATAATAATAATAATAATTAATTTATAATTCATATCTAAATTAAAAAAAAACACCTTAATGAAAATTGCGCTTTCTAGATAGCCAACAATTTTTTTAGTGTTTTTAAATATCCTTTCACGTCATAATCCATATGACGTGAAAGCGTAACAAACATTTAACTTTATCATTTACTAACTTTATAAAAAAAAGCCTACTAGCTGGTGCGCGCGACTTCGTCCGCGTTTTATTTTATGTCCTATAAAGCATATATCTTATTCTGATTTATAAGCTATATTATTGTAAAGTTTCATTGAAATCCATTCAACACCAATACCTCTATAATATTATTAGTATCAAAGAAAATATAAACCATTTTACTGTTTTCAATTTTCAAAATATAGTTTTCAAACCTTAGGCACAGGACAAACTTTGTGGCCTTTTTCCGGGGGATTAGACCGTATGAGTGCATTTCTAATGGGTAACCCAAAAAAAATATCCTTATTCAACAAATCGCATAATTTATAATGCATCTCAAAAAAACCTCTCTTGTATTCGTTACTAAGAAACTCGTAAAAATAGAAATCCATCTGAAATAACATATATTTTTTAATATTTTCACACATTACACACAGCACCATCTATTTCCACACTAACCAACTAATGCTTGTATTATGGACACCAGACAGTGTTGATATACTACATACATTACTTTTTTTTGTAAATACATACATATTATAAATAAAAAACATCCATGACTCAGGTACAAAGGTAAAATGTTAACACATAAACATTTGCCCCTAGCTGGATTCGAACCAGCGACCTTTTGTTTAACAGCTAGGGGTACTAGCCATCCCCCCCTCGGTGGGTCATGACCGTGCAGTGGTGGGGGGGCTTAACCCTCGGCAATCCGGACGGTTGCAGGGGCCTGTGGGGTCACCGGTCTTTGCTTGGCTGATCGGATTGTCGCGGGGAACAAAGAAGACCCACGCGCGTGTGCTCCGAGCGGGCTCCGACCATCGGAGCTCGTGACGGAGCAACAGTTTGGAGGCTCCAACTGTCCGTTGGAGCTTCACCGGTCACCGCTCGCTGGGCCGAGGAACCGTACTCGGCCCACGCGGGTGTAGGCCGGTGAGAGACGGCACCCCCGGTCTTTGTGCGTCGGACCGAGGTATGGGTCTCCGTTCTGCGTACGAAGACCGGCGCGGGTCGCAGCGGGCGGATTCTCTCGGATAGCCCTGTCGCTCAATGGTAGTTGGGCAACGCACGCGAAGACGGAGCTCTACGGCAAGGAAGGACCGTCTGGCAGAGTACTGCAATCGCGGCTTTGTGGAGGGTGGTGAAGACCCGGTAGCGCGGCCGGCCTAGTAACCACCCTCTGCAGTCGTTCGGAAGAGTTCGGAAGACCCGGCCTCGCCACCCGGCTTAGTAACTCTTCCGGCGACAACACGAGGTGGAGCTGCCGCGATTGATGTGGAAATGTCAGGCGGAAACCCCCTTTGGGCCGCCCACCCTTAATGCCGTAGAAATGAGCGGCCACATGAGCAGGGGTTTTCCGAGAGTTTCAGGTGGAAGCGGCCTCCAACTCTGCGGTAGGTTGTGCCGCAGAGAAGAGGTTATGGGGTGCTTCACGAGTGAAGCCCCTCGCTGACTGCCTGCTGCGAGAGGTGGAGAATAGGCAGCCTGTGCCGCTTCGCCCAGGGGCGGCGGACATGGGGTCGTCCGCCGTCATCACAACACCGGGCAACGAGGGGAGACGTGCTGTGTGTTTCCGGCGCGTCTCTTCACGGCGCGGAGGTTACACTCCGCGCCTTATCGAGGTGGAGCCCGCAAGTGTGCGGGCCTCGTCTGGCGGGGGAACACCGTAGCGTGTCTAAACGTCCCCTGACCCCCGCCCATAGACGGCGCGAAGAAACACCGCGGGGTTTTAGTGGGTAGAAGACCCACATACCCCACCGATGTCCCCATGTTCGGTGGGGATCTGATTCGCAGATTTCCTCGCGTAATAAAAAAAAAAAAAAAAAAAAAAAAAAAAGGGGTACTAGCCATTGGCTGTGTGTGCCTGCACGGGTCCCCTCCATCTGGGGATTGCTCGGGTGTCTCCGGGCAATCCCCCTCGTTGGCGTCAGCCTAGCCAGAAATGGCTAGGCCGCCCGAGGAGGGTGGGTCGGAGCAGTTGCCTCGGCAGAGCCCGTCCACCCCCCACTCAAAGGGCAAGGAGACACCGGGGAGTTTTAGTGGGTAGGGGCCAGTTCTGCCTGCACGTGCGCACGCGGAGTATACTGGTCGAGTCCCACATACCCTTACCGCCTAGCCAGCGGTAGGGGATCAATAAGACGATTTCTCCTCGACAAAAAAAAAAAAAAAAAAAAAAAGGGGTACTAGCCATTAGACCAAACGTGTTAAATCAATTTTAAATAATCATTTGGACAACAAGTGAAGAATAAAACTGCAGCATGGTTAATAATTTAAAATTGTTTTATATTGTAAAAAAATATTCTATTTTAGTCAAAAAGCAACGCAGTCGTCACGTAGTCGTAACGACCGCTTTGCTTCTATTCGTATTTTATGTCTAAGATAATGTATTAAGTAGTTCTGTAAAATAATAAAATAAAATGAAAAAAATATATGATATGAATAAAATATAACTACTCACGGCCACGTCATTATCAAAATCCACCAGTGTTGACATATTTAGAGTTACCAAATAAATGTCACTGTTCCTTCCAGGCCGATACGATGTAAAGTTCACATCTTTAATGTAATCCGAATTTAGATACGTTACCTTTGGATGTTCCGTCCTAATGTAGTATAACTGAAATCATCAATTAAATATTCTTATAAACTTATACTATATATTGCACACAAGAAATTGTGGAAACACAGTTTATGGAATAGTATTCTTATTTTTTAGTGAAAAGTTTAGGAGGCTGCGGAGAGAGATCGAAAGGACGACGTCCTGTCTCGTCCCCTCCGTCACCAAAGAACTGGACGCAGGCGGCTGGCGTACGCTCGCCACCTGGATCCATGACAGGACTAGGGAGGTAGATGGGGACTCTACCGCCCGCTTCATCCTGAGAGGTATGGCGCACTTTGGCAGTTCGGGTGTGCCGTCCCGATGAGCCAGTGTCCGATTACGGACCCCGCGGCGGAGCTGCGGAAGAGTGTTCGCCCGACTTCGCAGCTTCGCCTTATAGCGGACGTGGAGGACGCCAAAGGGGTTTAGTCGGTAGGTCTTCCCCAATACCATCTCGGGGCAGGGGTCCGACATAACCCACCGGTCTCTCCCCAGGCCGGTGGGTATACATGATGGATTCCTCTTGTAAAAAAAAGGGTGCCAATAAATTCGAAGTGCCAACATTAAGTCATTTTACCCTACTTAGAATAAACAAGTCAAACATGATGTTATATGAGCAACATGTTGAGTGAAGTTAGGCTTTCTTACAAATTAATAATTATTATTACACAACATACCTTTTTTGTTAAGACTATTTGTATTATACCACATAAGCAGAGGATTAGAGATATTGTAACTATTCTATTTAATTGGTACATAATTTATTTTTTATTTGTTATTTCAGCTTATAATATTTTTCTGTTTATGACTTTATTGCATTGACAACTTTATAAGGGAATATACTAACACATTATGACTTGTGGCGAACTATAAAAAGCATTATAAGTACCTCTATAGATAATTTAAACGAAATTAAATCTAAAATAAATTTACGGAACAGTGTAATTGTCACAAATTAGGCACAACACAAGGGTCGCTTATTATTATAATTTTTTTATAATCATTACTTCCGGGATTATCTTTTAAATAAACAATTATTTAACAATCAGACTATATACTACTACTTAGCAATCTCATTTTTTTTTTATATTCTGCACAAACCTTCTATTTTATAGCTCTATTCATTAGTGCAAGCTATATCAAAATCCGTTGGAAAGTTTAGGATAAGTTCACGAAAAAATACGTTGAGAATTATTTTTTTGTATTTTATAAGTAAAAAACTAGCTGCTGCCCGCGACTTCGCCCGCTTTAAAAGTAAGGGATGTGTGTGTAGCGCCTGACTAAATGTGTAAAAGCAATATAACGCCTGACACCTTTGCTGTTATAAAATTTTCAGGGGCTGTATCTTTATTTTTAGTAGATAGCTGCTGCCCGCGACTTCGCCCTCGTGACTTTTATATACTGAAACCTTCCTCTTGAATCACTCTATCTATTAAAAAAAAGCACATCAAAATCCGTTGCGTAGTTTTAAAGATTTAAGCATACGTAGGGACACACAGACGGGAAGCGAATGTGTTTTATACCATGTAGTGATAGTAATATATCTTTGATTGTACTTATTGTATCGGGTTCATTATGAGCTTTTACTGCCTGGCAAAACCATTGATTCGGATCTCCACTGTCAACAGCTGAAGAGACTCAAGCAGGAAATAGACAAACAGTAGCCAACATTTTGATCAATACGGGTGTGGTTTTTCATAATGATAAGGCCATTTTAGCTAGTCAGCAAATCGCTCCTTAAAAACTAAAGGGCTATAAAACAAAAAAATCCAATAATGTTTTTATTGCAAAAATACAATCACAATCCTTCATATTGTATGTTGCAAAAAGACTTATGGTTGTTTTATTCCATATTTAGTATATTTTGATATTTTTTTAATTATTCAAAAGCAACTTATATGCTTATATCTCTTCTAATATTCAGTTTATTACAAAAGCACTTAAAACATTTAATGCCACTTAAAAATACTCTTCTAACTATGTACAGTATGCATATATTTTGATATATATGTAATAAGAAAAAAATAGACAAAAAATAATGTGTAAAAAGTGTAATTTTGATTTGTAGCTCTTTAGTTTTCAAGCAGCGAAATGTTGAGAGAGCTTCTTTGGGAAGTTTACATACTCACAGTTGTGATTTGTGATATTTTGGTAAATTTTGGTAAGGTCGAGTAAAGGTGCTTACATTAGTGCTCTGATTCAGAGATCTCAAGTTAGATTTCCAACAGGACTTAGGACTTACTTTGGGACTTGCCATACTGTTTTTCTCAGTCATTAATTGAGCCCTTCAGGCAAATCACCCCCTTGTGAAATTGGAGAATTTGTTCTTTTGTGTTCCGATATGGATATGAGTAATGGATACCAGAGTTAATTTACCTTTTTTTTTTTTTTTTGTCGAGGAGAAATCGTCTTATTGATCCCCTACCGCTGGCTAGGCGGTAAGGGTATGTGGGACTCGACCAGTATACTCCGCGTGCGCACGTGCAGGCAGAACTGGCCCCTACCCACTAAAACTCCCCGGTGTCTCCTTGCCCTTTGAGTGGGGGGTGGACGGGCTCTGCCGAGGCAACTGCTCCGACCCACCCTCCTCGGGCGGCCTAGCCATTTCTGGCTAGGCTGACGCCAACGAGGGGGATTGCCCGGAGACACCCGAGCAATCCCCAGATGGAGGGGACCCGTGCAGGCACACACAGCCAGCCAGCCATGTGCGCAGGTCCCCGAGGGCATTTGAAGACGGGCTGATACCCGCCTTCTCCTGCCCAGCCATCTCCGAGCAGGGGACCAGGGGCCACCCCCCCAGGCCTCCCTGTTCCCCTGAACTCCACCAAAACACCCCGACGACAGCTGGCGAGAACTTGCATGGAGGGCTACAAGTCCTGCCCCAACCGCCGGGGTAGCCTCCACAACGAGCAGGGGACCAGGGGCCACCCCCCCAGGCCTCCCTGTTCCCCTGAACTCCACCAAACCACCCCGACGACAGCTGGCGAGAACATGTATGGAGGGCTACATGTCCCGCCCCAGCCGCCGGGGTGATCTCACCAAAGTGCGCTCCGCGACGAGCTCCGCTGAGCGGAGCCCGCTCGGAGCACACCGGCGTGGGCCTTGTTGGTCCCCAACAACAATCCCATGGGACGAGGAAAGGCCGGTGAGAACCACCGGCCCCCCGCGACCCCATCGGATTGTTGAGGGTAAGCCCCCCCACCACGACAAGGTCATGGCCCACCTAGGGGGGGAGAGTTAATTTACCTACTAATTTCTAACCCTAGTAAGAATATCTTACCATTAGGGCCTCTTTCACCAACTACAAGTAAAGTACAGTCGGCCGCAAAAGTCGATTAACACATTCAAAAGTGCAAAACAACTGAACACTCAACGCGCCATCGTTGTCACGACTAGAAAACAAAATAAACTTCACGTACAAACGACCGTAAAAGCTTCAGTAAGTAAGTAAGTAAGTAAGTTGAGTGTTCAGTTGTTTTGCACTTTTGCATGTGTTAATCGGCTTATGCCGCTGACTGTACCCATTGATTAGTTACTTTTAGAAATAATTTTCTGTTTTATTGAATTATGCACTCGGTTTACTGCATCATTCGATTGGCGATTTTTTTTTACTAATTTCTTTTCAATGTTTGGAACTTTTACCGTACAAACAAAGGCATATCAGCTCCGTTATCCCCGGTTACCGGTGAATTTAAATGACAGATGGTGAAAGAGGCGCTTAGTCGCACAATTAGTGCATATAATAACTAATGTTGTCTGCAAAAGTGCAGTAGTGTCGAATGCTGCGACGACCGACAGTGGCGCTGTCGTTGAGTAGCCGTTGAGCAAGCCGTAGTAGCGCTTGGCTGTTTCGATATCTTCACACATTCCACACAGTACCATCTAGTTCTACAGTAAGCAACTAATGTTTGTTGTTCAGCTAATTATCAATGTGTGCGTGAAAGAATGCAAGGGACGTATGCATGTGTGAATGCACGGTTAAATAGATGTTACAAGCCTAACGTTAAAATCACCTTTCAGTCGACACGTGTTTATTTTCATAACAAACAAGTAATCAAAAGTGAACCTTATTACCAAAACACTCGTATTATAAATACCAGACAGTTGATATACTACATACATTACTTTTTTTGTAAATACATACGTATTATAAATAAAAAACATCCATGACTCAGGTACAAAGGTAAAATGTTAACACATAAACATTTGCCCCTAGCGGGATTCGAACCCGCGACCGCTTGGTTAACAGCTCTAGGGTTACTAGCCACTGGACCAAACGTGTCTAGTCGTCGAAATTGAAAATTTGTACGTTGTACGACCAATCGTGTCATGACCTATTGAAATTTTAAAACAATGGAATGGTTATAAAACTGCAATGTAGCCTTATATTAGGGTTACTATACACACAATCGGTTGAAACCCTTTCAGTTAAACCCTGAAAGTTGAGAACATAATATTATTACGCGCAGGGTAAGTTAAAATGCCGTTTAGAGGTGTAAGGCGCTTTATTTTTGCAAACCAAGATGACTTTCAATATTACAGAACTTCTCCAAAAATTGCCAAAAGTCGTCAATAATTCACTCAACGTGTCACTCAATGCGTCACTCAATGCACTGTCGCAAATATCTTCGCAAAAGCTCCCAAGAGTTGTTATCGTATCGCTAGTTGTCGCAGAACTGTCTCGCTCGAGCGATCGCACCCATATTTATACTCGCTCAGATAGCCCAGATAGTTTTGGAAATTACTAGAAAATTAAACGATGTAAAGTTCTGGCAGGCTATTTCTGTTAGTGGAATGTGAACCTTATGTAGTACCCGTAAGTTTGCTTTTACACTTTCAAACAATTTCAATAGTAATTTGCTTTTACTAAATTTCGAGAATGTTCCATACCCTAGTCTAGTCGTAACAATAATATTATATGTAGAAATTTCATAGGGTCGACTTTGATGCCCAACAAAAAGTGGCGAATGAAAGCTTTGTGTATTGTGCAATGGTGCAGGAATTTTGAACAGAAATCAAATATACCTAATTTGGGTAAACTAATTTCTATCTCGTTTATACAATATAGTCTACTTACTAAACTACTCCTTCCTACTTTAGTTTTACTAATACTACTATAAGTTATACAAACTCAGAACTCATTTCAGGGAATGGGAAATTACTTAGTTTTTTTTTTTTATTCTTATCTCAACTTGTCGAAATATTGTCGAAATCCCTCCTTTTCGGACTAAGCGCTTTGAAACATCCTTTATAATGCGCACTGCCAAGGTTTGGAACTCCCTGCCGGCGTCTGTGTTTCCGAGCTCATATAACCCTAATCTTTTCAAAGTTCGAGTGAATAGGCATATTCTGGGTGAGCTCGCTCCATCATAGGCCTCATCCTTGCTACTCAGCTGGTTGTTGGCCAAGAGCAAACCCATCTCTAATAAAAAAAAAAAAAAAAAAAAAAACTAATTCCATATCAATGTAGCCTCCTCCGAGCTGTACCCTTTTTGAAATTAGACTAAAGTTACAATATATTCGACCCTTTGTGAATGGAAATCCTGGTGGAATCGATGTAATTGGTATCGACATGTTCTGGAGGACTATTAAACCCTGAAAAAAAAAAAAATTTCAAAAAGAGGTATGTATAAACACACACACACACACACACACACACACACACACACACAGGTACGCACACCAATGTACACAGTACATGCGTCTCTTTATTTGAAGTTGTGTTTTCGTTTTGTTTGCTTACTTGGTTTCCTTTTGTTTGCTTTATTGTTTTTTTAATTTTTCTTTATTGTTTTTTTTTAATTGCTTTTTTTGTATGTGTTCATAGTTTTCTAATGTTAAAAAAATGTAGTCCGTTATTGGCAGTAGGTTACATATGTATTTACTCTTATATTATTGTCATATGAGTGCTGTGTAACTGTTTCAATAAAAAAATAAAATAATAATAATAATAATAATTAATTTATAATTCATATCTAAATTAAAAAAAAACACCTTAATGAAAATTGCGCTTTCTAGATAGCCAACAATTTTTTTAGTGTTTTTAAATATCCTTTCACGTCATAATCCATATGACGTGAAAGCGTAACAAACATTTAACTTTATCATTTACTAACTTTATAAAAAAAAGCCTACTAGCTGGTGCGCGCGACTTCGTCCGCGTTTTATTTTATGTCCTATAAAGCTTATATCTTATTCTGATTTATAAGCTATATTATTGTAAAGTTTCATTGAAATCCATTCAACACCAATACCTCTATAATATTATTAGTATCAAAGAAAATATAAACCATTTTACTGTTTTCAATTTTCAAAATATAGTTTTCAAACCTTAGGCACAGGACAAACTTTGTGGCCTTTTTCCGGGGGGTTAGACCGTATGAGTGCATTTCTAATGGGTAACCCAAAAAAAATATCCTTATTCAACAAATCGCATAATTTATAATGCATCTCAAAAAAACCTCTCTTGTATTCGTTACTAAGAAACTCGTAAAAATAGAAATCCATCTGAAATAACATATATTTTTTAATATTTTCACACACTAATTTCACACCAACTAATTCTTGTATTATGGACACCAGACAGTGTTGATATACTACATACATTACTTTTTTTTGTAAATACATACATATTATAAATAAAAAACATCCATGACTCAGGTACAAAGGTAAAATGTTAACACATAAACATTTGCCCCTAGCTGGATTCGAACCAGCGACCTTTTGTTTAACAGCTAGGGGTACTAGCCATTGGCTGTGTGTGCCTGCACGGGTCCCCTCCATCTGGGGATTGCTCGGGTGTCTCCGGGCAATCCCCCTCGTTGGCGTCAGCCTAGCCAGAAATGGCTAGGCCGCCCGAGGAGGGTGGGTCGGAGCAGTTGCCTCGGCAGAGCCCGTCCACCCCCCACTCAAAGGGCAAGGAGACACCGGGGAGTTTTAGTGGGTAGGGGCCAGTTCTGCCTGCACGTGCGCACGCGGAGTATACTGGTCGAGTCCCACATACCCTTACCGCCTAGCCAGCGGTAGGGGATCAATAAGACGATTTCTCCTCGACAAAAAAAAAAAAAAAAAAAGGGTACTAGCCATTAGACCAAACGTGTTAAATCAATTTTAAATAATCATTTGGACAACAAGTGAAGAATAAAACTGCAGCATGGTTAATAATTTAAAATTGTTTTATATTGTAAAAAAATATTCTATTTTAGTCAAAAAGCAACGCAGTCGTCACGTAGTCGTAACGACCGCTTTGCTTCTATTCGTATTTTATGTCTAAGATAATATATTAAGTAGTTCTGTAAAATAATAAAATAAAATGATTAAAATATATGATATGAATAAAATAGAACTACTCACGGCCACGTCATTATCAAAATCCACCAGTGTTGACATATTTAGAGTTACCAAATAAATGTCACTGTTCCTTCCAGGCCGATACGATGTAAAGTTCACATCTTTAATGTAATCCGAATTTAGATACGTTACCTTTGGATGTTCCGTCCTAATGTAGTATAACTGAAATCATTAATTAAATATTAATAAAATAAACATGTCATGAATGTAGGTATAAATAAGACAAGTGTTTTGTCACGCCAAACCCATAATATCTTATTTATTTATTTATTTCTTTCTTTCTTTATTAGAGATGTGTTTGCTCTTGGCCAACAACCAACTGTGTAGCAAGGATGAGGCCAATGATGGAGCGAGCTCACCCAGAATATGCCTATTCACTCAAACTTTGAAAAGATTTGGGTTATAGTCCAGTATCCCCAAAGGATTTTTTGTCTGATTACTAACAGGCTGAATCTTCGCGAGTAGCTTCTGTTTTCCGAACAACTTTTTCCTCTGCGAAAATTCTCGATAGAGGTAGCTAAAGGAGTTAGCAGCCGTAAAAAACTTCCAAGCGTAGGACTAAGAAAACGTGCCATTCAGTTTGTAGGACTATGCGGCCATTTTATTATACAAATGTTTACTAAACTGCAGACAAACAATCAGCTGATTAGTAGGTATACCTATCCCTCCCAAAAAACCGTTACCAATAAATCAAGGAAGGATCATAATAATGAGGTCATAAAAATTATTTCTAACCAGCTCATTTTTTGTCTGCAGCTTAGTAAACATTTGTATAATAAAATGGCCGCATAGCCTACAAATTGAGTGGCACGTTTTCCCAGTCCTAAGCTTGGAAGTTTTTTACGGCTGCTAACTCCTTTAGCTACCTCTATCAAGAATTTTCGCAGAGGAAAAAGTTGTTCGGCAAACTGAAGCTACTCACGAAGATACAGCCTGTTAGTAATCAGTAAAAAATTCCTTTGAGGGATACTGGACTATTATAAGAGTTCGGAGTTCCAAACCTTGGCAGTGCGCATTATAAAGGATGTTTCAAAGCGCTTGGACAGGATGAGGATGGTAACCATTTGTACGTCTGTATGTCCGATGGAAGAAAGGTCATGTTCTATGTTATCCTACTCTTATGGCCGCTACTTCATGCGCGTTCAAATTTACAAAATAAAATAAGCTGGAAGAGCACTGGTTGCTAGAACACTTTGTCCAGGCGTTAGTTTTTTATTAACAGTACTCTTTTCTGGATCAACACACAACATACCCTTTTTGTTAAGCCCAAATGTATGCCGCATAAGCAGAAGATCAGAAATATTGTGAAAAAAGTAAGTCTTCCATTTAAATTGTACATAACTTTAAAGTAACTTTATGTCCACTCATTGACAAGTTTACAATGAAATGCAATTACACGTAATAATGCGTTGCGAGCTATAAAAATCATTATACATACAGATAATTTAAATGAAATTAAATCGTAAACAAATTCGAGGCACTTAAAATTACATTTTTTGTAATTACATATTACTTCCGGAAATACCTTTAAATTAATAATTATTTTACAATTACTGTGTGTATATATGACTAGTGAAATATCATCATATTATTACTTATTATGTTGTATTTTGGTTAATTATTATTAATTAATTAATATTTTTTTTGGATAAGATTGGTGCACTGGTTAAATAAGAAATCATATTTTAGTTGTATCATTCAATTAACTTTATTAATCATTTCAAATTTTTATATAAATGTTATTTTTTTTAACTAAGTAACTAGATACTAAGTAACTAGTAACTAAGTCAACTATTTTCTTATTGCATTCTGTACTTTGTCTTCAGCTTTGATAAAGGATGCACTAGATTTAGGGTCTCAAACAAAATCACTGCGAAAAAGTGTCCACTGGATTTCTTTATACTTTCTCATCACTTTCTCTCGATAATTTCTAATAAAAAGATGAATAATGTACCTAAATGTTGCATGACTGATTTGAACCTTAATATTTAGTAATAATGGTTCACCTTTATTGATTAAAAGGTGTTTCCACCTAGCTACAATATGGGCTACTTCAAGCGAGCTGTTAATAAACTTCTGCAGGGTAGGCAGCGCACTAGCACTCCCCTTGGTGTTGCTGGTGTCCCTAGGCGGCGGTAACCACCTACCATCAAGTGAGCCGCCTGCCTGTCTACCACCTCTATACTATAAAAAAAAAAAAGTCGTAACACGTGTTCATCTTAAGGACAAGTTGGTGCAACTAATTTGAAATATCACCCCAAGCTGTGAGTGCGCTAATATTCGATGATGAGTGTGGATGAAATAAAGAAGACTATGTTTTAAGTCTTATGGAGACAGAAAATAATGTGTAAAGGTTTTTATAATCATTCAAATAACTTTGATTTATTTCCTTCTTCAAACTTATGAAATACTAGCTGGTGCTCGCGACTTCGTCCGCGTTGAAAAGTATAAAACGCCATCTAAAAATATCACCAAACAGTTGTCATGTTAGTCGCTTCACTTGTTTTTGGATAGATGGCGCTATCTCCCGGGCCAAGCCGCCACTATTTACTTTTATTTTAGATTTGCCGTAGGAATGAAGCATTTTCCCGCGGTAAAAAGTAGCCTATGTTCATCACAGATAATGTCGGCTTCTAATTGTAAAATAATTTTTCAAATCGGTCCAGTAGTTTCGGAGCCTATTCTATACAAACAAACAAACAAACAATCAAATCTTTCCTCTCTATAATATTAGTATAGAAATAATTTAATGAAAAAGTATTTTTATTGAAAATTTTAAATGAAAATAAACGAAAAGTGAAACAGAAAAAGTTTATTTAAGACCATCATGCATCATCTTCAATCGTCTTAAGTGCTTGGTTGGCCACGTCAATATGTTCAAGTAGAACTCATTCTTTTCTTCCTCTATGTATTGAATGGTTTTGCGTACATCTTCCATCTTTTTGTTGTGTCTTGGTATTTTACCTTACCACTATAGGCTTTCGTTTGGTAGCATATAGGTCTTGTATGCATAGGTCCTGCGGAAGATCAGTGCTGGCCTATGGCAGCAAAATACTGAGTAGGGACCTATTTGTAACTTGTTACTAAGTTGCAGATAAATGTTTTGATTGATTGATTGATTGATTGTATGACTTTTCTGGAGTAAGAAAGTGTGTTTTATTAGACCATCGATGAACTCAAAGGCTTCCAAATAACCCTTTGCATCTGAACTGTAAACAAGGTGTCTGTACTTTGAGAGTGCGTATATTGAATCTTTGTTTACCGACTTACAGTTCTTCCTACAAGTAATTTGGCCATGATTTTTTATCTGAAGTGATACTTGTAACTCTAAATCCCTCAGTTTAGGCAGCAGAAATCATTAGATTGTATTCAGAGTGTATATTCGGTCTTTCTTTCTGATAGTTTCTGATAAAATTTTGGTGAAAAATAAATCATGTGCATGTGACAAAGCAATAGAGAGCAAATTAATTTGAAGAAGGAAATAAGTCTCATTTTTACTTCATTCTTCAAATTAATGGAATTAGTCAGCACTCATATCTTGGTAGTAAAAGCAGTTTTTGTTGCGTTCTTAAATCCGATAAATGTGTCTGTCTACGTTTAGAGACGACGTTTTAGTCAAAATGTCAAAATCCCTTCTTCCCTTCTTCAAACTGCCGGTTCAATTGTAAAAAATTACTCATATCAAATCAAAACAAATCAAAATATTTATTTATCAATTAGGTTTCTAGAAGAAACTCTTTTGATCGTCATTATAAATTTAAATTTACCAGGGTTTCGGAAAAAAACCAAGATGACGATCCTGAGAAGAAACCCCGAAAGAAACTCAGGATACTATTCTTTTTGTCATCATTAAGATGTAAAATAGCACAATACACTTACTTAATATTAACAAACTTAAAGTATATATATACAATTATAGTTTTACAATACAAAACATAGTACGAACTCCGAATAGCTTAAATCCAGGCTTCTTTGTCACTTAAATAATCAGTGATTTTATAATAGCCTTTCGAGAGGATTAAAACTATTAATGACACATTTAAATTTATTTATAGATAAGGCTCTGATTATTTGAGGCAGTTTATTACAAAACCGGACACTTTGACCCATAAAAGAATTACTTATCTTGTGTAGTCGCGTTTTATGAAGATTTAAATCACTTTTGGACCTAGTATTGATATTGTGTACATCACATTTTTTATTAAATTGACTAATATTTTTATGCACATAAATTAAATTTTCATAAATATATTGACATGCAACAGTCAAAATCTTTATTTCTTTGAACTTTTCTCTGAGGGAAGACTGCGGATCTAGTTGATAGATGGCTCTAATGGCCCTTTTTTGTAAAATAAAAATAGTATTTATGTCCGCAGCGCTACCCCAAAGAAGAATCCCATAACACATTATACTGTGGAAATAACTAAAATAGACAGTCCTAGCTGTATCTACGTCTGTTAGGCGTCTAATCTGCTTAATTACATAAGCCGCAGAGCTAAGCCTTTTACTTAGTTTCTCAATATGTGGACCCCATTGTAATTTAGAATCTACGGTAATACCTAAAAATACGGTCGATTCCACGGGTTCCAATTTTTCACTACCCAAAATCACATTCGTTCCAATATTTTTAACATTAGGGGTACTGAATTTTACAAGTTTAGTTTTGGTGGCATTTAAAAGGAGATCATTTACACTAAACCAATGTACTATGTTAGAAAGTGCATAATTTACCTCATTATAGCATCCAAGTTGTCTTTTAATCTTAAATATTAATGATGTGTCATCAGCAAACAATACAATATTGTGTTTACTCACAGAATGAGGTAAATCATTAATATAAACCAGTAATATAAACGGACCGAGAATCGAGCCTTGAGGGACGCCCATTTTAACTAGAGAACCCGGAGATTTCTTACCATTAACATCGACCCTCTGAATTCTATGGCTGAGATAAGAAGTTAAAAGATTGAGAGCCTTGTTCCTAATTCCATAGTGGCATAATTTCCTTATTAAAGTGTCATGCTGGACGCAGTCAAAGGCTTTAGACAAATCGCAAAAGCGTCCTGCGAGTTCTCCCATGCCTCAAAAATATTTTTCAATAGTTCCACACCAGCGTCCGTAGTAGAGCGCCCTTTCGTGAAACCAAACTGCTATAATATATAATATATAGTGTTTCAATTTCAATGGATTCAATTGGTATTAGATTTTACATTGTCTGAATCTTATTGAAACAGATTTAGAGAAAAGTGCCTGGAGGAGACTCATGTCTTCCGTGGCGGATGTCTAATTTAAACGTCATCAAGAATTTCAAAATATATGTAAATATTAAATATACAATTAAATATATAATATAAAATTAACAACTAAAAACAGTAACATATCAAAAACAATATACACTATTATTATCATTATATATAGAAGCATATTCTGGTATAAATTCTCTAACATGTCAGAAAATATAGGCTTATTTTATTTTATGAAAAATCTGCAATCATCCCATTCTTTTAATTTTCAACTCAACCAACTCCATGTCAATGTAACCTGCGGCAATCTGATGTTGTTTTGAAATTATTGTGAAGTTGCAATAAATTCGACCCTTAGTAAATGGAAATCCTGGAGGAATCGCCGCAACCGGTACCGACATGTTCTGGAAGACATGTCTACCCTGAAAAGCAATAAATAACAAAATTGAAAAAATAATCTGTTAGACCCATATTTTTTAAAGAGAAGTCATTCCAAAGTGACGGTCGAATTTTGTTCTATTATAAAAATAGTAGAACAGTTTGGACATGTTTCATTAAAACTATTCGAGTCCAATCTGTCATACTAGTTTGGAAATATTTTGCTCAAACTGTTCTATCGTAGAACAAATAGTAGAACAGTTTCGAACAACCCGTCGTATCCTATCTAATACCCACGTACCGAGTATTAATTTTGACTCTCTAACATTGACTTTAAATATTAACGGCACAGGAAAATATTGTAAAGAACAAGACTAACAATCTTCAATGACACGTGGAGCCTATCTGATTCGCAGCGGGATCGCGTGATTGAATTTCAGACTATACATCTTCACAAAAGGGGAGAGGTCTATGGCTATCAAACAGTTGTAAACTGTTTATTTTCTTGTTTAAATTCTACATAATTTGCAGGGAAGGCGCGTGATTGAAATTCAGACTATACATCTTCACAAGGGGAGAGGATTTTCTTATTTAAGTTCCGGTGTGGCCAGAAGGTTCTAGAGTGGGGCCACGTATCGGCGAGTGGAGCGTATAAGTAGAACGTCCACCCACAAGGTGGCAAGGGCCACTGGTCGACGGTGGGCTAGATGGCTATTTAAAATTATGGGGAAGGCCTATATCCAGGAGTTGACGTCCTGCGTGAAAAAATGAAAATTTGAATTCCAACCTTTGGAAGGGGGCAAACTTTGTCGCGTCTCTCGGACGGAAGAGTTTGTAAGTACGCTTTGGTCATACTCGATCCGAAAAATTGATCCTTGTTCATCATATCACAGAATTTGAAGTGCATCTCAACAAAGCTCCTCTTATATTCGTTGCTAAGAAACTCGTAGAAAAAGAAGTCCACCTGAAATCGGCAAAACACATCATATGTAAATAACTACTAGGCGCACATGAAGACACATTAGCTCATCATTAGGTACACTATCGTAATGCAAGTGAGCCTACTCTGAGCCTACCCTGAGCATACAACGGAAAGAAAGAAGAAAGGCATAACGCAATCCTCAATGATGAGGGACCGATCGGAGAGAGATTTTTAGTAGTTATCCGCGAACACACATAAAAAAAATTGAGAACCTCCTCCTTTTTAACCGACGATAACGAAAAAGGGAGGAGGTCAAAATTACTCAAAATTACTTAGGTGTACTTACATTAGTTTAATAACTTATTTTTTGTTATAATTTTTTTGTTTTTCAGTTTTTTCGGTGGTTTAATTTTTTGTTAAAAAGTTTTTGTTTGAAGTCGGTTAATAAAAATACAATTATTAATCAGTTATTAAATTTATAGTAAATTCATATAACAAAGTCTTATTTACCGCCACGTCATTGGTGACGGTGAATGCTGTCGTGAATATCAGGTTTACTAAGTAGAGATAACTTTTTCTGCCGTGACGTATAGACGTAAATATCACATCCCACACATAATCCGTGTCCAAAAACGTCACCTTTGGGTGTTCTGTTTTTATGTAATATGACTGGAATCATCAGAAAAAACATGTACATATTAAATGGTGGGTGGTGGTTGGAAGAGTGGATTGGAAAAATTATCTTGGCTGGCCCTGATGTATGGCAAATACGATTCCACACTCTTGTCTTATTTTTTCAAAAAACGTCATAAATACCATAGTACACTGTGGTTTCTGTGAAATCATAACGTGCCATAGATAATTTGTCTTGGGGCATCAGAATAGAGACATAAGAATTCCATAACACGACAAGGCAAGACATTAGACGTGGTTTGGGAAAGTAAGACCAAGAGTGTGGAATCGTAGTTGGCAATAGTTGAAATCGCAGTTGGCATACAGAATCAGGGCCTGGTCTCCTAGCCGATGGACAGACCAAGTTGTGCATACAGTACTTACAGGCCTTACAGTTGCGAAGACTATGAAGACAGGGTGTTATGAAAACATCTGGTGGTCCATGCCACAAAGGCATTTCAGAGCGGGCACGATTTTTCAACAATGAAGAAGCCAACTCTATCTATCTATCCATCTATCTACTATTAAAATTATCGATAGTTTCCTAAGTGGGTTTTGTTCTAGCTATAATGGTTTAGATAGCTGCCCTTACTGTCCCGTCTCAAATTACCACCCAGGTAGATTTTATAGGGTTTTATTTTATCTACATAAACGCATATATTCGTGTTATACTTCGTCTCTCTATTCTGAATACTATAAATAGATAAGATTTATATGTTTGTGATGAATAAACTCAAAATCTACTGGGAGGATTTTAAAAAATTTTTCACCTATTAAAAGGTATATATCCCATTACCCCATCCCTTCCTTATCCCTTTATCCTTCTATGGTCCGCAGCGCACTTGTAGCACTTATGGCGTTGCTTGTGTTATAGGCGACGGTAGCCACCTACCATCAAGTGAACCGTCAGCCTGTCTGTCGACCTTAACATAATATATATATATATATATATCATCAGCGAGTAACATAGGCTATATTTTAGGCGGACGAATTCACGTGCAACAACTAGTCGCTTTTAATTTGGTCCTATCTATCAAAAAACTTGAATTTCGTTACAGTTAGTGACAAATATACTTTGAATTACACACACATACCTTTTTGTTCAAGCAAAATGCTATATCGCATATTACTAAAGCCATTGTAATCAATGAAAATAAACATTTAAAATTTACCATAATTTTAAAAGTTCCAATAGAATTTAACTTTAACAAAATTATTTATTTTAAAGTAGCATTTTAACGCTTCAATCACTTTGAGATCTAACAATAAATTGAATATTAAAAAATAGAAATGAATAGAACGTCAATGTAGCGTCAAATTTTGATTACACTAATTACTGAGTCTGAGCAATACCTATTATGGTCAATTTGATATGTTTATTTTTATAAATGCGGCTTATTATAATACAAAAAAATCTGGTGGTTTTGGCTTTCAATATTATATTTGAAACGTATTTGTATTACATACACCTTTATTTTATTACTAGCTGGCGCCCGCGACTTCATCCGCGTTGAAAAAGAAATAAGTTGCCTATCCTGTGTCCTGTACGTCTAAATGTTTATCTACCAAGTTTCATGGATATCGGTTACTTCGTTTAAGAGTGATGGAGGAACATACATACATACATACATCGCGTAACATATAGTATAATTTACGCGATAATAAATTAAAAATATAAAAGCAATTACAACGCTTGACAACTTGTTGCTATAACACATTGGTCAGGCGTTAGTTACGGTTTTATATTTTAGATAATCCCTCGGGAACATTACTTTTTTCTTGGATGAAAGGTATCCTATGTCCTTTCTGGTATCCCAGACAACGTGTATGCAAAATTTCATGGTGATCGGTTCAGTAGTTTTGGCGTGAAAGCGAGACAGACAGACAGAGTTACTTTCGCATTTATAATATTAGTATGGATAAAATTCCACAATACTTAACTTTGACGCGATGTCCTCAGAAGACTTTCTTTGCTCATATTTTATCATTTTTCTCATATATTTTATGTTTTCACAAGGAAGTTAAAAATAAGGGGAAGCCGTTATAAATAGTATTAGCATGACGTTAACTGCTTTGCAGCGCAGCGTAAAACATAAATTTGTTATGTTCCAGTGACTGAGTAGATACATTTATTTCCACAAATGTTCCGGGTTTTTACTTTTTAAACTCATGTACAACAGTAACTGTGAAAAATGATTTTCAATAAAGTTTTTAATTCAAACTTAATCTATACACGAATTGGGAGTGCATATTTTTTTTTAACTTTTAAATAATAATAAATAATGTATAAAAGAAGACGGACTTATCTATACTAATATTATAAGGAGGAAATATTTGATTGTTTGTTTGTTTGTATAGAATAGGCTCCGAAACTACTGGACCGATTTGAAAAATTCTTTTACCATTAGAAGCCGACATTATCCCTGATGAACATAGGCTACTTTTTACCGCGGGAAAATGCTTCATTCCTACGGGAAATCCAAAATAAAAGTAAATACTAGCGGCTTGGTCCGGGAGCGCCATCTATCCAAAATGCGGTAAATGGCGTTTTATACTTTTCTACGCGGATGAAGTCGCGAGCACCAGCTAGTATATTATATATGCTATATGCATATCAAGCATAGTTACTAAGTATAGATAAAAGCAGAATTATTAGAAAGATTCTGAGTAGGTATATTTGAGGTCATCGGGGGGATCTAAACGATTATATAATTGATATAATTATATAATTAACTAAAATTGTCAATGATTATTTATTCATTTAAATATTATTTTTTTAATTATATATACGTACAGTTTTCACGAATACTACACACAGGTACATTGTTTTAAATTGCATGCCAATAACTTATCGATCGGCCATCGAAGTATTGGACGGGGTTAAAATAAAGACGAATACATACTGTAGGTACATTTAATGTTGAACTTTGAATTTAAAAGCTTGTAGGCATACACATATAGGGGAGTGCTGCTTGCCACGAATTGCTAAGGCCGACTATACGCTGGCGACGTGCCCACAGGTTGAGTCAATGAGTGGACGGCTCTGATTACAGTCTGAGGACATGACTTGTTCTTACCCGCTGTCATCACAGCCTTGTGTAGTTCGCGAACGAACTAGTTCATAAGAACGCTCCCATATGCGAACTATGCGAACTAGGTCTATCATTCTCTGCTTCTTAGTTCCTTAGTTCATGACCGAATGAGCAACGATGGTGTCCTTGTGAAGAACCGAACTAAAGCCGTCTTTACGTTGCCGCTCTTTCACTCACTGCACATGCGCGCGTCTCATTTGTGGATTCATCTTCCTAGGTTTGCTCTGTCCGTCAGTGGTTATCAATTTTGACATTATGTAATGGTATGGTTTTTTAGTAGTGGCAGCATTGAACAATCTGAATAATACTGAACTAGAACGATGGATACCATAATTTATTCAATATACTGAACATACATTGTTCCAACCAGATTTTTTTCCACGGCAAAAGAAAAGTAAAATAAATAATTATTTGTTTTAAAAGTATAAAATAGAGGTTTTGGTTCTTAAAATATTGAAGGTGAAACCTATTTAAGTATAAATAGGTTTTACCTACAAGATATCGTCGCGTGCAGGAGCTGCATTAAAACTAGGGAACGATTTGTCTGCCTTTCTCTGCATTTCGAGCTGGGAGCTGACGAACTAGAAGAGCGAACTAGTTCGTTTAGGAGCGGCGACCTAAACAGAGCGATCTTAGTCGCGAACTACTATGCGCAAGTCAGAGCAATGATTGGGAGTTATGCCAGCTCTGTTAATAAATAACAGGTAGCCTTGACGGCTGTTAAACAATCACCATTTAAAAAAAAACAATAACATAAAGGACTTAATTCAGCGATATTATAAAAAAAATCATAAAGTTTTTCGTTTTTTCATTTCGACCTCTAGTAGGTCGAAATAGGCAATCATTGTTTAATATTTACGATCATTATGTACACAGTCTAATGTGCACAATTTCCTATGAGAGCAACCTATCGAATAGCTCATTTCCGTGCTTTGTTGTGTTGCGGGCGCAGGCCGAGCCTAGTTTCGGACCAAACCGTGTACTCGTCGAGCGATCTAATTCGCATCAACCTTTATTATGTAAATCGCGCTTAATTTATTCTATGGACCCAAATTAACAACTTGATTTTATTTGTCTTAATCTTATTTACGTGGTATTGTTAAGCTAACTTAATAATAAATACGTGTAATATTAAAATTACATTTATTTATTTACTTGCACGAAAATTCTTCACACTGAATAACTGCAGAAGTATTTTGAGTTTTTTCTCATGTTGAGGTCAGCATATAGGCTAGAAGCCCACTAGATGGTAGGTAAGGTAGCTACCCCCCCCCCCAGGTGGGCCATGACCTTGTCGTGGTGGCCAACAAGGCCCACACCCGTGTGCTCCGAGCGGGCTCCGTTCAGCGGAGCTCGCGGCGGAGCACACTTTGATGAAGTCACCCCGGCGGCTGGGGCGGGACGTGTAGCCCTCCATACATGTTCTCGTCAGCTGTCGTCGGGGTGTTTTGGTGGAGTTCAGGGGAACAGGGAGGCCTGGGGGGGTGGCCCCTGGTCCCTTGCTCAGAAGAGCGGCGGGGGGGAGCCAATGGACACTGTTGGTGTCCATTGAGTCCTCCCTTTAACATCCTGGTAGATGGCTTGGCGGGAGAAGGCAGGTATCAGCCCGTTTTCAAATGCCCTCGGGGACCTGCGCACACGGCTGGCTGGCTGTGTGTGCCTGCAAGGGTCTCCTCCGTCTGGGGATTGCTCGGGTGTCTCCGGGCAATCCCCCCGTTGGCGTCAGCCTAGCCAGTAATGGCTAGGCCGCCTGAGGAGGGTGGGTCGGAGCAGTTGCCTCGGCAGAGCCCGTCCACCCCCTACTCTAAGGGCAAGGAGACACCGGGGAGTTTTAGTGGGTAGGGGCCAGTTCTGCTGGTCGACCCCCACATACCCCTGCCGCCTAGCCAACGGTAGGGGATCAATAAAAGGATTTCTCCTCGATAAAAAAAAGGTAAGGTAGCTACCATCGCCTATAAGAGTTGCTATACATATTATAGGCAAAGCCGGGCGGTAGAGTTCGTAATAGATAAATACCTATTTTCAGCCCTACAAATTATACATATAAAATTTCATCAAAATCGGTTAAGCCGTTTCAAAGGAGTAAGGCAACTAACACTGTGACACGAGACTTTTATATATTAGATAATAAAGTTTGAAATATAATAGTATTATCGTGTTTATGTTCAATAGGAGCATCAGGGCATCTATAGGTCTTTGTGCTCTTATCAGTAGGAGAAATTTAATAAGAGCACGAGACCGAAGCGAATAAAATCATAAACAATCAGTGTAACAAAATCCCACTAGAACTGCCTAAAATTTCAGATATTCTTAGGACAGACAAATTCTTGTTCTTGGATATGTTTTTAACAATTTTAAAAATGTTGATTTGTTGTAGAATTCGAAAAAACGGACAATGCTGTTGCCGGTGGAAACCAGTTTTAAGTGTCGTGCGTGTGTTTTGAGTGTAACTGTGGAAAGAATCGCGAGCTTAACCGTTCCAGTAAACAGGAGAATGCTTTCAAAAGGACTAAGTGAACGCGCACAGGTGTTGCACAGAGTACTTTCGATACAGATCATTTTAGCCAAGATTTTAAAATTTTGTAATTGGTTAAATATGTTTTGAATACTTTTTTAGAAAAAAAAACTACTCACAAAACCATGAATATAGCAATTAATATTTCTCAGTTCCATTTGACATTTATTTAACTTCCAAAGATTTCTTATTATTATTTTCTTCACATAGTTTTCTAACACAAAATCATTTTCATGAGACTATTGTCTCATGAAAATGATTTTGTGTTTGCAATCAAATAATGGATTTTGCAATCAAATAATGGATTATTGAAAATTCCAGAGATGAAAAACAATTTTTCGAACTTTCTTCTTCTTTCTTCTTTGCCTGGCCCTTTCCCACTTTATTTGGGGTCGGCCCTCCGTATCATGCGTCTCCAGGCAGCTCGGTCCCGGGTCGTCTCTTTGCTGATTTGGGATTCCTTCAGGCTCTTATTTACGACAGATATCCATGTCATTCGGGGTCTTCCTCGCCCTCGGGATTTAGTCTCGATGTCTAGCACCTTTCTGGTCATGTGGTCGGATGGTCGCCTCATAACGTGTCCGTACCACCGCAGACGGCTCTCCTGTAGTTTATCTGGGATAGGTCTCACCTTGAAGGTGCCTCTTATGTGTGTGTTTCTGACATGATCCAGCCTAGTTACACCACCTGCCCACCGGAGCATCTTCATCTCTGCGCAGTGTAATTGATTTTCGTGATGCTTTTTGAGTGGCCAGCATTCGGCTCCGTATGTCATGGCCGGTCGAACAGCCGCTCTGTATACTCGTCCCTTTATGCGCACGGGCATTCGGCTGTCGCACAGCACGCCGAACAGTTCTCTCCATTTCATCCACCCGGTATTTATGCGAACTTTCGAACTTTATTCGAATTTTTCGAACTTTATTATTATATTATTTTTTGTCCTAAGTTTTTCGTGAGACGAGATAAAAAGAACTTTTTAAATTTTATTTCTTTAGAAAACTTTAATTTGTAGGTTGTCAAGCACAAAATTTTAATGATATATTATTTAAATAAACGATAAGTTAGTTCACATTGTTTATGTATTAGTAGGTACTCTGTTGAGAGGGTCTCGCTCGGATTTCATTGGTGTTCCATTGTTCCATCTTCTGTAGGATGTGTGGTTTCATATTACAAGCCAATATAATTACTAATTAATTAGTCGCAATTGCAGTAATTTTAATAATTAATAGTAATTTAGACATTCAATAATTTCAATAGCACTTTCTGGCCACACTCTCTGTCTCCGCTCATTGATCTGTGTCGATAAGGCCGGGGTTAATGTTCCGGACGAAACTTGATTTATATAGACTCGAGCAGATACATCCTGCAAGTTATTTACTCCACCAGCCGACATGTTAGCACTGTGATATATCTCCGTCTTAGCCCGAATCCGAATCCCTAAGATGTGGAAGGGACGAGACGTCTTGAAGGATATAAATGTTAGCGGTTTTTTAGGACCAAAATGGTAGTTAAGACAACGTACGTGTTTTATTTTTCTGTTTACTTATAGAAAGCTACAAAGATATTTGACGTGTAATTTTAATCATATTTACTTAATATTATATAAAGAGAGAAGATTTGTATTTTTGTTTGTTTGTAATAAAATTAATGATTTCAAGAACTACTGGGCTGATTTTTAAAATTCTATCACCTATATAAAGCTACCATACTTATTATCATCAGTGATTAACATAGGCTAAATTTTATAGTCGCGTGCAACAGCTAGTCTCCATTAATTTAATTTAAAGTAGGTATATTAAATTAAAGTGGAAAGGTAAGAAGAAATGGGAAAAAATGCGTTTTATGGTTACCATGATTTATTGCTTTGTTTTTTAAACGATTTCTTTGATATTTTGTTGTCACTTACAGTCATATTTTATGATGACTCAGTGTATAAAAAGGGATAATCGCTTGCTGACGATGTAACGGCTAACAGACAACGCACCCTCAGACAGTATGACAATATTAAAGTGTATTCAATGTGTGTTTCAGTGGAATCTTGTTATAAAATCAATAACCTTCGTTCAAGGAAGGGAAGAATTTAATATACCGTTGGTAACAGGCTGTGTTTGCACACTACATATATTATGGAAACATTTATATAGGTTTTATTAGAAGGACGACCGAACAGAGAACGGACCGACCATGAATCCAACTTTTCACTTGGTGGTAAGTGGCTACCGTCGCCATTTTAACACAAGCTTGTGACAGATGCTGAAAATGGAGGATAAAGTAATTAAGTGGGAATGGAAAGAACATAAATATGTCCTAAGAGTAGACGAATCTTAAAATGGAGACCACGGTTACATTAATTAAATGAAAAAAATCCCTTTTCGCAGCTGATTATTAAAAATGTTTATGAATATGGGTGAGAGAGATGATGGTTTCAGATAACTAAAGTAACGTACCATCAAACTATGTACTACATGGAATCCGCGTGCCATACAAAACACTTTAAAAGTGAAGTTTTAAAAGTGACATATGCGTAGAGCATGAACTGTCATTTAAAACCAATCAAACAGTATGTCATTTAAAGAAAATTTAACATTACGTCAACACATTAGAATTTAAAATGAATAGTAGAAGTTGGTCGTTACTATGTTTTACTATGTACGCGCGAAGGCCAGAGTCCGCCATGATTCTGTCAAAGGTGTACTTTTTATGTGCCGCTTTGGCATTTATGACGCAAATTCCATTGTAGTATTTCGATGACCTGTACGAAAAAATGCCACTTAATATGAAATGTAAATGAAATGGAGAATCAATAATTTTGGAATGCACGTTCTCTTCCGGTCAGTGCACTTGAAACAAAGCCAATTTCGCAAATAGGATTATCGTTTTCCGCAACTTAAGTCACTGATAGCAATTCTCATTTATTCAGGGGTCGTGTCAGAATGACGAATGACTGTCAACCCTTAAACGCGGCCTAGTGTTGTGTGGTACAAGCATCAATGTAGGTACTACGACTATGAATTTCGCATGCCATACAAAACACTACGAACTTCTTCTTCTCTTATAATGTCTTGACTCCATCAGATCTTCTCCGATGATTTTGCCAATGTCATTAGTAAAAATAGCAATTTCTAATAGCCTTTTTTTAAATAAAAAAGGAAAAATTGAAATAAAAAATCAAAAGTAGCAGATCCCGAGACTAGTCCGTCAAGTCAAGTCTATAATTTTTCTTAGTTTTCCAAAACAGGTCCGTCAAGTCCAAAGCAGTCAGGTCAAGTCCCACTATCAACTTTATGGAACAATTAAAAGTGACATATGCGCAGAGCATGAACTCCTGTCATCTGTCATTTAAAACTAACCAAACATCTGTCTGATATTTAATGAAAATGTGTCTTTACATAGACAGATTGGAGTTTAAAATGAATAGTAGAACTTGGTCATTACTAAGCAAGACTACGCCATGATTCCTTTTAGGCGTACTTTTTATGCGCCGCTTTGGCATTTGTCACGAAAATTCCATAGTTGTAGTACTTCGATGGGTACTTGTGATACTTTCATGTCTTTCATACAGTGAATTTCTTTAGCATGGAGTAACATACATACATACAATACCTACACTTACATATTTATTGTTAGTATTGATTAGCGACCCGCGTATTGATTACGGAACCGGCAGCTTCTTCGGGAACAACTTAATTAGGTTTTATTATATGAAATATCTTATATTACTTATATCTAATTATTTCCTAGTCTTACTGAAAATCTTAATATTAGTTTATGGCTCTTTCCATTAATGAAAACCGTATCAAAATTCGTTATCTGACTTAGGAGGAGTTAATAGACATACATACTTCAAATTATACGTGTAGTTATACAATGTAAAGATTAGCGAATTGGCACCAAATTGTATATATTATAGCAAAATAGGTTTAAACCTTATAAGTCTCTTATTTTGACTTATCTTTTAAGTTAAAAAAACTATGTTTTCCATAAGAAATTATGATAACATTTCGCTTTTTGCTTGGACCACAAGACAACATTCAAATTCCCGTTTCGTACTCGTACCCAACAAGTGTCCATGTTTTGACAACGCAATTTATGGTCCCTTTAACGCATTTAATGCCAACTTCACGTAGTTTCAGTATTTCACTGCTCCTATATAAATTACAACAATTATATTACTATAATAACGATTGCTGTTAACTATAATAATACTAGTGGCCCGCTCCCAGCTTCGCCCGGGTTCAAGTTGGATTAAATTACACATAATTACGTAATTTTATCAAAATCGGCTCAGTAGTTCAGGAGTTCACCCTGAAGACACATTCTGAACATGACGCGACACGTAATTTTTATATGTAAGTACGTAATTTTTATACTTATGTAAGATAAATATTTGATTGATTTTTACTTTAAACATAGTAAACTATATATAAAATGGAAAGAAAAGTACCGTATACTTAGTGATTAATTGGATGAGTAGAATGATGGACGTCCTAACCGAATTTTGTTACGCATAAAGCTATGAGCAATTTGTATTGTAAATTTCATAAACAATCTGACACTATATTTAATGAAAGTGGAGTTTTTCCAAATAAAACGGACATTCCCAGTTTATATTATCCAATACCTGCTAATACCTACTATCACTCCGATGCACCCGAGCAAACTTGGAAATAGGTTGAAGCGAAGTAGGCCTTTAATAAACTTTCTCGAACTAAGTAGTTCCAATCAGTACAATTGCTAATTTGAAGTTGTGTTCCGCTTTGTGGCTAACCATAAGTACCATATACTCACACACTTATACTCGATCGAATTCTAAACTACTAAATGCCCTACTAGCTGAATGTTTTATGTAAGACTAGCTGGTGCTCGCGACTTCATCCGCGTTGAAAAGTATAAAACGCCATCTACCGTGGAATGGATCGTTAAAAATATCACCAAGCAGTTGTCATGTTAGTCGCTTCATAGGATTCTAGATAGATGGCGCTGTCAAGTGTGTCAAGTGCCAAGCCGCTAGTATTTACTTTTATTTTAGATTTCCCGTAGGAATGAAGCATTTTCCCGCGGTAAAAAGTAGCCTATGTTCATCACAGATAATGTCGGCTTCTAATGGTAAAAGAATTTTTCAAATCGGTCCAGTAGTTTCGGAGCCTATTCTATTCAAACAAACAAAGAAATAATCAAATCTTTCCTCTTTATAATATTAGTATATAGACAATGACTTTGAAGTTCGTTTGACTTCAGTTTTATATACATGTAATAAAACTTAACTAAATATTATACATATTATTACAAAATGACAAGTAGTATCAAAACCGTTTTATACAATATCCACAAACATTATGATAACTATGGTATTCATGAACTTATGAAACTTTTTTTGTTTATATCACCTTGTTGAAGTATTTGCGTTACATATAAAATGTTAAAAACTATATAATATAAAAGAAAAGGTTAAATAAATAAAGTTGCCTCATCTTACATTGGATAAAATGCGAATGTAAATAATTCACTAGGAAAATCCGAACAAGTAAATACAAGATTAAGTTAAATATGTACAAAACGGAGAAAGGTTCTGATGTACCTAATTACGACTGAGCTTTGTGTTTCTACCCACATTTAGAGACCTTCGAGATCAAAGCTTGCCAATTATGTTTATACCATATATTATCTTAAATTGTAGTTATTTACGTGCATGTTATGTGTGAGTATTAGGAGTGTTTTTTCCTAGAACAAAACAGATGAATTATTAATGTAAAGGTTCATCATCTCAGCCACAGTGGCTGGACATAGGCCTCCCACATAATTTCCTATAGGATAGGACCAGTCAACAGCTGTGCCCATCCGAACTGGAAGAAGTTGGATCTGCCTATTTGGAAAAACAAAATACTATTACTAAACCAACAGTATATAATAGTAGTGTTTTTCTACACATATAATAAATATAAATAATAATAATAAATATGACACACATTCCACACAGCACCATCTAGTTCCAAAGTAAGCAAATAAATGCTTGTATTATGGATACCAGACAGCTGATATAACTAAATCAATTACTTTTTTTTGTAAATACATACATATTATAAATAGAAAACATCCATGACTCAGGTACAAGGGGTAAAATGTTAACACATAAACATTTGCCCCTAGCTGGATTCGAACCAGCGACCGTTTGGTTAACAGCTAGGGTTACTAGCCACTAGACCAAACGTGTCGTCGAATATATATATACAAAAAACTTTGACAACACGTTTGGTCTAGTGGCTAGTAACCCTAGCTAATATTAACCAAACGGTCGCAGGTTCGAATCCCACTAGGGGAAAATGTTTATGTGTTAATTTACATTTGTACAATCGGCCGCATAAGTCGATTAACACGTTCAAAAGTGCAAGACAACTGAACACTCAACTTACTTAATTACTTACTTACGACTAGAGAACAAAATAAACTTTACGTACAAACGATCGTAAAAAGCTTCAATAAGTAAGTAAGTAAATTAGTAAGTTGAGTGTTCAGTTGTCTTGCACTTTTGAACGTGTTAATCGACTTATGCGGCCGATTGTACAAATGTAAATTAACACATAAACATTTTCCCCTAGTGGGATTCGAACCTGCGACCGTTTGGTTAATATTAGCTAGGGTTACTAGCCACTAGACCAAACGTGTTTTCAAAGCTTTTTGTATATATATATTCGACGACACGTTTGGTCTAGTGGCTAGTAACCCTAGCTGGATAATGGATGTTTGTATATATAATATTTATGTATTTACAAAAAAAAAGTAATCTCCGTAGTAATTTAACTGTCTGGTATCCATAATACAAGCATTAGTTTGCTTAGTGTGGAACTTGATGGTGGTGTGTGGAATGTGTGAAAATATTTATTATGCGAAATATTGGGATAATTTGATTCCGAATATGTTAAATTTTTCTTTTTGCCAAGGCATTTTCTCACATATTCAGACGAGTCAAAGTAACTACGTGCTCTAGGTATATACATATCTGAAAATGCAAGAAGTGTATGCGAGTGTGCATTTAGTTACGGACAACTTATCCTTTGTGTCCTCAGTGCAAATTTAAAGTCCGCCTTTGCTCGTTACGTATAGTTTTCAAAACTCATTTGTGTGATGTATTCTTTACTAGCTTTTACCCGCGACTTTGACTGATTATCTTCATAAATTCGTTTACTATGATTTTCTGACATAATTTGTGAATACATCATAAACTGAAATATTCACATCGTTATAATCATTGTAAGGTTTCTTTTTAAATGAGTATAATAATCAGGAATCTCCTAGTCCGTGACAACGCTACGTGTTATATTGCAAATATTTGAAATATTCTTTTACCATTTGAAAAATGCATTATTCCAGTTGGACATAGGCTGTTTATTATGTATACGAATTCCATAAATTGAAGCCGAGCGACAGTGTAGTCTTAGATGTTTTAAGAAACTCCATTTCGTCCTCGAGCTAACTGAGAGAAAAAGAAAAATAATAAAGGAAAATCATTCCCGAAAAATTTTAAGTATCGAGAGATGTTTTGTGCCTACTACAGCCTCTCTATCAAGAGTTTAATATCCTGTAGAGTACAATCGAGTGGAGCGATCGAGTGGGCCGCAGTTGGCATGACTTAATTGGTCAACAGCGGATATTGTCCGCGAACGAAAAGTCCCAAATTCGATGTCGTATTCGTTGACCGCTTATCGATTTTTCTTTAGGTATATACATACAAATACGGCGCGTTGGAACCAGGATAGCACATATGGAAGAAATATTTCAAAATAGGTGTTCTTTATATTAACCTCGACATACAGGCTGACTGAACACTCGATTGTAGGTGGCTACCGTCGCCTATAACACATGCAACGCCATAGGTGCTGCGGCACCCCCGCAGGCTTATTATCTAAATGCCTCTGCTGAGCAACAGGCGAAAATTAATCGTTAATTTTTACGCAAACCACACTATTGTTATGAGCTACGTGATACGATTTAGTGTGATATTGCACAAATTATTCGCCTGTCGCTCAGCAGAGGCATTTAGATAATAAGTCTGCCGGTCCTTGTACATTGAACCGATGTATGGGTCTCGGTTCTGTGCACGAAGACCGACGCGGGTCGCAACGGGCGGATTTTCTCGGATGGCTATGTCGCTCAGTGGTAGTTGGGCAACGCATGCGAAGACGGTGCTCTGCGGCAGGGAAAGACCGCCTGGCAGAGTAGTAGGCAGATGATGAAGACCTGTTTTCGGGGGCCGGCCTAGTAACCACGCTTCGTGTATGGTGCAGATAATGACCGGGCACGGGTGCTTCGGTCATTATCTGCACCGTATTCAAAGGGAGGATTCGCCGCAGTGTCACCACTGCGGCGATCCTGATGATACGGCCGAGCTAACACTCCAGGTATGCTCGGCCTGGAGATCCCAGCGCCGGGAACTAAGAGCGGCGCTGGGGGGTGGAGACGTCTCACTGTCAAGCATGGTTGAAGCCATGCTTGACAGTGAGATCACCTGGAGATCAGTTGCCTCCTTCTGTGAATCTGTTATGTCGCAGAAGGAGGCAGCTGAGAGGGAGCGAGAGGAAGAGGCCGGTCTCGCCTCCCTCAGACGCAGACGGTTGGGCAGGAGAAGGCGGGCATACCTAGCCCGTCTTTAAATGTCCAAGGGGAACCTGCGCACATGGTTGGCTAACTGTGTGTGCCTGCACAAGGTTCCCCCGTCTGGGGATTGCCTGGGTGTCTCCGGGCAATCCTCCGTTGGCGTTAGCCTAGCCAGCAATGGCTAGGCTGCCCTGGGGTGGATCGGAGTTGTTGCCTCGGCAGAGCCCGGTCAACCCCGATCAAAGGGCAAGGAGGCACCGGGGAGTTTTAGTGGGTAGGGGCCAGTTCTGCTGGTCGACCCGCACATACCCCTGCCGCCTAGCCAGCGGCAGGAAGTCAGTAAACGGATCTCTCCTCGACAAAAAAAAAAAAAAAAAAAGTAACCACGCTTCGCAGTCGCCGGAAAGAGTGAACACCCGTCCTTGTCACCCGGCTTAGTAACTCTTCCGCGAAGGCATCACAAGGTGGAGCCCGTTTCTCGGCCGCTGCCGCGTTTGCTGTGGAAATGTCAGGTAGTCTTGGTAGTCTCTTTGGGTCGATGTCAGTTTTCCTCCATTCAAACGTATAATGTTAATTACTCCGCTGTTTTATATTTAATTTACAAAAGTAAGCATGATACCGATTTATCTTGTTGTGAACTAGCTTTGTGTGTATTCAAAATTAAAAAAATAATATTCATTTAAAATATTATGATCTTTGAAAAATCCATATTTTAACACAAGTTTTAATGCAACTTTGAGGGTGACTAGGTCAATTCAGTGTTTGGAGGGCCGCGGTCTCCTTTTGTGAGGCAGTAATGCTCCAGAAGGAGGCCGCGGAACGGGATCGAGAGAGGGCCGATCCCGCTCGGAGGAGGCGGCGCCGGGGTGCTGGCAATCGAAGCCGATAACTTGAGCGCTGCCTACGTGCCGCGGGCGGCGTATCATGGGGAAATGCGCCGTCAAATCACGCGGCTCGAGACCGGACAGCACCTCGAGCGGTCGGGGTGTTGCCGGGTGCGACTGGCATCCCTTGGAGGTGCCCTTCCGAAAAACAGGGGGCATAGCGGGGGAGGGCCCTGGTGCGCTAATGCGAGCCCAGAATCCTCCTGTTGCTGTGGAAGGCCGCCGCTAGGTTTTAGTGGGTATATCTCCCTCATTAGGGGGAGGGGAGTCCCACATAACCACACATGTGTATACGTAACGCATCTGCCAGCGTCAAAAAAAAAAAAGGTCAATTCACTGTACAAAAACTTGAATTTTGAATGCATACAAACCTAGTTCACAACAAGATAAATAGGTATCATGCTTACTTTTGTAAATTAACCATAAAACAGCGGAGTGATTAACATTATACGTTTGTATACAGGAAAACAGACATGTATTATCTTAATGGGTAGAATGACAAAGTCTCACATACCCCACCCCACCGATCTCCCCATGGTCGGTGGGGATCTAAATCGCAGATTCCTTTACATTAAAAAAAAGGGGTTACTAGTCACTAGACCAAACTTGTCGTCTAAGACAGAACACCAACTCATCCAACAATGGTGATACGGTTTGGCTATTCCTACTCAACTCACTAACGAAAACGCATAAACACATCTGCCGTTATAGAGGTCTTCTAAAAGGACATGCTTCCTACATTTTCTCCTGTATTAACATAACATAATTTCTCATCTACCGTACTCTTGCATTCATTATAATAGATTTAATTTTAGCGCGGATTTTTATTTAAATGTATAATTTAAATGCAGATGGAAGTGGATGAGCGTCAGTCTCGACACGAATGAAGGTTCTTGCATAATCACTTTTTCACGAGGTCATATTAATTTTGCGTTGAGAACTAGCTACATCAAAGACAGTCTTTCGGAACACTTGGCATATTTTTTTTTTTCAAGTGTTACAAACATCATTTTGAAATATTTATTTTATAATGGATACAATGCTTAAGTATGTTTTATCTGTACTACAAATATTTTAAAGAGAAAATATTTGTATTTATGTTCGTATTGAATAAACTCAAAAAATACTTGACCAATTTTAAAAATTCCTTCGCCTATAAAAAAGCTACATTATCAACAAGTGACATCCTTACTTCCTTACTAATATTATAAACGCTTTCACACAAAAACTATACTGAACCGATCACCATAAATTTTGCATACACGTTGTCTGGGACACCAGAAAGAACATAGAGTACCTTTTATCGTTCAACGCGAACGAAGTCGCGGGCACCAGCTAGTATTTTATAAATGTGCTGGGGCCGACCAAATATAATAATTATCTGGTTCGAAGCTCCGTTAGAAAAATATATTTTTATTTTTTTTTATAAAAAAAAAAACATTTTTCACAATATATACCTACAATAGTAAGATTGTTGAGTTTTCCATCCGAGAAACCGAACTCCATATAAATTTTCACGCCGCATTACCGTCAGGTGATAAAAATTCCGTACGAGTTATAATACCTTCGTCTTCAGCGTCTTCTCACAGAGTAATATAGAGAAGAGACGATACAAAATCTAGTATAGGTGAATTATTATATTAAGGTTTGAAGGCGACACTTGTGGGGAAATCGGTGCATGTGTACAATTGCGCACAAAATTGCTAAGGAAAATGACATTTTTTTATCTTATTTCGTAATTTTTCACCTCACTAACTTAACATTACAGGCAGTGATGATATTCCTTCCATAAAATCATCGTGCTATGTCGAAGCACAATGTTTTTTTAAGCATTTATTCACCATGACGTATTTACTAATACGATAAAACAATCTGTACGCAACAGTACCTAAGAGACTCGAGACGCGCGAACGAAGTGCGGGAGGGGAAGAGCGACTGAGTCTACCAATAACGTGTCAGCACACCGACGCGTACCCGCCCCTCACTTTCCTCTGCCCCCTCAAAGACCTAAAAATAGAGTTCTGCGCACATTTGCCGAGAAGGGCGAGAAGTCTTTATTCGTTACACGAACTATATCAAATTTAACATACACGTAAAGTAACTACATGTATATTACGTTATTCACTTGAAGCATAATTTAACACGTAACAATGTGAAATTACTTTATCACTCTTATATTATGCATATACTAGTTGGTGCCCGCAACTTCGCCCGCGTTAAAAGTAAAGGATGTGGAGCGCCTAACATCTTTGCTGTTATAAAATTTTCAGGGGTTGAATCTTTATTTTTAGTAGATAGCTGCTGCCCGCGACTTCGCCCGCGTGACTTTTATACACTGAAACCTTAAAATTGCAAGATAAAGCACGTACGGTGCCTAAACAATAACATATTCTTTACAATTTTCATTGACTTGCATTGTATTTTCTACTCTATACAAACAGTCAATCCAATATAAATATTTACGATCCCAAAACCGTTTTATAGATGTAATAAAATCAGTTGAAACCGCACTAAATTGACTCCAAATTACCCTCTTTCGTTTGAATTTTGTTTGACTAATGGCCTCCTTGTTGATGGCGGAGTTGTTCACTTGTAAACTCAGATTAAACCTCGTCCCTCAGTTACGGTTCAATTTGCTTAAACCGTGTATTACAAATACGTAATCACTTGTGTTTCTTGGACTAGAAATATACATGTATGTTACAAAGAAAATATACCTTATATTATGTTGTTATATATTATTACTTGCGTCAAACTTTAAAGTAACAATATAGGTACTTAGAGAAATCGCTTCAGAATGTGAAGAAATAATAATAGGTAGTGACAGTATGATCTTTCCTGAGCTAATACGAGGTAGTGGTGGGCGTTATTTCACGTCACTATTTACAATAACTGGCTACGAGACAAGAAACCGATTCACCAGTTTCAAGTCAAACGAAAAACTAGTGATTTTTGTCACTAGTTCACTACATAGATTATTTACTCTGATTGAGCTACAAGCTACAATTTTATATAGTGATTTTCTTGACGTCGAATCACAGAACACTAAGTGACGGAACGTCGAACGACAAACTAGTGATCAAGTGATCTAGTGATTTTCGTAATATCTTGCGAGTGCTCTGTGCATTTTGTTTCTTTTGTCACTTTTAATTTCGAAGTTTTTAATTCTAAATTCAACTTTATTCGTTATATAACAAACAAAACAAGAATATTTACTTTGGGTAGGATTGTCGAAATACGGTTACCAAAAAAAATCAATTTACCATTTACTTTGTCTATTTTTGCAGACTACCACTATTTTAGTATACTAAATTTACAGCCCTTATTGACTTTAAAATTTCGAAAGCGCCAAAATGGCATTGTTTTGTTATACGCTAGCATGTCTGTGGTATGTAGTGTTCTGTAGTTCTGTGAGTCGGCTTCCCAAGTGAGTGAACAATCCGAACGCGGATTATTTTCTAGAGAATAATCCGATCCGAACCATCCGAACGCGCTTTGCACGTCAACCAAAACCAAAACAGAGTAAGAGAGTCTGTTATTATAATTCATATAATTTTGATACGTATTGCTGAAGACTTACGAGACTAAAAACTAGTTTTTGTTTTTAAATTATCTCAACAGTTGTTGGGAAGTGGTGGGAAGCGTTACAAATTCAAATACGTATTATTTTAGTTCGTTGACGAATTTCATTTTAAAATTAATTATTGTGAAAGTTGCATACTACGTGTATATATTTTTTGTTATTTGGATTAAATGGAATTGGATAATGGAAAATTAAAGATTTAAAGCGTAAATAGTGTGGTTTTTAACTCAGCTGTGTGTATAGTATAGTATCTGTATAAGTAATAACAAAACGCTATTTAAAAAAAAAAAATAAAAAAAAAAATATACGCGTCGAATGGAGTACCTCCTCCGTTTTTGTTTTTTCGTTTTCGTCGGTTGAAAAATAACTAGTTACTAAAATCACTAGTTTTGAAAACTGGTGACGGCTATTTCATAACTGGTTAAAGGGCTATCACACCTTACAATTTGAACATTTCCTATTTAGGAATGTAAGTAGAGAGCTCGTGATCACACTACGCTAAATAGATTTCTAAATCGAAGAGTGTTGCTAGTATACGGATTTCTCGGTATACATTACAGATTTTTAGCATGCATGTCATACCTATAAATTACTAAATGATAAATAAGCCTTGTTATGAATTAAATTTTGATTTTGATTTTATATTTAAGATGAATAAAGACATTTACAAATAGTTATTGATTTTATTTTTTTAAGTTTAAACCAAATATTATATTACTAGCTGGTGCCCGCGACTTCTTCCGCGTTGAAAAAGAAAATATATGAGTAATAACGCCTGACATCGTTATTACTGTGACGACGGTAGCGCCCTATTATTTATATTTTTAGACGATTACTCAGGAACAGAATTTTTTTTAGAAGAAAGGTACCCTATATCCTTTCCTGTATCCCTGACAACGTGTATTGTGTATTCAAAATTCGGTTGAGTAGTTAAGGCGTGAAAAAGTTTCGCATTTATAATATTAGTAAGTATGGATAGTATGGATTATACAAATTTTTGATATCTACAAATCTATATACGATTTATAAGTAATACTTCACTCGGTATAATTAAATTCTAAAGAATTTCAAACAAATTTTGCTCTTGTAGTTTCATATATTTTAGAAAATATTAAAAATCTTTTTTACTTTTATTGTGGCATTTCTATTTAATTGAATTAGTACAAAGTATATTGAACAGGTAGAGTTCAGAGCTGCCGCTTCCGCAACAGTCATAAAACGTCGATGTTACAGTTTAGTAAATCGAAAGGTGTGATCGCAGTTAGAACAGATTGGATTCAATTTAGAGTTTATCCATTTTCAACTTTATATCTTCGATTTAGAAATCAATTTAGCGTAGTGTGATCACGAGCTCTCTACTTAGATTCCTAAATAGAAAACGTTCAAATTGAATAGTGCGATAAGCATTTCCTACATCGAATTCAATTTAGGAAACAGTGAAAGGCGGTACGGATTTTTGCCTCCACAAATCTGGCAACACTTGTGAACGCAGTAGGGATGCCCGATACTTCGCTTTGTATCGATATATCGTATTAAATATTAGGAATATTAGGAAATTACTAGTTAGGTATATAACGAGTTACTGGTATTTTAACGAAATCAATTGCAATCAAGAATCTTGATTGTGTTATTTATTTATTTAGTATATTATTTTATTACCTATTTCATTTAAATAGGTATTTCATTTAAGTAGTTATTTTAGTGCCCGACTTCGTCCTCGTAACGTTATAAAATATAAATAACCTATGTTATTTATGTTTCAATTTTGATTTTAAAAAGGTAAACAATTAACCATTTTGTATATTAGCGTGTCACGCGTTACGCGGACGAAGTCGCGGGCAGCAGCTAGTGTACTCGATTTTGAGAAAACATCAATGTTTCTAACCGATGCATAGCCTCTTTGTATCGCATCGACAAAAAAACATCGATGTATTTTTTAAGTGGACACCCCTAAACTTCCTAAATTGAAACGCCGCGATCACAGTATTCAATTTAAGGAAACAGAGAGTTAGAACTCTCTAAATTGAATCCGATCTGTTCTTTCTGCGATCACACCTTTCGATTTCCTAAATTGGATACGTTCAAATTGTAAGGTGTGATAGCCCTTTTACGTTACGTTTCGCGAAAATCACGTAACGACTCAGGCCTAATACGAGGGCTGCTGCATTTAAAGACATGTCAGCTTAAATAATCTTACCTATTCTTCAACTATAACTCGGTCCTTGCCACCGTTAATATACCTTCAGTGCTTGAACTAAGCTAATACAATGATAGCAAAAATCTGATGGAATATCATTGGTTCCAATATAATTCCAATATTTAACAAATATCATTAGTGTGGTGTGCTACCCTGCTTAGATGCATTTTTACCAACACAATCATGGAACAATTGTTACTACAACTGTAGAAGTTTGTACCGAAATGTTGGTATCGGTACGTGCGGAAGTCGGGTGAATCAAACAAAACCAGGATATATGTTGTTGACTGATTTTAATAAGTTTTATTTACATGCCTTACATACAAAGCCGACACACCGTTAGCGCGTGTTAACCTGCCGCGAGTGGCGCCATCTGTTGGTTCACATAAAAACTACAACGTTAAAGTAGTTAAGAATTTATACAACAACCATAGATAAAGTAGCACTGCTACAACTTACTGAAAGTCTTTAAAAAATCATTGTTATTCTGTTCCATGTTGAGTGTCCGTGGGATTGTAACGAGCTTAAATTTTTTAACATTTTGGTAAAATACTTAGTACCTGGTAAAACACCTCGGTAAAAAAAAGGTGGAAAGGAGAGGATGTAAACTGATCACTCTTTATACCCACCACTGCTTCTGCTGCTGTACCACTATTTCTGTTTTGTTGGGTTTGGGATGAATCACCATACAAATAATTGAATTTTATTTCCAAATGTATTCCTAAAAAAACAATATTCCAAGTTCAATAGTCGCCACGCCAATTATTTATTGGAATTCCGACTGGAACTAGAAGAAAGGGTGTATTTTGAAAGAAATGCTCGACGGCGAATGTAAATGAGGAGGGAAGGGACACGAGATGGGAGGGCTGAAGCTACCCTCCGAGGGTTATTTAGGTCGCATCTACTCTAGCGTAGTCAGCGATACGCCCAAATAGTGAAAGAACATACTGAGCAAACGTTGCAGGTTGTATACTGGGACAAAGTATAGAAATAAGTGTGCAGATATTATGACCAACTTAGAAAACTTAATTATCTAGGTACTAACTACAATCCATAAATGCGAAAGTAACTCTGTCTGTCTGTCTGTCTCGCTTTCACGCAAAAACTACTGAACTGCGCAAAAACTGTGTTCAGAATTTTGTTGTAGTATGAGGTCCGATCTCTAAGACCGATTTTTAAGATTTTTTTTCGGTAAGTAAGTGTAAGTTGCAAAATAACGTTAGCCAGGGCCAAGCGAGCATATATTTTCTTTTTCAACGCGAACGAAGTCGCGGGCACCCACTAGTACTTAATATCCGAAGAAAGTTCACAATCGACAGTCGTCAATCGACATTTTTGGATGGAAGATTTCGTGGCGTAGGCAGGAGAGCAATAAGAAAGTGTTTTGGATAATTCGAATTAAGTATACATGCAGATACAGGATGCTATAGGGTGTGTGTGTAACACATTTGTATGAAAAAAATATCCGGTGTAAAACTTAGTTACATATTCTTTTAGACTGCTGCCCCACCCTGAGCCCATGGTGATGATCATAAAAATATAACATAATCAAACTTAAATGTTGCTTTCATAAGTGTTTTATTTCAAAATTGTAATGTACCAGTACGGGACCCCACAATACAGGCTTGCCTATGTAATAACGGTAAATAATAAATTATTTGAATTTTATATTATACGTAAACTTAGACCACATGACGAATACTTTATTTTAAATATGTTATGGATGAAGCCCATCAAAGTTATTCAACATTTATTTATTTATTTATAGAACACATAAATTCTAAAAAAATATGATAACAATTAATGTCTGTAAACCTTTATTAGGTTTGTCTAGACATATTAATTCACGCCATGACATTACAGTAAGTAGAAACTAGCAAACACATTAAGACTACCTCATCAACATGCCTAACATTGTTGAAGTTATTCAGTTAGCAGTACAAAAACCGACCGAACGAGGCATCGGACACGCACTGTGCGTGTGCAACTCGCTATACAGGATGCTCCATTCTATGCAATACTTTTTAACAATTATTATCAATTATAAAGAAATATCAATAATCAAATAATTAATAATCAATTAATTAATAAATAAAATTACATTAAATTAAATCGATTCAATTAAATTAAGTCAATCAATCTAATAAATAAAATCACATTAAACAATAAATTAATAAATTACATTAAATTAAATTACATCACATTAAATTAATAAATGAAAAATAAAAATATGTTAGATGTCAGATGTTATTTATGTTATTAACATGTTAGAATATAATATAGAAATTCGTTATTATTATTAACTAGCTGGTGCCCGCGACTTGGTCTGCGTTGAAAGAGAAAAAGGTAGCCTATATATCCGGTGTCCTACGTCTTTAAATGTTTATCTACCAAGTTTTATGAAAATCAATTAATGCGTTTAAGAGTTGTGGAGGAATATACATACATACAATACCTACATTTACAGATTTATTATTATTGACTGATGATAATATTGATCAATACAATTTGTTTTCAGAAATATCGTGTATATAGACAATATACATGATACTGAAACTAAATTGACCATTTTTAGAATTTTTTTCTGTATGTATGTATGTTCCTCCATAACTCTTAAACGAATTAACCGATTTTCATGAAACTTGGTAGATAAACATTTAGAAGTACGGGACACGTGATAGGCTACTTTTTAGCTTTTTTAACGCGGACGAAGTCGCCGGCACCAGCTAGTATATTATAATGACCGTAAACACCTCGACTCCGGTTATTATTCTTCTTTTTAAAAAAGAAATTAATTTTGAACAGATGTTAAAAAAATCATCTCTCACACTTTTCATTTGCAAATATAGAAAGAGCAAAAACGTGGCGCAAGACTCTCGGCGAGGCTTAAAAAAAAAGCGAATAATATAATTTTAATTAAACGGAAGGAATTTAGATTGCCCCTTTTTGTGAGATATGTAAGAAGGGGAAATCCCTTCTTTTATTGCATTGTCCTTTGTGAATATAGTACACACAGATTAAACTTTAAGCTACACAGAGATGTCACGCATATTCATATTCTATCTAATATTCCTTTTTATATTAATCTTTGTACTAACGTTAATAGTTCTATACATATACCTACTATACATAGACAATAATAAAATTATATGACACTAGCTGCTGCCCGCGACTTCGCCCGCGCAATTTTATAAATTATATTCTAAAATTTCCTCGAGAACCCCTCTAGCCATTGGTGAAAATTGCATGAAAATCGGTACAGTAGTTTTTGAGTTTATCGCGAACAGACAGACAGACGCGGCGGAGGACTTGGATTTATTTCTATCACGAAAAATATATAAGATTATATATATATATTAACGAGAAATATATAAGATTTTTAAAAACTTGCGGGTACTAGGTAGTTAAGAATAAATTCCAAATATGCTTGTTGGCTAACTAACATAAAAAAATAATTAAAAGAGTTAATCAAAATATACCCAAAATCAATGTTTTAAATCTGTTTTAATTTGTGACTAAAATTACTACAAATTATAGTATAAAGATTCGGCATAATACAGTTCCCAGCATTGAAAAATTTAAAATCAGTATAATTTGAGACTGATTTCTTTAGCTTCATTGTTTTCCTTTCTTAGAAAGCTTTTAGATTGCAGTGGATAACAAATAAATGATTTTTGTAAGCGTGATATTTTTTTTAATTTTATTATTAAAATATTAATAATAAAATAAATTCTATTTATAATATTTTTTAATGGCGAATAATAATGGAGAATTTATTCGACTATTCACTATAACAACTATTCTTGGCATCTCTACTAGAAATAAATACTTGAACACCTTTGCTTATCGTCGTGTTGACGAAAGTACAAAATCTTTTGCATTCGCGTACGCGCTGCATTCTCATTATCTGTGACTATCGTTGCATGAATCGCGTCCCTTTTGCAGGGGTTGCAAACTCGTTTTTTAATACATAAAACATGTGTGAAAATATTTTCCTACTTACTAGTTGCTGCACGCGACTTCGCTCGCGTAACTTTATAAAATATACCCTTAACTAAAGCCTTTCTCGATAAATGGACTATGCAACTCAGAAAGAATTTTTCAATTCGAACCAGTAGTTACCGAGATTAACGCCTTCAACCAAACAAACAAACTTTTCACCTATATAATATTAGTAGTGTAGACTATCCTTCCTTTTTTATGTCAAGATTGACAGACTTTATGTCAAGACCTGATGGTAGATGGCTATACTTATAAGTAAAGCAACGCCACACGTACTGCAAGTGCTGCCGAGTACAGTGCCAAACTCACTCAGTGAAACACCACAGCATACGTGCTGTTTCACTGTGTTTATCTTTGGTATAATCAAAGTTGCTTTAAAACGCTAAAAGTTCTAGATCTTTCTTTTTTAATCTTTATGTTTTTAAGTTATTATTTTTTTATGGCGGCCAGTACGTATGATTTTAACAGTAAATATTTTTATCAATCAATACTAATAATAAATCTGTAAGTGTAGCTATTGTATATTCCTCCACAATTCTTAAACGTATAAACTGATTTTCATGAAACTTGGTAGATAAACATTTAGACGTACAGGACACAGGATAGGCTACTTTTTTCTTTTTCAACGCGGACGAAGTCGCGGTCGCCAGCAAGTTTTTATTATAAAGATGACCAAAGGAATTTTACAATATTTACACATAAATATCTAAACTATATAAAAAAATGTATGAAGTTATTCTATGTACAGTATAAATAAATCAATAAGGGTAAAAAAAATAGTAGTATACCTAGTAGTATAGTTATGAATGCAACCGTAATAAAAACTTATTTGTCTACGAGTTCAGTCTCAACAGTAAAAAACATTTGAGTAAAATTTAATAATACTAGTACTTTTAAGTTTTAATATTAGTGTAGTAAATGTTGACGACACCTGCAAAGACAGTTTTTCGCAATGAGGTCGTGACACCGTGGAACGTAAGAAAAGTGCCCTTCTCAAAGGCGTGTTAATCAAACAAGAAGCGGTAAATGGAATGCTAATAGTAACCAAATACGTTATCATTATTATTATGGCATTACACAGAATAATAGTGACAATTTATAACAGAAATTAGTAAAAAAATCATCTCACAAATTCAATATACATTTACATTTTGCACTATTATTATTATTGCGGTTTTAACTAGACGCGACCATCAATTTTCAATGTGCAATGTTCCTTACTTGCGGTTGTGTGTGCTATGCTGTGTCTATTATAATTAGGACATTTAATATGTCATTAGAATTTAGAATATTAATATATTTATTGTTCTAATGAATTTTGGTGAAACTGTTGTATTTCGGTGAGTAAGTTTGGCATGACAGCGCTCATTTCCCTATCCCTTAAAAATTTTATGAAACCTTTAAGAAAACCCATTAACACTAACTAGTTTTGAAAACAGTTTGAAGATGTACACATAGTTTATTATATGAAATCGATTCTAAACAAAATGGCGGAACTGTAGGGCACCAGAAACTATAGCACAAGAAACGTCTCTTCGTCTGCCTTGTGGGAGCCACTTTGCGCCCTCTAGCATTGAAAACTTATTTGGACAACATCACGTTGTGCTCTCAAAGAATTTGTTCTCACACAAAACTCGACCTTAGTTTCTGTGCAGTAAGAACCATAAACGTATCTAGGTTAGGAGTCGGACTGCACAAAAGTGTTAGGAGATTGTAGCCAAAGAAATGGCAACAACTTATCATTTCTCGGCTTTCGCAATAAATCGGATGTTGTCACGGAGGGCAATCTGTCTCGCGGTCTTTGTTTTGCGATATTTGTTCATTTCCTTATATAAATAATAAAATTGCATTATATTAAAATTTAAAAATAAATCTCAAATTTTTGGGAATATTTAGGAATTTATATTTTAGAGAGGGGATTTGTATTTTTGTAATACACTTAAAAACTACTGGACCTATTTTATTCTTTCACCTATAGAAAGCTACATTATCAGCGAGTAACATCCATCCATACTAATCCGTACTAATTATTATAAATGCGAAAGTTTGTATGGATGTATGGATGTTTGTTAATCTTTCACGCAAAAACCACTGAACCAATCACCATGAAATTTTGCATACACGTTGTCTGGGACACCAGAAAGGACATAGTGAACGCGGACGAAGTCGCGGGCACCGGCTAGTAGACTTTATAAAGTTACAAGTGCGAAGTCGCGTGCAACAGCTATACGTTAGGATAAACGAGTAAGCCTTGTCCCCTCCTACGATCGGTGCATAAATCTCTGCATATTTGGTTCTGAGAATAGAATAATTGAATTTATATTACAAATTTAAAGACAGAAATGCAGAAAGCTTTGTGTTAGAGATTCTCTCGCTAAAACAACATCGCTCCACTGCCGCTCCGGAACAAGAACTACAAGAAATGTCGCGCTGCGTTGTTTACAAGAACTTCTGTCTCAACGCCCTAAAGTAACAATTGGGAATGTGAGCGAGCTGCTCCAAATTTGCAGACACTGTTTAACACTATGCGCTCTTACGGTACGCGTGATAACATTCAGCGTTTTAGTTCAACATTGTGGGCATACGAGAACATAAAAAAAACTGTAGCACTCCGGCAGGCTTATTATCTAAATGCCTCTGCTGAGCGAAAGGCCATAAATGCGAAAAATTTGTGCATTATCACGTAGCTCATAAGATTAGTCTTATGAGCTACATGATACGATTTAGTGTGATTTGCGTAAAAATTAACGTTTTAGTGTGATATTGCACAAATACGCGATACTTTTACTGTAACCGATACACAGAGGTGTCGGTTACAGTAAAAGTATCGCGTGTTAATATCAGCGCCATCTCTGTTCGCATTGATGTATTATTTCAATTCAATTAGTTTTCGCAAAGATATATTATTACGTATCATATTCTAGTTTCAGTGATATTGTGTAGATGTCGCAATATATGAAAAGATACAGAGGTGTCGGTTACATGGTTACGTTAAGCGTTACGGTCGCGAGTTCAATAGTTTTTTCCCATCTCTAAAGTGCCCAATATTTGAAAAGCGGACTATGCTCCGTCGGATATAACTGGGGAACAAAAACAACTGCGTCAATTTTTTTTAGCGAGCTCGTCAAATAGCTAAGTAATGCAACAACACCATTTCATAAAAAATTAAATTGAATGTTTTACATTCATAGAAGTTTTAATTCTTTGATTGTTCGCTTATTACTTAACAGCCGGTACGCAGTGTTGACACACGCCAGTAGCACTACCATGAGTTTATGACTACCGAAATCGCTAACGAGAGATGAGCGAGAACGTAAAATATTTGTATGAAAAATTGTACACCGCCTCTAGCGGTCACTCAAAGAACTAAAACCGGTAACATGAGTTGCATAAGTGAAAAACCTATCGAATGTAGTCGCTAGCGACCATTAGCGACTAACGTTTAACTTGACATTTCTATACAAAATCAGTACCATGGTACTTACAAATTTGACTGATGCTCTCGAGAAATACCGTAACGTTAGCAGTTAAATCATTCACTAGCACATTGAAGGGTGAAAGGTTCGTTATCGATAGAAGTAAACCAACGTAAGATTTCGATAGCAACTCATGGTAGTGCTACAGATTGTACTGACGTGGTACTGACGTTAAACTTTCTATAGACTCACGATCCTTATGATGTTATTCAAAAGTTATCCAGTACGATAAATGACAATCTAAGCGTCTGTAATATGGCAGGGTGGTAGACGATGCAACCAGGGGAGATGTGCTGTGTGTTTCCGGCACGTTTTGGAGGTTTTGGAGGTATTCGAAGTGGAGCCCGCAATGTATAGGTCTCAGGAAAGTAACATAGACAACGCAAGGAAACACCATGGGTTTTTAGCCTATTATATTATAAGTTACTCTATGGTTGTTAGTGGGTAATAGTCCCACATTCCCCATCGATCTCCCCATTGTTGGTGGGGAGCTAAATATCAGAATTTTCTACGCAAAAAGGTGGTAAACGACCTTACGGGAAGTGCAATTTTTTCCTATTATAGTTAGTAGGTAATAAGACATTCCATTTTCTTATCCTCATTTCGTTCTTGCTTGTTTATTATTTATTTATTAAATTTATTAAATTATCAAATTAAGAAAATTATAATGAAGAAAAAGCCAATACCATTAAGTAGGTACGGTACTCAAAAAGCAAAACAGCAGAATTTTACTGTGTGAATTGGCCTTAAATGTGATTCCCTAGTGGAATGCGCGCAATCTATCCATGTCCTAAAGTTGTGGCACGCCAAACACAATAAAACTTTGCCGGTCACCCTCTGCTCTACTCTTTTTCTTTTGAATTGTCGCCGTTTCAAGTATATTTTTACTACTTACATAGTATGTTTATTTAAAGCGGCCCCGACAACAATCTTAAAATAAAATATAGTTTTCACATTACATAAGCATGCACGCAGCAATAATAAATAATTTCTCAACTAAGTACCTACTTATTGAAAAGCGATTTTAAAAAATTACGATTGTATCAGAATGTATGGTTTCTTAAGATTAAATTAAATAAAAATAAAATAGAATTGCAAATTATAAATAGCTACAAAAGATTCCTCTATGTGTAAAGTATTCAGACACGTTCTTGATCCGAGTTCGGTAACCTACAATCCTTAAAAAGTGGCTGATAAATTTACCAAAATGAAGCTTGTAAACTTTAAACGGAGTGTAGTTTGCTGAGTGGGAATTAAGATTACACTTTATAACCTCGAGTAGTTAGCTTACCATTTCCATACTACGTAATTCCATGAGTATTAATTTTTTATTGGTGGTTGCAATACCTACGTACATAAAAAAAAAACATGACATTTCTGAGACATATAAAACCAATAACTGAAATTTTTTCTAAAATATGCAGAAATTGTGACCTTTTTCTGTGTAGGTACCTAAGTACTGACTAAAAGCCAATTCTTGTAATTACCTACCTACCGACTAAAACCCAAAAATGTTTCTCCATGAAATCATCCTAGATATAATATTATAGGTAGGGATATTTAAAATTGGGATGTCAATATCTACCATCTAAAAAGGTTTTCTAAAATATTAGAGTTGTTAGCGTACGTTTTATTATTTGCAGTGCCACGAATGGCTTTCGTCGCATTCTGTCATTCTGTCTCTCTTTATAGACGTACGTTGAGACATGGTTGAAACAACAAATTCTCCAAATACCTATTACTGACTTCCCAAGCTAGTACAGCGTGTCCTTAATTACTTGTTTACGTAGTTCAGGAATTCATGAAATTACTGTAAATAAAATCCTACAGCCTCATACCCCAATGCCACTACAGCGCTTATTATTATTGGTGGCCGACGGACACTTTCTTTTGTCACAGGTCAAACCGTCAAAGTTACTCTCGTACTCTGTACTAGTTACACGTGACAGATGAGGTGACTGACTGATAGCTGACAGTAAAACTTAACTAGTCTGTGGTCGAATGTCAATAAAATTCGAGTATTATTTAATCAATATTGTTTTGTTTATGTTAATTGTTATGTATCTATTTGATTTGTAATTTGTATATTTCAATTTAAATTTCTAGAAGCCAAATAATTTACTAATAATTAATTAGTATGTTTCTTAAAGTCTAATTTTTTGTATTGTACGTATTAGTATAAATAATGTGTATGTGAGTAGAAAAGTGTTAACAGGAAAAGACCTAGATCTTTGTATAAGAATGGGAGATTTATGAAAAACTATATACCTAATATAGTGCATAATTAGTATTACATTTTTACCAAAAAAATATAATACAATGCGTTGGAGCGAAAATGTAACATTAGCGTTTGTAAAAATTTATCTAAAACACGAATGCCTCTGGAACCCATCTCACCCGGGGTACAAGCTAAGACGTCAAAGGGAGAAGGCATACATCGACATAAGTTCAGAATTCAAAGCTTCAACTAGAAAATCACTAAATATACCCGAAGTGAAGATAAAAATAAAAAATTTGAGAACCACTTACATTCAGCAAGTTCATAAAATACTGCACAGGTCGAGTCCAGACAACATTTATGAACCATCGCTTATTTGGTTTCACGAAATGGACCGTTGTTTGAAGTACATACCCACTAATCGGCATTCAGCTAATTATAGCAATGTAAGTTTGTCAACGAATTAAAATATGTTCTATCCATTTAATCTATACTATTATATAAGGCTGACGAGTTTGTTTGCTTGGTTGGTTTTACGCGCTTATCTCAGGAACTACTGGTTCGAATTCACAAATACTTTTTGTGTTTGATAGTCCATATATCGAGAAAGGCTATAGAAGTAGCGCTAATTGGCAAGTAAATGTTACGAGTATCTTGTTTCAATTTCATTGAAATTACCCTTGAGTGATGCTACACGAAGATGGGAAAACCCGTATGCCTTGTTACGGGTGACTTTAAATGTGGTTAGCCTACTTCATACTTTACACAGAAATGGTAAAAGAGCCCCATAGACGTATTTTTAAATTAACATTAATATTAAGTATATAATTTCAGAATGAGGACACTGAAGTTGACTCTTCATGCCAAATATGGATCAATCAGGAGTTAAAAAATGATAACATAGAAGAATGCAAACCTGATCCGCTTGTACCGCAAGCCAATGATGACGATGACTCACCTAAGCAAGAAGAGCAATCAATGAATAACAATAACGACAGAGATTCATCACCAGTGCCGTACAAAAAGCACAAAAAGAAAAAAGTCAAGCACAGAAACTCAATTCAGGACGAGGTGGAATGTACGGACAGCACAAGAGAAGATGAATTTGATATATTTGGAAAATTTATTGCTTGGCAACTAAGAAAGATGAACTTAAGTAAAGCACTAAGAATACAACTTGAGATACACTCAATCGTAAGCGAAGCAAGAATGTCGGATATTGTAGATAACTAGAACTTCATAGAAATGTGGTATGAAGAGTTATGTTTTTGGAACATTTTAGTGGTTAGTTTCAGTGAAATAGGTATTGTAATTTGTACTCATACTAAAGTGAGCTTTTGTAAAAATAAAGTATTATAGATACTTGTTTATATCTAAAGATCTAGAGATTAACGTGTACATACATTAATATATTAAATATATTTAAACAATTCGGAAATTCGTTTCTTTATATAAAATATAGTGGTACTATATTTATGTACGATACGTACGCATCCCTTCTCCCTCGGATATCCGCGGATACGGATACAGGTATCCAGCACATATCAATACTAATAATAAATCTGTAAGGGTCGGTCATGGAGTAATTTACTTTGTTTTCAGAAATATAGGCTCTATACATGATACTGAAACTAAATTGACCATTTTTAGATTTTTTTTTCTGTATGTATGTATGTTCCTCCATCACTAAAATGAATGAACTGATTTTCATGAAAATTAGTAGATAAGGATTTTGAAGTGCGGAACACGTGATAGGCTACTTTTTATCTTTTTTAACGCGGACGAAGTCGCGGGCAACAGCAGCTACGTGTGCGACGGGCTTAATATTTATTCTGTATATTTCGTCACTTACGCAACTGTCATAATCTTAATAAATCACAGGCTGCTGTCAATGTCATTAGTTAGTCGTTTTCGTTTGTCTGACTGCTGCTGTCATTATTATTGTCTTGTCTTAACTTGATTGATTATTTTATTTATAAACATAATAAAAATAAATATACCAACTAATTTTATTAATGAATATTTACTGAGTGTACTGCATCTATAGAAATTGTTTTATTCCCTGAATTTGAAAAAATGCGGTGGAGCGAATATCAGACGTGCCAATTCGTCAAATTGTACCTGAGTAACGAATGCTTGTGGAATCCGCAACACCCTTTATACAAACAACGAGACGCTAGGGACAAGGCTCTTTATGCTATCAGTGCGGATTTTAGCGAGATTACCAACATTCACCTAGTTGAAGGCGAGTTAAAGCTAAAAATAAGAAATTTAAAGTCAACATACAGCCAGGAGTTGTCCAAGATCTTATCTAGGTCTAAGCCAGGCTATCCTTACAAGTCATCCATGAAATGGTTCGCGGATTGGCATCGATGTTTTAAACATTTGTCTAGAAAGAAAATTGACGAAATATCTAACGATGTAAGTAGCTAAAGTAGCTTTTCTATACTAATACTGGCTTTTGCACGCGACTTCGTTCGCGTAACTTTATAAAATATAGCCCAAGTTACTCGCTGATAAAGTAGCTTTCTATATGTGAAAGAATTTTTAAAATTACTCCAGTAGTTTTTGGTGTTTATTTAAAATACACCAAAATTTTAAAATTATGTAATTGTACCTGTAAATTTCCCTACAATAAAATAAATAAATAAATACTGAACATATTAAATTTTACAGCCAAACGAAAATGACTCCACGACCGAGATGTGTTTCAAAGATTGGGAAGCCGAAGAAATTAACACAAATGAAGTTAAAATACCCGATTTGTTCACAAAACCAGAAGATGTGATAATTGTAAATGTGCAGCCAAAAAATAATCAAAATGAAAATGATTCACATGAAAATTATAAAGAAATATTTTCAAATAAGAACTCATTAAAAGAATTTTTTAATAGATCACATAGAAGCAGCGTTGACTCAAACACAAATACCAAAGAGGATGAATTTGATTGTTACGGTAGATTTATTGCATCGCAATTGAGAAATATGGATTTGCAAAAAGCCTTAACGGTACAACTCGAGATCCAAAGTCTTGTGAGCGAAGCCAGGATATCAGATATGTTAATATAATATAAAACTTGGAATTATAGTATTAAATAAAAAGTTCAAATTCTGTTTAGAATTAGTTTTAAAATGTAGTAGTAAATAAAGAATTAATTAATTGTTTAAGAATTCATTATTCCAGAGAAGAGTGTTATTATTATACATTTGTTGTTAAGGTGTCCTTTTGCAAGATTTTTATCAATATTATTATTATTGAATGAAAACTTTTTAAGGCAATCTTGAGCTGTTATTTGTATGGAGAATTTAATAGGAGGTAAAACGGTAAAATCAGCATAATTCTCCGTGAGCATCTCTCTTAGATAAATTGCAAAAATAGAAATCATGTATAAAAAGTTCATTTGTCTATGAGCAGTTTTTAATTAGATGGAAAATTGAGTAAATCTGTGATGTTCTTTTAACATATTCATATGAATAATGCTTTGGATGTCTTTAAGATTAAGAAGACACTCTTCCTTGGATTGACCTTAATGTTAGGATTAAATATTAAATTTCATTGTTCATTGATTTTTGTTTTTTTTTTTTCTTGCTAATTCCAAGGTTCCTTGGATGCAATCCACCTCTTTATATTATTAAAAAAAATAATAAGTAAGACATTATATTTATAATTGCCAAACTCTAACACCATCAATTTGGTGATTGTGTTCACTCTGATTCTCTATAAAAAAATATATTCTCCGTAATAAATAGATGAAAACATCTATGTACATATTTTGACAAAGGAATGAAACAAACAAATTGAAAGTCCGATTTTTTTTATTGCTGTTACAGCATTCTGTTATAATACAAACAAACATTACATTTCACTAGTGAAAGTTCAGATCGATCTTGTACCAATTGTTCATACGGCTTAGTTCTTAACTTACATTTTAGCTCCGGGAGTCCATGAAAAAATATACACCGTTGTCCACGACCGACCATAGACAACGTCCACATATAAAGCTAGGTTTAAGTACTTGAAGTTTCACGTAACGTGTTCCATGCGCTACAGAATGGAAGGCTGTCCTCAAAGTCTGTTCAATTAAAACTATATACTAAAACTTAAGACAATAAATTAACGAGACCTACTCACACTGTCCGTCCGTAATCCGTATATATACATATTATATATATATTTTTGTCCATTCGTAAATGCCTCTTTAATTAAATGCACCTTCACAACCGAAATTCCCATTGAATTGTACTCATGAACTGTGGTCAAGAAATGTACTAACTATAAATAATGTTCATTTTATTTTATACTTTATAAAAATAAGTATGTAACAATAATACTGAACTCCTGCGTTACAATAAGATAGATTATGCGTTAACATAACGTAACTCATGCGTTACAATAAGATTAACTTACGCGTTATCGTAACGTAACTAATGCGTTACAATAAGATAGCTTATGCGTTCATGTAAATCATGCGTTACAATAAGATAGCTGATGCGTTTACGTAACGTAACTTATGCGTTACCGTAACTTAACTCATGCGTTACAATAAGATAACTTATGCGTTGCGTAACGTAACTCATGAGTTACAATAAAATGGCGTTTTATGCGCTAACGTAACTCATGCGTTACAATAAGATAGCATACGCGTTAACGTAACGTAACTTATGCGTTACCATATAACGGAACGCGATCAGTGTGAGCCGAACTCGAGAAGACTAGAGTAGACGACAATGGACGTCACAAATCTCAATCAGGCTTACGCAAATATTCCGTCCGATATTTTTGTTTTATGGCTTTAATTGTGTACTTGGGTTTATAAAATAAATAAAAAAAAAACAACTCTGGGACCAGACGTACAGTACATTATATACCACGTAAAAACCTAACAACTTTCCCCTGTGATGTTAAAGAATTTTAACGTAACGCTACTCTTAAAACTAAAGAAAGATCTTTCCAATTGCAAACGAGCGATTCGATCTTCGGACGACACGAATCTTGGTGTTCAGAGACAATTGTGAATTTGTTGGTGATTTACCAAAAATACCAAAAACGAATCAAAACTCATCTATGCTTGATGAAGGAAAATCAAAAGGGGGAAAAGCCCGCTGTAAGAAAAGCGACTTAGGTAAGTGTGATTCTCGTCACCTGAAATACTTTATAACATGAGACTTTTTTTATTATTTGTTATTTTCACAGACAGGTCAGCCTGTCTGGTCCACTTGATGGTTCCTCCCTCAGAACTTTCGACTGGGTGAAACGATTTTGAAGATTCATTTTTTAATTTGAAATCTGGTGCTTCCCGTGTGGTCCCATTTCAATTTGGTCCAGTTCTGACAATGCTGGCATCCATGAGAAAAAGGTTTGAAGTCGGTAATTTTTTTTTTGTTAAAATTTTAATTATTTTGATTGCCGTCTCTGAATTCAAGATTTGCGTGCCCTTTTGCTGTATAATTTATTTATTTTTCGAGTAATTTTTGATCAGCGATGATTTTTTTACAACATTTATGATGACGTCATATACAAATACATAATAATATATTGTAAATATCTTATATTTTCAATTAAAAAATAAAACTATAACTTTAATTTCAATTAATACTGAAGAGATATTTTTTTTTATTTAATTAAATCACGTGAAACGAATTTAACCGCGTGTTTTTTAAAAAAAAAATTATGAGGGTATGTTATAAAAATATTAGAAATGAACAAATATTTTGTTCACACCGCTGTTTTCAATATTTAATATGTAGTTTTTTTTTAAACAAGATATAGAGTAACATATTCACTGGAAAAACTATATAATATATAAATGTGAATATTATTCAAGAGAGAGCATTTAAAAAAAAATACAAAAATTAAAAAAAAAACAGGTTTTATGCTATGCAGTATTATTTTATAAATATTTTTTAACGATCTTTAACAGTTAAAAATCAACAATTTAACTTTTTGCTTAATTTTTAAAGAAAAAAAAACTACCGAGTAGCGTTTTGTTTTTTTTTTAATATTAACTTTTTCACTTACGCTTTATTAAATCATTAAAATTTTAAAATACTTTACGTTTAGTGCGGCTCGATTACAAATCAAAATGTTTTGCGTTTTAGAGCCTAATTTTTTTTTTATAAAAAGCAAAATTTAATTTTAATATGGCAACACTGAAATTTCTTAAACACTTTCGACCAAATGACACGAAACATTTGATTGGGTGCGTGTATTGTGACGTCACTCAATACATACGCGTAAGGGCCGACGCACACTGGAGCACACGACATACAATTTAAATTTTTTCATAGTTCTTTTGCACCTAAAAGAGGTTTTATATAGTGCAATGAAATTTGAACTATATTAAAAACGCTTAAGGTACAAAATACCATTGAAATAAATTTAAACACTTTTCCGCGCCGTCCTCCAATTTGCGCAAGTCCAAAGTTAAAAGATACATTTTCATCATTTTAAATCACTTTTTATCTTATGAAAAATTGGGAAATTGTTTAAGTGTGTTAAAAAAAAATTGAAAATTTAAAGTGACAACCATTTACGGACCAAAAACACCTACAGTTAAGAAGACTCGATTCAGATCTTTTTGTACGTAATTATCACATAAACTTTTAAGGGAACACATTTCTTTTCAATACAATCGCTTTGTAGCCTTAATAAAAAACGTCTGCTGTCTGAAATTTCCAAACTTATTGGCAAGTTGCCATGGAAAAATTTAATAAAAAAAAATTGACATGTCCCTAGAGACGTTTGGATATGTCCATATCGAACCTGGCAACACCGCGAAAAGAGAAAATACACTCCGGTTATTTGACTCCGACCGTATGACACATGTTTACAAAACTAAATACTACTTTCAGGGAATTAGTACATACATTCATTTACAACCTCAACTGTAACTGTCTTTCTCTGGACAAATGCTGAAATGAGCTGAACGAATGTAATCCATCCCTTACTTACACTTTGCGTTTCGATCACTTTGTCAATATTTGTATGGACACTGTACGGTGTTGCATTTTTCAAGAGCGAGGGGGGTTAAATAATAATTAAAAAAAAATGAGATCAGCAGAACGCCCATACAAAGAGCCGTCGGTCCGTAGGTAAAGCAGAGTTGAGAGCTCAAGCGTCCGAGCACAGTTGCTTGGGCGTGTAGACCGAAGCGTTGGGGTCGAGCGGAGACCCGTCCGACAGCCTCAGCTTCGAGATGGTGTTGGAAACTGGATTGATGCTGGCCAGACTCTCGGTGGGCATCACTGCCAACATTTGGGCTTTGAGCTCTTCCAACTCCTTGTCCTGTCTTATTAGTTCACCTGAAATGGGATTGTTTTATATGATAATTATCCAAACCGTACGGTGTCCCGTGCATGCACTGATAATGCTATTTAACGATAAATACGTAGCAAATAATACGTGATGTACGGATGCAGAGCGCACGCAGTCGCATAATCGACTGAATGCAGACTGATTTTATTTTTAACTAAGCTAACAAACACTTATAAAATAGCGAACAACAACTTGATCAGTTGTTGATGAACGCGTACATTCAGTATTGGTCGCTCTATGGCTGAAATCATGATAATAAAATAGAGACCCACCTTCTTTGAGACGCAGCTGCCGCTTGGCCTCGCCGAGCGCCGACAAGAGATCGAGCTTTACGCGCGTCTCCGAGCTGAGCGAGCGCTCGAGATGAGCGGCGCGCTCGTGTAGCGCGTGGTGAGTTTGCGGCGCGTCCGCCGCTCGCGCCGCCTCCAACTCGCGGGCCAATAGCGCCGCGCGCTCGCGTACTCTCGCTAAGTCGCGCCGCAGCGAACCCAACTCCGCGTCGTGCGCGGCTCGCGCCCGCGTCAGTTGCTGCTCGGACGCCGCGCGCGCTCTTCGCTCGTCGGCCAGGCGCCGCTCGAGCGCCGTCGCTTTGTGGTGGTGCGCGGCATGCGCCTGCTTGAGTTGTGCGAGCTCGGTTCGCCGCTGCCGCTCGCTCGCCGCAGCGACGCCCAGCGCCCGCCTCGCCTCTGCCTCGGCCGCCTTCGCCGCGTTGAGCTCAGCGCGCACTCGCCGCAGCTCCTCGGCGCACTCGCGCGCCTCGCGCTGCTCTCTCTCCCTTTCCCTCTCCACCTCCCTCACCACTTGTTCTCTCGCTGGAAACCGTTCACATGTCGTCTCAATACAATTCTTTCAACAGAAGGGAGTTCTAAATTTATGGGTACGAATTGATTTAAGATTTCATCAGAAATATGTGAAAATGCCACATGGTATCAGGTGACACTGCACTGCTATCGTATCGGATAATGTGAAACCACTCTGAGTCTTAAATATAATGAATTCGTGATAAATAAATGAAATAATAACGCACACTCGTGAAATGAAATACAAAAAATCCATATAACTCACTGTTTTCTGTGTTTTTATGACTATCAATATTTTCCTTATCCTTATCCTTATCTTTATTTTTCTTCCTCTTCTCCTCTTTTAATGTGTTCGCTTCTTTCTTGTCGCATTTTGACGATTTACCTGTAAACAATTTATTTATTGATAAGCTTTTTATTATCAAGCCAATCGTAATGGAATTCACATATATTACATTCGATCTAATATCGAGGTACACAGAATTTAATGTATATTTACTCGAGATACATTTAAAACTGACAAGGTCCACTGCTTTACGCGGTCATGAATTTGATAGCACTTCTAGGAATAAATTAATAAATAGCTCAAAATGCTAAAATTTTTCAAGTTATTAACTAAGATTCTTTTTCATGTAATACTCAATGACCTGAAAAATGTTGTAAAATATAGTGTCACTGATAAATGAAGATTGTACTAGCTGCAGCCCGCGACGCGAGTGTATTTTGGCAATATAAAATAAAAACCCTTTAAAAACAACATAGAAAAGAAATGACCACTTGCAGACAACAGGGCTTACCTTTGGCTTCGTGTTTTTCGTCGTCATTATGCGCGTGCGAGGCGTTTGACGCGTGCGACGAGTTCGCCACGTTTGACGTGATTGACGCATGCGACGTGTTCGCCGCGTGTGACGTGTTTGACGCATGCGACGTATTTGACGCGTGCGATGTGTTTGACGTGTTTGACGTGTTTGACGCGTTTGATGCGTGCGACGTGTTCGCCACATGCGCGCCAGCCGCAGACCCGTTAAGGTGCGCGTGCGACGCCTGTTTGTCGCGCGTTGCGCCGCTCGTCGACGATATATGCTTCTCTAACTTATCTAACTGGAATCACAAAATTTTCACATTTCATTTTTGTCTTCATTTGAAAAAAAATGTGGCTAAAACATTAACATAAAACGGAAGTGTCACCATATTTGGTGAGAGCCTTATGAAATTTTATGTGTCCATTGATAGAGCCTCAATTAAGTTGCATGACAAAGATTAACAATTGAAACAACTGTTGCTATAGAAAAACCAAATCAAATAATTTATTTCTCAAAAACAGTATAACAAGAAATAGCGTTCTAGAAGAGAAGAAACGGCGAATTATCTCTGATTTTGTATGAAGAAAACCCTAAAACATACATCAGTCGACCGTTACAGTCACTTACCATCATATGGGCCACGTGTCTGTCGATCAGCTATGATGCATGAACAGATTATAGAAAAAAATACTTCAGACATTAACACCAGAATTGTTTATTTTATTTTCATGTATTTTATGGAAGGATATTTTAACCAATTAAACCAAACTGGTACCAAATTAGAAATTAACCAAACCGTTAATTTCTAACAGCACAACATAGGGAATACTGGTTGCAGATAAAAAATAAAACAAGGTAACCCGTGCAAGTGGTTATAAGCAGTTTGTAGTTGACTAAACTAATGTAAACCATATAGGAATCGAGTTACGACTGCTTTTCATTTAATAAAAATTCGTGGTAAATTCTACTAAGACTTTATTTTGTGTATGGATAAACTTAAAACTACTAAATTGACTTTAAAATTAATTTTACCTAAAAGCTACGTTAACAGCGAATAAAATCTGTCGTATGTATTGTAGTTGTTTTGTTCGTGTGTGTTTAGTGTGCTCCTTACCTTATTGTGTAATTGCGTGGTAGTGTGCTCCGTCTGCGTGCACACTCCGTTCTCCACTTTGGCGCAGCGTCTCCGCAGCGAGCCGTTCATGTGTGTGGAGTGCGCGCTATTCGTGTGCGTCGTCGACGCGTCTACGCCGCCGTTGCACACTGGCGACTCTTTAGACTGTGTTTGATTCTGATTTCAAAAAATAAACACTCAATGCAATGATATTTGATTGGCTTCGCTACCCGAGCTAGTCACACTGCAAACTGCCTGTGATTTGTACGTGCCGAAGAATGTTTTATTAAATTTTGGGCATGATAAAACGCAATTTGCATAGTGAAACTTGTGTAAAATAATTAAACTATGTAGAAAGTGATAAATAGTGATGATTGTACAATAAAAAGTTACCGCATTCACGGAGCTATTGCTTTTAGTTAGGGCCTACGACCATTCATCTATGACTCAATGGTCTTATACTAAGAGTTAACTAAAAAAAATGAATAAAAATGAGCTAGAGTGTAGATACCTGTTCGAGGGCCGCCTCGGGGAGGGCGTCCCGCATGAGCTGGAAGTAGAACTCATTGTCGGCCCTGACTCTGCGCTGCCGCCTCTGCCGCAACCGCTGAGCGACCTGAGACCGGACGCTGAAGCACAGCGTGACGGCCGGATAGCCCACGCAGTGCGCGGCCAACGGCCGACACAGCGCCTCCCCCCGCGAGCCCCGCATCGCCCCCTCCACGTACACCACCAGGCAGCACAGCGCCACCGTGTGCAGGCACACGCCCTTCTCTGCGACTGCATTCAACGCTCAATTCAAACTAAGGCCCTTCGCACATTACGTTACTCAACAGCTGTATCGTAGTATATGAATGGCCTAACTACACGAGATCCAAAGAGAGAGGTATTCACCCATCATCATCATCTTGAGGTCTATTGCCTATTGAAATGATTTGCTCATTAATATAATTAATTTTTTAAAAGTGACTTTCGGTGAGTGAGTAGGGGATGCCACTTGCAGCACCTACCGTCAAGTACAGTCGGGGTAAGAAAAGGTTCGTCACCTTAAAGTCGACATTTGCTTGCACAAGGGCATTATCCGTCATGCCAAAATTTCATTTCAAACGTCAGGCAGTTGTCCGCTTAGTGCTTTAGTTTCAAAAAGTACTAAGACTTTGATAAAGGAATGAATTTGAAACCTGATGAAGGTTTTCGTACCCCGACTTTACACTATCAACCTGTCTGTAGACCCAAACGTAAAAAATGCTACATTCTCTTGCCATTTGATAAAAATTTAATTTAATTTTCTATAGTTGGGATAATAATATGACCAAACTATTTTTCAAGAGGTAGAACATCTGATATCAGTCTTTAAATATTACTCGGAACATAAATTCTTTGAAATAAAAGATAATATTATATCTAATAAGAAAATACTCACAGCTATACCACACATATTGTACCCACACATAGGTACTGGCCGCAAAGAAAATATACTGCAGCGGTATAAGAAAGAAACATAACATGTCCGATGTGAGGGCTATGCAGATGAAAAATACTGAAAATGCCTGAAACAAAAGTATGTTTCTTTTAAAAACAAGCTACTAAACAATTTATTTACTAAATTATACAGTGGACCCCGGGTAATCCGACAAACATTTTGCAGGGCAGTGTCGAACTATAAAATCGGCCTACGCCGTATTCCTTTGCTAAACTACTGAAATATTCATTACGATTTATGCGGTCCAAAATATTACATTTTTCGAATATGCGAATATACTAGACGCTTCTAGCATGACTGTACTATTCAAAATTAATTAATAAATTAATACATTATTGCAACATTGTTTAAGAATTTCATTGCTGTTGTGATAAGTGGGTTATCAACTTCCTATTTGTTTAAAAAAGTGAAGAATTTTATAAACATGGTTATATTGGTTATCAATAATTACTTATAAAAAAAGTTGCAAGACCAACACTGGCTCCATAATTATATTAGCCTAGTGACCATATTATACAGTTAAAATATTAGTCAATCTAACTCTGGTCCAATCACAGCTTACTCCAGTATATTATTGTTTAATCTTTAAACATTTTTTTTTGTACTCATTCCCCTCCCCAAGTACTCTTTCCAAATTGGTAGTTATTTAATAAGTAAGGTAGTATAATTTTACCTAAATATGTAAATTGTATTCTTATTTACTTAGACTTGAACCATTTAAATAGCAAATCGTGTGAGATTGAGATATATTTTTTATATTTCTCGTGTGATTTCTTAATATATTATAAAACAACATGATACAAAAAAATATAGCTGTGAAGGGAAGTAAGTAGTTTTTTATTGATATCATACACATCATCAGCCTGTGTCTCTCCACTGCTGGATGTAGGCCTCTCCGAAGGTACACCGCCACACACTTTCCACTTTTTATTGACGAGAGTGTGCACTATTTTTCATTGAGTAAAGGATGCCATAGTCCACTATCCTCTCGTCTCCTTTTCATATGGCATTGCTTGTGTTAATAGGTAGTAAGAGAAATTAACACAAGTAACATTAACATTACAAAAAACTACATAAAGAATACCTATCCTATGTGAAAATCTATAATTAAGTGTCAAAGATGTGCTACATGTTTATAATGTATATTCACACATACATATGTTTATTAATTATTATTGTAGAATGTAGATACATAAATAATAATGAGGTAATAAATGTTGTGTAAAATACTTTTTTTGAAGTGGTATTTTCCATTTCATAATAGGGTATTTGGCCACAAATAAAAATATAGATCAACCCATCATTACCGAAACAGTAACCATTTAATTGAACACATTACTTTAAAATGTGATTCTTATAAGAAACCTATACATAATACATAATTATTATAAAGTCGTAAACGAGCCATCGCTGCACATTTAATATAAAAAAAAACAGTAGTACCTACAAGTTGTACTTAGTCAAAAAAATTAGTTTTTAGAATATTGGTCTGTTACAGTTGAGTTAAAGAATGGCAGCCTTTGCTTACAAGCGAAATTTTATAGGAAACATTTATTTAATATGTATGTATAAACAAATAGTACTTACAAGTCCTTGATACTTGAATGAATCATATACTGATCTTAACATCATCCAAAAGGGCCACAGGAACTCAAATCTGAATTCGAGCATGTAATCAGCCAAGACAACAGTCGCCCAGAGCATCAAAAATTTCAAATACAGCATCGAGCTGAAAAAATATAGTATTATTATTAAAACATAATTGTTAAATGTGAGTGCCAATGCATACACATGTTACACATTTAGAACAGCAAAATGAGCAAAAACATGTGTAATTAATATTTGTCTCACCTTTTTTATTGCACACTAAAGCGGTAGCTAATGTTCACGAGAGACAGATGGTTCCTCTACCCACATATTTTTTATAACATAGGATATTTTAATGCTATTTTATAACAGAACTATGCGGTACATATTAGTAATTAAATGGTCGAAAGTTTTAATACTGTCGTAATATATATAAAAACCATTTGAACTTACTTTCCGTACATTCCTTCGGCGATTTTTGTGCGCTTTAAGGGGCGCCGCATTTTGCCAGTATCGGCATTTCGCCTCTTCATATTTTTTCCTCCACGATGTAAATCTCAATTTTAGGCTTTCTTTTCAGAACACTTGTTTAAAAATAACCATTTAAAATAACAACAGTAGATTCCCAAATAATGCCTATTGTTGTCAATCTGCCTATCTATGTGCAGAATTTACGAGGGAGATGGATGGATGGATGAATGAAATATCCGTGTATTCAGGCAAGGCTATAAGCCACAGGACATCCAAAAAAGCATTTTATTAAACTTTTTCATGGAATTTTTGGCTTGGATTATAATATTTTAGAAGAAAACTGTTTATTAATTTTTGACAATTTTTGAAGTCAGAACTTCTAAAAAAACTACAAAAGCTATTTTACTGAGAACTGAAAATTATAAAACCGTCACGCTTGGATCTGTGAATTTGAATTGGGTATACTTAGCTCCACTCGAAAACAAGCGCGCGTGGATTGGTGACGCAAATGACGCACTGAAGGGTGTGTAATTATAATTTTTAACCATCAAAGTTTAATATATATGTATTTAAGTTAGTTTTTAAATTGGATAAGTAAGAGTTCTATATTCTAGTTTTAATTGTGATCATATGAGAGTAAGAAAGAATCTCACTCATTTTTTTTATTACAGTGTTTCGCACGACAGAACGGGCATTTTTTTTTTTTGTTAGAGATGGGTTTGCTCTTGGCCAACAACCAGCTGGGTAGCAAGGGAGAGGCCTAAGATGGAGCGAGCTCACCCAGAAGATGCCTATTCAATCGAACTTTGAAAAGATTAGGGTTATATGAACTCGGTTGTATGATTAGGCATGTACCTAACCTATTATTATTTTAATAATGCATTGATGATCCATCAAGAAACGCTTGAAATGAGTAGGTACACTACACATTCATTATTATATTAAATATTACCAGACCCAGACACAACCACAGTAAATATTAGTCTGCATCATATATACCTACCAAAATGCAAAAGGCGTATCGCAGCGTATCGATTACACAATAAAATTTTCCTCTGTCATTTGAAAGCTCCATTATAGTCTGTAACATTAATTTGATTTGACTTTGTCAATGTCATACTTTGTGGTACAAAGTTACAAACATGTTACAAATGTAAACAAATAAAAATATTTTACAGCGAAAACCGGAAAATGTGGCAATATTATATCAATAATGTCTTTAGAGTCTTTAATAAGTAATGCACGAAATTATTTGAATTCTCATTACATGTATGTTGTGGACGAATGGCTAATAGAGTACGTATAGGAATTTATTATTTTATAAGTACGACAAATTCCTCTAGACTCTAGTTGTATAATGTTTATTTTTAAATCATGGAGTTGCTTTCTCCTAAAAAAAACATATAAAAAAATTATGAGTCAGGCGCTAGGGGTGTGACAACTTACAAAACCAAGGGGTTAAAATAATAATGTAATTTAATAGATAGATATACAGAGTCGCCTTTTTCATTGCTGACGGTCGTGCCCACCTCTGAAATGCCTTGGTGGAATCGACCACGAGATGTTTTCACTCCACCCTGTCTTCACAGCCTTCGCAACGTAAGGCCTGTGAGATGCACAACTTGGTCTGTCTATCGACTAAGAGACTGGCCACAAGACCTCTTGCCTTCTACTACTGGCGACTACTGGTACATATTATAACTACAAACATCCACAACTTAGGTACAAAGGTAAAATGTTGACACATAAAAACATTTGCACCTAGCGGGATTACAACCCACAACTATTTGGTCAACGGCTAGAGTTACTAGCCACTAGACCAAACATGTCGTTAAACCTGACAAGGGTCGTAGGTCAGTGGATCCAAGCTGCTTACTTCCAGGCCTATTAGAAAGTTATGGGGAGGCCAATGTCCTATAGCTGAAATAATAAAGCAAATAATTTCTACTTCCATTTCAGATGTGTAAAATATTTAAAAGATCATTGTCATGAGGCAGAGTTAAACCATCTAGTCAGGCAACAGTGGTTGCTGAATGACCTCAAACAAATGTGCCCAGGTTCATTGCCACCCAATTTAAATGGATTGCAAAAAACCACATTAGACGGAAGATTTGTACTGCAAATCAATAATGCACTGGATATTGGTAAGAAAATTTCATTTCAATATTTATAAATTGTAAAATTTAAAGTTCATTCTGTATATCTGTTTCTCCCCTTTTTTTTTTTTTTTTATCGAGGAGAAATCCTTTTATTGATCCCCTACCGCTGGCTAGGCGGCAGAGGTATGTGGGGGTCGACCAGCAGAACTGGCCCCTACCCACTAAAACTCCCCGGTGTCTCCTTGCCCTTAGAGTGGGGGGTGGACGGGGTCTGCCGAGGCAACTGCTCCGACCCACCCTCCTCGGACGGCCTAGCCATTGCTGGCTAGGCTGACGCCAACGGGGGGATTGCCCGAAGACACCCGAGCAATCCCCAGTTGGAGGAGACCCGTGCAGGCACACACAGCCAGCCAGCCGTGTGCGCAGGTCCCCGAGGGCATTTGAAGACGGGCTGATACCCGCCTTCTCCTGCCCAGCCATCTGCCACGATGTTAAAAGGGAGGACTCAATGGACACCAACAATGTCCATTGGCTCCCCCCCGCCGCTCCTCTGAGCAGGGGACCAGGGGCCACCCCCCCAGGCCTCCCTGTTCCCCTGAACTCCATCAAAACACCCCGACGACAGCTGACCAGAACATGCATGGAGGGCTACACGTCCCGCCCCAGCCGCCGGGGTGTGCTCCGCCGCGAGCTCCGCTGAACGGAGCCCGCTCGGAGCACACGGGTGTGGCCCTTGTTGGTCCCCAATAATCCGATGGGACAAGCAAAGGTCGGTGGTTCTGTCCACCACCGGCCCCTGCGACCCCTCGGACCAAGGGTAAGCCCCCCCACCACGACAAGGTCATGGCCCACCTAGGGGGGGTCTGTTTCTCCCCTAACTTTCCGGTAAACTACCTAACGGATTTTGATAAGATTTTCACCAATGGAAAGAGCGATAAATAAGCAAGTAAATTAATATCATTATTTTAAATATTATTTTTTATTCATGCATGACATGGCCTTTAGGTACCTCAGCTTATCAACAATATATGAAACTTTTGAAAGTCAACATGGAAAATGTAGAGGCAACGGCGAAGTATGATGAAAAAACACCAAATCACAGGTAACTTCATTTTAATGTTGAGTAAGAATCTTGAATAATTGATTTTATTGAAAATAAAATAATTTACAGAATGATAAAGTTAGCCCTAACGGACGGTGAGCAAGATATATCGGGGATCGAGTACAGACTTATGAGGAATCTCTCGAGCGATATAATTCCCGGCTGCAAGATACTATTAAAAGGTCACACTTTAATATTATACTAGTGAAACATTCCTGGTTTCGCCCAAGGTGCAATTTTTATACATTTTTAAGTTTTTAAAAGATCACAGTGATTCAAAAATAATCAACCATTATCATCTAACCAGCCTAACTCTTGTTAATTTTAATTCTAGCAAAAAAGTTTTATTTTTATGTAAAACTAAATTCTTTACAATATCTGAATCTGAAACTTTTTTTGTAACTTTTACCATTTTTGTATAATTTGAGGATGTTTTTTCCAATCCAAAATTCCACCCCTTCTACAAGTTGGAATCGAAAATTTCTTTCACCCATCAATAATTGATATATTCTAGAAACTAAAGTAAATTGATTTGATTTCATGGACTAAATTGATTTGATTTTCTGGACTAAATTGATTTGACTTCCTGGACTAAATTATTTGATTTCATGGACTAAATTTATTTGATATCATGGATTACCTAAATTGATTTGATTTCATGGACTAAATTGATTTGATTTCCTGGAAATTGTGAATTTAATATATATTTTTAATATTGCTCCTGGTGTGCTATTTATTTATTGACCAAATGAGAAATATTTGCACCGACAGGCCCTGTAGTGTGTCGACGAGGCATTTTACTTTTGACCGAGAGTGTCATAGAGCTTCTCGGAGGTGAAATAGACGAAATGGCATCATCCAATTCATTGTCCACTATCCTTACTCAGAAGTTAGGATTGCCAGCGATTGAAGGTAAGTCAGCTGTCAGCGGGCGAAGTCGCGTGCGCCAGCTGGTGTTAGTATAAATGTGAAATTTCGTGATATATCTTTAACATTTGCTTACGTTTCAGTTCCAAATAATGGCAATACTGATCCCGAAATTGATAGAAACTATGAAGAACCTACGCTTGAAGTTGAAAATCGGAACAGATTAGTATTGGAACATTTGGAACCAACTAACGATCAAATTTACGAATCTAATAGAGCTCAAGCGCCTCGTAGGAATACTACAAAGAGATCTCTCGACGAAGAAAACAATGCTCGCAGTAAAATAACTAGAATCGATACAATCCAAACCGAAGATGACTACAACGATAATGGTTTTCCAGATGAAAATGATGTTTATATGAATGACGTATTCGATGACGATATATTTCCAGAAGATGAAGAACTTTTGAGGGAATTGGAATCGGGTTTCGAATCGACGGAAATAAATCAGGGAAACGGTCCAAGGGAAGTGTCTCCGGAACCGTTTGTGTACATAAAACAAATAAACGAAATGTGTGACAGTGAAAGACTAGGTAAAGTGTTTAGGGTGAAGGCTCAGTTTGTGAAGTTATTGTCTAAATTGGCGGTGGGCAAAGACGGTTGGATGTTGAAAAGTGTTATAACGGACGGAACGGGAAACCTCGATGTTGAGTTCACGAGTGATGTGTTGTCGAAATTGATCGGTTTCACGCCACAGCAAATGGGTAAAATTAAAAAGGAGATTTCAAAGAATCCAGAGTTGAGGGCGAAAGCTGTTTCGGTAAGTGTATATCATCAATACTAATAATAAAGTAATTTACTTTGTTTTCAGAAATATCGTGTATATAGGCTCTATATATTATGATACTGAAACTAAATTGACGATTTTTAGAATTTTCTTTTTCTGTATGTATGTATGTATGTGTATTCCTCCATAACTCTTATATCTTCACACACATTCCACACAGCACCATCTAGTTCCACATTAAGCAACTATAGCCTTGTATTATGGATATCAGACAGTTGATATACTAAATAGATTAATTTTAATTGTGAATAAAAAAAAAAAATGTTAACAAAACATTTGTCCCTAGCGGGATTCGAACCCGCGAACGTTTGGTTAACAGCCCAGGGTTAATAGCCACTATAATAGCTAGACTAAAACGCGTCGTCAAATGAAAGTCAAAAATATGTGTATGAAAAGGTATTTCATTCTTTTTAGCACCTACCTACCTGTTTTTTATTTTAAAGTAGTTAAAATATTATTTTTAGTTTCATAAAGTATGCGTTGATTAATTAGCACTTTGTAAACAAAGAATGGTTTTTGAAATTGATCGCCCTCCGCATTTATGTATATTTTTCTACAGGCACTGGAAAAGGCAAAAGATGAACTTCGAGTATTGTACTGCATTATGGAAATAACAATGAGAGATACACTCACGATAACAAACCTAATACCTTTTGAGGAACATCACGTAGATTTACTTAAAAAGAGAATGCAAACTGCGCCCTTATAGCAATGAAATTTATTACAAATCTATTGTGTTTCATTACATTTAATTTAACCCCTTGGTTTTGTAGTTTTCGTACCCCTAGCACTTGACTCGTAAATTTTTCAAAGAGAAAGCAACATTATACAAGTAAGGAATTTGTCTTGTTTAAACGGCTCTAGCGAAATAGACACGAAAGTGATTGTCGGATAAATCCAACTCTGGCAGCTAAAGGAATGAATGAGCCCATTCTCCAAGCCTCGCTTGAACAAAGTTTTTAATCCCACATTGAGGCCTGATTTTATGAGTTTTTATTTTGTTGTACCGTCGCCTATAGCACAAGCAATAGCATAGGCCATAGGTGATGCTGACCATAGAAAGATTCAAGGATAAGGGATATGGACTTACATTATAGAACTCGGTCTGGTCTGCATCTACACCTAGATGGCGGAATGAACTGTTATTGTAATCCCAAAGACAAACTCTAAAAAAAACAACGATATATGTTACAATTATATTTAATTAAACTGTTTAACACAATATGTGGGTTTTTAATATACAAAATTTACCAAATATCTAATAATAACATAAATAACAGGATACGGCAAAGCAAAACACTACAACTTAGCAAATGCCACCACGCTTCTAACCACATCGGCCCCAGAGACCAACTCTGTCTCTATTACATTCAATTCATCTTGAATCGCGAATCAATTCTTAATCCGCACGCAGGTAAAACAATAATAAATTGAGCACTCAATAAAATACCGCATTAATAATAATAAATTGTGAACAAACATTTAAAAAAAAATATCCAAAATGGTAAATATTAAAGCGTAATATCCGTACACACTTTTGACTTGTTTCATCACGTATATCTATCTACATAATATTGGCTTAGATTGGTGTTGTGATCATTGATATGAATTGTGATGTGGTTGAACTAAATTTCTTTCTTTAGCTCTATGATCAAGTTGATCTAAGCCAATTTGTCAATCCATATATCTATCAAATTACAACAAGCCCGTACAGGACTGTGATGCAGGGCGGAAATATGTTTTTATATACCATGAAAGGACTTTTCTTTTACTTTTAAAGTATCTTTTTATATTGTAAACGTATGAAGGGGATTATGAAAATATTTCCAAAAAATAAAGCTGTGATATATTCGAATAATTCATACACAGATATTCGTAAAGCTGTGATAATCGTCCAGGTATTGCCGGTGGTCCACTTACTTTGTCCACCTGGGTGGACCATGGACAAGAAAAGTTTCCAAATTCCCAGTGGTACCAGATGAGCAGTACCATCAATGGTACTACAGGCTTTTTATTCAGCATCAATGGCTTATTTAATAGCAGTTGCGTACTCGTTCGCGCTTCGAGGTTCGTACGTCATATAGAAATGTACTACAGTGGCTCTAGTATGAGTTTATAATGCCCACACTCGCTAGTGTGAGCGTAAAATATTTGTATGGCAAATTTTCAATGTCAAAATGACACTGCAGTCTCTTTTGCACATTCTGCCTTCAGTTATTTCGAACCATTGAACGTTGTTTCAAGTCTAGCGTCAGTACAAAATCACATATAACCACATGTAAGAACTTTAAGACTACTGCTGTGATAAGACGTTGTTCGCTGTTCAGATATGTATCAGACGCACTTAAAATTTAATAGGAGACCGTATAGACAAGATAGCCTATGAGTTAAACGTTCATATGCAGTGAAAAAATACAAATATTTTTGTCTGCTACCTACTTTATGGATGAATTTATATTGTAGCTTTAAATTTTTTAAACGAATTATAGCCAAATACCCTCGAAATGAAAAAAAAAACAAAGGAGAAGTGTGTACGTTTAGTTACTTGTTAATGGGACCTATAATAGGCCTTTTGTATAAAATATCTATATACAATCTGTTGCGTAGAAATTGTAGGGTATGATTTAAATAAATAAAAAAATGTATATATTAAATTCGCACAAAATTCTGCAAATTTATAACTGCGAGATCAAATAAAATGGAGGACCGTGAAATTGGCACTACCCCCATAATAAACATAACATAATTTTTTATTTTTAAATTGTTCACTATGTGATTAAATTGAATCGCCCTAAGCGCGGGACACAACAATAGATAATAATAAATAACTTATCTATACATTTATTTTATTCCCTTATAATATGTAGGAAGGGGGAGTTTATAGAACTTAAATAAACTTACTTCGCGATCAATGTTTGACAAGATTTAAAAAAAAAAAATTCCCAGTTCTGATGATGATACGGGTTTGGTCACTAATATTAAGCGATTGAATACAATTTTATTCAAATAAAAGTCATGTCAGGGCAAGAATCCAAACACTTTGGACTCGGTTAAAAGACTGAATTCATTTACTGCAAAAATGCAAAATTTTCCGAAGACTTGGTAAGAGTATTTGATAGTATACACAATTTATCTATATTTAAAATCACCTGGTATTGCATTAAATATCAAATTCTTTCAGTGAAATGTTAAAACGTGTGGGTAAGCAGAAAAAATAATTCACTGAGATTTCTAAGGCTTTGTCACATTGTAAAGAGCCTCAGAAGAATCTGTCAAATCGACCAATTATTTTCAATTTGAATACAAAATCGTCAAAAAGTGTACATTGAGACCGGAATGGAAGCTCGAAGACACTCGGTTAGACTTCACAAAACGTGTTCACTTTGAAAAATAATTTTTTACACTAAAATATCCAAGAAAAAAAAAACTGAAATTGTCATTACGATACGTAAAACAAAAGGCATTCCTCTGCTCAAACGAATCATTACATAATTATATACAAAAGTTTAACCAATCAATTAATTCATCGGGAAAAGTTTACGGACTCAAATATATTTTCAAGTCTTATTTGCAATCAAAATCGGATAAAATTATATTACATTATTTTTGCCTTACAATTGTAGCGATACATTGGGATAATGACTTTTTATATAGCAATCATTCGATGAATAGACGAGACTAATATGCAAGAAATAAAAAACACCAGGAAGAAAAAAACAGATGCCAGCGAGAGAATTCCCAAAGAGTTTATATAGATGCTGACGAAAAAGATGATAATATGATAAAACAATAAAGATATTAGTTAACAATGATTGTAGTTTAAGGTCCATAGTTTAAGGGGCAAGCACCGGTCTATTTACGAGGACTGTTTGCGTTAAATGGTAATGATGATCAAATGTGTTTAAAAAACTTAAAATGGCATTTAAAATAGACACATTAGTGACCGTTGGTCACCAATGCTTCTATAATATCATAGTAAAATAGACAAATAGCAATGAAACGACTTATTTAAGGCTAGGCAAACAGCGATCGTAAACGGACTAAAAGTTGCAACTTGCAACAAGACCTACATCGTCACAACCTCATCAAAACACAAACAGTAAGCCGGCAACGATATATACCGATTCTATCGAGCGTCAGTCTTCCACTTAAATGCCACTCCACAACAAATAAACCCTTAGGCCGACCCACCTACGAGCGCGTCATCTACGGACTACGGAGCTCCAGCGCTAGCATCTTATAAGATCCTCTCGTAGAACAGGAGGTACGCTTGGGCCCTAAGCACTTTCTCCTCGCTGATCTCGGACACGTGACTGTCCGAAACGTAGTACCATTTTCCCGGTGGTACTTCGGCTATTGGCGCCGGACTCTCGCCGGATTCGTAACCGGACAATTCCGAATCCGACTCGTATTCAGCGTCTCCGCCGCCGGCCGCCGCCGGTATATTTGCGCTCTTCGGCAGGAACCACCACCGCGGATCGCCGGCCTTAACGCTCTGTCTCACTTTCACGTAAGCGACGTAATGTCCGCCGTGCATTCCGCCCGAATGCTCCACCACGCCGTACAGAGAGTACAACAACTGGTTCTGGCCGCGCGTCACGTTCGGCAGCTTTTTAAGCTTGTCCATCGCACAGAACGGGGCCAAATCGAGGACAATCGGAAAGTCGACGTGTTTAGTCATCTTTCTGAACATGCACCTCGGGCCCAGTTGAAATCTTTTCAAATGAAGTATCAATATGGCCGGCGGACTGGACACTAGGAAGCGCTTTGTCGCGTTCGTGTATACAGTTTTGCCGTCCTTGCCGTTTATGCGTTCCGTGCACGTTTCGCAACCGACCTTGTTATTGCCGGTGAGCAGTTCCAGGGACGTGAACTGACTGAGGCACGATTGGATCGAGCACTCGTCCTCGTCGCAAATGTATCGGGACGAAACGGGACTTGGGCGCGAGAAAGGCGCAAACTCCCTCTGGTGACTCTTTTCCGCATCTACGTTGTTGACTTTAAGACGAGGCGCGGGCGGCGGCGCATCTACCGGACTGTCTGTCGACGCCGGTGACGGATAAACCACTTTATTAGTCAAATCCATATCGAGCTTCAACTTGTCCAATCTGTTCGCCACCTCCTCGTGACTATTTCTTTCGGTGTGACCGTCTTGAGACTTGATATCCGGCAGCGATTCGTAACTGCTCTCCCCGCTGTGCTCCAGTAGATTTCTGCATCCTTGTACGCTTATACCCCTACTGACCACCTCGTTGTTGTACTCCGGCACGAAGGATATCCTGGACACTGGCCGTTCAAACTCGCTCTTAGTCGGTGAGAGCTTGTTGTGTTGGGGACTGGACAGATCCAAGTTGATCTCGCTCGACAGGGAACTGTGGCTGCCCAGCTCCTTGCCGTTGATTGGAGAATCCACATTGTCTACGGTCTCTGTAGAGTTGTGTTTGGTCGCTTCTGGACTTGCCACACCCGAGTCTGGATTCGATCCGTTCTCCAAGGACGCCAGCGGTTTATACTCGAGCGGTATCGCTGAGGTCGAAGTGGACGAGTCTGCGAATATCTTGTCAGCGTTCTCCGGCGTGTTGTCTGTCTTCTCCTTGTGCAAGTCGACGGGGCTCGTGCGGATTGAGTCCGAGCTGATCACCTTCTCCGAGTTGTAGCCGGACTCCATGTGGTATGTGGCGAAGTTGGCGGCCGTGTGAGCGATCGCTTGAGTTCCCACCGAGGCCGTGTGAGTGTCGGCGCACCGAGGCGCGTCGTCCAAGTTGTCCTCGACGTCTGCGCCGGACTCGCTCGATGATTTACCATCCTCCTTGGAGCCACCATTCGCGTCGCCAATGTGATCCTCCTTTGAGGAATTACCTGAAATAGCAAAAATCAAAACTCAATATTATTACAATAATATCGACTCTACAAGTCTACGGGCGACCAACACACACACTGCCGGCAGTTTAGCGTTGATTTGTAAGAGAAAACACGTTTTAATTAATTTTTGTTTGTATGAATAAACTCATAAACTACTGGAGCGAATTTAATATAAAAAAATTATATGGTCCATATTTTATGAAAGATACGCGGACCAAGTCGCGTGCAACAACTAGTTATCAATAATATTTATTATAGAGCATGACAAGTGTGTCAATTTATTATAAAGTAAATTGAATTATATTTTGAATTTTTGATAAAAGTGCGGACAGTAAGAATTTTTAAGACCTAATGAAAAAAAAAAATTAAATGACGATTGAATATATGTATTATAAATATTATACAATATATCTTGAATAATATATGAAATTAATCTTGACATTTTTTAAACGAACCTATCTCAAATGTAGTTAGTTACATTGAGTAACTGTTATAATGGAGAATATAGAAATAACAGTCCAATAAATACTGGACTGTTATTTCTAAATAGCGAGCATCTTTTAAATTTTTGGAAAGTGATAAAAAAAAACTTTCATGAAAATTTCAATCACTCATAAATTCAATAAATTTTACAAATTGCTTAATTTAATTTGTTCATTTTTAAAAGAGTAAAAGACGACCACAACCCTTCGGCCGCCTACGAAACCAACGCTACGTAACCAGTTACGTGACAAGAATTGTTTTTCTTACTTCGAAACCAGTTACGTACAACACCCTTATTTTTTTTCCGAACTTTTTAAATTTATACTACAGGACAAAACATAGTTAAATTTTGTTAGTCATGTTAGGTAGTAAAAAAAAGGTATATATAAATATGTACTAAAAAAAACATTAAAAATACCACCTCCTTTATTTTTGCGCGCGGCTTTTCTCGCGGCGTTTCTCTCTTTCTTCAACTGGTGTTTGGAGGGTTTGTTATCTTCTTGAGTATTGTAAATATTGTCTTCTGAAAATATTTTATTATTTACAAGTTTTTAGCGGGAAAAAAAAAAACCACATATCCTGGGATTAGGCTAGATTAGATTGCTAGGTGTTCAATGCTGAAACATTGAAGTCGGTGTTAGTATTTGGCCATGTTAAGTTCTAACATAAAAATAAAAAAAACACGTCACAAAGGCACCTATTACTACTTTACAAATTCATATTGTACGTAATTTTTGTCAACACTGAATAGTTTTGTGTATACTACGAGACTTTCACTAATTTTACTACTAATTAGTTTAATCTTAACAGTAGGCGGATAGAGGGCGCTGCCGAAAATGATACGATTAAGGATGATAAGGCAATAAGGCCTAACAAATGGGGTAAATAAACGTGAAAACAAAATATAAATTGAAAAATCCTTTGTTTTGTTCTCATAGTTAAATTGCAATAACTGTTTTTTCTTATTTTTTTTTTTAAATTAGTCAATCAAAACACTATGACAAATACTATAAACTTATTTAGTAAGCTAGAAAATTTTTTTGTTCTCGGTGAACTTTGTAACCACTGAACTGATTTTGAAAAAATTCGTAACTATGTGTAATTTTAATTTGGTCCAACTTGAATGACAGGATAATTTTTTTTTATTTTGAACCCGGGCGACGCCGCGCGCCGGGAGCGTGTAGCTAGTATAATTTGATATGAATTAGTAAATAATTATTTATGTCAACTTGATTTGAGACAGACAACGGGGACAACATACCATTGGGTGTTTTCCTTCGGATGACAGCGGGCGGCTGAGGTCGCGAGGCGGCCACCGGCAGAGACAGGTCGAGGAAGTACTCTACTCTGTCCGACTGATGGAAGCACTCTTGGCACTCCAGCGTGGACACCAGGAACCCTCGGAACACCTGTTCAAAACCAACGATATTTACCTCTCACTGTGATATAGCACACCCACTACATACGTTCTTCATAATAAATTATGGTCGTTGTCAAACATTAAATTAGCTGTGTTCAAAAATTATACTTTAGAGATATGGACAAAAAAGTATTATCCTGAAAATTTTTACATGAAAAAAAAATAATTGAAACATCAGCTCATTTCAAAAAATTTGGAATGCAATTATTAAAAAACAACTAGCTGAAAAAGAAGTCAAGACACCAACCTGTTCCGGCCTGAGCATTGTATCCGAGGCCTGCTGTCCATAGAACTTGACCTTCTGCTTAACTTCGCCGTCCACTTTAGCCGGATCCACCTTCGAGCTCATCCCGAGACTGTTGAGGATTACGGACTGGTATCGTCGTAGATCTTCCGACCTATTTGTGTGGCCAAAAGCAAATGCCAACATCAATCATTTGGTCTGGGTTGTGCACATATTAATAACAATTATTAAAACTGAGGAGTTTGAGGATTTTCATCTATATTAATAAATAAAATTCAAATGTCGAAACAAGTGTAGATGGTAAAGTTTTTGTTTGTTTGTTCCAAATAATTTCCAAAATGGCTAGACCGATTTTGACGGGACTTTCACCGGCACATAGCTGATGCTATAAAGTGTAACCTTAGGCTACTTTTATTTTAGTAAAAATAAATTAATACATAAGCAGTGTCCAGTATAGCGTGCGCCTGATAAATTAATTACAAATAGGTTGACTTATAAGTAAGTGTTTCATTATTTTACATATTTCAAAAATAATCTTAATATTAAGTTTCCATTATTGGAGCTGATTTAATCTTGTTTTATAACAAATTGCCATGCAGCGAGACTACTCACCTGACGGCTTCCAAAAGGTGCCGCAGAAGTTCATGGGAGTCATGTTGGTCACCGCCACCAAACTGGGGCAGTTTGTTAACTAGAGAGGATAGTAACTTTCCAGGGTTGTGTACGCCACCTTCACCTGAAATTTAATAAAAAAAGCTATAATTAAAAATTATAAACTAGCCCCCAACATTCTATTGAGTCCAAACACTCTGTATTTGCTGTAATGTGCTGAGAACCACTTGATGCTGCAGCATCAGGTCAAGGTTACCATGTCATGGAAATACCACCAAAATAACAGTAAACCAAATTTCAATCAATTGAACCTATGGAAGTTAGTGAGATCCCTTAGTACACTTGCAAATGAGCTGATGATCTTCAAACGCCTGAACAGATCTTCATAGATTATAGTTAAGAACCATCTCGATTTTTGTAATTACTCAGTCCTCAACTTACTAGGTAATTACACAAAATACGAAAATATGAAGAAAACATAATTACATCAGATAGTTTAAATACCTCAAGTCAAATTTTTATATCTTACTTAGACACAGTTTATTTTAGGTCAAGATGCCAAATCGGCTATTCAGCCTTAATCAGATATTTTCCCCGGATTCGCAGTTGTAGGAAGCATTCCTGTGAATGACACTCCAGTAATATGTTTTTATGTTCTTTGGTCCAAGTCAAGTATGTGCCATCTTTTTAGACGTTTCACATTTTGATTTATGTTCATGAGGCTCCTCGCCAATTCATTCGAGTGTTCCTTTAATCTCTCTTTGTACTTTTTACTGTTTTTGCTAACTTCTTCTTTAACAGTTGGCATCTGCAAGTATTCGTGAATTTCAGTGTTTCTTACAAACCAGTGCGCGCCGGAAACCGTCCTCAATGCTATGTTCTGGAATCTCTGTAGGATCTCAAGATTCGAGTTGCTTGCCGAACCCCACAGCTCTATGCCATAAGTCCAAATGAGCTTTATGACGGTTTTATAAACTAGAAGCTTGTTCGTAAGGGACAGCGGAGACTGACGCCCCAACAGCCAATTTAATGATTTAAATTGTAGGTTAGCCTCTTTCCTTTTGGTTCTGATGTGGTTTGCCCAAGTGAGCCTTCTGTCTAGATGTAAACCCAGATACTTTACTGTTACTACTTGGCAGAACCTTTGGGAGGCTTTGAGTAGTCCTCCCCACATTTTACCTGAAATTGTCTTTGTTCTAAGTAGGATTTCAGAATCATGAACAGTGAGTTTGGTAGTAATTTTTTTAATTTGTACAACAGTCCTTTGTGCCAAATTCTGTCAAAAGCTTGTTGTATGTCTATGAAAGCCGCAGCGCAATATTCCTTTCTCTCCAATGATTGTCTAATTTTTTGAACTACTCGATGCACTTGTTCAACTGTTGAGTGTTTTTCACGAAAACCGAACTGATGATCAGGAATGATCTTGTCATCTTCAAGTACAGGTTTCAATCGTTGCAAGAGGACCTTCTCGAACACCTTGGATAGTATAGGAAGGAGACTTATCGGTCTATATGAGCTAGGGTCGTTTGGTGGCTTCCCAGGCTTTAAGATCATACAGATTTGTGATATTTTCCAGAGTTTTGGATAGTAATGTACTCTAAGGATTGCATTAAATAGCATTGTCAAAAAGACCATAATTTTTTTGGACAATTTTTTGAGCACTTCACCCGTAATCATGTCAAAACCAGGTGCTTTCTTGTTTTCAAGGGAGTGTATAATACGTCTAAGTTCTCTCGGAGTAACCAGCACAAGCGGCAGCGATAGCTGCTGATCACTATTAATGATATTATCAACTTCTTTCTCAAAGTCCACCATCGACGACTGATTTGGAGTGAATATTTCAGATAGATGTTTTGCAAATAATTCTGCCTTTTGACTTCCACTCCGGGCCCAAGGGTCATCATGAGATTTCCTTATAGGGGGAATATGGTTTCGAGGTCTTTTAAAGTTTTTAGTTATTTTCCACAAGGAATAATTATCTTTCTTGTGGGCTGAAAGACTAGATATTTTATGTTGGAAGCTTATGTTTACGTTTTCTTTTATTAACGCTTTTAGCTCTCTTGAGATTTTGTTGTACTCGGATCTGTCTGCATCAGATCTAGTCAAATGAAGTTGTCTTCTTTGTCTTCTCTTTTCTTGTAGCTTGTTACGTATGTCCAAGGGAATGTTATTTCTTTCGATGTGATAGTTCAGTGTCGGAGTAGAACGCCATGCTGCTACCTGTACAAGGTTTGTAATGTAAAATGTTGCTTCATCTATATCTTCTTTAGTTTTCAGCTTGACTCTCAGTTCAACTTCATCCTCGAGGTATTCAGAGAAAGCCCTCCAGTCGGTTCTTTGGTTGTATAATGTTGATTTCTGTTCCCGTTGTATTGGCGAGATGCTAAGTGTGGCCATGACAGGAGTGTGATCCGAGACAGAGTCAAGCGATGACTCGATATCAAAATACACATGAGAGAGTCCCTTTACAACGAAAAAATCAACCAGATCAGGGGACCTGTTTGAGTCCATTGGCCAATAGGTCGGTAAGATGTCAAATAAATGAAAAAAAAAACTAGGTCAACAAACTGTGCATCATGTAATTCACACGAAATGTGAAAAATTAAACTGAAATATTAAGTTTTTGAAGAAAAAAAAACACATAACTACAACTTTCATTTCTCTGAACTGAAGGTAGTCAAATGCTACTGAATTTTTTTATTATATTATTGTACTTCTGTCTTATTGATAATTAAGAACATTAAACCAAACCCCAAATGCCTAAGTCTATAGTCAGTCTCTTCTAAATTAAAATTTTTTGTTGCTTTTGTTATAAGTCTCGAAAATGTTTAAGGTTTTTTAAATAAACAAATGCTGAACACAATAATATATTGATGTCTTAGGGTATGTTAACTTAATACATAATTCAAGATGTGAGTAGATGAAGGTGTTATATCCTCAGATATATCCAATTTTGAATAAATCGAGGTTAAAATTTTACTTTTAATTTTTAAGATAAGTCGCCACAGAACTGATTTTTGTACTAAATTATGATACAAAGTTGTGTAAACAACCTAAAATAATAATGGTATCATAGCAATTAAACACTTTTATTATTTAATTACAAAAAGTGAGCATAGCTCCCTCTTCCAATCACAAAAGTAAATTTTACTGCACTTATTGCTTCTTAAAATTAACTGTACATAACACCTTTTTCAACTTTTTATTATCCAAAAATGTCTTAAATCGACTATCTTAAGGTCTGAAATCAATACTAATAATAAATCATTCATATGGACATATTATCTTCATTATTATTAAGTATTAACAATTACCCTGCAAGTATAGTTATATAAATTGAATTTTTTTAAACATTGCTATGGGTTTATCAGTGTTACGCAATTTTATGTTGATAATTTATAATTTATTTATAAAACAGTGAACATTACTTATTAGTCATAACACTATTTGTTAGTATATCATACAATTAACTACGCAATATGGCAGTAATATTCAAGAAATTATGAAACAGAAAACACATTAAGAATTCAATCCTTTAAAAAGTTAATATTATGTTGCACTACTACATAAACATATTTGTCTTATTTATAAAGTTTTATGTTGTGAATGCTCTATAGTTCTTACAAGAATGCTTATGCTTAACATTATGCTAATTTTTTTTTTAATTATGGTTTTGTATTTTACTAAAGTTGGACAATGTGTTTTAATACAATATATCACCTGAAAACAGATAAGATTAAATAAAACCTGGCAACTTAAATGTTACGATGATGGATAGAAAGTGACCTATAATCTAGGTAATAAACCATTTTTAAACATCCAAAAATACAAATATCCCCATACAAGATTTATAACATTGTTAGGATTAGGATAAAACCCCTAAAAAATATATGAAACTGTCAATGGATTCTTTTACTTTCATAAATAACAACATACCTGCTTGTAGCTCTGCCAACGTTTCAGCCAATGTCCTAGTGAGGGGACCCCACTCGGCCAACTGTCCCGTTATAGGAGGCAATTCCACTTCCTTCCCATCGTCTCCAGGATCCGATTTCAATTTCAAGTTGCCACCGGGCAAAGTGAACCTTTCACCCGGTGTTGCCATCTCTTGGAGGACTTGCAGCAGATAAGGTGTTTGCACTAAACATTGTATTACAGAATTGAAAAAACATGTATTCCCTAAATTCGTCAAGCCTCTGACTCTGGGCAAGTTAAGTCCTATAGCCTTCTCTTTACCCTTGTACGGTGATGTATCAGTTTTAATTATAGTTTCTATTGGCGTTGGATAATCGTAAGACATTTCAATTGCTGGCAATAATGATTTTGAATTCGTTGCAGATGATTTTTGGTGCTTTTTAAGCCACTCTACACATTCTTGCAATTTCTTGGATGTGGTGCTACTGATTTCGTTTTTGCACTTGTAGCAATAGAGGTCCCATGTAGTCGTGTTGGCTGTAAGAGCGTGGCAGTCGGATCGCGGAGTGTTGAAATGGTTCAGGGCGTGCTTGTTTCTCGCTCTTCCGCACAACTGCGATCCACATCGTAAGCACATCCACAAACTTAGATCTTCTTCGAAATCGGGATCGGGATCGGAAGCAGTGTTTGTAGCATTTTTCTTGCAGTCCGAACACTCCTTCTCGAACCCACCAGCCTTCAAAGCTTTCTGTAATCTTGTTAGATCCACAGCTTTTGTTACGTGAAGACATTGAGATTTGACATTCTCATCACAAGATTCTGAAGAATCGCCCCCATTCTCGCCAGGATCGCTTTGTCTCTTTTTCTTAACCATCGTCACGTTAACTCCGTTAGGTAGGGCACTGTCTGCGAAACGTAACAAGATACACTTATAAATAATAACCACATGGACACAAAAAGAGAAAAAAGACAAATCTGTGTCGATAGCCTTTGCACGCGTGACAAGGCATATTTATTGCAAATTTTCTTTGAACATCACAATTTTTTTATGAATAAGTTGATTTCCTACTTACAGTTACATGCGATGCTAAAAAAACTAAATCAACAACGTCACAAATACTGTTAGAAAATTTATGACAAAAAATTTGTCAGAAAATTAAGCACGACCGTCAGACATATTGTTGGCAATGTTACCATTTCCATTTTGCCAATATAGGATAATTTTTATTATATATTTTTTTTCAGTATTGCTAGCAATAAAAATTGATAAAAGATAACTAATGTATATAGATTTTAATTTATACAATATATTATATACTTTAATAACCACACTTGGCAGTTGGCAGGCCAGTTTTGGGCCAGTACATGATCACAGTTCACAGGAGATGCTGCTACTCATCTCCCTGGAAGACCGTGGGTGGTGGCGAGACTTGGGAGAGCCCTACATCCAACAGTGGAGAGATACAAGCTGATGATGATAGGTAATAAATTAATAAGAGGCTTTGAGGCTTTAATCAGTCCCAGTAAATAAAAAGTACATCATTTAACACTCTGCTGTACTTTGAAACCAAGTTCGATATTTTTATATGTCCACAGGCCCTCTAGCGTTTATATATAGAATTAAATTTATGAAACGTCAACACGGTCGTGATGGAATTTGCTAATCAAATTGTTGATTTTGATTGATTTTGAGAACAAATAATTTATAATATTGTGCAAATAACTTTCAGAGCTACATCTATGTTTGGTTACTGTACAGATGAGTTACCCCAAATATGTTGTATTTTTACAAAAGTGCTCAAATGAATCGTTTTTGTTGAGCTTTAGTGGTGTAGACGATTTGTGATTAGAAAGATATCAGAATGTCGCTTCCTGGCAATGGTATCTTCGTGGTTCAGGGGGAGATGGCTATCCTCGTCACAGCCATGCGACGAAGTACACGCTGGGGCTCCCACTCATTCCCCAACGAAGAATACGACGTCCTTATGAAAACATTTCAAGACCTGAAGTCTATTATTAATCAAGTGGACGATTTGAGGCTTTTAGATCCGGCTACTTACCTTAGTCCCTTCTTGGAAGTAATCAGAAGTAAGGAGACAACGGGACCAGTCACTAGCCTTGCACTATCTGCAATACATAAGTTTTTATCTTATGGTCTTATAGGTAAGTTTACAAAAATTCTTGTATTTCTATAGAATCTTGTGTTCAGTATTTAATTTAAAAAAAAACATGACATGATGTAATATGATCTATTATTTAGTTATGTCAGAAAGCAATAAGAATAAATATTTATTTTTAATTAATAGATCCTACGCACCCGAGTGTGCCGGCTACCGTGGAAGATATAGCTGATGCAGTGACACACGCCAGATTTGTTGGCACAGATCACTCGTCCGATGGAGTAGTACTTATGAAAATATTGCAGGTAGATTTAACTACATAACAATCTTATCAATATCATTGTTACTAATATCTGTGATATTGCATTAATGGTAATGCTATATCCCATTCATATTTTGAAGATATGAATATTTTCATTATTCAAAACATGTAAGATTCATATTCAGGAAAGTACAATAGTTTTTTATAATGATTAGACAAAACTCTTCTTATTAAGCCTCTGTCTAAATAAATAAAAATGAATACATAGCTAAATATGTTACAAAACTCGAGAACAGCAGGATTAATTCAAATTTCAATTAGCTGACTTGACAGAATGTCAAGTCAGCTAATTGAAATTTGAAATCAACGTTTGTGAGTTTTGATGGTAAAGAAATAATTTTTCTTTCTTTCTTTCTTCTATTAAGAAATATATTCAATTTTAAAATTGTTATTCATTAACAAAATATATTGTAATATGTATTTTCAGGTGCTCCGTACACTAATGCTGAGTCCCGAAGGTGTCATGTTGACAGACGAAAGTGTGTGCGAAATTATGCTCAGCTGCTTCAGGATATGCTTTGAGACAAGACTCACAGGTGATCGGATAAATTATTTATATTATAATAATATTTTGAATTACATTATTTAATTGTTTCTCTCTTTTTTTTATTGATTTGTTGCTACAAATTTTTGATTGTTTTTATTAAATTGTTTTCCATGTAGAACTTCTCCGTCGTTACGCCGAGCAATGTCTACGTGATATGACGCAGTTGATATTCATGAGATTGCCGCAATTCCCGCCAGAGGACGCCAGCGCAGCACAACTCACCACACTTGGTCTGTCACTGAAGAAGAGAGACAAATCCACCAAGAAGAGAAGCTCCGCAACAATAAATAGTGAGGAATTGTCGAGTGATTATTGTTAAAAACTTTAATTTTACCTAAGTGTCTAGGAATTTGTTAGCATTTCCTTTAAAAAAAAGTCTCAAAGTTACAGTACAGTGTGCTAATAGCTTGCACACTTGTTGATTTAATTTAACAAATTTAAAAAGAAATGTTTCAATAGTTCTATAACCATCCAAATTTCAGGTTTAAATTTGCTAGAAAGGAAGTCACCTGTCACAGAACAAGCCCCCACAGCGACAGTCGATAGTGAAACAAGTGTGGATGTCAAAGTCAGGTATTATTATTATTATTTTACATAAAGAGAAAAGAAATGGTTGTTTGTTTGTCCAAAGAAAAACTACTTAACTGATTTAAAAAATTCTTTCACCTATAAAAAGCTACATTGCTCATATACAAGTCTTCAATCTCTCCACCTAGTTAGTATTAAAAAACTCCACACAAAATATGAAAATAAAAAACTAAGAAAAGCCATTTTTTATACAGTCCAGAGAAACCGTTGCTCAACGAGGCCGAAATAACAATTGAACCGGAAGAATCGTTAATCAAAAGTCCCACCAAGAAACACGACCGCCATTCGTCCATGGATCTAGCGGCCAACGGGAACACATCAATAACTCAGCTGTTAGAGAAATGCGTTAACCCTGAAATACAGCCTGATGAGCCACAAAGTGAAGAAAATCAGGAGGCGAATGAGGGAAGCAAAGAAGTTAATGAAGGTATGTGTTAATTTTTTGTTATTTCATAACAAGTATCTCGACTGACTGCTGACTGTATACTGACTGTATTGCTGATATCATCAGTCAGCGATACTAACTGCTGATGGTGATATCAGTGGGGATTTTTTTATTTTTGTTATTTCATAACAAGTATCTCGACTGATATCAGCAATACTGAATGTATACAGTCAGTATTGCTGTTATCAGACAGCGATATTGACTGCTGATGTTGATATCAGTGTGGATTTTTTTAACCACCACCATTTTTTTAAAATATATTTAAAATTGACGTAGACTTTGACTAGAATTGACTAGAACCTACATTATTGAAATAATACTTTCTTATTTATTTATTTGAACATAAATCCAACAGCAAAACAAAATAACATGCAATAGACACATTATTACTATTTACATTGCCATAAATATAAATTCATAAATATAAATTACATCTGTATAATATTAAATTTCATTCTTCTCACTTCAATAATGAAAAGACTCTCCACATAAATGTCCAAACCTCCTTCAGCACTTCTGGAACAAGAGATCAACGGAACAGAATCGAAGGAAACGAATCAACCGGAAGAAGTTAGCGAAAAATTAGGTGAATACGTGAACGACCGTGGAATAAGATTTACGCCTCAAGACGAAGTCGTCAACCTACAACCGTACGGGCTGGTCTGCGTCAGAGAATTGTTCAGGTAATACATACTCGGACTTTAATATTTTTTTTTGTTCTTTATAATCGTCAATAAATTTGTCTTGAGCGAAACTAAAACTTTCATGAAACTCGAAGTTTTTTTTTTTTTTTTTAGTCCTACAGGCCCAGGCTTTGATTTGTTATATTTAGGTAATCAAATTAAATATAAACGATTTTTTTATATGTATATTTTCATATTGAAAAAATAAAACAGTGAAAAGAAGAAAAAAAAAAACAGTCGGTCATATCACAAGTTAGGAGTGAAAACTATGGAATATTGTAACGCTTATCGCCACCTGTTAACGTCTTAATAAACTATTGATGTACCAAGAAGTGTACGCACTAATTCGGGTAGATGGCGCTTACTTCATACAATTTAACATCACTGAGGGTGTCGCTGCGTGACACCCTCAGTGTTTTTTTTTCGACCCATACAAAAAGTGCCCACCGAAAACGCCCAAGCAAGTTTTAATTTTTTTTAAGATTTTGATTTCCATTGCAGATTTTTGATATCGCTGAGTAATCCGCTAGAAAACCAGAACACCTCAGCCATGGTCCACCTGGGCCTGTCCCTGGTCGGGACGGCTCTGGAAGTGGGCGCAGACCACATACCAAACTACCCCACACTTTTGTATCTAGTTAAAGATCCGCTTTGTAGGAATTTGTTGAGTGTAAGTATTTCTTTTTTTGTGTTCACCTTAAATCGTTTTACTTTTCAGCTTATGTTTTCTAACTAGCTATTGCACGCGACTTGGCCCTCGTAACTTTATAAAAAATCGCTAGTCCAATAGTTTTACGAGTTAATTCATTACAAACATTCAATTCAATTCAATACAATGTCTTGTTCCAACATGACTCACGTCCCACTACGGAAGCAAAATTAAAGAAATGTTCACTTCAAAAACTTTTGTATTATTTTTGACGACACCTTTGGTCTAGTGGCTAGTAAACCTAGCTGTTAACCAAACGGTCGCGGGTTTGAATCCCCGTTAGAGGCAAATTTTTATAATATTATGTTAACATTTACCTTTGTACCTGAGTCATGGATGTTTGTTTTTATAATATGTATGTATTTAAAGATATTTATAGATTTTATTTATTATAATTATTTTTTTACAGTTATTGAACACCGAGAGGATATCAATATTCGCATTGGACTTGCAAATCACGTTTCTGCTGTTCGAGGCGCTCAGGTTTCACTTGAAGTTTCAAATGGAGGCATTCTTCAAGAAAATCATCGAGATAATATCGGCGGACACGTCCAAGGCCGTTTACGAACTGAAGGAGATACACAATTTGGCGCTAGAGAGTTTGGCTCAACTGTTCAGGATACCGGGACTGTGCGTCGAGTTGTATCTCAACTACGATTGCGACGTGTACTCTATGAACGTTTTCGAGGAGCTCATGAAGCTGCTGTCGAAGAACGTGGTCTCGTCGACAGCGTACAATATCCACAGTCTGTCCCTCGAGGTGCTGATGACAGTCATAGATGCAATAGAAACTGGATGCGAACAGAAAAGTGAGATGGAGAGTGAGAACGAGACGAAATATTTGGAAGAGGTGAGTTTATTTATTTATTTATTTAAGGAGAAATTTAAGGGGAATTTAAAAAAAAAAAAAAAAACAAAAATATTATAAAAACAGTCTTAAAATTACCTGTGATCTTAAAATCTTAACCTTAACCTTAAAATCAGTATGTGATATCTAATTATATAAAGTGTTAGAAAGTTTTAAATATTAAATATCCATTTTTAAGCCGCATTGTCTATTTTGTTGTAGCAATTTGCTTCTGTAATGTTGATGGTAAATTTAAATTTGTAAGTCATAAGAATTTCTTGGAGAAAACCTAGATTTGATAAATAATTACTTTGATTTGACTTGTTTCTTTTTTTGCCACGTTCCGAACCGGCTAATAATAGTAAATTAAAATGTGACGACAAGCAAGTTTAAACCTTGTGCCACCGAAATAGGAATCAAAATGCGGTGACAGCGTCCACGTGACTCTCGAGTTGGGCGGATTAGACGAGTCCACACAACCAACACACGACATAAGACAGTACGTCAGCAGCGGTCGCACGAGACACGTCTTCGCCGCAGACTGTCCTTCAATAGAAGAGCTGAACCTTATTAGGGAGAGGAAGAAGGTATGTTGAAAATAAAATGCTCTACATCCTCCATTCTTAACACCACTTGAAAAATAAAATTTGCTTTAAATAAAACCAATTTAATTATGAAGATACAACTTGAAATTTTGTTGCAAATTGTACTAGCTTTGTTCGCACAGAAATAAATATAAATTGTCACAATTTCATATTTAGATATTATAATATAAAGAGAGAAGATTTGTATTTTTAAATTATTGGACCAATTTTAATTTTTTAATTAACAAGTAGCCGATGAACGAGATTTCGTCCGCATAACTTTATGAAATACATGCTGTTGCACGCGACTTAGCCCGCGTAACTTTATAAAATATTAGCTTATAAGTAACTTATAAGTTACTTATAGTAGCTTTCTAATAGGTGAAAGAATTTTTAAAATAGGTGCAGTCGTTTTAAGTTTTTTCCTTTATAATATAAGAACAGATAAGTTATTAACCATAAGCTTAAATAATAATATGATCTTTTGCAGTGGGTGACCCAGGGCACGGAGCTATTCAATCAGAAGCCTGAACGCGGCATAGAGTTCCTCCAGGAGCACGGGGTGTTGGCGACTCCGTTGGATCCTCACGAGGTCGCCATGTTCCTCAGGGAGAACCCCGATTTGGACAAGAAAATGATTGGTGAGTATGACATAACATAATAATATACTGTTTAAACAATATAAATCAGCTTTGATTTTAATAATAATACCAAAAACTGGATTTTGCCTCCAACTTTTTCTTAGGTGTCTAAACATTTATTCAGTCTTTATTGCTCATAAAATTATATTTATATCGGCATAGTGAGAACATAACAAATAATTACCAAAAAAACATTAATTCGCTACTAAACTTTATACTAAATATGAGGTCAGATGTTTAGGCTAAGATCACATGACCGCGCAGTACAAGATCAAACTAAACATTGTTCTGTAAGCGCGCGGTACAAGTTCTACAAACATGTTTCGACCTGTTTAGTCGATCATGTGAACTTAGCCTTATGATTAACCGTAGGCGAGTACATCTGCAAGCGGTCGTCGCGCGGCGGTGACAGCGAGGGCGAGGCGGTGGACGAGCAGAACACGGTGTTGGGGGCGTTCGCGAACAGCTTCGACTACGCCGGCCTCCGCATCGACCAGGCGCTCAGGTTGTACCTGGAGACCTTCCGGCTGCCAGGGGAGGCGCCCCTCATCTTTCTCGTCATGGAGAGGTTCGCCGAGCGGTGGCATGTAAGAATACATATTCCAGAATACCTCTTTATTTATTTATTTATTTATTTTTATTTAATTATCAGCTGGCGTCCGCGACTTCGTCCGCGTTGAAAAAGAAAAAAACAGATTTTGTAAATGGAACTTTGAACTTTATGTAGCTCATTTAAAGACCAAACATCGTGGCACCATATCCTCTTATTTTTACAGCAGTGATGAATCGAATGTCTTACTAAAGTATCAGACAGACAGATTGTTGTTGCTACATGTTTGTGTGACACCAAATTGTGAGGATACCCTTTGTGTCCCAGACGACGAACGGGGAACCGTTCGCGAACACAGACGCCGCGTTCCGTCTGGCGTACGCCGTGATAATGCTCAACATGGACCAGCACAACCACAACGCCAAGAAGCTCAACGTGCCCATGACCGCGGAGGACTTCGTCAAGAACCTGCGCGCCTGCAACGGCAACGGAGACTTCCCGCAGCCAATGCTCGAGGCCATATTCCACTCAATCAAGTCAGTAACGAGTCTCTTTCAACTTCGTCCGGTATTAATGTGAAAGTTTGTGAGAATGTAAAAACTACTGAACGGTTTTGGATGAAATTTGGCACATTATTATTACCTGAATTAACAATAAATGTTAAATTCCCGAGGGACTCGCAACTTTTCTCCAACAAGTTGGCGATAACCCTGGAACAGTCCTGCTTGTCACTTATTCGTAGGAACAGATCCACTGTCCTACTCCACTCCCTGATGTTTCTATGTTTCTCAGCCAAGACTTCTTCCTTCGTGCAACTTTCTTTTTTTCAGCGGCTTTGCTCATCATCACAAGCTGAAGTATACTGTGTCGCTCATGTCTAAGAATATGACCCATACGTCGACATTTCCAATGCCTCTATTCGTCTTGTTGGGGGATGGGTGTGGTGAATTAAGGGATGTTAATGTTGACTTGTTAAATGTTAAATAGAATGTTGTTAAATGTTGTGAGTACACCCGATCGATGTGACGATCGAATTTGCACTGATTTTTATTGTTAAATTAAGTAATTACAAGCGCGCGGTGACCGACCTAAATAGGGGTCACGCGCAGCGCTACGTCATCACAAAGTGTTTGGTAGTAAACCAAACACGTCTTTTGCTGTTCTCTTTAACGATCATGATTAAAATGAGTACTTACATGATGTGTGTACGCAGAGGAGAAGAGATGGTGATGCCGGCGGAGCGCGTGGGTCCGGTGCGCGACGCGTACCTTTGGCGCGTGTTGCAGAGGCGCGGCGCCACGTCCGCCGCCCGCTACCTGCCCTGCCCCGCGCTCCCACTTGCCTCGCACCGCGCAGCGCTCTTCGCCCTCGCCTGCCCACCCACGGTCAGTTGCGCTCATAATGACCTTTAAAGTTTATTTGAAATGTTTTATACAAACGGTGATGGCGCCGGCAGCTCGCTGAAAATTAGGTTTTTTTACCACTGGAACAATATAAAAATGAAATAAAATAGATTAATTTATTAATCGGTGTAGAATAAGCAGTTTTCGAATTATTTTTCACGTGTTAAAGTATAATATAAATATATTTTTCAAAGCAATTGCATTGTCTATTTTCTTTGTAAATTCTTCAATATACAATGCATATTTTTAGTATTTAGCGTTTGTTTCCACCTTAAAAGACAACCAAGATTCTCTCCCTATTAATAACGAAATGTTCTTAATTTAAAATGTTTCAATTTATGTACATCGTCTACTTCCTAACGAATGCCTCAAGACTCGTATCTATGCAAGCTATCAACTCTGTATGGATCTATCACGAAAGACTCTAATAAAGGTGCGTTCACACAGGTGACTGCGCTGTCGGCGTCGTTCGAACGTGCGGCCGCAGAGTCGTCCGTGGCCTTGAACGGGCTTGAGCGCTGCGCGGCACTCGTGGCCCGCCTGGGGGGTCCGCTGTCGCTTGACTCGCTGCTGCTAACGCTATGCAAGTTCACCGGTCTGCTGGCGCCAATGCACACCTCATACATCGCCATAGGTCGGTATCACTGTAACGCATTAGTTGTTATTTAACGCCCGACGCAAAAACGGGGCGTTATAAGTTTGACGTGTGTGTATCTGTTTGCGGACTTTGTGACTTCAGCAATTTACATTACAGCAGTATAGCGTGTTGTGGGCTCTTTTTTTTTTTTTTTTTTTTTTTTTTTTTTAATCAAGAAACCCTCCAGCATTATGCGCTGAAGCCTATATTTACTACTCATTCATTCCATTTCTCGCTTTCTTGCCTCTCGCACTTTTATTCTTAATACTGTATCTTTCTTTTATCCATCACTCATTCATACTGTTGCAGGTGGGATTCCCGCCTATCGATCCTAATCTGTCTATCTATTTATCATTTTTCCCTTATTCCGTTAATCCTTAATCCTAGCAGTTGGGGCAACACAGGGTAAATAATTATACACAATATTAATAATATTACACACATCAGTAGTCAATATAAACATTAAATATAAAACACTAAAACATTAATAATTCAAAATAAATTCAAAACATTAAATAATATAAAAGCACTAAAACATTAATAATTCAAATAAATTCAAAAATATAAAACATTAAAATAATATAGAAACACTTAAAACATTAATAATTCGAGATATAAAACATTAAAATTCTACAAATATTTGTGTACAATATTAAAATAAAAGAAAAATTAGTTATATATCACAGATTTACGATTTCGTTCAGTCTTTATTTCTCCTTATTGCCCTTTCTGCTATTATAATACAAAATTTTAGGAATTTATCTCTCTTATCACTTGTCATTATTTCTTTCATGTTATCTTGCGTAATCTTCATATTTAGTTCAAATTCTAAGTCTATTCTATCCTTTTCATTGGCTCATTTAAAAGTTAGTTAGTTTATATTTTTTTAAGTATAGCTTGTTTTTTTTTTAATGGTAAGGTCAACAGACAAGCTGATGGTAAGGTCAACTTGATGGTAGGTGGCTACCATTGCTTACAGCACAAGTAGTTCAGATCCATGTCTAGTGGAGCTGAGTAAACCCGATTGAGCGTCACCGAACCGAGCGTGAGACGGTTCACTCACTTTCACTCATCAGCAATAAACGCGCTTGTATTGTGAGTTAAGGTGTGACGCTGGGACAGAGCGAGAAAGCGCAAATGGCGCTGCGACGCGCATGCGCCGTGGCGGCGCGTCACGGCGACTGCGTGCGCGACGCCTGGCGACATTTGCTCGAAATACTCAAGACCCTCTACATCGGGAGACTGTTACCTAAGGTCGGACATCATTTTTATCATTGTTTTGTCTCATTAAGGCTATGGCCACACTATACCAGGCGTCACCAAGCGACTTTACATAAACATTCGTTCGCATTTTATACAAGTGGTGTACATGTGCACTGTGATGACTAATTGTTTATGGTTTGGTTTCTAGTGCCTTGTGGAAGCCGAAGATTACTTGGAACCGAGTGGAACTGTGTCTCTGATACGGGAAGCCACGAGAGGCGCTGATGCCGGACTCCTATCCAGTATTTACTCTTATATAGCGTTGGGGGAGACAGGTGTGTTATAATTTATATCCTTAATTCACGCTATTTTGATCGGAGCTACTTAGGAACGATCGTAAAGTAACATTTTCTTTAAACTACAGATGTTTGGTTGGTTTTAAATGACAAATGCTCTACGCATAATTAAGTCACTTTTAAATGTTCCATAGTTGTAGTACATTGACTATGGCAACATACATTGGTAGAAAACTTTCGTTTTAAGGCACTGAGGAATTTTCGACCTAATCAATATTCAATTTTGAATTAGGTATGAGAACGCCGACACAAAATGAGAAAGCCTTAATAGACACTGCAACAGAGTGCGTCGCCAAATGCGGTCTACCGGGATTACTGGTCACCGAGACCAAATTCTTGCAGCAGGAAAGTTTACAGGTGAATAACGCCAAACTATAGTTATTTTATCCTTTCTTCAATGATCACAATGATCTATAAATGTATGGGTTCAATTTGTTTAGGAGCTGGTGCGCGCTATGGTATCAGCGGGCGCACCTCCTGACTCCGAGAGTATGCAACTCAATCCCCAGCTAGAAGACATTACTATATTCTTTATGGAACTTCTTGGCCAGACACTAGTACAAAACAGGTGAGCAATACATTTACATTTGTGACATTCAGACTATATTTCTCGTTGATTGATACCAATTTCTGTCAAGAAATATAATTGTTGACAAGAATATTGATGCGTCAAAGTCATCTGCGAAAGTTTCGTGACCACTAATTCCTATCCACGTGTGGATTTAGTGAAAAGATACATCCATCCCACTGATCTCTAATATACCTCTGGATAGGTTATCCCATATAAATTGCTGATACTTTCGTGTACCATTCTTAAGCGCTTAAAGTACGGGAACTAATTTTGAAGTTTGCGCATTTTTAATCCATAGATAAGTGTAATAGTGTCTATTTTATTCACGTTTTATTCTATTCGTTGATGTCCCTATCATGCGGACATCACTAGTTTTAGTTCCATGTACTTACACTCCATTGCTTACAGCGCCAAAATAGACATAAAAATAATTTGACAGCAGCCCATCCAGAGTATATTAGAGATCAGTGATCCGTCCTCACTAGTTTTCGCATTTATAATATTAGTAGGATTGTTTGATGTTTAGGGATCGAGTGCTACTAGTTTGGGAGGAAGCCAGCACAGCGATGGCGCAAACGGTGGCCTGGTCCCGCTCGAGGCCGTACGCGTTAAGGCGGAGTCTCACGGCCTTACTGCGAACGTCGGCGCGCCTCATGCGGTGCGAGTTATGCGCGCCGGCCGCCTTGCACCATCTCCAGATGCTCTACACACTCCCGTACAAACTTTTCTACCAGCAGGTCAGTTATGTCAGACCGTGTTATCTTTGCAGAGCCATTCTGTGTTTCTCGTCTACAAAACGCGCGGCGCGCTGCGACCCGCGCGCAGTACATGTTCTACAAACATGTATCGACCTGTATCTTTACCATGCGTTTACAATGACCGCACTCGCTAGCGATAGCGTAAAATTGTCAACTTTCAATGTCAAATTGTCAATTTTCCATATAAATATTTTACGCTCTCGCTAGCGAGTGCGGTATGTTGATGCCAGACTGCCGTGCGTACATATTATGCTGTCATGTGAATGTTTCCACCGCGCGGTCATGTGAACTTAGCCTAATAAGTCTTGTTGTGGTGGATTCAGGCGGACGTGATCTCGTGCGGCCTTTACGAGATAGTGAAGACGTCGGCGCAGAACGTTCACAGCGCCGACGAGTGGGACGTGTTGTTGGGGCTGCTGTGCGCTGCCGGCGCCGGCGCATGGCCTCTCTCGGCGACGCCTGCCGCCAATACCACCGGTATTTATTTGTTGTACCTGCGCGGTATTTCTTTTTTTTTTAACACTATACCAAAAAACAACTATACCAGTACCATTACCAATACGTTGAGAGTTCACTTATTGAACATGTTCAACTGACTGTTACAGCGTCTAGTCGCTCCGAGGATTCCGAAGACGAGAGTGAAAAGCGGCCAACGAGCGTCTCCTCTGAGAGTGAGTTGTCACAATCGCCGCACACCCAAGGTTGGATACTGGTAAGTCCTATTTTCCAGATTAACTCAAATAGGATGCGAACTCAATAGGATCCCGGGTAACATGTACATTTGACTAGCAGGTGAAGAAGGAGGGCGGCGATGAGTGGTGTTCTGGCGAGGCGGGCGGCGTGCGCATGCGCGTGCACTGCGCGAGTGCGCTGGCGCGCTGCTGCGAGGCGCTGGCGCTAGTGGTGCGCGACGTGGCGCACGTGACGCCCTACAACTGCCGCGCCGCCGTGCGCGCCGTGCGCCTCTTCGCGCGGGCCACGCACAACAGCGGTGAGACCATTTTGCTCCTTCATCTGCCTCACAAGGCCATTTGACACCTTCATCAGTTTCACAAGACCACTTGACACCTTCACTTGCCTCACAAGCCACAACCACACCACATTTGCATGGTTTATTTTTAAACACACAATTATTAACACTGTTTTTCTTTCTAGCGGGCCAATCTTAAAAGCACTTCTATATCCATAAAAGATGTTACTTTTCTTTAATAGGTCGAGAAACGGGCAAAACGCGATCAGGGCGCAAATCGAGGCCCAAGTCAAACAGGCGGGCAAGCTACGAATCCTCCAGTGACGAGGAAGTGGACACACTTGATCAGTATCATTTGGTCAGCATACAGGTAATCGGCAAAATGTAATCCCAATTTTCCAATCCATGTTTATAAGTACTTTCGCTTATCCAGTCTTGGCAACTAGAAAAATAAAATGTAGTCCAAGACCAAGTATGTATAAAATAATAATAATAATCCTAATCTGTTTGCGTTGCAGCTTCTAGACCTGATGCACACGTTGCACAGTCGCGCCGCGCAGATATTCAAGTGGTGGCGGGACGAAGCAGAGCAAGCGCAGGGCGAAGAGTGGGACCTGTGGGAAGTCGCGTGGCGACCTCTGTTGCAAGGCATAGCGGAGTTCTGCGCGGACAGGCGGCGGCCAGTCAGCGCTAGCGCCGTGTCTTATCTACAGCGCGCTCTACTCGCCCCGGGTCTCGCGGCGCTAGGGGGCGCCGGCTGGGAGGCCTGCTTCGACCGAGTCCTGTTTCCGCTGTTGGAGCGCTTGCCTCGTCGGTCGCCGGCTCGCGCGCGGGCCCACGCCCTAGCCTGCAAGGTAGCTTTGGAGTCACTGCATTTACATTTTTAAGACTTTTGTAGTAATTATGACGTGAATAAGTCTTGAAAATTCCGATTCGGACAGTGACAGTGTAACGGATATAATCTGGTTAAGTAAGTGAAAACTGCTCCGAACGCATTTAGTCGTCTCCTGACCGACGTTGCGTCAATCCCCCTGCCACATCAATTGTAATTTGTTTAAACTAAAAACGCTTAATTTAATATCGACTCCTTTCATTATAAAACGCAACCTGGAGCCGTAATAAGATCCACCATCTCAACCTTATTCAACGGCTAACCTTCAAGACTTAAGAGACACTGAGAGAGAGAGAGAGAGTGAGAGTTACTTGTGTTATAGACGACTGTAGTCACGTACCATCAAGTGGTCCGTCAGCCCGTGTGTCGAGCTTAACATTGAATTGGTGGCGGCAGGTGTTCCTGCACCACTTGTCGGCGCTAGCGGCGCGCGAGTCGTTCCCTCGGCTGTGGTTGCGAGTGCTGTCCGCTCAGCGCGCGTTGCTCGAGCCGACGCCTGCGCCGCGCGACGACCCTCTAGCCGAAGCCGCCCTGGAGTCTCTCAAGAACATGATACTCGTCATGGACTCGGTCAAGGTTAGTCATCGTCGCACGTTCAATCTAATGCCATTAACAGACGTTCCGATTTGGCTAGACTAGCACGACCAAAACGGAACGTGTGTGGTTGACATTATTAAACGGACTGCACGAATTCACTTACTTTTTTCAGATATTCAGTAACGGCGACAGCTATAACGACCTATGGTATATGACTTGGGAGAAAATTGGTGAATTCCTGCCCAATTTGAAGGAGGAACTGTTCCCAGAAGGTACATTATTCCATTAGAAAATTTATTATCGAGACTTTTAAACTCCTTACAACTATTAATAAAATGTAATTGGTTGTTTTTTTTTAAATTTTCAGTAAAGGAGTCTAGTAAGCCAGTCGCAGTGCAACCTCCCCAGCCGCCTTCCCTGCCCACTCTAGTTCCTCAAGTGGCGACGTCGCCACACAACTTCCAACCGCCGCATCTAGTCCAACACAACCAATCGCCGGTCACCATAGTCCAGACGCCATTGGTTCCCTCGTCGCAAACGCTGGCGGCGCCCGTCGCCATCAGCGGCATGGTGCCCATAAGAAACCCACTCTACGACCAGACCGGCCTAACATCCTCGGTACTCTTGCAACCCTTGAACGAGGTATGTATTAGATAGTGACTTAGTGACGACACCTAAAATCCCTGCGGATGAGTGGCGTGGTGTGCTTCTGCTTATTATAACGCTCCACCTCAATGGGTCCCGGGTTCGAAACCCCCACAGTGAGTTTTGGAAATTTACTTGTCTTTGATGGCTAGTCTGTACATAAATGGAAAGTGGTGGCACCACGAATATGGAAATAATATGGCGAATAACTACCCTACCACCCCTAGTTACTCATTTGTGAATTGTAATTATAACCTAATGAATTACAATTAAAATTACAATTTTATATCAATACTAGAGCTGTTGCCCGCGACTTCGTCCGCGTTAAAAAAGATAAAAAGTAGCCTATCACGTGTCCCTTACTTCTAAATGTTTATCTACCAAGTTTCATGAAAACCAGTTAATTCGTTTAAGAGTGATGGAAGAACATACATGCAGAAAAAAATTATAAAAATGGTCAATTTAGTTTCAGTGTCATGTATAGAGTAAATTACTCCATGACCGACCCCTACACATTTATTATTAGTATTCATAATGTGTTATATCGATCGTTCCATAGATGGTGTCAACTCCAATCGGAATGTCTATACAGCCCCAAATACCTATACTCTATCCCCAAAGTGACAACTCACAACATCCTCACGAGCAAAGCAAACAGTCGCCCCAAAATAACTCGTTGATCGATTACGAAGTCATACATAACACGAACCAACAGAACCAGTCGGAATTGTACGCAGAATATCTAACGAATCCGTACAACGATACAAATGTGTCCGATAAAGAGGCGCTTCTGTACGATCCGGAGGAGCAGCGTTGTTCGTTGCCTGATAAGAAATCGCTCAGTGAAAACGCGACCCCAATGCACACGAATAAGACTCAATTCGGCTCAACGGACAATGTAAGAAACGAGAGCATGTTCAATTTCACGAGTTACTTTGGCACAGTGAACGAAACATTGAGTCCGGGTTCGGAGGTATTCGACACACTCATGTCTAGCCAGGACGGATAGCGGAGTGAGTATGATTTGGGGACTTGGTTGTAATTTTTTTTATGTAGTGTGTATAATATAAAATATAGGAAACTAATGAAATGGGACTTGGATTTTGAAAGTTCAAAATTTTAAATTCAATATTAATTTTGAATACAAGAAGAAAATGTCTCAGTTGAATTTGTTCTTTCGTGTGTATTATTAATTTTATCTAATATAAAAAAAATCTGTTACTCAAGAGTTTTCGATTTCAGCGAGATAAAATCATACATAGTAAATCATATTCAATGCAATATTTATACGAAAAAGAAATTGAAAATTAAAAAAGTGAAATTAATAAAGAAAACACATTTCGGATCGACAGTGGTCCAGTTTCTTTCTTTCTTTCAATAGTTTATTTATACCATAGGTAAAGAAAAGAAGACGAAGCCTAGTAGTTGTCCTTTTCTAGAATTGGTGATTGGTCCTCGAAGTTACTACAGAGGGAGTTAAAAAAGAGAGGAAAGAGATTGCTTTCTCTCTCTCTCTAGGAGGGTGGTCAGTTTCATGTAGATATTGGTCAGTCCATTATCCATTCAAAATACTTAAAAAGTCAAGAACAATCTACACTCAAATGTGACCAAAACATAATAAAATAAGACAGACTTACCTCAGTCCTCTTTTAATGCAGTCATCAGACAAATATTTCATTTCGTATACCGTATGAAATATAAAAATAGATTATATTTTATTATCTTCCTATAACAACATGGCCTATTTGTAAAATGTAAAATAATCGTAGACTAATACAAAATACATATATTATTAATAGTTAATTTGAAAAAAATAAATAAATGTCACATCTATTTATCAAATTGTCTGTGTTCATGATTTTATTAAAGACGTAAGTTTTTTTCGTCGTAAATATTTTAAACACAATAATAATATGTAACCCAAAAATATTTGTACGATTTTTTATTTGTTTATAATATACGCAATTGTTGCAAGAGCAAAAAAAGTTATAGGTGTTGCCATTTAATTTAGTTTTTCAGGTAAAAAAATGTGTTTACATAAAATAGATAGGTTTTTTTTTTTTATTTTCTCTAAACAACTTCTAAAATACATTCCACGTTTTCTTTAGTAATTCATTACTTATCTAATATTAATTCATATATTTCCGTTATAAAAATAACAATATAAGTAAAAAATAATAGTTTTTTTTATAGTATAAAAAAAAATTACTGCTTTATAGTTTTCTGCAAAAAACTGATAAAATTTTCCTCAAAGATTAATATGGAATCCCAATTTCCATTTGAATGATTGAATTTGAAAAATTGAATTTTTCAATAATGGAATTTTCATAGAAATGTATGAATTAATATCTATTTAAAATGTCTTATTTTGTTTCTGCATAATAAAAAATATTCTCATGAAGTTCTTTTATAATATGATACTAAAGTTATCCTCAAGGGTTACGATATTTTTTTTCTAAATAAATATGTAAAATGTAAATGTGTAATTAGTTTCGTTTTTGTATAGAGATTATTTATATGTATACCTATATCAATGTAATATATGTATGTTAACAATTTATTAATAAAAATGTGTTTATGATGATTAGCTGTTTTGATTTTATTGTGTTCCCTAGTGTCATTAATGGGATAATTTTATTCCTATTAGGGCCTCTTTCACCAAATGTCAGGTAGGCTAACTAACGGTCATTTGGTCATCTGTAACATGGAATAATTTAGCTTATATACATTTATTTGTACGATAAAAGTCCCAAACATTAATAAGAAAATAATAATAAAAAACGCCTATCGAAGGATGCACTAAATGGAGTGCATTATTTAATAAAAAATAAAATTATTTCTGAAAGTCTAATCAACACTTGTAGTTGGTGAAAGAGGCGCTTAGTTTCATTATCCATAAAACAAAAAAAAAATCCAAAAATGTTTTTATTGCAAAAATACAATCACAATCCTTCATATTGTATGTTGCAAAAAAACTTATGGTTGTTTTATTCCATATTTAATATATTTTGATCATTTTTTATGTATTCAAAAGTAAGTTTATGCTTATATCTCTTCTAGTGTTCAGTTTATTATAAAAATACTTAAAACATTTTAATGTTACTTAAAAATACGCTTCTAACGATGTACAATATGCATTTGATATAATATATCTAATAAGAAAAATGGACAAAAAATAATTTAATTTTTCGAAAAGCTCCTGTAAAAAGATTAATTCCTTTAGTACACTTTTCCCAATTTTGAAGAAACTCTTGCACCGCCATCTATTGTGTATTGCGAAAATTGACTTAAATGGTATCCAACTAGTTCGCCAGATGGCGTATATTGATAGGGTACGTAGATTTAATACAAATTAATTTATTATTCAAAAGCATCTTTCATGAATAGGGCTTTAAAAAATGTTTATTAGGTATATAAATACACGACCTATAAAATTGTACATGTCCCTGAACTTTTACTTTTACATATTATTTGGGGCTCGTTTATGGAACATTTGTGAATTATGGAACATTTGTGAAACATAAATTAATGATGAGTGAATATGTGAAATATTATACCTATTCCTGTAGGTGAGTAGCCATACTTATCGATGGTAGTAGGTATACCTTGCATACTACTCAATTAAGGGAGGAAATGAAAGCCAAAGCTAGTATAAAAAATCAACGGTATATTTATTTATAAATATTTACACTATTTACAAACGAGAGCGCCTTCACAGAAGGCAATTTTGGAACACTATACAAGTCTTAACACAGCTACAAGCACCTTAGTTCTTGAGACAAACACATTTTGATTAAAAACTACGATTATCACACCCTTGACACGTGCAGCGGGCCCTTGTAGTAGGGATTCTGTTGCCTTAGCAATGGCGGGGCGCAACACGGAGCTTTTCGTGGCGGGCACAACGCTTTGCGCCAAACAATACCCGACTTTCTCGTCCATGCCCACGCCCCGGCCGCTATACCGCACGACAGCCACACACATATTGACAACGCACTGGCCCCTGACACGTCCTTAGCGTCTCCGGCCTCTAAAGCGGCCAATAGTGATAAACCACTGTGAACTTCCCTCATCCGAGCCTCAAAAACTCTCGCTCCAGTGCCGAATGTTGCCAAAATTAAATAGAGAATCCCAGCCGCGGCTGCCCGCGCAGCTAATCTCCCAACTCTCTTGGCTCCTCTCTTATCCAGTGCTCTGCGAACCCTCATTATTCCAGGGCATGCCCCAATAGCTAATGCTATTGATGTGACTAATAAAGCTCCTCGCGGCACTCCAACGAGCGCAGCCGCGGCTGCGTCAGATATCCCACAAGTGCCAGTCAATTCGTCAGCTGTGACTCTTCGCAATGCCAATGCTGCCGCCGTCCATGCACCAGCCCAACCCCACGCGACAGCGTGTAAGTACGCTGCAGCACGCTCCAAAGCTTCCGTCGACCATTCGCTAGCAGCAGTCAGATACCAAGCGACGCAAGCGTTGGCAAACCATGCGTCAGCTGCCAAAGTGAAGTAATAAGTCAAAGCGAAGAACGCTACGCACGTCGGAGACGCTAAGCCGTCGACGGCTAGAGTGGTGCCGGAACAGGATACCATTTTAGCTCCCATCCATCCACGGGTCACGTATGTTACCGCTACTATAGCGTGACATGCGGCCATCCAGACCACGGGGCGTTCCGGGTAACGGTATCTTGAAGGTTCAGCGCAGAATGTCAGAAGTGCAAATGACGTGGACAGAAGCGACAGCCATGCAAGAATTATCATCCATATTTCGACACTCTTCTTGTCTGAGTGGCTGTATCTAGCGTTTTGTCCACATGCAGGCCAGCATTCTCCGGTTGGTGATCTGGTGTGAGCCGGTGGACATCCTTGTTCTCTTAACTCGTGATCGTGGAACGGCCAACGAGGAGGCGGTGGCGGTTCGGCCTCCAGTTCACTGGCGTTTGGCGGTCTCATGCAGAGTCTTTTATCAGCTCTCAAGGGAAAAGCACTACAATCGAGTGCGTTCGGCGGTAATTGCTGAAGTTGTTCCTTGCAGTCTTCGACGACGGTTTCGCAGAGCGCACGGCAAGCGCTCACTGATCCGGAGACTTGTTCGGAACAGAGAGGCGCAAATGAAGAGCAGAGAAGGAACCTGGCGTGACTAGAACACCCACTGGACAAAATTCCAGCGAACGCTGACATCTGAAACAAAGGAAAATGTTGACATTAGTTAAGTTTACACGTAAAGTGAGGCGATTTGTGACGGACGGACAGACAGACATTATAGATTAATATGCTGTGTTTAAAAGGGCTCAGGTTCAGAATGTACCAAAGTGTCAGAATGTCAGTTGCGGGTGAAATAAAGTCGTTTTCCGCTTCTATCTGTTTCTACGCTAACTTCTCAACCACCCAACGGATTTTGATACGGTTTTGAGAGATAAACGAGAAAGATTTCCGTACCTACATAGTTTGCAGAAAAAAATTGCAGTGCGAAGCCGGGGTCGAGTCGTTAATAATATTATAAGACCCCCGATAAGCTAACAGGATTACAAAACAAGATCGAATCAGTAAAAAGGAATGAACGGGAGTTTCGTTTAGGTTTATTTTTACAGCGATAAAGCCTCCAAAGGGGAAGGTTCTCAAGCATTGAAAACGGTGAGTTAGCACAAAAAACGGTCGATGAGTGAGTGACTGGTTGAGAGCTGAGACAATACCAAGGTCGCTGTGGAGACCCGTTTTTGTGGGCGGATGTCACGAGTTTCGCGTTTCAAAACCTCCAATGTTTTGGGTTGCACTAATTAAACCTACTTATATTAGGTATGTATATAAATCCGATGGGACTATTTGAAAAAAATACCTTCAGTAAATAGCTTACCTACTACAAGGAATATGCGAAAAAAATATTATAACGTGTTAGAAGACTCAATTGATGATGTCCTAAGTGCTAACAAAAGATGAGATGTGGACTAGAAATTTTCATCCAGAAAATAATTTAAAAATCACAATAAAAATTATGCGCCTGACAAAAATATTTTATGATCAATTAACATTGAATTACTTACTTCTTTAAGTAAGGGAAAAGTTAGTAATAAATAATTACTTATGTGTTGGTAATAAGTTTAAAAAAGTTTCATAAATAAGTTAACTAATAGTTAAAAACACTAGTTAGATAGAAAAAGGTTACAATTTTCTTAGATTGACTTATATACAAAATAACTTATAATCAATAATACTTAAAAATGATCTTATTGATATTTTAATTTCATTTTTGTCTAATGTTTCGTTTTAATACGACGTACCTATACTTACTACACTACATTTCAATTTCAGACCGGCGCGGTGGCTCTGATGAAATATATTAGTGTAATCTTGTGTACAAGATGACTTCCTTTGATCATTGGCGAGATAAATAGAAGCAAAGCTTTGATGTTTCGTTTCAATGCTGCAATTACGAAATGACCATTAGCACATTTAAACAATTATTGACGAATTTTGCAATCTATTTCAAACTAAAACCTCCACAACTCTCTGATAATGATTTTAAAGCAGTAAATTAACTTTGATTTGGTTGAATGGGTGTTTTTAAATATGTTTTTAATTTGTTTTAAAACTATAACTGGTGCTCCAGACTCAGTACGCCTAATCTTAGCATATCTATCTACATATTTTATTCAATGTTCATTTATTTTTCTAATGTATTTTAATTTTTTGATGATTCAACAGTGGTTCTCTTTTTATGGATCAATTGTAGTGAAAGAATTTTTCAAATCGGTCCTACTGACAAACAATCAAATCTTTCCTCTTTATACTATTAGTATAGAAAAAAGGTTTTTAAATCCTATAATGTACAAGTAAGTATTTGGAGGCCAAATTGCACGAGAGATGTTGCGATTATCTACGAATAAAACATCAAACAGTCTGCGATTGTGATTATTTGTGATGGGATATCCCATTAGTACGGTAGATTGCATTTCATTCAAGTATTTTTGAAACGTCTTTTGAAACGTTTCCTTGTAAACTAACAATGGATGGCAAATAACTTTGTTTGGCCACGGGAAAGGTTTAAATGTCGGCCCACTTTAAATATTTTTGTTAAGGGCAAGCGTAACTTTGTAACATTTAAATCTGTAACTATTATATCTATACTAATATTTTAAAGAGAGAAGATTTTGTATTTATTTTTTAAAGAGAGATTCGTATGTTTTACAATGAATTAATTGAAAAACTACTGGACCTATTTTAAAAATTCTTTCAATTATAGAAAGCTACTCGTACATATATCAGCGAGTAATGTCTGTACTAAGTAATATTATAGACACGTTCTCTGGGACGGTACCTTTCATCATTCAATGCGGACGAAGTCGCGGGTACCAGCTAGTCCGACGAAATCGCGTTCAACAGCTAGTTATTTATATAATACTAGCTGGTGCTCGCGACTTCGTCCGCGTAGAAAAGTATAAGACGCCATCTACCGTATTTTGGATAGATGGCGCTATGTCCAGGGCCAAGCCGCTAGTATTTACTTTTATTTTAGATTTCCCGTAGCAATGAAGCATTTTCCCGGGGTAAAAAGTAGCCTATGTTCATCACGGATAATGTCGGCTTCTAATGGTAAAATAATTTTTCAAATCGGTCCAGTAGTTTCGGAGCTTATTCTATACAAACAAACAAACAAACAATCAAATCTTTCCTCTTTATAATATTAGTATAGTAGATAAAATATAAATAATATACCTACATAACTCAAAAAATATTAATTCGCTATTGTGTTGACAGCTTATCTAATATATTATAATAATTATTTCTACTAAACTATTTCTATTTTCGAAACTTGGCCTTAACCGTTAAACTAATAGAACGAGCGGTTTCGGATGTTTTGGGATCACGTACAAGGGTTTCTTTTCATACTGTACACAAATATGTTTAATACCGTTGCGCAAACTTAGCATAGAGCAAATTGAACCTTATTTGTTTATCATTAGAGTTCAAGAATGTCGAATGTAAAGGTAATATGGCGACGGCCGAAGTATATTCATCGGTTGTTTACTTTAGCTAATCCACTGAGTTCTTGGACTTACTTGAATTTGTGTTTGCTTGAATAAACACTTGAGACTCGCTCCTTTTGATCATGTTCAACAGTTTATACGTTTAAAAAATCATTAAAGAAAACTATTTTTATAGTACAGTACCTACCTATAAAGGTTGATTTCTTTAATTTATTAAATGCTTCCAAATTTAAAAGGGTATAATCGCGTTCTATAAACTGGCCAGTCCGTTCGTCTGTGGCCTGCCAAGAACACCTTATATTATGTCGTTATTAATACAAAAAAACTGAGAAATATTAAGATTTATTACATGAAATTAGCTTAGGACAGCGATTTTCCATTTAGCCAACTCCTCAGCTACTTACAGCAGATATAGCGTGTTTGGTTTCAATAGAATTTTCTCAATAAATGTTATATTATATTACAATTTTAATTAGTTTACAATATTAATTATACTTAGGTGGCATTGTACATACTATACTAAAAATATAAGTAATACCTACTTCGTAGAATGTTACAAGATAAAGTAAGCGTGTACATGTATTTCAATTTTAAACATGAAACGAGTTTTTATATGAACTTTTAAATGAACCATAACAACAAAGGGACTACAAAAGATGTCGTGCGTGACAAAAAATTTAATTGCGCTCCGAGCCGATCCCAAAATAGCGGAGGATGCGCTTTGATGTCATCTCCGAGGATGGAATGATGGAAGGGCCATTGCCATGCCATTGCGCTTCTGACTGATCTATCACTTCTACATAGCACACGGTACAGTTAGCGTGTGAAAATATTCTCTTTTAGATTATATTATATTTCATTTATCATTTTTTTATATCAACACTTCTATACTAATGATATTTTTAGTGATCACGGTAGATGGCGTTTTATACTTTACAACGCGGACGAAGTCGCGAGCACCACTACTTATTTTATAAATCTTTTTTTTGTATGTGTACATAATTACATACTAATATATAAAGCGGAAGATTATTTGTTTGTTTGGTTGTACGCGCTAATTTCAGGAACTACTGGTTCGAATGATAGTCGCTATAGTCTAGTATAGACTATAGAGAACGCGGACGAAGTCGCGGGCATCAGTTAGTTATAAAATAAAGACGCTCATATTTTCTGTCTGTCTACCGTTTAATTTCATTTATACCACCCAACTGAAGGTTTCCAGAATTGGAAAGGTTTTCAGAATTAGGAATTTTTAATATTTGTGTTGTGTATGTATCTGTATAGGTAATGATTTCGCACAAATGATTTCTACTAGAATTTTCTTTGAATTACACTCAGAAGAGATAAGCCAAACAGTTTATATTGCCTACTTCCCGTTGACCGCTTTTATACAGCTGAGTTACTTCAAGACGCGTCCGAGTTTGAGTATAGACTATAGGTGAGCTTATTTCCAACATCGAATTCGAATTAACGAATCGTTAAATCGCACTTATTTAAATAATTAAATATTTCAATTCAATTAAACTTAATTCAAATTAAACTTTCAATTCCTATTTTACATTTTATTAAATAAAGGACATAATTTTTTTAATCTTTACACAAAAGATATTAAAAAATGTCTACCGCCATCAATCTGAAATAAACATTTTAACTTAATTCTTTTGATTAGTTTCAAATGAAAAGTAAATGAGAATAGGTAATTAGGATATTCTTAAAAAAACATGAAAATGAGAAATATGTAAATGATCCGGTAACTTGTTATAAATCGCTAACGGATCTTTTTTTATTATTATTAAGGTTCACAAAACTGGTATACAACAAAAAAATAAAATAACAAAATAAAATAAAATAATAAATACAAGCAAAAAAATAACTAGAACATACAACAATTAATTCGGAATGTAACCTACTACAACTGAACAATATCCCAGTGTACTACGTACACTGCTAGTTAGGGAAAAAAAAACGGTTTGACAAATTTTATGTATTAATAAAAAACACTGTCTTTTGGATAGTTTCTTGGTTATTGTTCCAAAAACTATTTTCAAAGTAAGCCCCCAAGCTTCTATCATAAAACTATTTGATTGAAACATGGCGGGGTGCGTGTTCTTACATTTTTAATTGGCTGTTAACATCCGCGTTTAATATACGACCTACATTTTACAGCCGTGTTTTACGGGTTTTTTCTCATGACGTCATTATTTGTTGTATACCATGTTGTAAAGGAAATGGGAAAATTTTTGAAGATTCTTAGTATGCGTTGACAGATTTTTTATGTTAGACTTTCAAGAAAGATATAAAGAAAACTGAGCCGAAATGTCAGCACCGTCTTTTGTCAACTGTATATAAATAGTTTTCACAATTTTACTACAATGTGGATTCGACTTTGTGCAATCATGTGGTTCAGATACAAGTACATTCTTTTTACCCTAAAATAAAGATTTTTAGATAAAAATAAACGACCTAATAAGGGCATTTATAAGGCATTTATTAAATTGGATCCTGAATTCAATCTAATAAATCCTGATCCAGCTGATTCTAACCGATCCTGCTGGATCCAACATCTAACCCTATCTAGTGTTTCTTGCGGTTCAATGTATTATTAGATAATTATTATTATTATAGTTACATCTGCAGTACATCATCCTTTATGATTTTGATTTGGCTGCCGTTGATCCATTGTGGATGGCCTTTATAAAAGATAAAATTGTAAAAGTCATTACCGCCTTAACAATGTGTAAAGGTGTCTTAGAATCGCTTGAAAATCATTCAGAAGAAATACTTAAATTACAACCGGTCCGAAGCGGGCGAGGCGAAACTAATTGTTAATAATCGGATGGCTCTCGTGACCGATCCTTGATATTCCCATCTACCACCACTACAAGCCTACTCTCCCACTAAACCTTAACACCTCGCAATAAGGTCCACTTTCGTTTAAACAACTACCTCATTTCAATTGTTTTCCGTTTGATATCTTTTACAAAACTTCTCTAACTTCAAAGAGCTTTAATAACCTGAAAATAGATTCCATATTCGTCTAGCAGACAATTCTAAAGATAGAACCTTCAATAGCGCCATTTCATTTAGTTATAGAGTGTGATATGATATTAGGCACAGATTTAATATCGTCGTCCATTTTCTTTGAAGCGTTTACACATTCCTTTATACAAATTTATAAAATTAGACTGTATTGTAATGTGCAAGGGTTTCATTTTGATTAAACTATAAGGGCGAGTTGTGAGGCAGCGGCTTTATAAAAGAAAAAGTATTACTTATTGCTAAGATTACAGAATTTTATACCTCATTCAAGTTAAAAAGCGAATAAGAACATAATATTTCTTAGTAATTACGGAAAATATGTTGTTTAAGTGAGATATATTTTCCCACTAGTTCTGTACACAGAACTAATGGGACAAAAAGTCTCACTAGTTCTGTGTACAAGAACTACAGCACAGAACTAGTGGGAATAAGCGAAAATAACGTATACTTAGTTATCAGTTTTTATTTGTAGTGAAATAAGTTATTTGACGTAAAAAGGTATATAAAGGATATATAAATTGATAGGTGATTATTTTATTTGATGTGCAATTAATAATTTCCCTAAAAAAATTAGTAAGTAATAAGTTAAATAATAAAATTTCAAATATCCGATAATATCACAAATTGCCTAGTAAGTGATTATATACCTACTATACCGAGCGTGATATATAACTTTCTTCTTCTAAAGGACGTATAATTTCTTCAACTTAAAAATTTTTGTATATTAAAAAGACTTTATGATTTTTGAGTACAATTCACATTGTAATGTAATGTATAAGTTGTAATGAAATTCAGGCTAAAAGTAACACACGGACTACGTACAAAACGTTCCGCGAGCCGAAATAAATGTGTTATAACAACATCGGCTCCGCACGTCTGTCCGTCACACACTTAGCACCTAATAAACTGTGTGAATTGTTGCTTTAACACTCCATATAGGTACGTATGCGTAGCAACATACCACATATTTCTCTATTTGTATTGTACATAAGAAACTTAAGGCGAGGACTTAGCTGAAAAGCGTTATTTTCGTCGCCTAGTTTGACTTCTTAAAGTAAAATCACAAGTTAGATAAAAATACAGTGCATAATGGACTATAATATGGAAAAAAGATTGAATCGGGCAGATTTATAAAAAAAATCAATTTTCTAAGAAAAAAAAAATAGTAAAATACTCCTAAAAAAAACTTAGGATTTTCCATGACAACTACTTTTGTAGGCTGTCTTATTAATTAACTTACGTTCTAAACTAAAGTTTGAATAGGCTACTTTTATTTCTTTTTTCATATTTTATACAATATTTAAGAAAAACCTTCCAATTTTAAATTTGTTCGGTTATCTGCGAAGAGCTACAAAAATTTGTTGCGCAATATTGCACCTTAATTCCTAGGATATTAGGTTGCGGTCATTTTGGTATTCGGTCTGAGGTTAGTCCTTGCCTTAATCTTTTAGGCAGGTAATGTAAGCAGAAAGCTTAGCATAGGTGCAATAATTATGAAATAGGTAAAGAAAGGAAGCAATCTTTGTTCCTCAAATGTATATACAGTTAAAAGTGAAATATAAACACCGACTTTCGCATTAAAACAATTGATTTAGGTTGTCATAATTATAAAAAAAGTAGATATATATATTTAAATTCCACAGCTAGTTTTATGCTGCTTTCAGCTGCTATGAAATTGCTTCTTTCAACAAAAGCAGGAAATGTGATGTGGAAATATTCTAATTTGTGAATATGCTCGAAGTTAACTTAATTATCAAGGTGGCGCCAAGTGTTATCAAAGTGATAACAAAAAAATGGAGCGCCACATAATTATACGATACGAGGATGCATCTCGCTTTTATTTATCAATGTCTGTCTATCAAAAATGTCTGTTTTATTTATCAAAACGGAAGCATCGTAACTAACATAATAAAATTAAGTGGGAAAGTGAGTTTGTTTCTTACGCTTTCACGCCTTAACCACTTACAAACAAAAATACATATCTTTTCTCTTTATTTAGAGTAAAGACGTAACCAAATAGTGAGAATAATACATTTTTTTTTTTTTTTTATGTTAAGGTCAACAGACAGGCTGACAGTCCACTTGATGGTAGGTGGCTACCGTCGCCTATAACACAAGCAACGCCATAAGTGCTACAAGTGCGCTGCCGACCATACAAGGATTAAGGATAAAGGATAAGGGAGGGATGGGGTAATGGGCTCTGGCATCCCTTACTCACTCACCGAAACACAACAGCACATAATGCTGTTATTTCACGGTGGTATTCTGTAAGGTGGTGGTTACTGCCGCCAGACGGGCTGCCCAAATGGCTGCGAAACGCAGTGTGCCCTACCACTACTGATACATATTCTGATTTAAAAATATCTCATAATTATAATTGTTTGCCTATGCATCACGGAACAGTTCATCATGCACTGCCTATATTTGTTGGTTATATTAGATAATGCGTAATATTTAACTATACCTATATGAATTTCATATTTCATATATTTATATATATGAATATACTTGAAGCTACATCCTTGTATGTACCTGAGATAATATTTGCACGAACATTGTTGATTTGAGGAGGTAACATACATACATATTGACATGTTTTTTTAGGCAAAGGTCGTCCAATAGGCACACGGCCCACTTTATTATTTTTTTTTAATTTATTTGGAAAAATAAAACAATCACACCATATCATACATTATAGTAAACTAGCTTGTGTCCGCGACTTCGTCCGCGTTCTCTATAGCCTACAGCCTTATTTAGGTAAAATAATTTTGTACAGAGAAGACTATACATAAAAAAAAGAATACATTTAAAAACAAAATCAAGGAAAAACATAAAACCATAAAACTAAATCAATGTATCAATATTATTTTTATATTCGCGTGATCTTGTAGAAAATCACTTGATCTCTTTTATGCATCGATATTTTTATGTAATGTTTGGTAGACAGCACATTTAATGACTTATGTTGTATGACAGGCGAAGGTAGTCGTCTACCATCAAGTGGACCATCAGCATCTCTATCGACCTTAGCATTTAAGGAAAAAAAAAACCAACATTCCCCTTTATGTGTAATGCAAGTGTAACTGCGCAAAGCCAGCACGCGTTGCTAGTTAAGTGTAAATTCTCTTTCTTTAAGGGGACTTGTATTGAACTTTTTCTCAAGCCCTTAAAAGAGTCTCATTGACGTGCGCGTACGCATAAATAACCATTAAAATGTGTTTATCTATAGCAACGACATCCCACCCCCGTTCACCTGTCAATTACACTTCCCGCGAAGCGACTTCGCGACCGTCCAAAGCCGGACTCGCTACAATTGAAGACGTGAGTGGATGAAGGTGGTATGTCGCATAATTCCAATTTTGAATAAATCGAGGTTAAAGTTTTACTTTTAATTTTTGAGATAATTCGCCACGGAACAGTTTTTTGTACTAATTTATGATGCAAAGTTGTGTAAACAACCTAAAATATTAATGGTATGATAGCACTTAAACACTTCTATTATTTAATTAAAAACAAAAAAGTGACCATAGCTTCTATTGACAAAAGTATACTTTTCTGCACTCCTTATTTTTTAAAATTAACTGTACATAACACCTTTTTCAAGTTTTTATTATCCAAAAATATTTTAATTAGATTTTAAGGTCTGTAATTACCTTACAGAATAATAATAAGGACACATATTACCTTCATCAATGCAAAAAAACGAAAAAACCCAAAAATGCGACATAACACCTTTATCTACTCACGCTTACTCGCGTCTTCAATTATATGTATAAGTCCGCCTACTTAGCACTATACGCTTTATCACATGACAGAAGTATGTATAATTAGTAAGAATTGAAAAAAAAAATCCTCCAGGTCAAGACCAACTATCTTGAAGGACAGATAACAATCAACAATACATTTGAGAGCCTATAACTTGGCTTTGTTGTATAATAATTTCTCATTTAAGCGCGTAAGTACTGGCTTTACCAATTAAATAGCAAAGCAATAAATTTTTTATGTAATTTTGTTTTAATCAATATCATCATCAATCATCATCATCATCATCAATACTAATAATAATAAGTGTAGGTATTGTATGTATGTATGTAATTAATTCGTAATTGATTTTCATGAAACTTGGTAGATAAACATTTAGACGTACAGGTGTGTCCTGTACGTCTAAATGTTTATCTATCTAAGGTAGACTTTTTCTTTTTCAACGCGGACGAAGTCGCGGGCGCCAGCTAAAAAATAAATAAAAAATAAAATAAAATAAGCCTTTATTGCTGTTATGTTAACAATATTATACATTACTTTGCCTACATACTAATATACTCTAAATACAATATAAAATAGCTAAAAATATAAACTTTATTACGTAATATCGGCAATCGGTTCTTCAACTCTAACAGCTTGTCCTGAGACAAAGGCCTCCTCTAAAGATTTCCAAGTTTTTCTATCTTTGGCCAATCTGATCCACAAAGGACCTGCTACTTGTCTTATGTCATCCTCCCAACGTTTAAACTGTCTCCCCTTACTTCTTTTGTCTCCCCTGGGGTACCACTCTGTTATTGTTTTCGTCCATCTTTCTTTTGGTTCACGCAAGAAATGTCCTGTCCATTGCCATTTTAGCTTCTTGTACACCATATATGCGTTTCTAAAATTTGTTTTGCTTTTTATGTTTTCTAATTTTACCCTGTCCCTTCTTTTCACACCCACTACGCTACGTTCTATGCTGTTCTGGCATACTTTTATCTTATTTGCCAATTGTTCTGTTAGCGACCATGTTTGACAACCGTAAGTTAAGCAAGGGAGTATGCACATGTTATACACAGATCTTTTAATATTTATTGTTATATCTTTGTTCTTCATTATTTCACTAAGACTCCAAAATCTCTTCCAAGTATTTGTAATTCTTCTATCTATTTCTTTATGCATGGTATTTGAGGGAGATATTAACTGTCCTAAATATATATATTCATTTACATATTCTATTTGTTTATCATTTACTCTTATAATATCTAAATGTGGACTATTGGTCATAATTTTAGTTTTGTTGGTATTCATAGACAGCCCTGCCTTAGCACTTTCATCGGACAATTGTTGTAACATTAGCTCTAAACTAGTTGGGGTTTCAGCGAATAGTATCAAATCATCCGCAAAACGCAAATGATTCAATTTTTCTCCATTTATGTTCAGACCTACGTTTTCCCATTCGAGATTTCTAAAAATCATCTCCAGAACTGCTGAAAATAATTTTGGTGAAATGGGATCTCCTTGACGGACACCTCTTTCAATAGGAAATGGTTCCCCTGTGGTCTCCAGTTTTATTTGAGCTGTACTTCCTGAATAGATAGCATTAAGAATTCTGATATATTTAATTTGAATACCTTGACAGCTCAGTGTTCTCCATATGTACACATGTTCCAAGGAATCAAATGCTTTATGAAAATCGACGAATCCTATGTAGTATATTTTGTTATATTCTTGAAATTTTTGCATGACCTGTCTAAGAACGTGGATGTGATCCACTGTTGAGAACTTACTACGAAAACCAGCTTGCTCTTTGGGCTGGTTTTCATCAAGCGTAGCTGTAATACGGGACAAAATTACTTTGGAAAAAACCTTATAAATATTTGACATTAAGCTTATCGGTCTGTAATTGTTGATGTCCCCTTTATCTCCTTTCTTGTGAAGTAGTACTATTGTTGATTTCATCCAGTCAGCAGGTATATTTTCTGTTATTAATATTTCGTTGAATAAATCAGTTAGCACAAGAGCTATAGTGGATATTGTAGTTTTAAGAAGTTCATTGGTTACTTGGTCTGGTCCTGGAGCTTTATCAAATTTTTGTGAGTGTACAGCCTTTATTATTTCTTCCTTTAATATTAATGGTACAGGCTGTGGGTCAGTCCAGATATCCCGTGTCAATATCTCTTCAATTCGTCTATTTTCCTTATTTCTATATAAACATTTATAATAGTCCGTAGCAATTTTAAGTATTTCCTGTCTCTTGTTGGTAATGTCTTTATTTTTGTTTTTTAGGTATGGCATCCACGCTTTTTTGTCATTTAATTCTTTAAAAGCTTTCTTTACTCCTCCATTTTGTTTAATATGTTTTTGTATCGTGTTTTGTCTTCTTACTTTATAGTCTCTTCTAATGCTTTCATTTATTTGTTTACTCAAGCTTATAACGCTTTGTCTGTTTTTCTTGGTGTTCTCTTTCTTTATCAATTCTCTCCGTTGGTCTAACAATTGCTTGGACTCACTAGACAGAACTTCTATTTTGCCTTCAAAATTTATTTTAGTTGTTTCCGTTTTAAGTGTGTTTAAAATGTAATTAAAATGTAAAATGTAATGAATAAATGCTTCGGAGAACGTCGATTTCTAATTCACATTATAATGGCTAAAATGTCATTTCACAATGCGATAATGCTCAAGTTTAATTAAATATATTTAATGTCTCTGGATATACGACCAGTTTTATAGCAGGCTTTTAAATCGAACGCCTTTCGTTTATGTCATTAAGCGCACAACTGTTTTAACAAGTAAAATGCCGACTTCACTAAAATTAATACCACTTTAAATGTACCATAAAACGCTCTAATAATACTTCATTTAATTGTAAAAATGTTGGTGCAGTTTTTCAAAGACATTTTTTCTGTTCCATTAGATTAGACGTTAGAAAGTTTAATCATGACATTTAAAATAGTTATTTATTGTGTTACAAAAACAAGGCATCGATTTATTACAATTGTTTCAAGGGTCCGTAAAAAGTATACCTACTTATTGTTCTTCAAGGGAGTTTTTTTATACCTGAGGTACAAAATGTTTTATGTTAATATTGTAATATATCAGGATATTTACAATTTCTTTAATGTAACAGTGTATTTTATGGCAAAAAAATTATTGTCACATTACCTACATACACATACAGATTTATTGATTGATTGTCTGATATAGATATAATTTTTAAGTACTTAAGAACAATGCTAAAATGATGTCCAAGTATAAATGTTATTATTTTATATAGAACGCATATCTGTATACTACATCGCGAATGCAACCCGATCGGGTGGCAGGTCGACGCACCGCATGCAATAAAATAAAGAAAGAGATATGCGCGCGAGCATCGTGCCGTAATCGCGGCTCTTTGATCTCGCCGACGCAACCCCTCTGCCCCTCACCCCACTTCAACTCGCCATTCTCTTCGCCCGCCCGCAAACTATAGCTCGACAACTTCGCGTTGACAACGCGCGTCCTCTCGCATATCAATCTATTGTTAAATATAAATTAACGCCAAAAATAATCGAAAATTTACTTTGGATTTTCTGTAACATTTTTTTAACTAACATGATGTAAAAAATATTAATTCCGAAATGACAAAAATACAGAAGTAATACAAAAATACCAGGAATTGGTTTATTCGTGTGATTTTATTTATTTCCTAAATTGAATAAATGAAATCATGGCCATGCTGCATTCACCCAGATTTAGTGGTGGAAGAGAACACAGCATTTCTCAGTTATGTTATTATCTTCTTCTTCTTCGTCGGTTTCACTCTTGACAGAGTGGTCGTGGTCATCATTTCAGATAACCTTCACGATGAATTGATGACTTTCATGGGAAAAAAGATATGCAGTGGTTTCCCCTTGCCTTCTGCATGTTATTATACTGCAGTAATTATGTTATTATACTGGTCAGAAATCAACAGCCTTAGTCGTCATTTGATGGTATGTAGTGACTTACCAATAACCATAATTGCAAAGTGTGTATTTTTAAAATATAGGTAATTAATAAAACTGTAAAGTTCCACTTCAAAGTCCGAGCTCATTATGAAGTAGTCGTGGTGTAAACATACCATTTGCAATAACCGCTTGATTGCGTGTAATTGTATATGTAATTATCAACATGCGAGTCTCTAATGAAAGCAATGCAAACAGTATGTTTTCTACCAACGATAATAGTTATCTGCAACTATAAATTATAAATGTGTATTTTTATGGCTTATTTTACGTAATACTTTTCTAGGTTTACTTACAGACCGACAGGTCTAATAGAAAGCGAAAATCCATATATGCAAAATTAAAGATGAGAGCAATGTAATGTCTGTATTTTTATCGGCTTATATAACTATGTCCTACTACTACCAATTGTAATGTTTATAGAAGTCGAACTTCAGCCACGACTTCTTCCCAATTTTCGCCCTACTTTCTTTTTTCCAGCTTGACATAATTAACAATAATACTTAATAAAATTTCTAATAATAAAATGAAACGCTTATATACTACTATATTTTAAGAATATACTCGTATGTAGTAGGTACTCTTTGCTAGTATTAGTTAATCATAAAACGGGACCAGTGCGGAAAGTTCTTACTTATTTTATTTCACTAGTGTGCAATGTGCAATTGTCATTCACGTAATCTTTTTTATGTACGTCAAATAAGATCGGTACACTTGTTGGTAGTTGGCTACAGTCACCTTTTAACACAAGCAATGCCTTGTCAAGTATGTACTGCAACTACTGCAAGGTGTGCTACTGTTCTTATTAGAATTAAGGATGAGGCTGATTCGCAAGAGATTAGCACATGCAGATATTTCTCGGTAAGGTTGTTGGTCCTCTGTAAGACGGTAGCTACTTCCACTAGAAGGGCTGCTCTAATGACGCGAACCTGGCTATACTTAAAACACCCAGACGCTGCCTTACTAATGCCCGTTTTCACCTAGAGTTAGGGAACGCATAACTGCTACTTAAGCCGGCACAGCCTTTTCACAACAGTCACATTCACATTCTTGCATTGCATGAACGCCGGACTGCATTAGTTAGGTGTTCCCTAGATCTAGATGTCCATTGGTGAAAATGGGCATTAGAGTCACTTTTCAACCGACTTCCAAAAAAGAAAGAGGTTTTCAATTCGACTGTATTTTTTTAATGTTTGTTACCTCATAACTTTCGACTGGGTGAACCGATTTTGATGATTCTTTTTTATTTGAAAGCTATGGTGCTTCCCGTGTAGTCCCATTTCAATTTGGTCCAGTTCTGACGGTTTGAAGTCGGGTAATTTCTTGTTAAAAATAGTTATCAAGAAATCGAATCGAGAAATAGTTTTGACTATTGGATTAACATCACTAGTGGGTACTTCGACCTTTATATATCTACGAAAATATTGATATATATGTATTATTATAGATGTAATTTAAAGTGATGTGGGCCCGGCCTGGCCTCAGGCGCCTGCGCAGGTTAAAACGGCAAAAACGAATCGTCGGAACGTACAAATTGCTCCTCCTAATTACCCCAGGTAGGCGGCCGCACAAAGTGGTAACATTTTTTATTACAAAAAAAGTGCTAAGTTATTCAAAACTGAACCAGTTTTTGTATTTTCCTGTCTTGATTCATGTGTTTATGATTCTAAACCAAAAAAATTAGAGAAATGTTAATTGTCAAATTACGTAATGCTCTGGAGAAGTTTATGTATTCTTTTGAAACACTTACAGAATATATTTATTTCACTGAAGCTAATATTTGAAGCTAGCTTATATCTAAATCTAATAGCCAATTTAGCTAATATCAGAAGAGGCCTATCCTTATCTATTAGGAGAGCAGAGCATTTTAAACCAATGTTTTAGTACAGAGTTCTCATCATAACATATCCTACGTTTGAGCGAACTTTAGAACGATCTTCCTTGAAGTGTTTCCGCCTAACGGCAATATGAGATTGTTCGAGCGAACAAATTCCTGCATGGTCGAATCGACCTGCATGGTGTTGGTTTTGTCGTAGGACGATTTTTGAAAATTTCAACTCAAAGCGACCCACCACAGGCTTCATACAAAGTTCTTCGTGCAAAATCCTTTCTTAGGATACGTTATAAAATGGGTAAAACATATTCTTAATTTCAGCTTTTTAGACTAAATACTTTTTGGCTGTGTATTGATAGTCTCAATCTCAATCAAGCTCAAGACAAAACTTTTTTATACTATTATTTTGTCGATAAAATTAGGTCTAATTTGATGCCTCTTCGTTTGTAGATGTTATCTGGAACATGTATGGTAGGTAAGTAAAAAAAAATAACACAATGACAAACAAAGATGTTTAAAACTGTTTAAAATTTCGTTGATCCATGAAACGGTCCGCATTACTTTGTTGTTACTCTCGCATACCTGCGCTAATGATAGGGTGAAAAATACAAAGAGACTTCTAAACAACGTCAGCTGTAGCCGGGACCTCGTAACACCCTTATTTGGGCCGCCACAAAGGTGCCGACGAAACATAGGAAATTGGGGATACCTATTCTATTAAGAGCCAATTGTTAACGCTATGCGTATAGCTACACTTTATTATTTTATTGGTCACTATTGAAATCTTAACTGTTTTAAAAATTTCACTTTCATTGTGTATTTTTTTTTTTGTATAAAGAGATTTTTTTAACAATAGTTTCTTTATGAAAACCGTAAATTTTCCAAAGTACTTTATCGATTACAGTAAATTTTTTGCATATTATACTTTACACGTTGTAAAGGGGTACAAAAAAGGATGTAGAGTACAGTCATCCAGAAAAAGTACCGTCCCCGAGAAATCTTCTAAAAATAAAACATGATTGTTGCTATTATAATACTCAGTCGCCAAATTAAAGTAATTTATTATTATTAAATACATTAAATATATCTTAATTCTTATTCTTAAGAATTAAATTATCTTATTAAATTATTTTATTCCTAAGAATACGTGTGAAGAATGTTTACTGAATCAACATTACAAATATTACAATGTATACAAGCAGAAAGAATGTTTTGAATTTTAAATTTAGACTTCTATAAAGAATTCTCACAGAATCATTCAATTCCAATCAATTTAATTTAGCTACTCTGTGACAACTTAAAATGTCTTTATCTTGGTCTCAACTATTGTCATTGTCAAAGAGCAATTTTAAAAGTCCCTTGATTGAGCTGGCTTACACTAATATCAGTGTTTTTAATTTGTCGGCCCACTGGCCCGTCTTTAATTGCCCAATCCGAAGGTGAACAACCTCTTGCGGACCGACGATCAGATGAAACTTTTCGTGAATGGGCCGTACAACCGTATCCGAGTACTCGTGTGACTTGTTATATCTATAATTATTGTCTAGCTAGTTGCAACAGACTAATGTAACTATGTACTTATTTATTTATAAACTAACGATCCACCGGCTTCGTGCAGATGAAATTTTTTCTGCAAATTATATACTAATTAGAACCATATGAAACATCTATGAATAGTTTAGAAGATGTTAGCCCAAAAAACTAACAAGCGGACAGCGACCTATTTTATAAATAAATATACTTAGATATATGTGATTTGTTATAATAGAAAAATAGAAAAAAAATAGTTGGTTTATTATTGTGAAATGTTTACCCATTTCTTTTAAACTAATGTCTAATATACGATAAGTGGGACTGCTTAGCTCACACTGGAAAGAAAAAAAGGTGTAAGTATGAATACACCAGTAGAACTGGCTGAAGATCAAACTGATAACTTTGGACTAGCTAGACTGTAAGTAGGTACTTACATACTAAAGAATCCTACGAAAGCTTCAAGATGTGAATAAATATTTTCATCTCTCCTCCAGCATAGATTTAGAGTTCATTTTTATTTGACGTAAATTTTTATTTGAGTCATATTATTTGGGAAAATGGAGCAGAGCGTGTGTATGTGTCTTATCAAAACGTGACGAACTTAAATTGAGCTCGAGATAAAAATGTCTCGAGATATTTCGTTGAGTTATATGTAAATATAATAATACCTATATAAAATAATATTATATGTAAGTATACTATCTTTGCCCGTGACTTCGTCTGCGCCTGTTTTTATTAGGACATAAAACATTTATTCATTTAATCTTTATTATATCCCTCGGAACCGGTATATTTTTCTTAAATGTAAAGTAACTATCCTATCTTTTTTCTGTATCCTTGACAACGTGTATGCTAACTTCATAATCATCAGATGAGTAATGCAAGATAATGAGGATAACCTCATCCTCTCATCTCTCTCTCTCATCATCTCAGGACAAATATCCTGAGGATAGGGGAAGGAGTAGACTCTTTTCTAAAAGAAGTTAGTCACAGGAGTCAAGCGAGTTATTAGACTACTAATTTATCTCGCTCGAACCAGCGAGTTCCAATTTATTACGAGAAAGCACATTTTTGAGGCATGGACGGTATAGGAATCATTACTTAAGACAAGAGAGATAAAGATGCAATTTTAATAGGTATTTAATATGGACAGCACGGTGTTGTCCACAAAAGTCATTAACAATAGAATTCTTTATCTATTGTTAGCCTTTAGTGACATTTGTGTCCGTACACGATCGTTGGACTGGCTGGACAACACATTTCAACTTGCACAACACTTTGGTGAGCAAAAATTTAAATCGTTGGTACTTCGATACTCTTGTACTTTTACACCTTTATGGCCTTGTTATTAAAAAAAAGCAGTCAATAACTATTTGACGTATCCAAATAGTCTTTCACTATCAGCGCAGCAAAATTCATATATAACTAAAGATATAAAAGATACACCGGCGTATAAAGCGATGCCGACGATAACGCGGTATTAACCGATATACATCGGCACTTAAGGCAAAGATAGCCGCGGCTCGATAACGGATATAAATAAAAATAAATGGTTGCTCTTGCGTTATAAAGATACCGCTATCAAAATGTACGCGATAGTAAGCACTACTGCGATATTCGTAAACACTGCGTTTATTCGCTAAATGTAATCCTACCGCTAATTCGTTTAGTAACTAATAAGTTTTATCTAATTGTGCAATAAATTGATTGTTAAGATAGACAGCAGAACAAATTAATTGAACTGTGGCCGGCTGTCAAATTGACGTCATAATGACACGGGTCATCAGTCATCACACCTGCACATAGAATAATAATGCACCTGCAGGCTGATGGTCCATAATGATGACAGAAGCTGCAAAGTGTGCTGTCAATCTTAGTAGGGGCAATGGGTTCCGTTCCGGCATGTCTTACTCACTCAAAAAAGAAACATAAAAGCACACATGCTGTTATTTCACTGTGGTCTACTTAAATGGAAACCTTTAGTGGGCGTATTCCACCTGTTTAAAGAAGAACTAATTTCTCTTACAGTCCTGAAAGTTGGGCGTCAATGTCAACTATTCCATTCCACTCCCAAATGTTTCGTAACCGCGAATTCCTCCTTCGCCCAGCATATCTCTTCCCTTCACACCTTCCCATCATCATATTCTGTCGTGTCTAAGCACGTGACTAAGAAAAAGTAATAATGCCTCGCATTTTAATAATATTCAAATATTTTACGATTCTCTAATTTTATGACTTACATTTCTTTAACTCGTTGAACTTTTTTACGATGGCAATTAAAAATTGTAAATTTATGTATAAATGAACGCATTTTTTACAAAGAAATTAAAAATTTCCTTAAAACTTGAGTGTGAAGCTAAGCTGTTAATGACGCGCCCAACGCAAAAGAGGAGTTTGACGTGTATGTCTGTCTATGAAATCTTAGCTACCAAACGGATTTGATGGGTTTTCTTTTGTTACAAGCTGACGTGATCAAGGATGGTTCATAGCTACATTATTTATGAAAATCCTGTTTAGGCGTTTGAAGGTCGGATATCCGGAAATCGAGTAGTCTGTGGGAAACCTAACTCCTCAGCAACAACAGATAGAGCTCTTTTGGGTCAATAGAAAGTTGGAGTAACAAGCTATACTCAATTAAAATTATAAACTAACTTTTACAGTTTTAATTAGCTTGTTGTTACAAAACTTACGATAAATAAAAAAAAGAATTACCAATTGCAGAACCCGTTTGCAAACACTTATATCGGAACTAACATCATTGTTTGTACAAGATTGTTGTGATCCGACTTGTTTGATATGAAGCCGACATTCGTTATCGTGGCACGTTTGTCATTCTACTAAATGCGTTTTATAACTTACGTGGACACGGAGAACAATGAGTAAACCACTTTTGTAACAAATTATTTGCCCTGGAATTCTTTGCCAAGGAATTCATTAGTCGGTCATTATTAGTTTTTTCCTACACATATGTTATTTTCAGATTAACATACAGTGTGATGGTTTAATTTATTATCTATTCTATTAATAAAATCGTAAACGAGTAGTCTGTAGGCACATTTAATATTTAAAAAAAACTATAGCATACTTTTTATTCTGTGGGATTTTTAATAAACGAACTTTCGCCAGATAGAAGAGAATCTCCAGGTGCAAGAGTTTATCATTGCTCCTTCATTACAAATACCTTAGTATGGAAACCATTTACAAATCCCATTCTGACTATTCAAACCAAAATGATTTACAGCTACACGTACTTTTAATTAGTACTAAATTAAAATTGCTCATATGTAGTTATGCCCACGAGTGAAAGTTAATCACGATACTGACAAGATTCATAATGCAAGCATTCATTATCAGCTTGGACATTAGACACAGCATTGCGAAGACTCCTAACACTGTTTCATTTCTATTTTAATGGACTGTCAAAATAACGAGCATTCTAAAATTATTTAGATGATTGGATGTGATTTCCTTGCGTGAAGTTGTAATTATTTTGAACTGGCGACAAGTCAAAATAATTACAACTTATATGAATCATATTTTATTGCTATTTCCATTAGTGAAAACCGTATCAAAATCCGTTGGATGGGAAGTGAAAAACAGATAGGTAGAGGCGCACAAATACATATTTACTAGTGACTCGCCCCAGCTTTGCAGGGATACATTTTTTCTGCAAATTTATATACACAAACTTTTCCTGTTTATCGCTTTTTTCATTAGTGAAAACCGTATCGAAATACATTGGGTGGTTTAGAAGAAATTAGCGGAGACACAGGCAGAAGTAGACAGCGATTTTATGTCGATTTTATTTTATACTGTACAATTACGTCCTATATGTATAGAAATAGTAGTATAGATATAGAAAAAGCTAAATTGTAACAAAAAATGTTATTCAAAGTTCTGCTTAGTTAATTGAATGGGAAATATACTTATTGTAAAATACGGCTTCTACTTAGTTCCCCAATGGTACCCCATGTGTTTGATTATTGATTTTATTAACCCTAAGTTTATGAACATAATATTATGTAACATTCACTTCCAACCCCAGTTTATAATTTACTTTTGCATTTTTTTTTAATAACTGATTCAATTACGATTCTCAAAATTGTAACTTCAATTTTATGTTTCTTAAAATAGAGTTCGTTTTCAACATTAAATAATTACATTTATCGAGTCACAACAACTGATACACTAATTGCTTTGATAAAAGAACACGTTTTTTCAATTAAAACTAAATTATTACAAGTGCGAGAATGTAGTCCAATTAAATGTAGTCCAATATTCCAACTCAAAATACTTTCAACTTACCGCTTCTTCCGCCTCTTTCTGGTCACTGTGCCCCATAAGATTCGGCATAGCGGTCCAGTTGTATCCCAGATCCTGGCATAAAGTCAGTTTTATCCTCTCACATTTTCCACCTTCAGTCTCCTCTTGATCGGCCGCCACCAGCCAAACACCGAGCAATATTACACAAATAATCCGAGACATAATGGTAAAGTATTCACATATAAAAATGCACACAGGTCATAGTATAAAATAGTTATTGGTTAGACACTTTCATTCAGTAAACACTATTAAAGTATCGTAACATTTTTTTGTAACTTTATAGACGAGGAGCGCACGTCCGTTCTTTGCGACAGCGCGAAACAGACTGGCCGGACGAAAAAAGCAAAGCAAAGGCGAAGCGAACAACTTGCTATCGCTCTATGCTCGGATCGGTTTAGTTCACTGATCTCTAATAAAGCACTGGATAGGTTATCCCATATAAATTACAGATACTTTCGTGTGCCATTTTGAAGCGCTGCCGTACAATTTTGACTGGAACTAATTTCGACGTTTGCGTATTTTTAATCCAATAAGTAAATGGTGTCTGTTTTATTCTATTTGTTGTTGTCTTAGGGACTGTTCAATTCAAGCTTATTTGTGTCCGCTTGAGTTTTGAATGTGTATACTGTAAATGTCCCTATCATGCGGCATCACTAGTTTTAGTTCCATGTACTTACACTCCATAGCCTACAGCGCCAAAATGGCGATTTACAAATAGACATAAAAATAATTTGACAGCAGCCTATCCAGTGCTTTATTACAGATCAGTGGTTTAGTTTTTGGTCGGCTCGCTTTTGGTCGATTTTAAGTCGCGTGTGAGAGCGGCTTTTATAAAAGAAACCGGTCGACCGCTGCGGCCGGTGCATTCACAACTATGCATATGTTCCGATAAAAGGTCTCAACGCATGGAACAGTGCATTAAGAAGAAGAAAAAAAACAAAAAAGGACCTAATTCGTGTACGGCTCACTGCAATCAGAGTGGTAGTAATTATACCCGTCCCGTTCTCCCTTCAGTGGGTAGAAAGGGATGGAATAAACAGCGATGCAATTTAAAATGAAATGTATCTCTACCCGTGGGGTTGGATTTTATTTTACAAAATTGCCCCAATAAAAGTGTTCAGTAATTGAGAGGTCCAATAATTTTATTACAGAATTTGATTTGATGCTTTGTTTTATAAGTATACTAGCTGGTGCTATCGACTTTGTCTGCGTTGAAAAATAAAATATATAATAAAATAACACCTGAAAAAATAAATACCTCGATAAGCGCCGCAATAATTAAATATGTTTCTAGATGATTCCTTAGGGAACCGTACTTTTTTCTGGATGAAAGGTGCCCAATGTCCTTTCTTATATAGCTGATAAAGGGTATGCCAACATTTCGTAGTGATCGGTTGAGAGTTAAGGCGTGAAAAGGTAACAAATAGACAGACATACAGAGTTATTTATACTTTCACATTTTAATGTTAGTATAGAGTTATAAGTAGAATTAAAATAGAAATTAATCTTTAGGTTCACGTGTATGTTCCTTATAACCTTTAGCAAATAACTCTTCTATCTATTTCATTTGATATATTTTTGAAGGCAACTCATGAACATCCTTCTCTCTCGCACTATTATCTCCAACTCCGACATCCCAAGCAGAATACACAATTAGGCCCCTTCATTACATCACTTCAATAACACCTCTAAGAAAATAATTCATCCCATCGCGAATGCACTCTACTGAACGAGAAATAAAGTTGACAATCGCAAATCAAGTTAATATCTTTTTCAGTTATCTGTTCCAGTTTATGGTGAGCTTTTATTGTAAGGCTCTTGTTTCATGTTGAAAAGCGCGATGGGACCAAGTTACGTTGGTTTTTTTGAATGAATAGCTTGCATTGTGTGAGAGAGACGACCGATCGGATTCAAAGTCGCCGACAACGGTGCGGGTACGCGGCCGGACGCTGACGGAATGCCTAATTAAGGGCGCATGCGTGGTCTGAGTACAACTATGGTACAAGAACATAAGAGGAGCGATTGTCGACTGAATATATTCCAAAACGCGCGATTTTAATTCAGTTTTCACTTATGGAAAGATTGATAAACAAGGAAGGTTTGTTTATATATAAAACTAGCTGGTGCCCGCGACTTCGTTCGCGATGTTAAATTAAAAATATGCCAGGCGTTGGTTACAGTTTTATATTTTAGATAATCCCTCGGGAACATTACTTTTTTCTTGGATGAAAGGTATCCTATGTCCTTTCTGGTGTCCCAGACAACGTGTATGCAACATTTCATGGTGATCGGTTCAGCAGTTTTTGCGTGAAAGCGAGACAGACAGAGTTACTTTCGCATTTATAATATTAGTAAGAGTAAGGAAGTAAGGATTTGCATCACGGGCGAGGCCGGGAACGAGTTTCTGGTTACTGGTAACTAGTGGTAACCTGCCATAATAATTATGTAGATATATGGACACATGAAATCATTATGTTCTGAAATTTCACGATGGTCTTCTTCTGGAGCATATGTTACTATCGCCAAATTCGCCAAGCTAGCCACTCAGTAAACTGTGCTTCACAGTTTTCTCTGCCACTACAAGAGCAATTGGTGTTACCTAATTATTGCTGAAATATATTTCGTGTGACATTACATAAACTTGGACCACAAGATCTGTACATTCGGTGGAGCATAGTAATTAAAACGTCAGATAGTGCGCTCGCGCAGTCGCCGGTCGGCGCGATTGACGTACCGCGCATATGCAAATATGCGATTGTCCTGCAGGAAGACGCCGCCACGTTACGAATATTAATTCGCGTTTTGGCACGTTTTTGTAGGCTTCAAAAAGGTCCGATATAATTGCGACAGCTGAACTTTATCATGATAAAAACCTGTTTACAAACGATAAACTTGTATAAAGCATAACAAGAACAAAAGCTGTTGTGGTAATGTTTTAGAATAAAAGAGTGTCTTATTAAAAGTAGTCTTATAAAATGCTGTAATTTTTCAAATAAAATCAGAAGTCATATAAACGTATCTATTCAATAGATACGCACAATAATTTACGCTCGTTAATTCGCAACCTAGCGAAGATGTAATTTAAACGCTTCGTTGCGTACTTCGGAAACGAAGAGAGAACGCTAAGAGAAAACTTTTGTTTGGTCAAAATTTTATTTTGACGTTACAAGTGTTATACAACAACCAATCACAAAGTTTTCACGAAGCTTTTGAATATTGGCTTGCATTTCGCAGTCATTGGGCAGACCACCGTGAAATAACCACATATTATTCGCTGTGGTGTTTCTATGAGTGAGTAAAGGATTCTAAAGCCCATTTCCTCATAATCCTAAGCCCTTATCCTCAATCTCCTTTATGCTCGGCAGCACTTGCAGCACCTATGGCGTTGCTGTGTTATAGGCGATGGTAGCCACCTACCATCAAGTGGGCTCTCAGCCTCTATCGACCTTAAAAAGACATAGACCTTGATCTGGATAATAACATGGTACCTTTTTATCCCGGTATTAATACCCGTGAAATGATGAAAAAGTATTATTTAATTAAAAATGTTGCCATTTTTTTGAATATGTATTACCTAAGCAATATTTTTTAACCACATAGTAGAGAATAAGACATTTTCGTTAAGTCTATCGTTTAATATTTGAAATCCGCAGTGAATTATGTTTACATCAGTGAGGCCACAGTTTAACTTGAGGTTGTTCAGAGGATTTTTGCGCGCGTTGATGTCTTTTGTAGGACTTCTGTAAGAGGGTGGTTCTCGCGAAAACGCAAGACATATATAAACTAGCAGGTACCTGCGACTTCGTCTGCGTTGAAAAAGAAAAAGGTAGTCCTGTGTCCCGTACTTCTATATGTTTATCTACAAATTTCATGAAAATGAGTTAATTTGTTTATGAGTTATTTAGGAACATACATATTCATACATATATACAATACCTACACTTACAAATTTATTGTTATTATTGATAATATTGAATATTCATGAGCAGATGCTTTTCATATAAGTACACTCTTCTATATCTATGTATAATATTATGTCTTCCTTTCAAATCTCCAACACCATTCAAATAGGTGTTGGAGGTAATAATAAATGGTCGCTGTAGTCTAGCCTCTCTCGTTCTAGACACAATCCTTCAACTCATGCTGAACGTCTTTCCCTAATAAGTTTTTTATTTATTAGCTTTTTATTATATTTTTATATTTTGGGACTTTCACCTTAGAAAGGTATGTCAGCCCCATCATTCCCTAAACTAAATTAATTAACATAACATAACATATTAATATTAAAGTTATATAGCTTCAATGAAGCTAGGTATATAAGTTTTATGGGTTATGGGATTAAAAAGAAGACTGTACTATCGTGCAAGTTAATGCCTTCACTAAAGGGCAATAAATAATTAAAAAATAAAATAAAAATATAATTTTGTTTTCTATTGTGTTTATTTGTTGGTTAAACTCAACATCACTTAATGCGAAATTCAAAATGGTCAGTCGACAATGTTAACCGTCACGATTTCAGGTTTCAAATTTGATTTCCTTTCCAGGTTCCAGCATAAGAAATAACACTAATCCAACAAGATTAATCAACATTACGGTTCTTGACCGAGTTATTTCCAACCATCATTATGGTACAACCAAAAAGCTAATTGCAAGGGAGCTTAGCTGTAGGGATGTACGTGGTGTATGATGGTTTGAGTTGACTCTTCTGAAACGAGTAACTCGTGTCTGAGCTGTGAGCTGTGAGCAGAGGTAGGATACGTAGATAATACAATTTCACCATTATACCTTAGGTTGGTCAGTAATCTCCCCCCCTAGGTGGGCCATGACCTTGTCGTGGTGGGGGGGCTTACCCTCAACAATCCGATGGGGTCGCGGGGGGCCGGTGGTTCTCACCGGCCTTTCCTCGTCCCATGGGATTGTTGTTGGGGACCAACAAGGCCCACACCCGTGTGCTCCGAGCGGGCTCCGTTCAGCGGAGCTCGTGTCGGAGCGCACTTTGTTGAAGTCACCCCGGCGGCTGGGGCGGGACATGTAGCCCTCCATGCATGTTCTCGCCAGCTGTCGTCGGGGTGTTTGTTGGAGTTCAGGGGAACAGGGAGGCCTGGGGGGGTGGCCCCTGGTCCCCTGCTCGTCGTGGAGGCCACCCCGGCGGCTGGGGCAGGACTTGTAGCCCTCCATGCAAGTTCTCGCCAGCTGTCGTCGGGGTGTTGTGGTGGAGTTCAGGGGAACAGGGAGGCCTGGGGGGGTGGCCCCTGGTCCCCTGCTCGGAGGAGTTGCAGGAGAAGGCGGGCATCAGCCCGCCTTCAAATGCCCTCGGGGACCTGCGCACACGGCTGGCTGGCTGTGTGTGCCTGCACGGGTCCCCTCCATCTGGGGATTGCTCGGGTGTCTCCGGGCAATCCCCCCGTTGGCGTCAGCCTAGCCAGCAATGGCTAGGCCGCCCGAGGAGGGTGGGTCGGAGCAGTTGCCTCGGCAGAGCCCGTCCACCCCCCACTCAATGGGCAAAGGAGGCACCGGGGAGTTTTAGTGGGTAGGGGCCAGTTCCGCCTGCACGTGCGCAAGCGGAAATACTGGTCGATCCCCACATACCCCTGTCGTCTAGCCAGCGGCAGGGGATCAATAAAAGGATTTCTCCTCGACAAAAAAAAAAAAAAAGGTTGGTCAGTAATCTAATGGGTATTTAGACAGCTCAAAAACAGTGTTTTTTTGTAAAAAAATACATAATATATTTTTCAAATAGGTAGGTTATTTAACAATACAAAATATTAATTGTAAAAACGAGGAGTTGCCTCGTAAGGGACTTAATAAATAAATATCTTAACACATTCCACACAGCACCATCTATAGTTCCACATTAAGCAACTTGTGGATACCAGACAGTTGATATACTAAATAGATTCCTTTTTTTTGTAAATAAAAAAAAAATTAACACAAAAACATTTGCCCCTAGTGGGATTCGAACCCACGACCGTTTGGTTAACAGCTTGGGTTACATAGTCAACTCAATTCGTGCGAAACCTCTACTAAACCGAGACCAAACCTCTACTAATGTGTCGTCAAACAATATTCAAAGGTTTTATTAATATTTCACTTAACTATATTGTTCTGAAATTCTGAAAACACTACAGAGTCGGTCCCATCACTACACGAACAATTACCACGTATCCCGAGGTCGCAGACACAATTAAATGAATTTGCCATTGGTCAACAAAAACGGAACTGCGCCTTTGATGCGCTAATGTGTCCACACGACCCGATGTATCATTGGAAAATTTTAATGAAATATATATCTATAGAAAAATACCTTATCACCATATATTATTGTCTTAAAATAATGATACTGAAGCAATGTTTCAGCGTCCTTCAGATTAACTCTCTGAACTAACAGTGTTGTATTCATAGATTTACTATTAGCTGGTACTCATAACTGTCCTAATTTAATATGAACTATGAATCTGACTAGCGATCTCTATATTATTATATACTATTTAAAACTAGCTTAATTAATACATTACTTTAACATTTGTGAATTGTGAACGTTTCTGTCCATTGCGTAATCAATAAATATTGCACTCCTGTCTATTGTGCTTTGTGGTTTTAGCAGGGGTGTAGCTTTCCCTAAAATAATGGGCCATGAATCAAATTTTGTTGACCTTGTGCTAACTGTAACGAAAGTCAAATGGAGGGCAAAGATTATTATACAAAACAAACAGTCACTAAAATCTTATTTAAACGCTTTTGTACGCCGTTCACTAAACTCTAAACTTAGGGAGTAGTGTAGGCCCTAAAAAATTTAGTAAGATTAAGGATAATATCTCAGGATTTTTGCATACACACAATCCGGGGATCCAAATAATTCATTCGGCTGATACAGCTGTAGCCTACGCCCCTGTGTTTCACTAAAGCAGTTACAGTCTCAACCAGGAAAACAACTGTTTAAAAAAGAGATATATTTTTTACTTTTAACCAATAAATATTAAATATCACCATTCGCGAGCGCAAAGTGTGGTCACATTACAAGCAACGCTGGTATAATTTGAGCGGAATGTTGGCGTTGAAGCGTTGGTGACGCAAAAACTATGACGAACGCGTCCTGGCGACTACAATAAAAACATACATACAGAAGGCATGATATAAAGCCTCATTTTGTAAATTACAAACATGTTGGACGAAATTCAACTTTAAGAGGCGAATTTTAACAGGTTTTGCTTTAATTTCCTTATAATTGTCTCCTTTTAAGTTTAAAGATTAGAGCTTAAAACTTTAATAACGTGAAAGTTTAGCGTGAAAGCACGTCTAGCAACAGCAAGAGAAAGAATTTTTCTTCTTCTCTTTTGGAAAATCTTCTAATCTCCTTCCTTTATTTTTTTTTCATCTTTATCCCAGCAGTATCATCAGACACTTGCATCTCTATTCGTTCTGGAGTTGCTTCTGTCTGGTGAAGGTTTCTTAGCTGCGTTTTCAGTTAATGTTAGAGCAATAAAACATTTATTTCTAATCCACGCATGTAATACTAAAAACTATGCAAGTGGTGCAAGCTATGGGTATAAATAAATTATTGAATGGCACCCGTAATAAATAAAAAAATATATAACCGCAAGAAATTTCTTATCTTTCATACATGATGATTCTTCGATCACGACTGCGGAAAGAGTAATTGATAACTTTCCTCAGAGATTTTAGAACATGAAAGCCTTTTTTAAACATTCACGTTTAGAACATGAGGCAATATATTTTTAAGATTTTAAACTTAAAAGAACACTAATGACTACAATCATTGAACTACATATATAAAAGTTTAGATGGTGATTACTTGTTTCTCAGCAAAAGGGCCCCGAAACCTAGTTAATCTAACAACTCATTTAAGTATATGATCCTAACCCTCTATGCCTTAAAGCATCAGAGAGAATTGATAATATTAGTACGGACTCTTATAAAAAATTGGTCTCACTTGGAAAGAAAGGCTACTTTGACTAAAAAATAATTATATGCTGATTAGGCAAAATTTTGTAAAGGTCTAGATTAGGCCTCATAAATGGAATACTGCTCTCACCTCAAAACTGCAGTTATAAGTTTTATAGCCATAGCCTCTTAGTAAAAGAAGAGATGTTGCCTCTATTTACGTGTTCTTCAGTATTCTGATTTTAAAATGTTGGTTCTGATTACACCATAGAAGCGTAGTTCATTTATTTATTTATTTTTCAAAAGGTACACCAACAGCACAAACAAAAAACTTATAATAGGTATAGGTAATACAAGGCAATTTTAAGGTATACACAGATAAATTAAAAAATAAAATAATGAGAAAAAGAAAAGAAAAACCACTCAGTTAAAAATAGTATAGCTCTCAATTTACGCTAATTTTTTTCATCCTTATTACTTGAGTAAGGCTTCGGCTACACGCATAGATGGCTGGAATCTTTATCCTATTGAAATTTATCTTTCCTGAGGTGTTTTCGCCTAGAGACAATAATATGGGCTTGTTCAAGCATGATGTACCTAAATAAATTTTTGCAGTGTTTGTATCAACCAGCTTGCTATCTTTTTAATGCACATAAAAATATCTTTCTATAGAATTATATCCGTCGCCCATCAGTTCCTATAGGAGAATGCGTGATGTTTTGTTATTTAAATACGTATGTATGAGATGAGACCACATAAGTGGCGCTAAGGAGACGTGACGAAGTGTCAAAACTTGAATTATTCATTGTTCAGAAGTCAGCGTGACACATCTCCGCGTATGGTAAACAATACGCTCACTGCTTTTTTCTCGTTTTCATGGGCGGCTGCCAATAATAAATAAACAGGTTACTTAGTGACTAGGAGAAAGGAAGCGTATAAATATTTATATAAATATGTAATAGAATTTATTATTTTTTCTTATTTTTTTATTTGTTACTTAGTTATTTTTTCATATTCGAACTCCTCTGACAACGATGTACGCAAAATTTCACAATGATCACTTTGTCTTCATAATGCATAAGCAGATAAGCAGACGTTCTTTAAGATTTGTATTTAAATACACAAAATTAAATCTTCAAAATTGTACGTCCTTTGACTTCATCCTTTGATCAAGATCAATTTTATTGATCAATCAAGATCCTTTGATCTAATCCATATTAATAATATTAATATTAGTCTGTCTGCTACCGATCATAATTATATTTTGCATATACGTTGTCAGGGATAAAAGAAAGGACATTATACTTTTTAATATGATTTAAACCTTTTTGCTTCCTGTTGGGATAAAAAAACGAACGAAGTCGCGTGCACGGCTAGTATTAACTAACGTAAAAATAAACAAGCTCTTCTAATGTAAGCTCGCAGTAGTGTGCTACAAGAATGTTGAATAAAAAATAAATGTTCCTATCATTGTCAACAATTATTGTCATCCAAGATGTTCGGCTTCACACTAGGTGTATAAAGATCATCAAGGGTATTGTGCGCGCGCGCAATGGGGAGTCGCATTTAACACCTACTCCGCGCCCTATGACGTCTTGTACATTTGACCGCGCACCTTTTACATAATCATTAATCAACTGTGTGAAGTATTCCTTTGTTGTAAATGAAACCTTTTTACAAGCGAACAAGGCACACATTCGAATTTACAATAATCATGTTATTTACAAATTTAAATTTTAATATTATGATTATAATAATAGTAAGGAAAACAAATAAAACAAATTAGTACTTAATGTAAAAGATACATAAAGACCCTGATTAAGTTATCTATCTCCTTTCGTTGTGCATTATTAAAATTATATATATTCGAAACAAAATTGTGCGAAACCACTACTAAACCGATCAATAATAGCAATTTTAAATAAAATTGTAAATATGTTAAGAAATTAACGGTGCACCAGGGCAATGAGCTCCGGGATAAAATGAAAATATATGACGGATCAGGATGGGCCGAAGTGGGTATCGGGGCGTTATTTCGGGTATCGGACATAGCGATGATGTTTTAATTGCTTCTTTAAATCAAAGATTTCTTCAAGTTCAATCAATCAGCGTTTATTCGCTTCTATACAGATATTAGACAATAGTAAATAACAATGATTGAGTTAAAATAATAGTTTACAACAACAAAATAATTCAACTATGAAAATCTTAATTTTGCAAAATTGGTTGCTTGGAAACCGACAAGTCTTTTGGTCGGAGAATTCCCAAACAACCGCCAACAATCGCGTCCTGAACAAGAATCCGAACAAAAGTGAATCTCTCAACTCAAACCCTTCTTCATCCCCGCCAAGAGCCATGTCCAAGCGAAGCGGAACCGGAAGTCAAATCGTTTAGCCAATCAACGCTATCCGTACCTGCCTCGCTTGAGTTTCCAATCAACCAACATTACAATCTTAATTGACGTCCAATCAGAAAAACATACGGTCTTTACCAACTTATAAAATTGAACATAATGATGCCATTTTAAATAATAAACACGGAAAATAAAGAAAAACAATATTGCCAGATAGAAAACTGAATATAGAGCTATCTGTAACGCGATGTCGCCACACATAGACTACATCCAATTCTTGCGAACTGGTGGCGCCATCCTTAATCTCCGACATATATATATATAATTTTCATTCTAGTCGAATAAAAATAAATTTATTTTAGTCGAAAATCAAAAAATCTCTTTTTGTACAAATCTTATTTATTTTTCAAACATCGCTAATTAAAAACTACAAAAAATCACATACGGTTTCTAAACGCTTATTTTTAACACTTCACAGCTATTGAATCAAAATCTTGAAAGCGAAAAGTAGGCAATAAAAAACTACACACCGAAGTTTTAAAATTCAAAAGGTGTTGAAATTATAAAAAAGCATCTCAATTCAAATATTGCATTTATGCCGTTCGCTTTAAGTCATAAATTCCTTTAAATATATTTTGTATTCAGTAATAAACTTTTAACACGACATCGTGAAATTATAGTATTAAAACAACATGTGGTAGACAATGGTGCGGCGGGAACAAAGGGCGGGCGGCGCGTTTGATGTCGGCGTTAGGTTAATTTTACACTGTCGGGCCCACACCCGGGCATGTCCGGCTCTGCGAGTGTACACTATGCCTTACAATTGACTGTGCACTTTTTACATTTAAAATACAATTGACATATCTGAGCCTATCGATGCATATCTGAGCCTAATGAGCAAAAAGATTTATAATAATATGAAGTTCTATAAAATTAATATAAATGAGATACTTAAAATAATAATTTTCAATAAAGGAAAACAGTTGACACTCAATTAATAATATTATTATACTTTCTATAGTATAACTGCATATAATAATAGAAAATGTCTGTATATACCGTATTTTTATATAATATAAAATAGAGTCTAAATAACTTAACGAATTTTAGACTTAGAAATCAATACGATTTTTCACTAATAGAAAGAGTGATGACCCACAAACATTTGCGCCTTATAACTTGCAGAAAAAATCATATCATATAAAGTTGGGGTTGGGTTGATTCATTTGTACATACAGAAAGAAGAAGAAAAGAAGCAACCAGTTCATTTGTTGCTTCATTTGTTGGAGTATCGCAATGACAAAAGAAATTAATATTAATATTATCTCAGTTTCACTGCAAGGTTGTATTACGGTTGTATTATAATTTTATACAATGCTGGCATAACTTTCTAAACGTATGTTTATAAAATCATATCATAAAAAACACATATTATGGGTTCATTTTTCAAATTTCAAAAGTGTCCAATATTTGTCAACAATAAAGGATTCACTATAATTTAGCGTACGCGTTGTACCGTAGTTACATCACTATTGTTTTGGCTTTGAAAACGCAACTTCCTGCAGGCGACGAGCCATAAAACCCTTGTATTAGTATCCTCTTCAGAAATATTACCAACAACAAAGAACAAGATGAAATGTAAAAATATTTTGGTAAACAAAACCCCTCATCCCTGTTCGGAGTATTGGAATTTAATACTGGCTAGTTTTAGGAAATAAAATAGTTTTAAATAGAAAAAAGAAGGAAATTTATTTGAAGTGATTCAGAAAATTTTATGTCAGACGTTTTTGTATTAATAAACTATAAAGTTATAAGATACGTATTGAAAAGTGGTTTTTGAAAGAGATTGTATTTTAATATATTTATAGTTATGTACAAATCAAGAATAAATTTATGTTGTGGAGAAATAAGAAAGTTTTCTTATTAAGTAAATTATATTATAGGTCCTTTGGAAAAAGTAAGAAGCAGATAAAGACGAAATATTTCCATAAGAATCCCATCTCATGTATGGAATGTGGAATAATCAGAGACAGTACACAGCACAGAGTACTACAAATATTTTTAAATGTCAACTTTTTAGTACTGTTTCATGATTCATAAAACAAACTGTCATTGTCACACTCTTAGCAATTTTAACTCACAAGTTCTGCACGCGACTTCGCCCGCGTAACTTTATAAAATACTAGGCTGGCGCCCGTGACTTCGTGTGCGATAAAAAAGATAAAAAGTAGCCTATCACGTGTCCCGTACGTCTAAATGTTTATCTACCAAGTTTCATGGAAATCAGTTAATTCGTTTAAGAGTTATCGAGGAACAACATACAACATATCATCGAGATACAAACATACATACATACAATACCTACACTTACAGGTTTATTATTAGTATTGACTATTGATTGATTGATTGATTGATACCCTATGTCCTTTCTGGTGTCCCAGACAACGTGTATGCAAAATTTCATGGCGATCGGTTCAGTAGTTTTTGCGTGAAAGCGTAACAAACAAACAAACAAACTGACATTCACATTTATAATATTAGTAAGTAAGGATATAATTTGCAGAAAAAATTGCATCCACGGGTGCAAATTCGCACAGAAGCAAATTTCGCACTGCGAAGCCGGACGTGGGTCGCTAGGTGAAAGATAGACTTATAATTACTTACGTCTTTTCTTTTCAATGGGAGCCTTATTTCTACTACTTATTCTATTTTGACATTTATATTTACATCAGCCAGCTCTCTAAAGAAGCGTGAAGGTGAGATTCGATAGTTAATTACTCATTAATGAATTGAAAGAAAAAGATAGGTAGGTACTTACTCTGACGAGATCTAAAGATAAAATTAGAATGGCCAGATTTTGTTTTGGCAAGTGGAAAGTAAACACATAGACACACGTGAAAGTACATTTTAAAGTGTTCACAATAATATTGAAAGAGGCGACTGCAAGCATTTATTTTATCCCTTGTTAAAAACCTAAATGAAATTTATGTCACCTACTTTAAGATTAGGTTGTTTAGTTACTAAAGAGACCGATTTGCAACTTTACTTTAAAATAAATGATAGAAAAAGATTTATAATTTTTTTATAAAATACTCGCTGGTGCTCGCGACTTCGTCCACGTTGAAAACTAAAAAAAAAATAAGCAAAATAACGCTTGACAACTTGTTGCTATAACACTTTCGCCAGGCATTAGTTTATTTATTCTATTTTATTTTATTTTAGACTAGCTGCCGTCCGCGACTTCGCCTGCGTATCTTTGTAAATGATATACTAAAACCTTCCTCGAGTAACGCTAACGCTCTATCCATTGCTGAAAACAGCATAAAAATTGGTGCAGCAGTTTTTGAGTTTATCGCGAACATATAGACAGACGCGGCGGAGGAATATGTTTTAAATAATGTGTAATGATGATTCCTCGAGAATAGTCCTTTTTTTCTGGATGAAAGGTATCCTATGTTCTTTCTGGTGTCCCATAGACAACGTGTATGCAAAATTTCATGGTGATTCATGTTTGTTTGTTACGCTTTCATGCAAAAACCAGTAGTTTTTGCGTGAAAGCGTAACAAACAAACAAACTGACATTCACATTTATAATATTAGTAAGTAAGATTTTTTTATAAAAAAATATATGTCTGTCTCCGCTAACTTCTTCTAAGCACTCAACGGATTTTGATACGGTTTTCACTCATTGAAAGAGCGATGAACGCGGAACGAACCCGGGGGCGAATCGCTAGTAGAATATACTAATAACTAATAAATAATTAATAACTATATTAATTCTGTTAATATTTATACATACTTAATTCAGATAGTATAACTAACTCATAACAACTCATCATAAGTTTTAATACAAACGTAACATTTAGTAAGAAAAACCCCATTATTGTTGACAAAAATTTGTTTTAAACAATTATGTACCTGTTTTAAACTACACTGTCCATATATAGGTAATTAATTAATGTTCATTTACCGTCTACAATGAAAAGGTATCACGGGAACATAGCTTCTGCCTATATTTAGAATGTACTCAACTGTCCTCCGTTCAGTTCAGATGCAGCGGCGTGCGTGACAAATTGCAGGCCACGAGAAATACTCATTTTAATGATAGCTTAATTGCACGTAATTGTGACCCGCTGGATACCAAGCGACCTGTTCGGCGGGACCTCCCCCGTCCCCCTTACTGTTTGTGGGTTTAGGTAAATTAAGGGCGGGGCAGTGTGCGGCTAGAGCTCCAGCTAAAGTGGTCACAAGACTGAGACGTAAGAAAAAGCAGGCGGTCAAGATCTCTGGATGCGCCACCTCCCTCGACGTGTGTTTTTATTGAGCACATATTTTTAAAAGCAATTGCATTGAATGACGTTCGCTTTTTGCTTTGAAAGGTAATTTTATAAAAGGAGTGTGGAAAGTGTATTTGAAGTTACCTATGTACTTATGTATAATTTTTGGCGCGTAAAATCTTTTTAATGTAAATTTAGTCAAACAGGCTGACAGTCCATTAGATGGTAGGTGATGGCGACCATCGCATATATATAATAAGTGTTTATAAGAGATAGTAGAGTAGCAACCTATCACAAAATGAATTCACTACATCACCATAAAAATACCTTCCAGTAGCATTTAATGAAAATATTTGCTACATTCAATGGATTTGTTACTTTTAAACCTAAATAAAAATACATATGTCTTACGAAAATATACTTTTTTTAATTTTATGACTACCAGCTTTCTGAGCTTTTAAGTTTAAGCTTTTGAAATATTTTTTGTTAAATATATAAATAAAGTAATGTCGAAAATTCAACGTTTAAATAATGTATTAAAACAAATGTATCCAGGCCACAAGAAATTAAAAAAAGGTAAAAGAGCAAAATAATAAAAGAAATCAATTTGAAAATCAAGTTTAGAATGTCGGAGTTCGTAATTTGAATTGAAAGCAATTAAAGCTCCGCGTGGGAGTAAGAGCGGAGTCGGCTAATGGGGGGCAGAGATAAAGCAAGTAATTAACGAATCAATTCGATTATAAGCATCGATACTATTCGCTTTGTATCGGCTCTTATAGTACGAGAGTCGGTGACTAAAATTTCCCTATAGTTTTTAAAAAAATGTTATTATTATTAACATACAAAATGATTTACATTATGTCATAACATTAAACGATCATAAGAATATTAAGAAATTAGGAGATAAAACTACTTCCACAATATGAACATAAGACATAAAGAAACACGTTCTTTATATTTCCAGGCTCCTCAAAATTAGTAGTTTTTTTAAGCACGCTCCCAAGATTTCATTTTCTTTTTGTTCTGGTCTTAAGATTCGTAGTGTGAGATATTAAATAGCCTGTAACCTTTAAAAAATCTGGCTTTAAAATACAGTAACAATTTTTCAAATGCAGCTACTCATTTCAGTACTTAAGTAGCGTATTTAAACAAAAAAACACATTTGAGTTGTAGTCACTGGTCGTCATTTGTTACCTGTCCATAAAAGTGACATTACAGCCGCCAAAGCTAATGAAAGATTACTTAAACAATGTTTTAACATTAACATGTTTCAAACTTAGAAATAGCGGTCAGCTCCTGAACTATTAAAACGTTGAATGCTCGACCGATTTCGTTTTTTATTGTCCCCATAATCATACATATCTTGGCCATTAATAAGTATTAAAATTTACCTTTTATATCTGCTCTTAATGTATGCATTTTAATGTTTATTTTTGCTCAATTTCAAAACAAATGCGAGTTTATTTATTATTTTAGCTTTGTTTTTATGCGCTAATTCATTTTTATTGGTTTGGTGAGTTAATTAAATAAGCTGTTATGCTTTTTCAGAGGGGTAGCAACGACAATCCTCATTTAGGTCACCCTACAGGGGTAGCATAATTAGCATAACTGAGTCTCGACAAAACAAGTATAAAAGTTTCAAGGAAATATATTGTATTGTTAGTAAAAAAGCTGTGCCTGAAGTCGAGCGATCAAAATTAATTTTGCATATATTTATATCACTGTGGTCTTCTGTAAAGGGCGGTTATTCGACCAATGGACTCGAAAACTACTATCTATACTACATTATATTATCTATGCTCTTTAGTCAGTAATAATTTTGCAAATATCGTACGATCAGAAGTCTGCGGAAGTGAATTTTTCATGTTGCATTTTCTAAAGACGACAGTTTGATTAAACTTGCAACAAACTAAAAATAAAACCTCCATATTTATATGGACATAATTATATATGTGTTTATATATTTATATAGTACTAGCTGGTGCCCGCGACATCGTCCGCGTTGAAAAAGAAAATATATTATGAATAATGAAATATTTAAATCTTTGTTATAATAACGCCCGACATCATTATCGCGACGGTGGCGCCGCCACGCGACAGTGGTGCTCAATTCTTTATTTTTTTCATTATGATCACTGGAGTAGTTAAGGCGTGAAAAGGTAGAAACAGACAGACAGAGTTACTTTCGCATTTATAATATTAGTATGGATTGGTAATAGATAGAAATACGAAGTTGTGGTGAAGTAGCCACACGGTGTGGCTGTGTGGTGTCGTGACGGTGGTATTAGAGATGGGCGAGGGGACGCACCTCGCCCGAAGCGCTTCAAATCGTAAGGAAGCGACTTAGTCGGTACTAAATTTAGAGAAATTCAGGAATTTATACAGCTTTTCTTATGAGATGTCAAAAAGGATTGAGTGAGTCAGCTTTAGCTCATGTCCGCAGACACTATTATACTTAGCTATGGAATAAAAATACGCAAACGTCAAAATTAGTTTCCGTACTTTACACACGAAATTATCTGTAATTTGTATGGGACAGCCAATCCATATGTTACAGGTCTGTGATTTATGGTGTTTTAGAGGTAGCAGATGGTCAGGTGACCTCATGAAAATAACCAGATCTCAGTGGCCCACAATAGACAGTGGGCTTGGAAAAAACTGAAGGAAAAAGTAAAAAGGTTTTTTTATTTGTAATATTAGTTAGGATTTGGTCTTGAATTCGATAATATCGATATACATGGAAGGTAGCATCACTATTTATAAAGGGATGCGCGCACGCATCAAACCTATCATTAAAGAACAATCGTGGATGCATTAACGCCGCGGCCCGCCCGCGCGGCGCCACCACACCTTCGTAATAGCGTCCTATACTTACTCTAATACCCTAGCTATACAACATGCTATCATACCGATTCCCGATACCTATGATGATGTAATCAAACCAGCAATAATTATATTTTACGACTCTAGTGAGACTTTTTTTTTTGGACTTCTGGCACAAAAGTTACGAAAGTGTCGATCAAGAATCAATGATAAAATGAAAATAGACGATGTTGATATTAATAGATATAAACAAAGTCCATAATTAAATAAAATAATAAAATAAAAGATAAATTTAAATATTGCATTTCTGTTAATTTTGAAAATAATAATGGCAATCATAAATTGGGCAGATCTGCATTTATATGCATATTTACGTCCGTCGATCGATTTTAGATCTCAAAATTCGACGCCCGTGTCACTTAAATTCAGATAAAAATGAATGACATCATAACATTATTTACATATAACAATGAATAATATATAGAGTTAGGCAGTATATAAGCGGCTGTGTAATAAAAAAAAGCGTCTCACATAAATAATGATTTGAACGTACATGAGCTGGGAATGAAATCGGGCTGACCGCGAAGTTGAAGCCTAATCGATTGGCTATGGTCCAGCGGCGATGCAACTACTACGACCGAGTACAAATTAGGTACCCTTTAACACAACTCAACCAACGACATAGGTACATGTATTGGTCATGTAGGAATCCAAATGGACAAACATTTTCTTTTTGGATTATCTTAAGATTATTAATAATAAGAGGATCTTGCTATGTTATTTTAAAGACTTATTTCAAAAATCTATATGAATGCAACATACACATTATAAAGAGGTAAAGTTTACATGTTTCTTTGTTTTCAGGAGGTATAATCTTCGAAACTACCCATCCGATTTAAAAAATCTTTTATCAATGGTGTGAATAAGTATAATTTTAGGATATAGGTACTTTATTTATTTTTTTATTTTTTTCCTTAGTGGCTATTTCTGTCTGCCAGTATCACTTCGTCCATTGCTGAAACATTGTTATCGCCACGTAAACTAAAGCTCTCTACCTATACCTACCACGTTAAGAAACTGTAGTACTTTTTTGATAGAGGCATTCTTCACATCTTCACAAAGCCATTGTATGGCTTCATAGGCATTAAGAGGCCACACTTGCACAGGTTATGCATTGGTGTTTGTTCTGCCTCATGGCAGAAGCGACACTCTCCTGTACTAGTGAGACCCATTACTTTAAGATTAGTGCCCTAGTTAGCATGCACAAATTACTTCTACTAAGCGACACAAGTAGCTTGGTTTGTCACGTTTCGACTATAGGCTTTTATGAGCGCCTTGGATAAATGGTTCAGCCCTGGCAAGTTAGTTCAGTGTTTGTAAGATTTTATAAAACCAGGCGCAAAAAGGCTGCACGAGCCAGTTCGTCCTAAAAATACCATAAACGGGCAAAGAAAGGTAAAACAAAATTTTTCGATTAGATACTATCCAATACTTGTAATTAAAATCTGACTGACTACTACTATATGCGTGGTAGATGTAAAAAGAGTTATGTTCCATGTCTTCATGTTTCCATTACAAAAAAATTATACACGTGTTATTCAAAAGAAACATACCAAGTTGTACTCGATGAATTAAATAATAAAGTTAATTAAAAGCATTCCCATAATCCCCGACAATGGGACGGTGTCTAGTCTATCACAGACATAATAATGCGAGGTAAGAATAATTACGACACTTTAAAACAAAACTGTTACAAAAAGGCTGTGGAGTGAGCTTTCAATGACGACTAATGAATGTCCGAAGTTTTTTTACTCTTGATTTTTAAGAATACGTCTCCTACTGGATTAGAACCATTTTTCATCGTTAATAATACACAAATACCAAATATAACATCTATATCTATCTCATCATCATCATCATCTCAGCCATAGAATGTCCACTGCTGGATATAGGGCTAAATCTATAAAAACTAATAATAAATCTGTAATAGTAGGTATTGTATGTATGTATGTATGTTCCTCCATAACTCTTAAACGAATTAACTGATTTTCATGAAACTTCGTAGATAAACATTTAGACGTACGGGACACAGGATTGGGCTACTTATTTCTTTTTAATGCGGACGAAGTCGCGGACGCCAGCCAGTATATAAAAAATAAAGTCACTATCCGCTAATTTCTCTCTAATACGGTTTCTTTCTAATACGATCTAATGATACGGTTTTCACCGTAACAAAATCAACAACAGACGTGCTGTTTTTTATGCAAAGACTGTTGAAAATCAGAGGTGGATCAAAATTTCTTTAAAAATATTTTAACGTCTTATCCAACGGATGCAAGTCCTTGTCGGATCGTGGTCCGAGCAGTGACGTCAGCACATTTTTTTAATCGACTTAGTACGTTTCAATATCGATTCGATATCCGCCTAAATAATTTGAGGCTATCGAGGATCGAAAAGGTTTTTGCTTGTATACGATACGACGAACGACGACAAAGGATTCTACACTGAACATAAAAGGTTAAGTATGTTATTCAATAGATACTTATTAGATACTTAGGTACAAATTTTTTTTTGTTCAAGACGTATATAAAGATTCACTGTATATTTAAAACAAGGTAAAACTGCTGGTCATCATATTGATTTTAATTGTTTTTAAACCATAAAAAATAAAAACAGTAAGTACGCATATTAGAAGTGGAACTTCTTTGGCGGTCAAATCTTTTTTTCTTATGTTAAGGTCCACAGACAGGGTGACGGTTCACTTGATAATATAGGTGGCTACCGTCGCCTATAAACACAAACAACGCCACGGTACCTTGCTAGTGCGGTGACGACCATAGTACTAACTTATAAATAGGTAAATAAATAACTAATGGTATAATCTTTATATACCTATAGATTTTGAACCCGGGCAAAGCGGGGAGCGTGTTGCTAATGAGTAATGTATTGTATAGTAAGCGATAAACGTCAGAGAGATAGAGCTAAAGATAGAGTCATTACAAGAAGCGTCAAGTTACAAGAAGTCACTGAAGTGTCACACAAAATTCGACCTTGCAATTTTACTCTCTTTATTCGCAAAGGAATTCAAAAAGACTCCTTAAATTCTGTGTTTGAAACGGTAATGTTGCTTTTCGTTACACATTTAGTTCCCGCGAGGAAGGAAGGGATGTAGATGGAAGGCGTTGGTAATCAACCGCACACTGTAATCAAATTGTAACCACAAAAAAATATCAAAATCATCGACGGCCAATGCAACCAACATCAACGGACTTGGAGAAGAACAGTCCAGTGCGTTCCGATATTATATACAATTTATATAAATTACAACTATTTATAAGAATTAAATAGTAAGTAAATAAATTTTAATCAATTGTAATAATTCTAAATATACAAATAAGTAAAAAACTTAATTAGGTTTTATAATATAGTTACCTAAAGAAAATTCCGTGAAAAATTATATTATTATAACATCTAACTGAAAAGTAATTCTTATTTTTATATCGAATTTTTTGACGACTTCAATTAAACACTCCATTTGAGAATCGGCATTTAAGCATCGTCAGAATCAATAGATGAATTCATAATCTTAATTAATATGAAATTAATCTACAGATTTTAAGAAATCTTTAAAAAACTCCCTTATGAAATCCGAACGCACCGATCTCCGAGACATCAGTGCCACAGGAAAAAAGATAAAAAAAACACAAAATGGAGGCAGAGCGCGGGCTTTGTGGCGGCCGCCATTACTGGCGTCCATTACTCCGCTCGTAATTACGGATCATTAGGGGCCCCGCTCGCTCCCGTGAGGGAATTAATGTGGCCACAGATATTAGCTTTTAATATCATCACATTGGCTTTCTGTGACTCGTATTTTCTTAATACGACATCTGTTTCAAATCCAGAACATTTCATTTTTAAAAGATCTTTTAATTACTATATAATAATACAGGGTGGAATTTTGTAATGCCACTGAAGGGAAGTACTCTTAATTATTTTTGAATAGAAAAAAACTGCATTCAAAGATTTTCAAAAATTCGTTTGCCACACCCGGGAATCGAACCGGCTAAAATCTGTAAAAATTGCAGCCTGTACTTTTATTACATCGATCGTTAGGAAAGGTAGCGAATTTTCGAAAATCTTTGAATACAGTTTTCTTTCTATTCAAAAATTAAGTAACGTTTTCTTTGTTGGAAAAGAACTAATTTTTGCAATTAAACACACGTTTATAAGCTCCATTTTCAACCAATTTTCAACGTGAAAAGTACCTATAAGTGCTATAAAAACTAAAAAATATGTAGCGAATGTTCAGCGGATGTTCGGTACATATCTCGTATAATAACCGTACAGTTTATAGTTATTAAGTATAATCAGAGCCGAAAGATTTGGCGTTACAACAAAAAAATTAATTAGCTTGTGTCCTTCTCTTGTTGTCGAGTTGCCGTCATAAAGGTCCGTTTACATCCCACGATGTGTGGACCACGGAGGCCCCCTTCACTCGCGCCACGGAGCGTGATTTAAAATCACTAGGTTTTATCTTGGTTTTATCATTATTAAGTAGCATTTCTGCAGACTTTGCCTGCTTTAAATTTTTCTTCCCGTTTGCATTTAACTCACAAAATAGGTACGAGGTAATGACAAAAATAATAATTATTTTATTTTTTATCAACTTATGTAATTGTATACATAATAGAAGTTATATCATATGACATTATGATATGTTGATAATGGTATATTGATTGTCACTATTAGATGCGTTTCAAAGATATCTCTGATTTCAGAGATTTCAGAGACTCATGATATAATTATTTTTTAGAACAATGTTTGTTCAACTAAGTAGTTATGTTATAAATTAAAATCGTATCGTGATCGTGTCGTAACTTAAAAAGGGCAAACGAAAATGTTTGGGAACATTTGAACTTTTTTATAGGCGGTAGGTGTTGTCATTCCACAGTAATTCCAGCTAAATAGGTCAGTTTCTGGATTCGGGACTTCACAAAAAACTCTAAATGACAGATCAGCGTTTTAAAATTGTTGGGTCGGCAAAAGAATCAAACATAATTAAAATTTTTGCTTTCGTTGTGATTAACTTTGTTTGACAAGTTGATGGTCATCTTGATGGTAGATGGCTACCGTTGAAATTTGAATATGAATGCAAGCAATAACAGGAAAAAGCTTACTCTGGCGTTGCTTGTGTTAAAAGCGACCTTAACATATAAAAAAAAAAACAATAAAGGCTGGAATTACCATAGGTATTTAGTTAAGTAAAAAGTAGGTATATTAATTCAAACATACAAGAAATTTATTGCGAGTTGTCGCAATATTAAAATTTATATTCAAAAAAACATCTGTCTATCCATCTATCTACACCAGTGCAGTTTTCCGTTTACTGTCATGTCCATCGCAAATTAACCTGTCAATTAGACATGTCCGTTTCGACCTAAAATTGTCGAGTAACTGTATAAACTAAATGAAAAAAAAATGCTTAGAATGCGAATGACACTTGACAGTAACGCAGGTGTACACTTAACTAACTTTAGCACGTGCCAAATGTGCCAATTGACGTCTTATAGTTTTAAAATGGTTGACAACCATATTTGATATTGACATCGATGGATATTGATAAGTATTTATGAGGCCTATGTCTTCAGCATTTTAATAATAATTAATAAATTAACAAGATTTGGGCCGTTCTATATTAAGTATGTATTTAAAAGAAACCTCATTCTGATCAGTACAAAATTATCTATCCTTCTAATATTGTTTAAATGCAAAGTTATCTGAGAATTTGAGAATCGATGTTGCTGAAATTTTCATGCATCATAGTCGAAAAAAATAGCAACGTTTTTGTAAATAATATAAATAATATCTACTCTAATGCAACAATTATTGTAGGCAAAAAGTACAGTAACTTTACAATCCATAGCATAGTAAAACTGTGCAAAAAATTATAATTATTAATATATTATTAATTATTATTAATATATATTATAAGTATGTAAATGTGAAAGTATTCTGTCTGTCTGTTACCTCAACCAATCATCATGAAATTCCGCATACACTTTTGACAGGCATTTCCTGTATGCCTTCATTCGAAAATAGTACCTACTGTTCTCGAGGCAATATAAATTTACTTTTATTCAAGTAAATTAGTGTAACAGCAACCCCTTTTGATCACATTAATTTATTATTTGCGGTCCGCAAATAATAAATTAATGTGATCTTCGGTCCGTAATTAAATTGCGATAAATTATGTCACCCAGATAACCACGGGTCGCCCAGTCCTTTTCCTTTGATATGCCGACTTTATACAGAAAAATTACATTACAATTAATTAATTAATTAATTAATTAATTTTTTTTGAATTACAGAAAAATTCACCTCTGTTTTACAGCTACCACAAAATATATATATATATACAAATCTCGAAAAAATAAAAATATGTGTGTACTTATGTTCCGGAAAAACTCCGAAACTACTCAACAAATTTTATTCAAATTTCATAACTATCTGTAATTTGGTCTTACTTAAAAGATAGGATAATTTATATCTCAATTATTAACCTCAATATAAGTCGAAGCGGGTCGTTAGTATTATAGTATATCTAGGAAAAGTTATCTCCGTTTTCTGACTTGAAAAGCCCAGATTTGATTTTCTTCTGTCAACAATGAATGGTTTGGACTATGGAAGTAGGCTTAGGTTTTGATGTACACGACCTAGTTAGCTCCCATTGTACAAATATTCAGTAGCCATTACCTACTTTGGTACCTAATATGTTTTGTAGCAAGGATGCAGCCTATGATGGAGCGATCTCACCCAGAAGATGCCTGTTCACTCGAACTTTGAAAAGATTGTTTATCGATAATTCTTTTTTATACTTCGTTGAATGACAAATGACAAAACTACATACAATTAAAGGGGGTAATGCACCAAATGTTGGATAAAGGAGTTTATATAATTGATTAGGAGGTTACTCACGTTGGCGTCGGGAAATTATTCTCTTTTCTTTTCTCACAATACACAAATTACAAATGAATTCACTCGCGCCGGCCGGCATTGAATTCGCAACACAACTGTCTCTTTGACGTCACGCGCAGTGTTGCCAACTTCGCGTGAACATCCTGGGGGGGGGGGGGATGCTAGGGCACATCCCTAATCCCGCGGGCTGAGCGGAAACCTGGCAATCTTCATCACAGGTCTCCTCAATGTTCCATGCTGCGTAGCCAGATCGACCACCCTCACAACGCCATCCTTCCCTGGTAGGAGGCGCGTGATTCTGCCTCTCCTCCATTGGAGCGGAGGGAGATTGTCTTCTTTGATGAGTACAAGTTCGCCAATTTGAGGAGGAGGGGTAGAGGAAGAGAACCATTTTGAGCGGGTTTGGAGTGTATGAAGGTAGGATCTGGTCCACATGGTCCAAAATCTTTGCGACATGGCATGAATGAGCTGAAATCTTTTAAGGGCTGATAATGGCCGGTCATCAAATGATGGCTCAGGCAAGGCAGTGAGTGGACGGCCAATAATAAAATGACCGGGGGTCAATGTGCTGAAATCGGTGGGATCCGAAGAGAGTGGGCAGAGAGGTCGCGAGTTGAGTACGGCCTCAATTCGAGTAAGGAGCGTTGCAAACTCCTCAAAGGTCATGTGCTGATCTCCAACTACGCGATAGAGCAACTGTTTTGCACCTTTTATTGCTACCTCGTGCAAACCACCAAACCAGGGTCCGGTGGGCGGATTTAGTAACCAAGTTATGTGCTGAGTGGCAAGCTTGTGTGTGATTTCATCGTTGTTTAAGGCTAAAAACTTATTAACTTCTTTCAGTTGATTTCTAGCACCAATGAAGTTGGTACCACAATCTGAGCGGATAAGAACGGGAGTACCACGGCGTGAAACAAATCTCTGCAATGCAGCGAGAAATGCTTCTGTGCTGAGTGAGGAGACGGGTTCCAAGTGAACCGCCTTCGTTGAGAGGCAAACACACATGCAGAACCATGATTTCAAGAGTTTCGCGTTCCTTAAAGTGCTGGATTTTACTAAAAATGGGCCGGCGAAGTCAATGGATACTTGACTGAACACTGGCTGAGGAGTAACCCGATCTGTAGGTAGATCGGCCATGACAGGGGCCCTGAGCTGAGGTCGACAACGGAAACATCTTATACATTTGAAAACGCAGTGTCTTATTACGCGTCGAGCTGATAGTATCCAGAACTGTTGTCGTAGTATTGCGTGTAGTGTGTCAGCGCCGGGATGACAGTGTATTCGGTGGTAGTGATTAATGATGAGATGTACTAGTGGACTTGAGCTGGGGAGTATGAGCGGGTGTTGTGCGCTATATCTAATGACAGCGTTTGAGAGTCGGCCTCCAACTCTGAGCAGATCATCCCTTATGAAGGGTGATAGGCGTTGGAGACGTGATGTGCAGATTTTACCAGTTTGGAGGCGATGAATATCTTCTGCAAACTCATTGTGTTGAACGGATCGAACCCAAAAGAGAAAAGCTTCATTACGCTCGCCAGCTTTCAAGGGGCCGGACCGTCGTTCCACATGTCTGTGCCGACAATTAAAGGCGAAACGCCTGATGCAAGCCGTAACACCGATGAGTTTATCCAGGGAGCTAAAACTCGTGAGAAGATCGGAGTCTAGATCGGGAACGGCTATATGGGCTACCGCCTTCCTTGCTTTAAGGCCTGGAAGAGCTTCATGAAGTGAAGCGTGTGGTAGTTTAGGCCATGACTCCGGAGGCTTCTCGAGCCATCTCGGTGACCACCAAAGATCATGAGCCGCCAATGATTGGGCTGTCATTCCTCTGCTTGCACAGTCTGCAGGATTAAGCTGCGATGGAACATGTCTCCACGTGAGACTGGGTGAGCTGGTTGTGATTTTAGCCACTCGGTTGGATTCAAACACTTGAAGTTGGTGAGGGGGTGTCTTTAGCCATGCAAGCACTATTGTGCTATCAGACCAACATACATGGTGTGTGATGGATATAGCTGTGGAGAGCTGGGCTGAAACACGTGCCATGAGCTGAGCCAAAAGAGTTGCCGCTGAGAGCTCCAACTTGGGAATCGTTAGTGGCTTCCTTATGGGTGCGACCTTCGACTTGGCAATAATGAGACGTATACTGGTTTGCTCATTCGTATTATTCTCACGAAGGTACACCACGGCTGCATAACCCGCTTCTGAGGCGTCTGCGAACCCGTGAAGAGTGTACACAGAAGTGAGCTTGTTTGGGCTGATGTGCCGAGGAATGCGATTTCCCGAAATTTGAGGAAGATCAGTTAAGATTTCATGCCATTCCCTTTGAACGTCATCAGGAGTGGGATCATCCCATCCCAGTTTGAGAAGCCATAGCTTCTGGTGAAGTAGTTTGGCGCGCATGATGACGGGGGTTACCCAACCATTGGGGTCATAAAGTGATGCGATTGTGCTGAGAATGGACCTCTTGGTGAAGCCTTCTATCGAGGGGAGAGAAATCCGATATGTGAATTCATCAGATTGTGGAATCCACTGAACTCCTAGTATTTTAATGGAGTTGGAATCTGGGCTGAAGTTGAAGTCTTTTGGCATGTCACATTGATCTTCTGGAAATTGGGCAAGTAATTCAGGTGTGTTTGAGGTCCATTTGCTGAGCTGAAAGCCTCCTAGGGCTAGTAATTCAATTAACTCGTGTTGAAGTGCCTGAGCTGATTCTATTGAGTCGTGACCACAGAGTATATCATCAACAAATATGGATTTTCGTAGCACATGAGCTGCTGAAGGGTAGCGACCTCCTTCATCTTCAGCCAATTGGTGTAAAGTGCGGATCGCATGATAAGGACTTGACCGTAAACCATATGTGACCGTATTTAGGCTGTAAGTTAGTAAGGGACGATCTGGGGATGAACGCCATAGTATGAGCTGAAAACGTCTGTGGTCTGGATTCATGTTAATATTTCGAAACATCATGCGAATATCCGTGCTGAAGACTACAGGGTGAGTCCTAAAACTCATGATAATATCGACAATGTCCTGCTGAAGAGCTGGACCTGTGTGTAAACATTCATTAAGGCTGACACCATTTGAGCTCCTACAGCTACCGTCAAAGACTGTGCGGAGTTTAGAAGATCCGGACTTAAATATGCCGTGGTGTGGAATATAGAAGTGGGGCCGATGAGCAAAAGTGCTGGGGTGACATAAAGACATATGTCCTAATTTAATGTATTCTGCCATAAATTCATTGTATTTTGTGCGGAGGGGCGGGTTTGATATCAGCTTCTTTTCCAGATTAAGGAATCTGCGCAGTGCAATAGCGTGAGTAGCTCCTAATGTCGGAGCATTTTCGAGAAAGGGCAGGGTGACCATATATCGGCCAGTTGTATCACGAGTTGTGGTGGAGCGGAATATTACCTCACACTGTTCATGCAAAGGGCTGGTGTGTATGCGAGATTCTAGTTCCTCTGACTCCCAGAACCGTTCAATGTTTCTAAGAACATCATGGTGTGGTACGTCAGGCTGCGAGCTGACAACATGTGCGGAGTTTGCTTGGTGTGAACGTGCAGAGTATATGCTTTGAATGGGTCCTATTAATGCAAAATCAAATATCGTGCCGAAGGCTATTGGCCTGCCGGGGCCTAGGGAAACTTTGGTACCGTTCAGAACTTGTCCTAATACGTCCGATCCCAACAAAAGGTCAATTTGAGCTGGTGTGTAATATTCCTCGTCGGACAAGGGGACACCTTTTTGACTTGCGACATGCGCCAGGTCTGGAACCTTTTGCAAGAATAGAAATCCAGTTACGTTCTTTAAGATGTGAGCTGAAGTTGTAATTTCAGGTGTGTGTCTCTGAATGGGCCGACATACTATATTAATATATCCCATTGAATTTTGTGCGTGCTGATTTCCCACACCCGATATGTCTAAAGAGGTGTTTATTGGTGGTATATTTAAAATTTGAGCCATGTCATGAGTTATGAGAGTAAGCGTGCTGCCACAATCTAACAATGCCCTTGCTTTGTGAAACTGGCCATGTACATCCGCTATCTCTAACGAAACTGTTGGCAATAAAATGTGTGTGTTTGTGCTGATTGCTTTGTGCTGTGCTGAGTTATCGCAAGTATTATGTGCTGATGTGTCGGAATGATGCTGAGAACGAAATAAATTTGAGTGGGCTGAAATTGGTTCTGATGAACATACCTGTTCATCTTTGGGATGTTCGGCTATTGCAGGAAGTAGTCATAATTGGCCACCGCGAGGGCGACCTCTATTAAGTGAACGAGACTCATCACTTTGACTGTGAAAACCGTGACCACTGTGAGAAACATGAGCTGATGGGTGTGATCGAGCTTGAGCTGACCGTTGTTTGAGCTGATCATGTGATTCGGGCAGATGATGTGCTGACTGGGCGGGTGAGTTTGCTCTATGGCGGTGAAGGGAAGTGTGGTGGTTTTCACTGCCACACTCCTTACAAGCTTTGGAAGATTTGCATTCGTTTTGGAAGTGAGGGCCAAGACAACGACGACAACGATCGCGGGCGTTTATAAAGTCCCAACGATCTTGAATGGGCTGATTATTATACTTGGTGCAAGCTATAAGCTTGTGATCCTTTGCCTGGCAATAGGGGCAGTAAATATTTGAGCTTGAGTAGGGACGTATGGTTTGAGCTGAGTACACAGGAGAGTGCCTGCGGGGGAAGGTTTGTTCTTGGTGGGGCTGATGAACAGGTCTGAAGTGGGCTGATGACTGTCTGCGTGAAAACTTTGGGTTGGTATGAGCAGACTGGTTGGGCTGAGCAAACTGGTTAGGCTGAGCAATCACTGTCATAGATCTCTCAGTTTCTATGCAGCGTGCATGTTCCTCCAGGAATGTGATCAAACTCTTTAAAGTGGGCAGATTTTGAGAAGAGCCGTGTTTACGCTCAAAGAGTGTTCGCAATTCTCCTTTTAATTTTCTAACGACTATGGAAACAAACACATAGTCATTATCTTGCATGGGCAGATCAAGATTGTCGAGTGCGCATTGGGCTGATACGAGTGGTGTTAAGAAGAGTGAGCGGATTTCTGAGCGAGCAGTTATATTAGGCAGACCGAGTATGATGTCCACAAATCGGTCTATGAGAACTCGTCTATTTTCATAGCGCTTGGTGAGAATATCTAATGCCACTGCGTAGTTTTCATTAGTAATCTTAAGGTGAGACACCATGCTGAGGGCTTCGCCTGTAAGGCTAGAGAGCAGATAGTGTAGCTTGACAGCATCCGTCAGTTGAGCAACATCATTTGTTAAACTTCTAAAGATTGTTATGAACGAGGGCCAATCTTCAATTTTTGAGCTGAATTTGGGCAGTTCTATCTTGGGCAAAACTGCTGTGTGTGTAGTGGGAGCATGTGATGTTTGAGGTGGTGATGAGGTAGATAGCTGAGAAATAGCATCCATTTTCTTGATGATTTGCTTGTTTTTGACTATTGATTTTGTATAAGCCTCCGAGGCCCTATCATGGTTTTCTGTGTAATATGCTACCGTTTTGTCATCACTATCCTTATCATCCAAGATATCATAAAAAACCTCATCTAATTTTCTCTTCCAATCCTCTAATTTAGAGAAACGGGCAAGAAATTCATCAGCGACTAAATTTTTGTCATCGACCCTCAACTCAGCTCCAATGTCATATGTCTGTTGTATGTTTATAAATATACCTTACAATAAAATTGACAGAGCGTTTTGAGCTGAATGTAAGCAAGATGAAAGTAAATTAATTATGTGGATTTATAAGCACATTGACAGGCTAACCTACTATAAGCACAACTTAAATGTTTACAAGCAATAATGCTTATAAAAAAAGATAGGAAAATAGTCAAATTTATAACTGCAAAATGTGAGTAAGTATGTGCTGGTTTAAAATATAAACTATTTATGAGCTGAGATCAATTAATAAATCGATAATATGAGATTCAATAATTTGAAATGTAGGTAGGTAGACTCAGTGACGAACGAAGTGTGGACTGATTTTCTAAGGGCTGATTCAAAGGCAAGGAGGACCAAGAAGTATGTTGGATAAAGGAGTTTATATAATTGATTAGGAGGTTACTCACGTTGGCGTCGGGAAATTATTCTCTTTTCTTTTCTCACAATACACAAATTACAAATGAATTCACTCGCGCCGGCCGGCATTGAATTCGCAACACAACTGTCTCTTTGACGTCACGCGCAGTGTTGCCAACTTCGCGTGAACACCAAACCACGGAGTAATGTATCTATACAGAGAGACAGCTCCCTAGAAGCTTAAATTTTATTAGCCTATTCTTGTAGGGCTCCCAAAAATATATTTTTATTTTTATTTAAGTTTATTACTAGAGATCGGATTATATCGCTGCTTAAAAACTAAACGGCCACAAATCAAAATTACACTTTTTATAGGAGAACTTAAAAATTAAATTATTTTTTGTCTATATTTTTCTTATTTTACAAACTATAAACATCTAACCTAAGTCTCTATTATATTCTATTTATAATGTTATTTAAATATAACTAATTAATTTATATCTTACATGCAGAAATTAAATAACAATAAACATCCTTTACATTTTTCTTATTAGATATTTATCAGATATACTCGTACTTAAGCATATAAGTTACTTTTGAACAATTATTACTCAATAGCCCTTATATTTTGTGACTATTAATTACATTTAGTTGGAACGCAGGGTGAGTGCACTGCACTCGGAAAAGGAAAAAGTAGCCTATATAGTGTCATGTATCTAATGACGCGAGTTTTGTGTTTGTAGTACGTAGGTACTCGCGTCATTCGCCTCGCGTGCGTCTGAGTCCCTGTGACATGTACCCTCGGAATTGCCGAGGCCGCCCGAAACATACCTTCGGGTCACGTTCGTGAACCCGTCGGTGAAAGGTCACGCACACATAGCTGCGCATGTAGTGAAGTGCCCGGCGCCGTGCGCTTGTTGAAGCTGTTTCTCAGTACTCAGTGACCAAACGTAGTATCCATCTAGTCTATTAAGAGCCGGCGAGCTCTGGATTGCTAATAATTGAGAACGATTATCTTCTCTAAGGGTTGACACTGGTTATTTATTAGTTATTATGCTTTAATTTCATTCTCATTTTTAACTAACAGTGTAAGTATGAAGACTTTACCACCTTCATAAAGACACCTTTTCTCACAAAAAATCTTTCAATCTTATACCTAAAAAAACCTATGAAATCATTACTGAAGCCTGATAATGCCTACGTTGTAGCATTGTAGGTACCAATTTTATTAATTGAGAAGCTTATCTATAGCTTTGGGCATCAATCTCATATTTTTTCCTGTGACTTACACAGGATTCCTGTGTATGTGTATATCTGTGTATCTGGTATCATATAAGACAGATTTTGATCCGGTTTTTTCGTTTGAAAGATAACATGATCGAGATTTTTCTAAGCTATAATTTGCGAAGACCTGCTAAGGCGTTTGAAGACCATCAGACCATTTCCTAGTTGACAAACGGTTTTCACTAACTTCCACGGGTTCGATTAATGTGAAATTTGGTATATTGTTACTTCGGTAGCAGTTTGGGCATAACCTTGACCACTTACAGATTTATTATTAGTATTGATAATAATTTTTGACAACCCTAACTTAGCAGTCTAAATTACTGGTAATATTATTGTCGTGGAATGGCAAACTGTTCCCATGTAATGTAACATGATGTTACCGCCTTACAATAACTATTAAGAGACCAGTAATACTACACGTTAGCATTTAAACGAACTTGATTTTTAAATTGCTTTATTGAGAATCGTATTTACAGTGAGAGAATGAACCAGTAACAGCCAACCATATGCCATCGAATCTTGAATCACCGTCGCAGTTATTCTTCCTAATATTTGAACTGTTATTCCTAAGTAATTGATAATAGGTTTTAATTTTGTTTTTAAATTTCCACAAACTATCGTTAAAGACATCAAGTGCCATGTGTTTGGCTACTTCGTTATATAATCCAGTAATTCTATTAATCGGTACAGATACACCCAAATTAATAATTCGATATATCTTAAAAACATTCACATACAACAAGAAATTACTATAGTGAAAGCATGTCATTTATAAAAATGTCAAAAAGGATAGGGCCAAATCGAGAGCCCTGAGGAACACCCGTCCCTGTAGTAAACTCACGAGATTCATAACCACAACCAGCACTAAGACTTTCAGTTTCCTATTTTTCAAGTAAGATTTTAACCAGTTCAGGAGACCTATATCAAGACCATATTTTTGTAGTTTTAAAAGAAGCAAAGAATGATCAACCAAGTCGAACGCTTTAGAAAAATCTGTGTAAATGGTGTCCACTTGTTTCTTATTGTCAACACTTTCAGATAAATCAGATAGAATTCAGACAGAAACTTTCAGATAGAATTTGTACATGTTCTTATTGTAAAAGGCTCTATTACAATTCCAATAAAAGCAAAGCAAATGATGGGAAGCAATTAAACAGAAGGTCAGAAGCGACATTGTTGCTTTAGTATATTCGAAAGGGGTATTATTTTATGCGCCTCTAGAGACTTTCGGAGAACAATAATAATAATCGACGCAAGTACAGTGAATGGGATATAAATTACTCGCTGTCGTCAGTGATGCGAACCCACTCAGGTTTATGTCGATAAAAATAATAACCGCAACCTACTTAAGGATGTTCTATTCTTCACAAACATTTTAAATGCCCTTACATAAATATACTGCCTGTGTTCTTTATATCTGATAATTTAGAAGAAGGTTCTAGTCCCTTATTTTTGTGTCTGACAAAATTTTGTATTTTGTTAATTTAACAAATTTTTCTACGCCCTTGAAACGATTTACAGGAGACACATAATAGTACAGGCGGGGCACATGTGTTTACATAAGACTACAGTGAAGAAACAGCATGTGTGCTCTTGTATTTCGGTGTAGAGTCAGAGTCAATTTTGCTATGCTAGCACCGATGGCGTTTCTTATGTTAATAGTCGATCGTAGCCTTTACATAAAAAAAAAAATAAACGGAGGCAGTCATGAGGACTGCCGAAAGAAACGAAAACTTAAAACTGAGCGTCCAACGCACACAAATACAATCGGGTATATGCAATTTGTTGGCGTGATCGCGTACGTAGACAGCTGCGCGCGCATAACTGTGAGCATTAGAATATTGCTGACGCGAACCGATACATTTTTTCCCTACCCAAAACTGTATAACGCGGCTAAAACTTCAAAAAGTAAAATACCAGATTTGTTCCATCTATACTCATAAAACTGCAACATTTCCAAGAGCATTTATCGATATGTTTTATCGACATGTAACTATCGAGCATTGTGACATGACTAGCACCACCGCCCGGAGCGGAGCGCGCACGCAGCGAGTCGCAATTTATCCATGCGTTCGCCGCTCGCTTATTAAATCCTTCCGCCCCGCCCTAATGCCCCCCATTACTGGTAATATAATAAAACGTCTCCCCGGACAAGTATGCCCAGCGAATATTAAAGAGACATTAATATCACCTCGATTGATATATGGCCGAATAATGAGAATGTATGTCTGACGATTCCTTGTACTTTGTTCAGCTAAGTAAGAGGTACTAGATACCTAAGTGTTTTTCAATATATTAGAAGCGCTAATAAAAGTTGAACATATTATATATATATATACCTAGTAAAATCAGTCAGTTTTTTTAGGAATCACCATGACATACTTAATTAAATAAACATTGTATTGTATAGTAGACCCACAGTAAGCATTGTTAGACTTACGTATGAGACCACAGTCCAACGTTACAAAGTTCATAGAAAAAAAACGACAAATATATTATTGATTGATCTTTCTCTTTCATTTATATAATTATAAAAATATAAATATATTAAAAAAACCTTAATTTATAATTAACTAAACCTGAAGAAAATAATTTATAAATTACTAATCGTAAGGTTGTTTTTTATTGATTTAAGATAGGAGCTTATAAATATTTTTGGTGAAAAAAGCATGGGCTACTTTTGCTACATACATAGCTAATCGGCCACTGTGCTGAAGCAGCTATAGCAAATAGTCTCGATAATATTCTGTGCAATACATATTAAGTGCAGGCACTGTGCAACATGCAAAACAGTGTCGGCATTTATTCAGTGCACTTTATATTTGTATGAAGACATTGGAATAGGAGTTATGGGGTCTATTCTACGACGCTTTTACGAGTGTCGGTGCTTCTTTGATGTGAATCGGTGACTTGGTGGCGGGGAAAAGCGATTTAAGTAATACACATCACACGTTTTGACTTTTAGAATTGACCTGAAATGTACTAAAATGATTAAATTAAGTGATGAGCAACTTATAAACCTAAACTGTAGTGAATGTCTTTAGTCTTTCTTTGTGACTTTTTTTGTCTTATTAGACAAACATTGTAATATGGGATTTTTAAATACTTATACCTATACTGATTTTAAGAAATTATAGTCCAATTATACTTTGTTAGTCCAACTAACACAGTAACTGTGTTATGTACTATGACAATACATAATACCAGAATCGATACCGCAAAACATATCGGTTTTGTGGGGCCAGGTATATCATATCTACCTAATTAAGAAATCAATTATTCAAATTAATTCAATTCATTAGTCTAAATCGCTTATCTCGTGAATAAAATCACGAGCGAATACTGTCGGTGTGCATCACAGGATGAAATATTGCGATTCTGAACACGCGAAGTCATTTTAACTTGTACTCAGGCCAACCTCTAAACGCCATTCTGAATACAACTATTAAATCCATGACGCTAAAATTATTCAATGTGTTCTCTAAACAATATTCTATTTGTGTTGCAGAAGACGACTATATTCTTTGAAAAGTAAATTTAAAATACATAAACTATCGAGGACGTAAACAAGACCATTTAAGTATTTCTCGAAATACCTTTACCAACTAGGACGTCCACCCACGAGGTGAACAAACAACCTGATAAACCTTCCTCCTTTATTGCTTTTTCAATTAAAGAAAAATATATCAAAATCTGTTAAGCGGTTTAGAAAAAGTTAGCGGTGAAACAGACGACTTTATTTTGTAACTAGCTGGCGCCCGCGTTGAAAAAGAAATTAGAAAAAGTAGCCTATCCCGTGTCCCATACGTCTAAATGTTTATCTACTTACCAAGTTTCATAAAAATCAGAGATAGAGGAACATACCTACACGTACAGATTTATTATTAGTATTGATTGATATAGAAATAGATTTAGAGCAACTATTACCTACACAACTTTTGTATTTTAAAAAAAAATACAATATTTACATTACACTTTTTAATGATATTTCGTATTGTGTCACAACTGAGTGCCTGTGCAAATTGAATAAAAAAAAAATTCAAGCGGTCTTGTTTCCAATTTTAAGCGTGGCAGATGAGAGCAAATTAGGAACAGGGTAATAATAATAAGAAAAACAGTAACTAAATAAATAATAACCCTTTATTTCTTGCATTAGAAAATACAATTCACTTTACGTTGGTGGAAAAGGAATATTTACAAGTTATTTACGAGTTCAACATATGCTGGTATTTCAACAAAAACTCAACAGTTATGCATTAGAGCAAATATAATATGACCTCCACATTTCTTTTAAACATTCCCTTTCCCCAATCGTACATAACAGTCTTGATTACGACGAGTGTGTTGATGCAGTATAAGATTATAGTATTTATATATAATATACTATAGGATAGTAGATTATATTATTATAGTATAGGATTACCTATAGTGTTGATAATACTCTCCATAATTAGCTCTAGACCTAATTATGTCTTAGATATTGTTCGATAGAATATCTTGTGATATCTCGTGATTGATGTCGACAGGGTAGTCGACAGATAAGTTGATAGTAATGAATTTCTGTATTTTTAATTAATTATTAATTGGTTATAGTGTATAATTTAGTCAGAAAAATATAAAATACTGTGCATTTACAATACAAAAGTGAAATACCAAATAAGAATCTATATATAATTAGTTACTCTTATTAAATTGCGAATTTTGTTGCACTGGTGTCTAACGAAAGTGGTTAGAACAATAACAATAACAACGATAACAATTATGTATTGTGCAAAGATACATAATATAGTGAAGTTGTGAGAAATAAATAAATAAATAAATAAATAAATAAATACAGACAGTACATTTTTAAAACTAAAACAGATAATGGAAATTCAAATTAAAATAATAATAAATACAAAGTTGTAATACAAATTTTAAATGTACCCTACAAAAGTTATTAAATTGCCTTGTCAATAAAAAGAGATACAAACTTGGCACTACATAAAAAAAAAAAAAAAAAAAAAAAGATACTTTGAATCCTCTGTAAGAAAAGTAAAAATTGTTTGAATTTCTATTATTAATTGATAATATAATATATATTGATATTATTATTTAGATAGTAACTCTGTGTACTGCATTCTTAAGTTCACAATAACATTGTTTTCAATTCTTGTCAAATTCTTATAAATTATTTAAATAAATAGATACAAAAATGCTAACACGTAAAGCACATGCTCTCCAGGAATCAAAACTCCAATTAACATTACGGGAACTTAAGATTGCAGAGGAAAAGTGTGACAGTTTGCTACGCGAAAGGGACGAAAATGAAAGGGAAATGTTGGATGTTCTTGAAAAAAATAAATTACTAAAACAAGAGCTGTCCCAATTACACTTACAAAATATAACATTAAGGGATGAGTGTGACAGTTGTAAAAATGTAATACAAAAATTTGATAAATGCTGTGAAGAGTATGAGGTAGCCCTTAAGTCTATTACTTTATTAGAGAAACAACTGCATGAGGCTCAGGACTACATAACCCTGTTGGAAACACAGTCATGTAAATGTAATACATCTCCTGTAGACCTCACAGTTGATAAACCACACAAACCTTCACAAAGACTATCTGGATATAGCAAAAATCAGCTTAAAAAACTTGTTAGAATTAATAGGTATATTCATAAGAAACAAAAATTATTAACAAAACAAAAAAGTATGATTAAAAATATAAATAATAATAATAAAAAGTTAAATATATTAGACCAATTAAATAAATATAATACAGATTTGGAAAATATTATATTAAAATATGAAAGTGATATTCACTTATTAAATAGTAATATTGCACATTTGGAGTCACAGCTTCAGATGATGACTCAAATGTATGAGGTTTCTCAAAAAAATGTGGAGGAATACTCAAGCTACCACCCGGAATGTGAGCCTTCAGCTTCACAGTCCACATTTGACACACCTATTCAATATCAGTCACTGTCAGAAACAAACAAGACAATTCAAACCAATATTTCCCAAAAACATTGTGTAAACACAAATTGCAAAACTACTGATGGGGAAAGTGTAGTAATGTTTTGTGACGAGATAGGAAAGGACATGGGCCCGCTATTAAATACTCAGTTGGGACACCCATTTATAAATCATTGTATGCCTAATGCTTCATATTTCGATGTCATGACAAAAATAAATACTTCAAAATTAAATCCTAATATGACTATTATAATTTTTGTTGGTAATAGGGGCAATTTAAATAAAAAAGAATTATTGCATTTCTATGATACATTGCTTTCTTTCAAAATCAAACAAATTGTGTTTTATACACTCCCCTATAGTAGCAAGTTGTCAGTTCAAGAAAATAATATTCGATATAAGTTAAATATGTGCTTACATACTTGGTCATGCTACAATAATAATGTACATGTCATTGACACTAACAGTTTTGTTAGAAAAACATATTTTTATAAAGGACAATTTTTAATTCCTTTCTCTTTTAAGAGACAATTAGCTGTTATGCTATACTTTTATTTTAATGTGACTGCTAAAAATTTAGCAAAGAATTCTTTTATTGACAAATCACCAATTAAGGTGTTGACATGCAATAATTTAAATTAAATATTGAGACAACAGAGTACGCCTCTGGCAATTTATATTCAGATTTAATAGAAAAAAATATTGTTAATCATGATCAAATGTGTAACAAAAATTGTAACAGTACCAATAAATATCACAATGAAACTAATTTACTTCAAGTAGTACACCAAAATATTCAGGGTATGTCACACAAAGAGTTGGAGATTGAATTGTTCATGAACTATAATAATATTGACATTTTTTGTATTACAGAACATTGGTTGCAAAGTCACCAGTTTATGTTTAATTTCAATAACCACCTAGTAGGCAGTTCTTTCAGCAGAGTTAATGGTATTCGAGGTGGCTCTCTAATTTTAGTTAGTAAACACTTAAAATATAAGGAACGAAAAGACATTGTGAGTCTCTCTGTTGAGCGGATTGCTGAGCTGGCCTGTGTGGAGCTGGAAGGTTTTGTTGTTGTAAGTGTATACAAACCGCCCTGTGCTATATATGATTGCTTTGAAGGAGTTGTAGATGTTGTGCTAAGCAAAGTATGCAGATTGAACAAAACTGTTATTTTTTGTGGAGACTTTAATATAAATATCCTGGAAAGCACTAGTCAATCTACTAGGTTGCTTGCTTTATTTAAATCATATAATTTGAATAATATATTTTGTGAGCCGACTAGGATTGCTGCATCTAGTGCTACTTGTATTGATAACATCTTTTCTAACATAATTCCAGTTAATAAATCAATAATTAATAATTTGGATTCGGATCACTCTGGTCAATTAGTAACTTTTGAAAGGTACATGATTACCCATAGTAAAAATGAACTGACGTTAGTACCGGTTACTAAAAAAAGACTAAATACTTTTAAAAATAGTTTATATGATAAACTTTCTACAGCTAGTCTGGATGAGGAAGCGAATAATATGTTTAACCAAGTTTTTGACATACTTATTGCAGAATTTAAGAAAATTTTCACACCAAAAAAAGTAGTTTTAAAGGGTCGTATGAATTTTAGTGATTGGGCTACTACAGGTATAAATAAAAGTAGACGACGCTTATTTGAACTGTACGAAGAAAGAAATTATAATAAAAGTGCAGACTTTCATGAATTTGTTAAAACATATTCAAAATTATTTAGACGAGTATGTATCGATGCAAAATCGATCTATTTGAAACATAAAATAATAATGTCCTCAAACAAGATTAAAACTATTTGGAGTATCATTAATAGTGAAACGGGAAAGTCAGTAAAAAGCAAACAGGATTTGGAACTAATTGTGAATGGGTGTAGGTTACAAACAGAGGTGGAGGTAGCCACGGCATTTGAAAATTACTTTACTTCTGTACCGTTGGTTACTACAAGGCACCTTAACTCCTCCCCTGGTGTCGCATTATCGTTCTTAAAAGCGAGTGTACCGGAATGTACTACTGATTTTAAATTTAAAACTATAGGGCCCATTGATATAGTAAGTGCATTTAAATCTTTAAAACAGAAAAATACGACAGATCTATGGGGACTATCTGTTAAAACAATAAGTTCAGTAATTAATATTATAGCTCCTCATTTAGCGGCTGTGTTTAATTGTTGTATTACTACAGGCATATTCCCTAATCAGATGAAATTGAGCAGAGTGATACCTCTATTTAAGTCTGGTAGTACTACGGACCCCTCAAATTTTCGCCCGATTTCAGTGTTACCGGTTCTTAGTAAAATATTCGAAAAAATCCTGTTTAATCAAATGTACTCTCACTTTTCAACGAATAACCTTATGTGTAATAAGCAATTCGGTTTCACAAGGGGTCGCTCCACTATTGATGCTGGAGTAAAATTGCTTAAGTTTATTTATGAAGCTTGGGAGGATAGACAGGATGCTCTGGGTATTTTTTGCGACCTGTCCAAAGCTTTTGACTGTGTTAAATATGATAATTTATTCGGAAAACTTTCCCACTACGGTATTAGAGGTATAGCTTTGGATCTCTTGAAATCATATTTGAGTGATAGAATTCAGAGTGTAGATGTAGGTGGGACTAGATCACAGGGATCATTAGTGACTATGGGTGTCCCACAGGGCTCTATTTTGGGTCCGTTTCTCTTCCTTGTTTATATAAATGACCTTCCTTACCATATTAATGATCATGATATTGTTTTATTCGCAGATGATACGTCATTGCTTTTTAAAGTTAACCGTAGAAGTAATCATGATCATGTTAACTCGGCGATGTCTAAGGTTATTGATTGGTTTAATGTTAATAATCTTTTGTTGAACAATAAAAAGACAAAATGTATTAAATTCACTTTACCTAATGTCAAACAAATTGATCATAATGTTCACGTAAATGGTGAAGACATTGAGCTGGTTGAGTCGACTGTATTCCTAGGTATAAATGTAGATTCTAAGCTACAATGGGGACCACACATTAATAAACTAGCCATTAAATTAAGTTCGGCTGCTTACGCTGTTAAAAGAATTCGCGAGCTAACTGACGTAAATACCGCGAGGATAGTATATTTTAGCTATTTCCATAGTGTAATGACGTACGGTATTTTACTTTGGGGTAATGCTGCGGATATAAACACTATATTTGTGTTACAGAAAAGGGCTATTCGTGCCATCTACAAGCTCGGTCCCAGAGTCTCGCTAAAAGATCAATTTAAAGAAATAAATATACTTACTGTAGCATCACAATACATTTTTGAAAATCTTTTGTTTGCTCACAAAAATATTAGCACTTTTAGTAGAAATAGTGATGTTCATAATTTAAATACTAGAAACAAGCATAGACTTCAACCAAATAAAACTCGTCTCCACAGGGTTAGCAACTCCTTTATGGGACAATGTGTGCGCTTCTACAACAGGCTTCCAGCTAATATACAACAATTATCTATAAATAAATTTAAAGTTTATATTAAGAAAACCCTGTGCAAAAAGGGTTATTATAGGATATTAGATTACATAAATGATGACTGTCCTTGGAGTCAAATATAGTTGATTATTGTGTTTGTAGATTGCTATGTATTGTTACGTATTACCTTGTAATTAATTTATGAAAAGAGCAACTAGGGGGTTTCTTGCCGAGTTCTTCCCCCTAGAAACAGCTTTCCGAACCGGTGGTAGCTTGTAAAGAATGTTGACGAAGACAAATGTTTTGTAAAAACTTACGTCGAATAAATGATTTATTATTATTATTATTATTATCAAAACTGAGTTTTTTTTAAAGTGATTTTAATTATTATTTTTAATTTCAAGAAAAGTAAAGCAGACAAAAGGTGCTTTGAATATAAAAATTACGCGAATAATACCGACTAAATAGTCTAAAATCATTGTATATTAAATCAATATCTCAAGATCTGTCCGACAAAATCGCTATCATGTAATCATGTATTAGCAACACCATCTAGTGGTAACTATACAAACTATTTTATGTAGTGCATTTACATTAATATTATGTGCTTTTTAATATGTACAGTCGGCCGCGTAAATCGATTTACACATTCAAAAGTGCAAAACAACTGAACACACAACTTACTTACTTACTGAAGCTTTTTACGATCGTTTGTATGTAAAGTTTATTTTGTTCTCTAGTCGTAAGTAAGTAATTAAGTAAGTTGAGTGTTCAGTTGTATTGCACTTTTGAATGTGTTAATCGACTTATGCGGCCGACTGTACCTACAGTGGCGCTTTTTATATGTGCGTGTTCGTAATACGAGTGATATAATATAATATGTATTGTCTTCAGAATATGAATTATTAATTATTCGCTATTAAGTCTCTTTATATCGACGGCAATAATAAGTTTTTTAAATATCACCACTAAACGTAACTGAAACACACTATTTCTAGAAGTAGTTTTAGTCAATTGTGAAACTGTTAAGAAAAACTTCATAACAGTGAAATTAAAAGAGAACCCAGATTTATTGACGAGAATTTTTGATTTTTTTTTACAATTAACAACGGTTAGATATTAAAAAATCAATGACCAACAGACTGTAATCTTTTTGGATTTTTAATTGGACTTATTTTTGAAATATTACAGTAAATATAAAAATAAATCGGTTAACAACTATGTAATAATAATAATAATAGTAAATAATTGTCATATTTTGTCGTCTTATTAAATGAATTGACAATTCAATCGTAATTCATTTAATTTTTAAGTACTATATTAATACCCCTCTAGATAAAATCTCTAGATAACTAATATCTACCAGTAAACTGGTATAAATCTGTCGGCTTGTCGATCGATCGATATCTTTGCGTTTATCGCTTCGCGTTCGCTTCAGTATAGGCCCCGATTTAACGAAAAAGTGCGATGCCCTTATGTCTCGGGGAGTTGTGAAGATATGATATTTAAAAAGGGCTCAAAAGATGCGTATTCATGAGAGCTGTAAGGCGCAAAAATTTTTCAAAAAAGTAAAAAACAAAAAAGTTATGGCCGAAATAGTGAGATTTTGGCGCTCGATATTTTGTAAACGAAGAATGATATCAAAAATTTGAAGAAAAAGTCCTCTTGACAATTTAGTCAGCTACAATTTGAGCCTAAATTAAAGACGATCGGGTTAAGGGTTTGCTGTAGCTTAACCTTTTTGAAAGAAGTCAACAAATCAGAACAACATATTTTTTCGATAACTTGTAGAGAAATAAGTATCTTTGGTGTTAATATTTAAGTAAAATGGGATTATTTTTCCCATTCACCACGAGTGGTGGTAATTGGGAATAATTATTCCCATTCACCACCACTTGTGGCAAATGGGATTACTTTTCCCATTCACCACCACTAGGGGCAAATGGGATTATTTTTCCCATTCACCACTAGTAGTGGTAATTGGGAAGAATTATTCCCATTCACCACCACTTGTGGCAAATGGGATTATTTTTCCCATTCACCCACCACGAGTAGTGGTAATTGGGATGAATTATATTCCCATTCGCCACCACTATTATTTAATTTATTATATTTTATTCAATGAAGTGGTGGTGGCGACCGGCGACAGGGAGAATTAATCCCATTTGGCATAATCTTACTAAACTTATTTATAGTTTAGTAATAAGTGTCTAACTAAACTATAAATTAGTTCGAGTTTTTTGAGTGCCCTATTCCTTGTTCACTCAAACGAACATATAGGGAGATAAAGCGCTCGGCTGTGATTGGTGGAGAAAACAGACAATGTGAGTGTACACAGTACATGTACTTTTTAGTCTGTTCGTAGAACTCTCACTGATATTATACTCCGTTTTTTTTTTATTTTAATCCGTATAATTGTTATTTTAAGGTTTGAATTTCGTTTAACTAACGTTTAACAAATATTAACTAAAAAACGTATATTTCGTCATTTTACGATTATATCAGGAACCAAAATGTTTATTATCTTAATTAATAAATAATTCACAACTTAATGGCTAGAATAGTTTATACAAAATAAAAAGTGTAGTGTTGTGGGTAAGTACTTAGATATTACATACTATAATATTTTATTATAGTTTACAAAGCTAAGCGTAGAATGAACGTTCACCTATTATTGTTAACGCTCACTCAAGATTTGCTGTCCTTTTCTTTTGTATGGATATGAGTGAAAGAGATAGCGCTATATTAACTCGTTTCAATGAACGAACCATAGTTTAGGTTTATAAAAAAATGTTTGTCATACAATTCTTTTTGGGAAACAAAGTCCTAATTTAATTTAAATAATTAAATTTACCCTCCGATCAACAATTCAATTTTGAAATAAATATTTTTTTTTTATCTAACAGGGAGTGTCGTGTGGCTTGGCTACGAGGGCATCATCCCCTGGCTACGTTTGTGCTGAGCCTGGCGACGTCGGTTGTGGTTGGCTCGCGAGGACTTGTTCTGCTCCTTCCGTTCCCTGTTCACCACCACCTCCTTCTCCTGACCCTGGCCGCGAGGCTTGCCCACCACGTCTTTACTCCTATGAACAATCAGACAAATTGATTACCACTTATGGCTCTAAAACTAATGTCAATGTCAAGGCACAGAGTATAGTATAGACTAGTATAGGTACACAGAACACTACATATACATTTGCAGTGTCAAAAGTGTGTGCGTTTGTCAAACACGCGTGAGTGTGTGTAATGTGTATTTTACGAGTGGCAAGGGTGCTTGCCTAACGTTTCAGGGGTCGCGGGTTCGATTCCCGGCGGGGTCAACTTTGGAAATTTTAATATAATTTTCAAAATTGACTCTGGTTGGAACGTTAGGCAAGTACCCTTACCACTCGTTAATAAAACATGTAAAATACTTGTTAGGTTGTGGAGCCCGAGAGCCTCGCCCTCTTCTGGCTGCCATGTTGGCTTCCCTCCTCGCGCGCATCTCCTCAGGGTTCGCACAGAAGTCCATGCGGCTCCTGCTTCCACTCGCCTTATCTCTCTCGTCTTCCTCGTCCGTTCCATCTTCAGAATCACCCTAACAAAACAATACAACAAATCAAATAGTGACAAGAGCAGGAACCCTGGAAAAATTGTATATACATTTGTCTTTCTCTTCTTTCCGTACATAAACTTCGTTCTTTAAAAAAAAAACACAAAAGCACTAGCGAGACTTGAGTCCTAAACATTTACGATGTATAACGTGACGTCACAACAGTAAAACACTACGGAACAGTGTACTTGAGACGACAAGCAAGACCCAAGAGGTTAAGGATTCTATGATGACGTCACAACGCTGTAATGTGAAGCCGGCCTTAAGAGCAGCGCAGAGAGTTGAAAATCGACTGACTTGGTGCATATGACGAGGTGGCGCCGGCCTCAGTACGCGCGGCACCTCGAAGGGCCGCCGCTCGTCGCTGTCCGCTGGCACGTCAGTGGTTGGTGTGACTCCGTCCGAGTCGTACGTGTCGTCGTATTCGTCCGAGTACATCGCGGTCTCGTCGCATACCATACTGTAATATTAATTGCGAGGCATAATTATTTAAACAGTTTAAGTCAGTTGGTTTAGTCGGTTTATTAGAAGAAACATTAAATCATTTAAGTCAAACGAAACTCCAAATCAAATCATACAAAAAATTAATCTTCTTTTGATAGTGATATAAAGAGTGTGAAATCTATTATTATCTGTCTTTTTTTATATGTACAATCTTCATTGACTTGCATTTAATATTTCAAGTAGGGATTTTTTTATAACTTTTAAAATGTTACAAACTATAAAACTTACTACTTACCTATACTTATTATATGTCTCCTTGATTTTTTTAATATCCGATTTGTCATCGAGCATGGCAGATAAATTTTTATATTGCGATTTCTTCTTTCCCACGTGAATTCTGCTTACGTCTACATCGTCCCTGTTCATTATATCAAATTCATCTCCATCGAACACGTTCAACCTCTCTATGCCAGTTTCTAAGTATTTTTTGTCTAACGGATCCTCGGGGATTATTGGTAGGTTCTGGTCGAGTTCTGGAAATGCGTAATTTAACTTTTACCACTACATATGTACTTAAGTTATAACATTGATTTAATATTTGCATAAGACGTCTCGAGTTCTATTCCCTTTCAACTTTGGAAATTGACATATAGATTTACATTATTATTATTTTTTTCTCATTATTATATTTGAAGATAATATGTTCGTTCTTATTCCCCACCACTTGTGGCAAATGGGATTATTTTTCCCATTCACCACCACCACTTGTGGTAATTGGGATGGATTATTCCCATTCGCCACCACTATTATTTACTTTAATTATATTTTATAATCAATTATGACACGACATACGAACATCATCAATACTAATAATAAATCAATCTGTAAGTGTATGTATGTTCCTCCATAACTCTTAAACGAATTAACTGATTTTCATGAACATTTAAGAGATAACCTAGAAAAGAGAAGATTATCCTACATAAACTGTGTTCCCACAAAAAAAAAAATCTTAGGTTTATGAGAATTGTTAACAATAAACAGTCCAAATGATTTAAACATTTGTCAAACTTTCAAATTTTATTTGAGTTGAACAAATATAATTATGTAGGTCGAAAGGTGCCAATAATTGGGTGTTTTCCCCTACATACATTACATACCTCTTAGCGATTCGTGTAAATTATCCTCTAGAATACTATTTATCACTCTTTCTGCGTTGAATCCGTAATGTTGCAAACATTTTAAAATAAAACCGTCGCCCAAATGGGGCAATATGTCCTTCACTTCGTTGATTAGCGAGTCCTCGCGAATGTTTTGCGGGATCGCATTGTTGTCTGTGGTCGGCGCCTCTTGCTCTGTGGCACGCGCGTTGTCTACGGATTCAAGATGGCCGTTGACGGCTGCGTTGCCGGGATGTAAATTCACCGGCATCGGTTCGTCCAAATTCGAATAAATGGCTTGCAATATAAAATCTGTCTTCACCGAGTCGCTGCATAAAATCTCGTTAAGGTTTTCAAAATGATTCTCGTGTAAAGGTTAGACTAGAGTCTAGTAGACCAGTGGTTCCCAAACTTATTTTGTCTGCTGCCCACTTTGAGAATAAATAATTTTTTAACGCCCCCATTTTTTCACCTACTTAAAAACCACTATAACATCAAATTAAATTAATCAATTATTATTAATTATATATTAGCGGAGATTAAACATTAATTCTAAACGAGACTTTTACTATAACTCGCAAGAGTTAACTTGAAACCTGAGCGCAGTAGGTAATACACAACAGCGCTCAGGTCTCAAGTTAACTCTTACGGGCTACACCTGCCAATGCGAATTATTATTGAAACGCAACTTTATAGTATTCAAACACAGTATCTTTTATTCAAAATAAAATAAACATAATCGATTCTTATATAAAAAAAAACTAATGTGAAGGATGAATCTGATGCTGTTTAATAAGTTTGTTGATATCAGGTTCCAATTTACTCAAGAACAGTCGCAAGTCGAATGAATGTCTAAATGAAATTAACGCCCCCATTTTTTTTCTGGGTCTCTTGCCGCCCCCCTTTAGGCCTGCAGCGCTCATAAGGGGGCGTTATCGCCCACTTTGGGAACCACTGGTCTAGACTATGTGATGAACCATGGACATAAGTTTAAACAAGTAATTCTTGTTTTGCACTAAACATAGGAATGTTTCAAAAAAAAGGATACACGAGAGGGTAAGCTTGTCTGATTATGTCCAAGTCTTCGTTGACTGGATAACAGGCGTGATAATCCTTCATCAGAAGTTTCTCAGAGAGTCCGTCCATCATCACAGACAAGTACTCTTCCACGTGAATGGACAACTTATCGCTGTAATTAGTTTTTCTTCTTGTTAATTAAAAAAAAATGCAACACAGATTACATTCGCTAATTGAAATTTCGTGATTTCGTATATCTTATCTTATCTTTTAATACGAAACGAAGGAAGTCTTGTATGTCTTGTTATATTACAAAAGAAATACTGCTTGCTCGGTTACAGCAACATAGGAAATAACATAGGACACCTTTCATCTAGAATACAAAGTACATGGCACCTTTCATCCAAGAAAAAAAGTATAGTTCCCGAGGAATTATCTAACATACAAAACTGTAACTAACTCCTGGCCAATGTGTTATAGCAACAAGTTGTCAAGCGTTATAATAAAATTGCTATAAAAAAAAAAATACAAAGTCGCCGACACCAGCTGGTATTTCTATAAATCATTTATCAAAAGTAGGTATGTAATAATAAATATCAATAAAAATTGTAAACATACTCACTCCCCACTAAATATGGCATCCTTATATACGGCCAGTATCTCTCTGAATAGGTCCACTAGTTCAGTTCTTGCCATGTCTATGTATCTCTCAATTTCCACATACTTAGGTGACGATTCGTCACCAAGCTCTTCAAGTTTCTCATACAATTGAGGCACGCCGTATTCATATAATTGAACTATACTGAAAAATATTATTCATTTTTGAACAGGTACTTACTGTATTTTCTAATCCTTAGGAGCGACGCCCACACAAGTATCGCGTCGAGACGTGGTCGTGTATTTATTAAATAAAAGTAAAATGTCAGACGATCTAGATGTAAATATAAAAATCATCGAACTTGTTCGTTGTAACCCCGTGACTTTAGGACTAGACACGTTCCGACTAATAGCAATAGAAACAAACAGGACCAAAAATGGGGTGAAATAGCGCAACAATTAAACGAAACTGGTAAGTGAAGTTGACTGTGTAAAGAAAGCATATATAGCCGCCTCCGCCTCAACTCTTCCCGCCTCGTCTGCGCCGCGACGCGCCTCGACGCGCCTCGACGCGCCTCGACTTTTGGTGAGGCCGGTGCTCAACCGTGAGCATTCGCGTGTAATGTAACGTTACGGTCCTTGTTCACTGATGAACAAGGAGAACATTACAAATATTTTAGGGAAATTTACAGGTTAATATTACATAATAACAATTTGAAATAATAACTTTAAAAAAATTGTATACAACAAAACAATCTGATTTAATAATTTAATAATAAAAAAAAAAACACTCACCTATTAATAAAATTAGTTTTCCTCAATATATCTACACCGGACTTGTAAGTTTCTACAAATATCCTCAACGTGAGTGCGGTGTCCAAAAGGTGTATAACTAAGTCCCTTAATGTATCAAAAGTGATTTTATCTACATCTTTACTATTGGACGGTCGTCTGATTTCGGAGAATCCCTTGAACGTCTCCGGAAGGTTTGGTGGTTCATCACACTCAAAGTTCTTATTCACTTGCAGTACTATGTATTTTAAAGCCTGAAAAATAAGTAATAGTGAGTAATAACATAAGTAATATTTATGTAATACATAAGTAATATTTATGTAAAAACATAAGTAATATTTATGTAATAACATAAGTAATATTATGTAATAAATAACATAAGCAATATTTATGTAATAACATAAGCAATATTTATGTAATAACATAAGCAATATTTATGTAATAACATAAGCAATATTTATGTAATAACATAAACAATATTTATGTAATAACATAAGTAATATTTATGTAATAACATAAGTAATATTATGTAATAACGTAAGTAATATTTATGTAATAAAATAAGTAATATTTATGTAAAAACATAAGTAATATTATGTAACAACATAAGTAATAATGAGTAATAACATAAATTCAACTATGGCAGGGCTCACTCCGTTTCGCAGTTATTTTGATTTATAACAAAGTTTTTTTTTGTATCCACACATATTACAAAGGAGAATTTCAAATAGAGACATATTCAAGCAACATAGCAAACTTAATAAGAAAAATATGTATTTTCCCATAAATTTTGAACCGCATTGCGTTGCTTGTGTTAATAAAATAGGTACCTACCTGTTGACCTTTACATTTTAAAAAAAATGTGTAAACACCATAACCAACCTCTTTAACAAACCCCAAAGCCGCTGCAGTATCGCTCTTGTATCTTGGTTGTAACGCGTAAACACTACTAAGTATTCTAGACACATGTTGAGCGTTGTCTATACCGTACACTAAACATATATCCCACATTATTGGTACAGTAAATATAAACTTTTCATATATCAAACTGCTCATATGCTCTTTACTCATCCACTGTGTCTGAAAAACAATCAAACATCTATATATAAATAAAATTGCTTCGATGATATTTCTTCTTCTTAGGTTTAAATGGCAATGCGGTTCATTTTAAAATGGCCATTATCTGCCAGTGTCAAGTTAAAATAGCAATTTGTAATAGCCTCTTTTTTAGTCAGTCAAGTCAAGTCAGTAAAGTCGATAATATTATCTTGTTTGTATTCCAAAACAGGTCCGTCAAGTCCAAAGCAGTCAGGTCAAGTCCGATGATATTTTTACACTAAGGCGGACGGTCCACTTGAATAACATAAGCAATGTCATAGTGCTGCATTGGAGGGATAAGTTATAAGGAAAGAAGGTAATGGGCTCTGGCATCCCTCACTCATTCACCGTGACACAACAGCAGCTATGCTGTTATTTTACTGTGGTATTTAGTTACACTCAGTGTGCCTTACCTTACTAATAACTTCATATTACAGTAGGATTGAGGGTAAGGGATTGGGAAATGGGCTCCGTTACTCATTTACCGAAACACAACACGACACATAGTGTTATTACATACTCTGGTATAAATAATATTTATTTTGGATAAATTGTTCCACGGATTGAGGTAAAAATGGTCCTCAATTACACACAATGTCAAATTAACACACATGGTTTTAGGGTCCTTGTCCGTGTCAACTTGTCGCAGGCAAAACTTTTAATAAATTTTATAGCAATAATAAAAAATAATAAATATTCAAAAAATGGCAACACATCAAAAGAGGTCCTCTAAAATTAAACTAAAAATTCTAATACTAATTTAAAAAAAAAACGAATAGCGAACCTTGCTTTCTTTGTTAGTAATAAGTCTACTGAAAACGATCAGTACATATTTCCTAATATCAGTATATATCCTGTTGATACACTGATTTCCGTATGGTGGGAGATATGGTGGGTTTGCCTCTTGTAAGAACGACACTAAACAGTCCATGCAGTTAGTATGGTAGAGTATTGTACTCCAAAACCTGAAAATGTATAAACATTTTATTTTATTAATGCTATATTAGAATAGTTATCAATACTAATAATAAATCTGACCGACTCTTGGAGTAATTTACTTAGTTTTCAGAAATATCGTGTAGCATAGGCTAGCATACATGATACTGAAACTAAATTGACCATTTTTAGAATTTTTTTTCTGTATGTATGTATGTATGTATGTATGTTCCTCCATCACTCTTCATCACATCAAACGAATAACTGATTTTCATGAAACTTGGTAGATAAACATTTCAGAAGTACGGGACAAGTGATAGGCTACTTTTTATCTTTTTTAATGTGGACGAAGTCGTGGGCAACAGCTAGTCTAAGATAAAACTTTGATTTATCATATTATATAATACTATTGTCTATCTATATACTACTACTAGTAGTAGTAGCTTCGCTAAGGTTCAAAATAAAAACTATCCTTAAGTTGGATTAAATTACATATAGTTACAAAGTTTTCTCAAAATCGGTTCAGTAATTTAGGAGTTCATTGGCGACAACTTATAACTCACCTGTGATATTCCAGGCTAAGTAACCATTTTAAATTCTGCAAATACACTTCCATCCTTGATATCCAAGCATCCTCAGCGCCGAGGACTGTGGTCCCCGAAGGCGGCCTTTCATAAACTATCAACTCCCTTTTATCTACCCAGTAGGAGTCCTGTAAGAAAGAATGTAACCATGTGTATAGTTATATGTTCTCAAAAACGTAGTCCAGTGATATTAGAGTTGATTTTATTGATTGTAATGTTTAATGTCATTTTTAACAGCCATATAAAAGTGCGCTAAAGGAGAAATAGTTAAGAAAATATGTGTTTACATAATGAAATCCTGTAGTTGGAAATACTGTCTCATTTGTATGATTCTTTTCTGTATTATTGTTCAAAATAAAGTAAATCTATAGTATCTATAGTAAATTAAACAATTAAACAATTTTTCTTATGAACAATGTTAAAATTAATTTATGTAGTTACTAGCTGGTGCCCGCGACTTCGTACGCGATGATAAATTAAAAATATAAAAGCAACTATAACGCTTGTCAACTTGTTGCTATAACACATTGGCCAAGCGTTAGTTACAGTTTTATATTTTAGATAATCCCTTCGGGAACAGTACTTTTTTCTTGCATGAATGGTACCTTTTTATTTATGTCTTTTCTGGTGTCCCAGACAAAGTGTATGCAAAATTTCAGTATTGCAGTGGTGATTGGTTCAGCAGTTTTTGTGTGAAAGCGTAACAAACAAACAAACTCACATTCACATTTATAATATTAGTAAGTAAGAATAACTACTAGACTGGGTGATCGAACTTTGCTTGGGCCAATGATAGGTTGAAAGGGTGTTACATGTAAGAAAGAAAATCTATGAAACATTATAGAAAAAAAAATTACTTGAATAACTAGTTAAATAATTCACAATATTATAAAACAAGCGAGCAGTATTACTTTTGTAACTGTTCCATTAAAAAAACTACCTAAAATGAATTTTCTCAAAGATCATTTTCTAGACCTAAACGAAACGAAAACCCTTAGATTTTCGTCAAAATTGTTAAGAGCCGTTTGCAAAATTGTTGTGGCAGACAAGAATTCCTCATTTAGTATTATAAGATAAGATATAATTGACAATAAAATTATTAATGGACACATTACCCTAATAATTAATATTACTTGCAGTTTTTGGGCAATGAAAACAAAAAAAAAGGTGATAATATAGAACTCTAATGTGATTGTAATATAGCAATATTTATAGTGCTCTAAAAGTCTAAAATCTTTTTACAGTGAGGTGCATAATACATACCACCCAAAACATAAATATCAGATGATTGATTGCCTAATCTTTTATTACCCAAGATAAAGCAAGAACTTAACAATTATTTATTGCTAGAGAACAATAAATACTAAAAATTCATAAAAAGTACATATGGAACACACTTTTATTAAAAAAATATTCTTTAATTTTTTTACAATAATAATTCTATCTATTCTATTCAACTATTTCATTGGTGTATGAATTTATGTACTTACTATGTAGCCTATGAAGGTATATTAAATAGGTATTTCATAATATTATAAAAAGTTATGTTATTTCAACCAACTTTGGCTCAAGCAATATTGCTTGCTTTTAATAAAATACTGTCATTTCTACCAATTTATACTACATAATAACAAGAAAATAAAATAAAAAAGGTTAGTATATTTGCACTCACCAAAGCTTTTATTTGCCGAACAACACCACTATCTTTCACTGCCAATACCAATTTTTCTACAGGTAGGTTGTCAGAGTTCTAAAATAATTATTAAAAAATATAAATAGACATTTAATACTGATATTTACTTATTTATACAAATAAATTGATATTTGACACGTCTTACCGAGAATTCATTTGAGTTTTTATTCATTGTTTGTAAAAAAAAAATAACAGATATTTAATGGAAAATACCTAATAAAATGGCAATTAATACGAAAGTTTGGTTATTTTGTTGCTATCAAAGCAATTTATATTTTAATTAATTAAATACAATCCATGAACACTCGTCTCGACAGCAACAGCAATAGGCTAGGCAATTTCAGGCTGAAATTTTCAGCAGCAAAAATACATGTAATTGTAACATGACATTGAAGTTAATGAAGCATGTCAAATGTCACATCAATTGTCAAGCATGACAATGTCATTTTTTAACTACTTCTCCACAACTCTAAAGCCACAGAGTAAACAGTCAGTGGCTCAAGTCAAGTTGGGCTTAAGCTAGTGTGAGTTAATGCCCATTTGATAAACGGAGCGAATTTTCATATGGAAAATTGTCAATTTAACCCCGCAATCACACTACACACACTGGGCGAGGCGAGGTGAATAAGTGAGTGTGGACGGGCACCTCGCTTTACTTCGAACGAGTGTTTAACGTCATTTCATACTTCGGTCAACTTTCTCGAATACTTCGTAGAGGACAAGTTGAGGAACTTCGCGAGAGTGTGATGGCGGGGTAACAATGATTGATGCACAACTTCATGCATTTAATCCGATTTAATCATTAAGGTACATGCTGTCAAGTCAATGTCAACAATCACGTCACAGACAAACGTGAATTAATATTATTTTATATTACTTAAAAAATTACTATCAAATTAGTTTAATGAATAGAATTTGTTAACATATTATAATAAAAGCAAAAAATTCAGAGCGTGTAGCTTAACAAAACTCTGGCTATACTGTCTGAATAATAAGCAGCAATGCCTACTTGGATTTAAATTAATTTAAAAGTATATAGTGCTCTATAAATTGTTATTTTATCGAACCGAACGAACCGACCGGTTACAGGATGTCACAGTCTAGTCGTACAAACAAACCACAGGATTTTTGTATTTTTTTTGTTTTTGAAGTTTGTATTTTTAAAAATTTCGTTGGGCTGGCGAATTTGTTTATTTATTTCTAATAATTTCTAATCCAATTTTCCATTTATTTCTATTAGCTTCATTTTTATTTAGCTTTGTTTGTACTTGTTCTAGAATTTGATTTTCATTAAACGGGGTATTAGAATTTGAACTGTATTAATGTGTTTCCTCTTATGAAGTTTAAACTAGCCACCAACTAAAATGTTTAAAAACAGTGGCGATCAAAAAGTAAAGAAAAATGTAGTGAGAAATTATGAGGAGAAAATAAGGCAACCACTACGAATGCAACTGGTCGACGACGATGCTTCTGCATCCAAAGTTCCTGTGATTATAGAAGGTTCCTCTCATGTTAAATTCGATGAGCCTACTTTATGTACAAGTCAAGCTATAGCTAACTTTATGGGGGACTTAAAGAATACGAAACCCCGTTTTTCTGACGATGATTTAGACGTAGACAAAGGCAAACTTTCAGCTAAAGTTAGTATTGAGTTTATTTATTAAAACTTAATCAGAAATTACAGATAGGAAAAAGAACTTAAGGCTTTTGCACAGAAGTTAATATACTTTGTTGCATTTTCTAAAACAATGCTATTTTTGTTATGTGGCTAATCCGGCACTGATAGTAAGCTGTAGGTATATATATGTATAACAAAAGGAATAGGGCAATACTATATAGGCAATATAATAGTTTACATTAAAATGTTATTAAATGGTGATTTTAAAGAATTTTCACAATGCTGAGTTTAAATTTTAACATAAGAGGAAGCTGGATTGAATAAAAATCCTTGTTATTACTTTATGACCTAACACTTATCATAGGTCAGAACTAGTGTAGCGATAGGCCGACAGCTGACTAGATTGAGGTGGAAGGAATAACTGAAAATTAATATATAGAGTTACATTTGATAAATCAACAATCTTGATGTTTTCAGGTGACAAAAAAATTAAATTTTCCTTTTGACAACCGGATATACAAAAACTTGGTTGAATTAAATGCAAATATTGAGGAAGTGAAAAACAAAAAGGATAAAAGGCCTGCAAGTAGCAGCACAGCCAGAAAGGATCTTGAACCTAACATAGAAGACTTTTACCATGACGAAAAAGAGCCTGATTATCCTCCTAAAATTCCAATATTTAAACCAAAGTTTAAAGCTGTAGAAAATATTGAAAACGGCCAACTACATAGGCTTATTGCATCATTTGAAATAATAACATAGATAAAGATAACTAAGAAATATTTTCGGTATTATTATTTAAATAGGGAAATAAAGATTTTATACGTTTTCTAACCAATGTTTTAATTTAAATACCCTCAACGGCTGATTGCCTTGTCAATTGGAAAAATTAATGACAGGTTTTACACATTACATAATGACACAAAAAATTAATCACAGCGATCTATAATGATCTATACATGAGCTATAATAGATTTTGTATGTTTGTTTATAATTATTCAGTTTCGGAGGGTAATCTCCGAAATCTCTGCACCTATTTGAAAAATTCTTTCACTTTTTGAAAGGTACATTATTTCAGATAGTCGTAGGGTAGATAATATAAGTATTAATATACCCAATTGCTGCTGGGTCAAGCCAGAGCACGTCTGGTCTGTCCAGTAGGTAGTTAGTAAATTATCATCATTTCCAGTCAGGCATGACAAAAAACAAAAAGACTATGCTAATTATAATAAAATTTTCCCCATAATAGTCTCTTAAAAAAATTAGTTAAACTGGAAAGTGCTCTGTGGTAAAATTAAATGACGTTATTAGGTATGAAATTAAGTTATATTAATAATAAAGTATGTATACACATCACTAATTAATCAATTAGCGATATACATAAAAGCGGGCATTCAAAATAGTAGCTCCATTTACTCCGTAGTCTCGGAGCAAGCGCGCCGCCGGCCGACTAGCTCGCTCTGCTAGAAAGAGAGGTCGACAATTCATCTCTTCTTTCACCTGTATTTTGCCAATAATTTCATTTCATTTCAGTCATTTTCCGACATCAGTTTCTAGTGGTTGTGTTTGAGAAGTCTTGACATAAATTTCATTACAAATTACATTTTCATTAAATTTGTAAACAATAATACACGTTCGTAATGGCGGAAACTGAAATTATATCTAGTAGTGAAAATAACGATCAGTTCTTCGAGGGTGTCGAGAAGTTAATTGAAATATGGTTCACGCCGGCAAAAAACGCGGATCTAAGAAAAATTACTCGGTGAGTACCTACTTGTAGTGTGATTTCACATTGATTTTATTTTTATTGTCGATACTAGCTGTTGCACGCGACTTCGTCCTCATAACTTTATAAAATATAGCCTATGTTACTCGCTGATAATATTGCTTCCCAACAGTGAAAGAATTCTTCAAATCGGTCCAGTAGTTTCGTTCGGAGCCTATTCAATGCCAACAAACAAACAAATCTTTCCTCTTTATAATATTAGTATAGATATAATTATGAAATACCACATTTATATAAGGTTAGGTGTGAAATTTTCTATTTGTAACCTGTACACAGAGATTCAAGGAAATTTTCGGAATTTTTAAGTTTCGCAACTGCAAATTTCATTCATCTATATACTAATATTATAAAGAGAAACGATTTGTTTGTTTGCATTGAATAGGCTCCAAAACTACTTACTGGACCGATTTGAAAAATGTTGGGAAGCTATATTATCAGCCGGTAACATAGGCTATATTTTATAAAGTCGCGTGCAACAGCCAGTGTTTTATATGTATCAGAAAGTTCTAGATTTTGGGTCAGCTGTTTAATTGGGATTCACATTTTTAGTCATGGAACAGTGCAAATAAAATATTTTAACAGGCACTACATTGGTCCGTGGTTTACCAGTGATTGGCGATGTTGTCATCGGCCCACGCGGGTGGCGCACGATTTAAATATATTCTTCCCATTATTAATACACTTTCTATAAAAAGAGTGACTCTCTAAAAGCCCTATTAAATAATGTTTATTTTCACAGCAAGCTTTTTTTTAAACTATTTTAATTTACAAATATAATAACTATGTCAATAACTTGCATAGTTATTGACATTTATTGAATAAAATGTAAAAAATATATTTTCAATTGTAGGTAATTATTTCTACAAAACACAGTAAATGTTTTAAATATTACGATCATAATAAATAGCCTTAGCCTTTATTGCTGAAGTTAGTTAACGAGAGAAAAAAAAATACATAATATATTTATCACCAAAAACTCCAACTTGTCTTGCTCTTCCAAAGCTTTCCACTCAGTCGTTTCCTTCGCCATTTTTTGCCAAACTCCATTAGTGGATGATGATGGATGACTCCATCTGAGATGAGGTCTTCCTCTTTTCCGTAATGATCCTCTCTGGTACCTTTTATCATCATACTTGATGATAATGCCAATAAGTGGGTTGGTCTTGGACTGTCAAGAACACAATCTGACTACATTTGATTTTTGCATAGAGCTTAAATTGACTACTACATAATGAGTACTATGACACAAATTGACTAGTGCATATTTTTCCTACATAGCATAATGACATGAACCTAAATTGCCTGGACATTCAAGGTCCACAGATCGATTGACTGTCCTTGGATGCTAGGTAGCTACACCATTGTCTACAGCACAAGCAACGCCACAGGTGCTGTGAGTCCATTTCCAATTCCTACCATAGTAAGATTAAGGATAAGGGTTCGGGAACGGATAGAGAAATGGGCTCTGGCATCCGAAATACTGCAGCTCATACTCATGCTGTTATTTCACAGTGGTTTTGTGTAAGTAGTCCCTGTCGTTAGACTGGCTGCCCACACGCTGACAATACAAATTGATGGTAGGTGGCTACCGTCGCCTATAATACAAGAATGTGCATTGCTGACTGTAAGGATAAGGGATGGGATAATGGGCTCTGGCATCCCTTACTCGCTCACCGAAACACAACAGCACATAATTATTATAATAAGCTATTGGCTACATCCAGACCAGAGCCAACTTTGAAAAGTTCATTTCGAAATTGACCCCACCGTGAATCACTACCTTATCTTACTTAAGTTATAGAGTGTTCCTGTATCTTAAAAACTTTAAACATTATAAAAGATTTATTAAACATGCACATATTTTTGCAGTCAACAATGGGAGAATGTTTTGAAGATAGTACGCTGTGAGATCATCTCTTTCACACAGAGCGAGCAAGTCGATGCTTATGTATTGAGGTAAGTTTACCTTTTTTATAATATGCAATATTTTTTTCCATACTTTTGCAGGTAATAGATTTTAAAGTTTTTTTAAAATAAATTATTATAGTCTTCTTGATGTACCATACAATTTTCTTGATGATAGCTAACGACCTTTGTTGTTGGTGAACTTTTGCAATTAATTAAAAATACTAAAAGTTTTAGATGGATTCTAAAAGTATGCTAATATGAGTAATTTTCGTTACCCAAATCCATTATTGCATTTTGACCTAACTATTTTCAAAATTCTATCCAAAATCCACAAAAGATAAATGTGTATATAACATTTGTTGTTTTTATATTCTCTACATTCCCAAATGTATTGAAAATTTTGAGATTTTGAACTGCAACTTACTTATTGAGTATGTATTATGAAAATCACATAAAATATTCACAGATATTTTGGTTTTGGTATATATTGGTTAGTACCTTCAGACAATTACTTCCTATAGTAAAACATTACATTATATAAACAAACAAATTTTACTTACACATATACAGGTAGGTACCTAATGTTTTGAAAACTTATAATTATTGTATTCATTGTAATATATGTTTGGTAATAATGGCAATGGTTTACATTGTAAACCTCATGTAAAATACATTCTTGATTATCAGGTCACTTTGTTGTATAATTATACTAAAGATAACCCCTAAAGATAAAATTATTACAAATTGTCATACCAAATAGATATAAATTTGATTAAAGATTTTAATTAAAATTTAATCATTAACATTATTAGGAGGCAAAATTACAATTCCATCGCAGATTATCTAATATAACTATTACATTGCTAATTAAACAGATTGTTCTTTGTTTGCATATCAGCAATCAATACCCTATCTAATCAATATTATAACATAGGCAGTGAAATTTATCTACCAAACTTCTATTTATCAGCCTTAAAGTTGTCGTCTGTTAATAAAGAAATTGAAAATTTTTTTTTTCTAAATTTTAACTATTCAATTATTCAAAACATTTCAATCAAATATTGAATTCAAACACATCAACAATATTAATGTTTAATTGAAATTTGTACCTATTAATGCAATAATCATACAACATCTAGGTAGGTACAGACGTACAAAACGAAGTGAGGCCTCAAAATAATATGTATAAAGGCTCTGACACTAAGTTTTTGCGAATTCTTACCGCGTGGTTTAATTTTAATCAAGTATTGACCTCTATCGGGCCTCAAAACGTCACAAAGGGTTATCGGCAACGTTCTGTCGGGTTATCAACTCACTGTCCGGTATTCGTATCGACGGTATAGTAAGAATTTAACGTAGTCCGAGGTCACTTGAATGATTGGCCGCTGTTGCTATGCAAGTTCAATGAATAAAGAATAAGTACTTAAGTTAATGCGTTCAAGATAAGTCTGGTTCGTCGCGAACTTTGCACTCTTTTTATCATGGCAATTTTATATATCTACAAGTTGAGTAGTTAGGTATATTATTTTATCAAAATTCTAGGAAATAATGTAACAATTAATTTCATTGACTCATCTCGATATGACATCGAAACGGATTCATAGGTTATCGATTGCTTTACAATCGTCGTATATCGTGTATATGGTATGGGTCTCGGTAGTCAAATATATATAGGTAGCAGGGCGTCCCACGCGTCCTATTTATGAATATATGGTATGTGTCTTAAGTCCTATGTTGTTGGTTGTTGTTGAGACGTAATATAATGACTAGACTAGGATTGTGATTATCTTGTCTGTTAGAGTAGCAAAAGAACTAAAGAATATAATACCGCAAATCGATGTTTTAACAGTCAAAATATTACGTAAAATTGGTCCGTTTTGACGCCATAACAACATAAAGCGGGCATAACCCCAGACTAATTCACAAATAGAGTTTCTTGGTTATTATGTTTACGTGTCTATTTTGGTCTCGTTTTTCGCCGTCTCGCCGTACGGTTTACGTAGGTAGGCACTTCTCGCCTCGCGTCATATTGACACGTAACTTGGCCAGCGTATCGGACATATTCCGTCCGTCACATCTCATCCTGCGCGCGCGCATGTGACGAATCGTGCGCAGGCAAAGCGCCAATCATTTGCGGATAGAGAAAGTCAGTCCATAATGTCAATTATCGACAAAATACTGTACGAAACTAACCTTCGTTTTAATTCATGTTTTATAAACAAAAAGTCGCCTGAAGACTCCAGTTTAAATAATATTTTAAAACATCATTGTGGGTTATATGCATAGCATACTTCCTTGTTATTTGAAAATAGTTTTCGTCCACTACTTGCCCCGCAAGTACAATGTAGAATATACTTTTGTATAAACTTTACAAACACATTTATAATGTTTCATTCTTGATAAAAAGTACCTAGTATTTATTAACTTGACGACAATAAACGTGACCCTAGAACCCTAGAATCTCCAGTATTACTAATTGTGATGTGAGCCACTGCGTTGTTATGTTTGTTCGACGATCATTCCTTGCATTTTGCAAACACGTGTACGTACACTGCACTTTGCACGCGCATCGTCTAGTTTTTATTTAGATGCACTTGCTGCACTGAATTGGTGACTCGATCTAGGAAACGTTCAATTTGCTATGGGCAGTTATTGCGGGGATAAAAACTGTCTTAATGGTTAGATTATCTGTCTGTAGAAATTCAGCAAAATTAACGTCATTATCATATTGTGCTTTCGCTATTATAATATTAATAAATAAGCGATATCTATCTACAATGTATAGTTATGTAAAAAAAGTATATAGAAAAGAATATAGAGTTGTTACCTATACCTAATACGCACATGGGGAGTGTAATGTATCAAAACTCAAATCAACTAGTCGTGTATTTCAAAATAATAATAACATGTTATTTCAAACGCGTTATAAATAAACGTACGTGTTTTATTAGAGGAAGGTTTTGACGTAATTGGAATTCAAAATAGGTAGTCCAACCTTGCGAGTTTTCTTCGGATCTAGCTAGCTTATTACAACCCGATTATATCTGTTCGTACCTATGACAGGTAACTAACTAAGATCTAAGGCTAACACCATCCTCGAGTTATGTCATCAACCCATTCGTGAAAACTATTTTTTTTTTTCTGAAAACGACTGCAAAAGAAATTGAGCTTCATTGCCTAACTCATATATAATAAGGTAGGGATTTGGTGACATAGTGCATACTATAGCACCTTTTATACTAATTTGTGTATGACTTATTTACACAAGGCAATTTATAAGGCGGTTTATAATGCGATTTGCAATCGTCACTAACGAATGACGTTTATTTGGGTTTGCATTATTTGGTCCTTGCACGGGAAATGTTTGAAATTTTCCATAGAGATAAGTAACGCGATGTTATAGGGCGCTTTCACATTAGGTCGTAGCAGCGCGGCTACAGCGGATGCCTTCTTATCGTCTGTGGATACTTGGTTCCATGTAACAGTGGATACTTTGATTCCTGGGAAACTGTTTGGTTGTCAAAAGGGATCGGCTGAAAACATTTAAAAAAATGGGCGCCCTAACGCGGAGGAAGTCAATGGGCACCAGTGAGTATTAAATAAATAATCTAATATGTACCCAAACAGAAGAAGAAAGTATCGGTTTTAAAACAAGTTTCTCTCAGTAAGGAGAGAGTGGCAAAAATACACCACCGCGTCACCCCCCTGTCTTCAAGTGGGCGCTGGTAAGGTCAAGGTTTGTACACTTGGCGCGTGCGCTGTGCACTCGAAGATGCAAGCCTCATAGGAAATTGCGCCGTGCCTTACGCTTACGACCGCATAGCGACGGTTACGTAATTACTAACTATTACTTCTATTGCTAATGTGACGTAGTGGTTATTACTTAAACGACCTGTCGTGTCAATAAACTTGTAAAAAATGCGTTCGAAGTAATATGTTTGGCGTCTTTTCTGCCAAAACAAAACAGACGCAGTGGTTAGGGATTGTTTTTGCTTGTGGTTAGGGATTGTTATGATATTATATACCTACTTAACTGTTTCCCAAGGTTTCACATCTCGCTAATTCGTTTTTGTTTTGATGATGATAGTATGATGACGAGACTATAATTATATATACCTTCCTCAAAAATTAGTCTCTCAAATGAAATATTTTTTTAAATCCCACTGGTAGTTCCAAAGTGTAATGCGTTTAAAGAAACAAGCTTTATTGTGTCAGTAACTACTTACTTTATATTAAAAAAAATATTAACTACTATATGGCCCTATATTTAAATATGACTACAGTCAGAGTTTGAAGGAACAATCTTGCGATTTTTTTAAGCAATTTTGTCGTGAGTTTTTATTCTCAGTAGGTACTTCATTGAATATAAACAAAGTTATTCGTCATCAGATTTCAAAATATAAACCCACTATAAATAATTTAGGTGTAACAGCTCTTTGCCAGTTTTTATTCGTTCGAAGGTCGCCATTTTATTGAACGCTTGTCAGAACTCAGAACACGATTCTTGTGTTACTTGTTTAGCGCTGCAAAAAAATTGCTATATTAAAGATGATGTCACGTCATGGTTCATTGGCCAATTGACCAAATAACATATTGAACGCCGTCTTTGATTATTGTATATACTTTAAAGCTACCTACTTACATCGGTTTTTATTTTATTTTATTAAAGGCTATGATTGGCAACAATAGCTAATAATAGTGGCTTATACTTATATTTAATTCAAACGCCATTCAAAAATGGCATTGTTTTGTACAATGTCACTTAAAAAATCCATGTAACTACCCTTTTTTGTTTAAAAAAATACTTATTAAATCATATGCCATCCATTAATTATTTATTGTCAATTGTCAGATTAATTTTAACATTTAACTTGTCAGATTATAATGAGTCAATTATCAGACAATTTTGAAAGGATGACACAAGAAATCGTTTTTAATTGTTTTTCTTAATAAAAAATTAGATCGAAATAATATTAACACGAAGCTTATAGAATCTTGGACTCTATTCTGTATTCGCAGAAATCAATTTCTACTTTAAAATTACGACTAGTGACTGACAATGCTCGTTTATTTTCTCTCCAGAATATTACACATTTACCTTGGCCCTATATTTTTGTGTATTTTTTTTTGAACTCGCGAAATTTTTGTAGGTACTTTGTACTTTAAATTAAGATCCTCTTAGTAACGAGTTTATGAAAATAAATATTTTATTTATATAATACAATTATAAAATTCTAACAACTTTTGAAATGTTTCTCTTTCTGATTAAGACCTCATTCAGGATAAAAAATGACCTAGTGATAACCAAGAATTAGACTTAGAACTAAGTAGGTATAACAATGGGTTATTACGTCAAATGTGACGTCACAATCACAAGCAGTTATAATAGGTACAGATCGATATTATTTACTTATAATTTAAACACGGTGGTTGTTGACCCAGTGCCCTAGTTCGGTCAATGTCGTGGGTGGGCATTGTTGGTAGTTATCGTGAGAACTGCTGACACAGGTTTTTCGTACAGTCCTTATAGAAAAACTCGCCGTTAAAATGAAATAGCAAATATAAGACAAGAAATTGGGTAAAAAAATGTAGTACATGTCTGTATGAATATCGCTATGAAAGCTAAAGTGCTTGCTTGTCGAAGAATCTTTTACATACCAATTGTACAATGTACATGACTTGGAGACACTACATTGAGACATTTCTCCAAACAGTAATTGTTCGATGACCAGATGACGGATAAATAGGAGAAGGCTTTTGTCCTACACTTGGTAGTTATAATGTCATAATATACACAGTCAATGACCAAGAATGTATAAGTCGCTCAAGTTTTAAACAACGATATACAAGCTGTCCCAGAAAACAACGCAATATTTTTTCGAACCCAAAGACTATGTTGTAGCTTTATTTTTCGGTGATCCATCGGGAACAGTGCCATTTTAATGAAGTTTATGCAAAAAAATCATAGGTTGAGTAGTTAAAGTGTGAAAGCGTAACAAACAAACTCACTTTCGCAATTATAATATTTATTAGTTAAAATGAAACATTTAGGTATAAGATATTAATGAAACTGTTAAACTTTTAGTAAAGATGAATCCGTATGATAGTCTTCTTTTACTTAAACTAGCTGTTGCACGCGACTTCGTCCGCGTAACTTTATGAAATATAGCCTATGTTACTAGCTGATAATATAGCTTCCCAACAGTGAAAGAATTTTTCAAATCGGTCCACTAGTTTCGAAGCCTATTCAATGCAAACAAACAAAACAAATCGACCAATAAACGAGGAAAGTTTGTGTATATAATTTGCTGAAAAAAATTGCACCCGCGCGAAGCCGGGGTCGGGTCGCTAGTTGCACTGTAAAATTATATTGAAAGCCCTCACACATTTCCATTTTATGCACGCTTTCCCAATAATTATGTGTGTCAATAGATAAAACCTTAAGACGCAGGTGTGGTAAACATTTGAAAGAAAAAGTGTTTTGTTGTGCAAACGAAGTAGGTAGAGTGCCATATGTCGCGAAGCAAATGCGAAGCAAGAAGTGGTTGTATGCCCGCTATTCGCCCGAGTATCGATCGGAGTCTGCGCTCTGTCGGTTGGCAATCAACAGGCGTTTGACGCAATCACACACTACACAAAGATTACTTGAAGAAAAAAAAATCTAGCCGGCATCTAAAAGGAAAATCTCTGAAGTTCTGTGGTTTGGTCGCTTTGTTAGATCCATTTGCTCTAACCTCGAGATGAAACTGCCCTATAGGTAGATAGAGTCCATCATGTCGACCCTTCACATGTGATAATTATTATCTATATAGAGTAGAGATACCTACTTATAAGGATAAGAGTCAATTGGCGTTACAACTCCAATGGTTGCGCGTTCAAATGTCCAATAATTACACAAAATGTTTTAGGAAATTAAATAGAAATATTTTGCATCAATTTCTAATATAATGGAAATTACAGTAACATGAAAAAAATACATCTTTTGATAACATTAGGTTTAGAACAACTTACCAACAGTAGTTCAAGCCTTACCACGTTAAAGATACGTTTATTATTTGATATTTTAAAGCAATAAAAAATATACACTTTAATTACATGGAATAAAATACAAATATGCGTGTAATTATAATATTTATAATTTGTTGTGGTTGTTGGTTAATAATACAGTAAATCGTGATAAAACTAATATGCGTACACGGTCACGATAAGATCAAGGCTGTATGCGTCTACATTTTGAATACACTTCAAATTTCCAATACTCTACGTTCAGAAGTTGCAAAATTTACATAAATAAATATTGGATTGTTTGGGCAGTAAATAAATTGTCGACACGCATAATAAATAAAATAACTACAGTTTTGGTTATCTGATGCCCTTGTGCGCCTATATAGTTGATTCTGAGTCAACAATGAAAGGGAATTCGTACATGTATAATTGTATATGGTCTTGTGGAGTTACTTCGATGTTAAATACGTTTTGATAAAATTTACACAAAGACAGTCCACGTTCTAGATTACAAGAAAAAAATAATGGATTAACGCCCTTGTTACCCCGGTTGATAAGTTCTCACTGTAATAAAACATCAAAAAATAAATAATAATGTTTTTCAACTGTTTGTAATAATTTTACAGGTATATATATTTCTTGGTTTTGATAAAACTTAAAACCTTTAAGACTTTGTTACAACGAGAACTAATGGCATGTCGTTTTAAAACCACAGACCACAAGCCACAAGTCACCTGGGCTTCCGAGTGATGACAAACCTCATATAACTATTACAATACATATACTTAGTTCTACTCTACTGTAACTTAAAACTATTGTAAGATAGTTTGAAGTTACCTTACTGCAGCCCTCTTACACTAATAATAATTTTATGAGTAAATCTTTAGATATCAATACAAGTAAATCTTTAGGTATCGCCATTGAATCTGTAACAAATTATAATGGAAGGAAAAAGAAATACGTAAAAAAATCATATTAAGACATATTGTCTGTCAAAATTACCATACAGTGTGGACACTGTACCAGTCCATGCGCACCATGTAATTAGCCACATAGACATTTTTAAGATAATTTTATAATTTGATTGTATACGCGTGTTATCGTGTATAAAATTTTTAAATAACTAAAAAAACGGAATGGTATCAGTAGTACGGTTGCTGTCAGTCGTTGGAGTGTACGTCAGAAGTGAAAACTGCTTTACAAAATAACATTACATTCGTATTACATTACATGACGGTGTCGCGAGTTCAATGGTTTCTTCCCATCTCAAAAATGCCCAACGAAGTTTTCACTTCAAAAATGTATATCTAAAGATTTCTAATGCAACTCGTATAGTACCTAGTCGGTCGCTTGTGAGTGTGAAAATTCACATACTTACAGCGTTTCAAATTGTATATGTAATAATGATGTGTTAATACGCCCCTGATATGTCTACGCGCAGAATGCGTTCGTTTACTTAAAGATAACTCACCTCTTTTTAGGTCAAAGTGTCTGTGACGATGTGACTTGTATACTTTATTCATAATTAATGATAAAAATCTATTTATATTCATTCGATTGAGAGAACAAATGCATTGCCCGGTGATTTGTTTTTTCAAACGCACACAACCATGGCAATCTTAATCAAGTAACAATGCGCGATAACATTATTGTTTTCTTCTAATGTTATAATAACAATAAACGATTAGGTTAATTTTTAATACTTTACAATAATTTCTCTTAAAATTGACTGGTCGAATTGTTTGAAAATAAGCCAATACAATACCTAAATAATCTATGCTAATATCATGAATAGGTAAAGATTGTATTATTTGTTTGTTTGTATTTAAGACGTAATATTCGAAACTGTTCGTTCTATTTAAAAAAAAAATCACCAATGGAATATAATTTTAGGATGGATATAAGCTAAATATTATTCCAATAAAGTTATATAAAAATAAAGATAAAACGATTGTTAAAAGTATATTTTCAGACGTTATATTGCTTTCCATTTTTGTCAGAAGTTATGGCTTTTGTTTTACAATGCGGACGAAGTCGCGGGCACCAGCTAGTGTTGTATACACTTGATAAACTCCCAGACAGATATTGCACACACACGTGCCGAGCCAGCCAATTAAATGATTCAGTCGGACCTCGTGACAAATCAATTACGTAAGAAATTCAAACGCGATGCTATGCACGTGGAACAAAATCTTTAGTTGTACATTATTAGCGTTATTTATAGACAACAAGTGTCTCGTTGCTTGGTTTATTAAAAGTTTAAGTAACACTATAACGTATTGACTTTAACATTACCGAGACGAATATATAAATATTTATTGTTAAACATCAAAGTCGTTAGACGATTATTTGATGTCGACGCACGCTCAACTAAAATCCCACTTAACAAAATTGGGTGATTTGAAAACATATTTGAACTTGTTATATCCAGTTTTTTAATTGTATTGTACTTAGTTTGTCGTTTAGATAATGGGAATAGTTAAGTTTGTTCGCGTTTTAAAAAGATTAAGTAAACTAGGTAATAAGGTTACGTGTACCTATTATTTACATCGATGATTATTTACTATACTATTTTTCACATAGCATGGATACGGTGACGTTTGTCATTTGAAGAGTTACTAGAGAGAGAAATTCATGTAAAAAAAAAATGTCGAAAAAATATTTTTTTAAGAACACATGAAATGGATGAAATCAAATTTATTGTCACCGTACGTACCCATGCTATCTGAAATATACTATACTTAGTATAAATTCTCATCTCAAAACTAATCTTAATGTTTTTAGCAAAGCAATTGTTGTCTTGTATTTTCGTAAAAGTCAATTAATTTTTTCAGATTAAACAGTTTTTTTATTCATCTCTTTTCAGTGTGTAGAAATATTTTTTTCATAAAACAACTCTCATCCTTTCTTGAAACCACTATTCACAATGTCCATCCACATTAAAAATAAACTAAAAATCATTCAGCCCCGACAGGTACAACTTTAGAAATATCTATCTACGTTCAGAAGGTCTTTTTTAAAAAAAAATACAAGGGCTTTATTGTATAATAATATTTATGTATGATGTATGCAATGATATTATGTTGTCTTGAGTTGAGTTGTACCCATATATTTTTTTGTCCACCACCAAATAATATGACAATCACTCGCTGTTCTGAAAGCGTGACCTAAAAACCATTGGAGCGTCTAAAAAGGTATTTCACCCCGATTGTTGAAGAGTTTGACAGAGGTCAATTCTATTAAAATCCTGTAAAATACGTGACACTAATAGGCTGTTTGACTGCGTAAAAGTATATCGCCAGACGTTGTGACCATGTTGTGACCTCAAATTGAGCACAAATAAATAACGCTATCAATAATAGACTTAGAAGAAACGCAACACAATCACTTTAAAAAGTTTCTATTATTGATCTAACCTCGCCTTTTAAGTAGGAATTAATGTATTCATATAACCACTTGAAAACCACAGTTTGAATTCGTCAGGGGTCTACCTCTATCTATAGTATTTGAACCTATAGTGAAACTCCTGTTTGAATAGGTTAAGGGGTCCACTACTGGTTAGATTTTAATACTATTTCTAATACAGGTAGTAACTAGCTGACCCGACAGTCGTTGCCCTGTTAATCTCGTATAAAAATTATAATAAAATGTTAATACCATTCCAATTGCCGACTTTTCCCGTAAATTTTCCAAAAGTATTGTACATCGTCCTGACAAATTACGACCACAACAAACAAAACAGCAAAAGCGGTCGTGCCGTTCTCAAGTGATGCTCCGTCGTAGGTGAATGTGGCAATTGATATTCGCATACATTTTTATTTTATTTTAAGACCAGCAGGCTTACACAGTCCATACTTGTTGTTAGGTGGCTGTTGTCGCCTCTGAAATACAAGCAACGCCACAGGGTGTTGTGCAAAACGTTGCCAATGCTCAAACATCACACTCATGAGCACATAGGTTTTTTAGAATTGTACACTGGTGGTAACCACGTGATTGGCGGTGTTTGGTTTACAGCGAGAGCAGCATGTTCGTGTCGCGCCGTCGCTGGATCCTGAAGACGTGCGGCACCACGACGCCGCTGCGGTGCGTGCGCGCAGTGCTAGCGCTGGCCCGCGACGTGGCGGGCCACGCGAGGGTGCACAACGTCTTCTACTCGCGAAGGGAGTTCGCCAGGCCGGCGGCGCAACTCCAGCCCCACGACAACTTTGACTCGGAGGTCAGTATACAGTATACGATACAGGAGCACGATCTCAACATTTTTGTCAATTGCTTGGCGGAACATAAGGGGGCGTTCAAGTATTATACGTAAGGTAATTTTTGAAGATTTTTGACGCCCATTTAACGCGCAAAACGTTTTCCTGAACCCTCCCAAACCGTTACGTTTTAGGACCAAGTTGAAACAACTTTAATTCTTTAATTAATATTTACAAAAAAAATGTTATTTATCATCAATCGTGCTCTGATATCGGGATTTACCATTTCTCTAATCTCTAATAAACCGAAGTCTTGTCTTTGTAACTTTGTCGCCTCAATAACTCATGTTGTTCTGTTGATTCGCATTGTGTCTGATACAGTAATATAATTTATGCACAATACAAAGAAAAGATAACAGCAAATTAAAAAAAAAAATACCAATTGTTCAGTAAAACTGAGACTCGTCACAAAAATATAGTGTACATTACGCGCTATGTATGAAGTGTTAAATCGCATACTTGCTATGAAAAGAAGCGATGGTCGTTTCTAAACGACACGAAATTAATATGCGCAAACATTTTTCATGTTCACTGTCGTAAGAGTATCATGTGACTTCGTTATGCTCCTCGTGGTTATGTTCTAAGAAATAATTGATGTTGTTTACATGTTAGTTTTCTCGGTAATTACTGTGCACCAATCTTAATTAGCCAAGCACTTTGTTTGTGCACAAAATATCTTTTCTTTCTATTTTTTTTCTGTGATTTGCATGAACACTGCTATGAATTCAATACTACGAGACTGAATTGTGTGAATGAAGTGGCATTTGCGCAGTCCAGTAGATAACCACACCCTAAGACCTAACAGAGCCCATCTCTATTCCCTCTTCCGATACATAATAATCCTATATACTATGGTTAACAGCACTTGTGATGTTGCTTGTGTTATATGCGACGGTAGCCACCTGCTATCATGCATAGATTTGCATGCATTGCATGGGGGGTAGTAACTTAAATATTGTGTAAGTTAACTGCTGCATATTAAGATACTGAAGACATGTGTTCATTAAAAGTGTTTAGTTTGGAAATAATATCCAATAACAGCAAATTACTATGAAGTCTATTGAGAGGATGAATTGGAATGATTATTCTTTTTTGTAGGTGGAACTGCTGGACTCGTTCTTTGGCGAGGGTCGCGCTTACATAATGGGCCCCGAGAAGGATTGCTGGTACCTGTACACGTTGTTACCTTTAGAAGGTAAACAGAGCGACGGTAATGCACACTTGGTCACTTGAACATTTCAGGTTTTGCATACCTATATTTGTGAATGTTCCTCAACGCGTCTTATCGGATTGTGTCATAAAGAGCAGAATAAATGAGAAAATAACCTTCCCAAAGTAACATCAAAATTAACATATACTCATATAGATTTGTCTCATAATAGACTAACTGTGTCCACGGGCTATTATTTCGTTTTAGGCTTAGTATTTTTTTCCTTTTTGCTAGCCTGCAAAGTGTCGTAGCCTTCTTCCTGAAGAATTGGGCTACCGAATGAAAAAAAAAATAATTAAAAATCAGACCGTGTTTAAAATATTATCATAGATCCTATGCTAAATTTTATAAGTTTTTCCAGAGAAACTAATGTTTTTTTTTTTAATGATCAGTTATCAAATATATAATAATACATTCACTAGAAATTGTCATTATTACATTTGTATGTTCGCTGTTTATTTACAGCATATCTGTTCTATTAGCTAAGTATTTAGGCTGTCCCGAACATATAGTATAAGTATAGTGGAGTTCATTTGGCTACAGGATCAATAAGAAGTTGTCAAATTTGAATAATATAAATTCTTAGGAACGGTGGACGCCCTCGAGAAGGAGCAGTCGTTGACATCGCAGGAGTGCACGATGTCTGAGCCGGACCAGACCATAGAGATCCTCATGTCCGATCTGGACCCAGAAGTCATGGACATATTCACCAGGGCTTACTCCAAGAGCGCAGCACAGGCGACCAGGGTAAGTCTTCTTCTTCTTCTTCGTCAGTTTCACTCTTGACAGAGTGGTCGTAGTCATCATTTCAGGTAACCTTCACGGTGACTCTCATAGGAAAAAAGATATGCAGTGGTTTCCCCTTGCCTTCTGCATTTAAGCCTTTTAGGGGTAATTTAAGCCTCTTCACTTACAAGTCTCAAGTCAATTGATTATTTGCAACAAAAAACAATTTTTTTTTAAAGTACTCAAAGACACTTTGAGACAGTACATTTTTTCTTATTTTGCTATTTTCTTTTAAATACACAAGACATATTTTTTTAGATTGCACTTGAATATGTGTCTATTTTGAGTGATCCTTTTTGTGTGGATACAAAAAACTTTGTTATAATAGGATGGGTCTAGGACCAATAAATCATAATGACTGCGAAACGCAGTGAGCCCTGCCACTATTGAACTTATGTTATTTATTACCATCAATGTACTACAACTGTGGATTTTGCACGCCATACTTGACACTGAACTCTATGGACCGTTTAAAAGTGATATGCGTACAACTGATTTAAAACCAACCAAACATCCGTCATTTGAAGAAAATGTGACTTTACGTCAACACATTAGAGTTTAAATTGAATATAGTAGAACTTGGTCGTTACTACATTTTACCATTGACTCCGCCATGATTCCGTTTTAGGCGTACTCTGTATGTGCCGCTTTGGCATTTGTGACGCAAAATCTATAGTTATAGTGGTTTGATGAGTTCTGCAGTTGATTATATTAAATAACTCTTGTCGGTCATGTGATCCTAGTACTTTTTGTAAATGAACTTCACCAAATAATTTATTTATGTTGTTGGCAAGAAGAGCTGACTTGTTTTAATGTTTTTATTTGATTTCTAGGAGTCTGGTATTGACAAAATAATACCAGGCATGGTAATAGATGACTTCCTTTTTGATCCGTGCGGATACTCGATGAACGGAGTCGCCAAAGATGTAAGTCTCTTTTAATTACTTTTTACGAAAACAGTGTGTCTTTGTGGTTATATTTTTTAAAAAGCCTTTGTTTTTTTTTTAATTGTGCTGCTATAGGGAGATAAGGACATACCATCTGTAAGTGTGTGTGCTAATGTAGATCTAATAAAATAATACACATATTAAAATTACTATTGGTTAAATTGCAATCTCTCGTAAGAATCTAATGTGTCAATATACTAATAATAAAATAAATCTGTACGTGTAGGTATGTTCCTCCATAACTCTTAAACGAATTAACTGATTTTCATGAAACTTGGTAGATAAACATTTAAACGTACGGGACACAGGATAATAGGCTACTTTTTTTCTTTTTCGACGCGTACGAAGTCGCGGGAGCCAGCTAGTGTGAACAATAAATATAGAAAGACGTGGGGGCACAGGGCAAATTGCAGCTATTCATTTAGCGCCTCTTTCACCAACGTCATGTAAAGTGTTGATTAGTTACTTTTAGAAATCATTTTCTGTTTTATTGAATTATGCACTCGTTTTACTGCATCATTCGATAGGCGATTTTTTTTTATATTTTCTATTCAATATTTGGGACGTTTACCGTACAAATAAAGGTATACCAGCTCCATAATCCCCGGTTACCGGTGACTTTAAATGACAGTTACGTCAAGTAGGCCATAATTGACGTTTGTGAAACAGGCGCTTAGTGTAATTGAATTGAATAAAGTACTATTGTTAAAAAATCAAATTGAAATTGATGCAGGCATTGCTTAGTTAGAGTGTATTTTGTGAACCGCAGGGCTGCTACATGACGATCCACATAACGCCCGAGCGCTCGTGCTCGTACGTGTCGTTCGAGTCGAACGTGCCGGTGGGCAGCTACGACGCGGTGGTGGCGCGAGTGCTGGCCGCATTCAGACCGAACAAGTTCGTGCTGACGGTGTTCGCGACGCCCGACGCGCCCGCCGCCGACGCGCCGCGCCGCCTCAAGAAGTTCTCAGCGTTGGCCGACTACGAGCAGAAGGACGGCCAGTACTGCCGCTTCTCCGGCTACGAGCTGCACTACGCGCTCTACTGCAAGTTCCCGAGCTGAGGGTGCGGCGGCGCCTCCCCTCGCGCGCCACCCTCACTGCTGCGCCGACTGCTAGCGCTCCTCGCGTGCCGCCCCCCGCCACCCCCGCGCGCAGCGCGACGCAACAATGGCGCGTGATCACGATCGCGCGACATTTTCATCGCACGAGATATTTATCGCGCGACATTTTCATCGCACGAGATTTTAATCGCACGAGATTACAATAGTGCGACATTATAATCTCGCGTAGATTGTCTCGGTCGCGAAGTACATTTGTAGAAGCGCACCACACGCGCGCGCGTCATCGTTTTTTATTTAGCCAAAGTCCAAGTCACGGCCCAATAGTTGTTAAATAGAATGTTTCAATCGCGAAGTAAACTATTAATCAAAGTCAAAGACGCGGCCTCAGATAGAATTTTGCAGACAACATAGTCAAGCCGGTTTTATAAACATATGAGTGCATAGCGCGTTTACTGTATTGAGATTTTGTGTTCCAAATTTACTGACGTGTAAAATATGATACCATCCCGCTTTTTATTTTACGAAAACTTCTTTGACAAACCCTTTTACTACGCAATTCAGCATTTTCACTAGTAAACATTTTAATTGAATATTTGTGCGCGTATAACCGTGTATGTACACCGGCTTCACTCTGCCTTTAGTTCTTATTCTATCTGAGGACACGGCCCAATAGTTGTCGAATCAAATATCATAACAAACACTAGCACAAATAATGTCTCACGTTTCCTCAGACTTATCCATATTGGACTTTGTCGTGTAAACTAGTTTCATTCTTGCCAGCAACAGCTATCGTCAATTTTAAACAACGACGACACAGACAAACAGACCGTGTGTTTTCCTATATAGAATAATAACAGGATTAATAAACGTGTCTGTTGGTCTGTGTCTAATCTGAGTGTATTCATTGTAGCTTTGTAAAAATCGCGCGATTTTCTTAGTCGTCGTCGTCGTCGTCGTGACGTTAAAGCGTTTGGACCCGCATAGAGCGGCGTAAATAAATGCAAACGCCATACTCTATGGTAGACTCGTTTAGTCGGCACCCGTAGATTTTTCACTTTACTATTTTTACTTAATAAATAAATTAATTAATGTTGTACTTGTCCCCGCGATTAATGTGAAACGCTCGCTTCCTTAGTGCTCTGTATTTTCTTATTGTCTGTAGGTTTGAGATAGTGTTTTGCTTCGCTTCACTTAACTCTATTTGTGGGTAGTTGTTTATAAAAAAAGTATATTTTCAAATGATATCCAAGTCTCAAATCTACAGAGGTCTATGTACAAACTACGTATATTTGTAAATTAGTCGTTAATAATACGAATTAGAGCAGGGTGCCGTAATATGTGATGTAACTATTCCATTCCAATAAGCGTGATCCTTAAGTGATATATAGATAAAAACCTTAGATTATATAGATTTGTGTTAAGGGGAGTGAGGCGGTGAGGGCGCAGGGGAGCCGAGGGAGGTGCCTCGCGACTCGCGTGAGGCAGAATGAGGCAGTGAGGCGCGAGGGGAGGCAGAGTTTGAGGCGAGGCACAGCCCGGGGGAAATATTTTATCATTTGTCAGAGATTATAAATCAGATAAATAAAGATTTCTTCTCAGATATTCGTGTTTCATTTTAAAGTAAATCTTGATAAGTTGATGAGCCTTAAATTTCTTTTTTCTGCTTTGAACAAGAGTCTCTTTCACAATCTGTCAAGTAGGCTAACCGTCATTTAAAGTCACCTGGTAACGTAATAAAAATAATGATGCACTAAACGGAGAGTATAATTTAATAAAACATGAAATTATTTCTAAAAGTAACTAATCAACGCTTTACTTGTAGTTGGTGAAAGAGGCCCTAAGTGAACAAAAACAAGTCAAAGCAACCTGTTTCTGTCATTGTGAAAAATCCACAATAGCCAGGAACGTGATCTAACTTGTCCAGGATAAAACTAATCATCAAACAAAAATTCTTTATATAGTATAAATAAAGAATTTTATTTATAAATAAATAACCATCACCTTAAACATTACAATATATCAGTCTTAATTATATAGGAAATAATTTAAATGCAACAACACCTATATAATAAAAATACATCCTCTGAAAATAGATTTTCTATCACAATAAATAAAGATCTTTCGTAGAACCCTTAAACCAATAATTCATTATACATTGAAAGTAACTACGCAAAAAAAAACTACAACTTAGTATACATATAACCATAGAGCAAATAGTATATTTAACCAGAAACTAAGTTATCTCTACTATTTATGTAACCAAATTTTAAAATAACTTTTTTAGAATAACTACTTATTCTAAAAAAATGAAATACATAGAAATAAATTTGCTGCTTGTAAGTAAGACTCTTAGTACCTTTTGAAACTAAAACACTAAGCAGACAACTGACACGTTTGAAATGAAATTTTTCGCATGACTGCCAATTGCCCTAGTGCAAGCAAATGTCGACTTTAAAGTGACGAACCTTTTCTTACCCCGATCCGATTGTACACAGCTTAATTTTTTAAAAAAGAAACACCATTCACCTTATAGCAGTGTGCCGAACTCCAGCGAGCCGAATTAACGTTGTATGCTGAAGCGTAAAGTCAACGCGGATCCACGTTCCACGGCATACGAAGGGTTTAATGGACGTTGCAAGGTGGAACGTAACCACCGAATTCCTTTTCTAAATATCTGGCGACCGATAAGCACAACGCCTCCCGCTTGGGAGCGGCTGCCACCTGAATGCCAACGGGGATCCCATAGTCGTTCACGCCGAGCGGCACCTGGGAAAATTACCCTCTTATTTCATTATTCAGTGTTGCCAGCTTCCGGACTAATTTAGAACACGTTTTCTATGGGTGAAAATTTATTATTATTATTCACAAGCTGGTGCTCGAGAATTCGTCCGCGTAGAATGGTATAAAACGCCATCTACCGTATTTTGGATAGTAGGCGCTATCTCCCGGGCCAAGCTGCTAGTATTTACTTTTATTTTAGATTTCCCGTAGGAATGAAGCATTTTCCCGCGGTAAAAAGTATCCTATGTTCATCACGGATAATGTCGGCTTCTAATGGTAAAAGAATTTTTCAAATCGGTCCAGTAGTTTCGGAGTCTATTCTATACAAACAAACAAATACAGAATCAAATCTTTCCTCTTTATAATATTAGTAAGTATAGACTAACAAAGCTGCCCGCGACTTCGACCGCGTAACTTTGTAAATTATATACTAAAACCTTTCTCGGGAACCACTCTATCCATCGGTGAAAACAGCATGAAAATCGGCACAGTAATTTTTGAGTTTATCGCGAACAGACATACAGACGCGGCGGATGACTTGGTTTTATATTATACTTAATTAGTAGTGATTCAGGCCATCAATATATATAATATATCTTTTTTATGTGAAGGTCGACAGACGGGCTGACGGTCCACTTGTGATGGTAGGTGGCTACCGTCGCCTATAGCACAAGCAACGCCATAAGTGCTACAAGTGTGCTGCCTACTATTGAAGGATTACTCACTCACCGAAACACAACAGCACCATAATATGCTGTTATTTCACGGTGGTATTCTTGTAAGGTGGTGGCTACTGCCGCCAGTCGGGCTGCCCAAATGACTGCGAAACGCAGTGTGTGCCCTACACCACTCGCTACTAATAATACCTGTACTGAAGGAAACTTGAGGGCGTTGAATATCCCCCAGTAGGCGAAGTTGTAGGGCCGCAGGTACAGCGAGTAGTGGTACGGGGCCGGGTGAGGCGCGCTCGGGAACACCAGGACACCGTTAGAACCCAACACGTTCTGGACAACACGCAAAAACCCATAGAAAAACCTCATCTTCCTCCGTAACCATCGACTGAAGAAAGAGTTCTTTTCTTTTTATTACCAACTAGCTGTTGCCCGCGACTTCGTCCACGTTAAACGAGATAAAAAGTAGCTAATCACGTGTCCCGTACTTCTGAAATGTTTATCTACCAAGTTTCATGAAAATCAGTTAATTCGTTTAAGAGTGATGGAGGAACATACATACATACATACATATAGGTATATTTTAGGTGTTTGAGGGGGCTGAGGAGCGTGAGCGGCTGAGTCTACCAATAACGTGTGCCGACACGTTATTGGTAGACTCAGTCGCTACACACCTCCCGCACTTCGTTCGCGCGTCTCGAGTCTCTTAGGTACTGTTGCGTACAGATTGTTTTATCGTATTAGTAAATACGTCATGGTGAATAAAAAAACGTTGTCCTTCGACATCGCACGATGATTTTATGGAAGGAATATCAACACTGCCTGTAATGTTAAGTTAGTGAGGTGAAAAATTACGAAATAAGAATAAAAAATGTCATTTTCCTTAGCAATTTTGTGCGCAATTGTACACATGCGCCGATTCCCCTGCAAATGTCCCCTTCAAACGTTAATATAATAATTCACCTATACATACAGAAAAAAATTGTAAAAATGGTCAATTTAGTTTGAGTATCATGTATAGAGTCTATATACACGATATTTCTGAAAACAAAGTAAATTACTCCACGACCGTACCCTACAGATTCATTATTAGTATATTGATTGATTGGATTGTGTTTTCTTTGCAGTCAAATTTAATAGAGATTCGATTGTGTCGTAACGTAAGCTCACTGCTCACTTTAATAATATGTACTCACATTAAGTTCGTCTGCCAGATCTTTTGTGGCGGCCTCTGCCCACTCGGCGTTCACTTGTGGCAACACTTGCTCGTCTAGCAACTTCAAAATGGCAGCCAGCGTGTAAGGAGACTTGCCCACCAACTTATCAAAACACAATCGTCTATTTAGTTAAGGGCCCTGATTCTGTATGCCAAATACGCTTCCACACTCTTGGTCTTACTTTTTCAAACCACGTCTAATGTTTTTGCCTTGTCGAGTCATTGCATTCTTACTCCGATGCCTCAAGACAAATTATCTATGGCACGTTATGATTTCACAGAATCCACAGTGTATTTACTATTTTATTTATGTAAGTGTTTTTTTTTTTTTTGTTTGACTGATATTGCTTTAAATTTGACTATAATTATGTAGTTTCCTAGATTTAATTTATATGCATGTTTTGGTAGCCTATAATTGTGATGTGTGTAAGCTAACTTTGATATGCATAAAAAAAGTAAGACAAGAAAGAGTGTGGTATCATATTTGGAATAGAGAATCAGGCTCAAGATATTATTATAATATATTATGAGTAATTTTCTCCCTCCCTCTCCCTCAAAGGAATTCTTTTTCCGATTACTAACAGACTGAATCTTTTTGAGTAACTTCAGTTTGTCGAGACCAATAACTTTTTCCTCTGCGAAAATTCTCGATAGAGGTGAACAAATTTCTGGAATGATTTAGTCTAGAAAGTTCCAAAATGCGTGCAACTGTCAAAATCGTTTCGAAATTTTCTAGAAAAGTCTAGAAAGTTCTAGAAATGATCTAGAAAGTTTGTTTTAACCGACAACTATAATATAATTTGATATACTCTATAATCTCTATATACACCGTATGTTATATTATAAAGAAATCTACTTATAATATCTATTGTTAAAATATGGATCCTTAAATATTTTTTACATCATTAAACACGCGATGTATTTTAACACGAGCAACGCCGGGTTTCGCTGCTAGTGAGGTCATAAAAATTATTAATAAGTTTTTTTTTTATCTTTTCCCATATGTTATTCTGATGTATAAGCTATATTATTGATATCCATTCAGTAGTTTTTGTACTTATGTATAATATTATATTAATCCTTACGGATTAGTATCGGACTCACCTTCTTCAATAGTTCCAGAATGCCACTGGCCTCGCCCTTGTTGTCGGTGAGCTGACGCGGGAAACTGTCCGCCTCCAGAGACATCCAGTAACGCCACAGGGAACACATGTGTTCCAAATTTGAATGTTGGAACGGACGCGGGCCGTTCTCCGGGGGGCACACTTCGCTCAGATTCTGTATCACCCTGTATATAATACATACGTATAATAATAACAATAATATTGTCCCGTATTGAGACTTCTTAAAATGGGCAGAACTGTCTTTGGGTTAAAAACAAAGATGTAATTTTATATTGATGTCAATAATATCAATTATTATTATTGTAGATATAGTTACGAAATTTGATCAAAATCGGTTCAATAGTTTCGGGTTGTCCCGAACCTAAACCTAACTCCTCGAAACAAAACAGCACACATGCTGTTATTTCGATGTGGCCTTCTGTAAGGTGAAAAACTAATGAAAAACAAAGTATTAATAATAAGTATACTCGCCTACGCATAACGTCTTTCAAGTCTCTGCCGATCGGACTCACTCGGATGTCTTTGCAGCTCTCCATGTAGAAGAACTTTATATCCTTTAAAAAAGAAAATTAACAAGAATAAATACATATATTTATGTACGAATTTCCCAGTCATAATGTCTAGTCAGGTCATAAAAGTTCTGTCTCATAATAAAATTAAAACTTGAATTTATATACTATTCTAATTATGTAATTATTGGGCACATTAACTTCAACAAATTATTATTATTATTATTACACGGATTAAAGTATCCAATGTTACAAGACAAAGACATACAAGTAGTACACACTTGATAAGACGCGTCACGAAACTTCGTTCATTCACGCAGAAAGAATGTACCTACGGCTCCGACGATTGACGAAGCTTAAAACTTACAATCAACCTTGACACCATATCTATAAGGTTCATGATACAATGCGCACTAGTGAAAGGCTCTACACGAACCACAACCACACCACATCGCAGCGACAAAAAGTGAATGAATAGTGTCGCAGCAGCATTTTGCAGTTAAGTTGTGGTAACTACAAAATGTATTTGTGGTTGCGTTGTCGCTAGTAGTTAGGCAGACAGATCGACTTCGGCTTACGTGCTTTCGTAACTCATTACAATACAGAATGAATGAAAGAGCGAGAGGGAGGGCGCAGGAGTACGCGCAGTGTGGTTGCGACGACGCAACGTTGTGATTGCGAGGTTGCCGTCCGCTAGTGCGCGGTGTCGCAGATGGTTTTGCGTTGTGGTTGCGATTTTGTCGGTACCGACCATACGGCAAAATGTGGTCCGTGTGAATTGCACCGATTAATTTTCATACAAATTATACCTTGATATCGATTTGTCTGTAGAGTTGAAGCTGTTCAGCCTTGTCGGCAGCCACGATCGCTGTCAGTGGAGCCAAGTCTTCCACGTGTTTGCTGATGAAGCCTATAGAGGCTATGGTGGGATGCTCGCCGGTGCGCAAAGTAGATCCTGCGTGGAACATTTTTACGTTATTCTAGTACTATATCGTATAGCCAGTTTGATTGTTTCTTCTCATCACACACAACAGTGGTCGATAAACAGTGCTTGTCTCTGGTTAAACCTGATTTTGTACCATAGACATACGAGAGAATGGACTGAGAAATAACTGCACGAAATTGACCAATCGCTAGAAAGAGAGAAATCTATCCGTATTCTGAAGATTTAGGCTTAATTTCAAACAAATATATTATTGTGTCAATTATATAGAACTTAAAATGAAATATTTTTTACGTTTTTGAAGCGAAAACTTTTATAGCCTCGTTATACGACTTTGGGTAGGGAAAAAATGTATCGTTTCGCGTCAGCAACATGCTAATGCTCACAGTTATGCGCGCGCGGCTGTCTACGTACACGTTCACGCCAACACATTGCATATACCCGATTTTAAGTTTTCACTTCTGTCGGCAGTCCTCATGACTGCCTCCGATTTTTCGTTTTCTGTGTTGAGATCACTATCGGGCTCTCCTGTTTAAATAACACAGTTTGGCACTAGAATGCGGTGTACGCAATACGTTACCTTTGAGACTCGTGTAACCGGCGGTTGGATTGAGACCAAACAGACCGCAGAAGAAGGCCGGCATACGAGTAGACCCACCGATGTCTGAACCTGCAAACGATCGGATTTAATTGTTTAGCCAATTTTATTAGGGCAAAATACCCAATTATTGGCACCTTTCGACCTACATATTTGTTCAACTCAAATAAAATTTGAAAGTGTGACTATATTTAAATCATTTGACTGTTTAGTGTTAACAATTCTCATGAACCTAAGATTTATTTATTTTTCGTGGGAACACAGTTTATGGAATAGTTTTCTTATTTTTTAGTGAAAAGTTTACGGTGCCAACATTAGGTCATTTTACGTTATATATATGATTTATAAAAAAAAAGCTTATATAAAGCTTACTATGCTCTGGATGAGTTTTTAAAGAACACGTTTTTAGAATAGAGTTCTGATTTATTTTAAATTTGACTTTAATGTAATTTATGCAAACTGAATTATTGACATCTGTATCATTTTGCACACCAAATTTTAATGTGGTATAAGTACATGCTGGGACGTTGTTTCATCTATGGCATTTGGTTTTTACACCCATGTACATGCAAATAAATTATTTGATTTTATTTTATTTAAAACTAGCAGCGAAACCCGGCGTTGCTCGGGTTAAAATACATCGCATGATTAATGGTATAAAAAATATTTAAGGATGTAGATATCATAGATTTCTATCTTATAGTGGTTATATTATAGTTGTCGGTTTAAACAAACTTTCTAGATAATTTCTAGAACTTTCTAGACTTTTCTAGAAAATTTCGTATCGATTTGTAATCAGTCATATGGACATATATTACTTTCATCAACACAAAAAAAAACCCAAAAATGCGACATAACACCTTCATCCAATTCACGTCCTGAAGAAAGAAATGGTTTTATTTTATCTTATTATCTCATGTTGTCTGCAAATAAAATGTGTAATACGTACAAAGCGAGATGGGCGAAGCGAAAGAGGCCGCTAGGGCTGCCTCGCCGCCGCTGGAGCCCCCCGTAGTGCGTCCACAGTGGTAAGGATTGTTTGTCTGTCCAAACACGTTATTGCGGGTCTCCTGCCTGCGCAACATTACTTCATTACTTTTTATCTATACTAATAATATTATAAAGAGGAAAGATTTTATTCTTTGTTTGTTTGTATAGAATAGGCTTCGAAACTACTGGACCGATTTGAAAAATTCTTTTACCATTAGAAGCCGACATTATCCGTGATGAACATAGGCTACTTTTTATCGCATGAAAATGCTTCATTCCTACGGGAAATCTAAAGTAAAAGTAAATACTAGCGGCTTGGCCCGGGAAACACTTTACAGCGCCATCTATCCAGAATCGGTGAAGCGACTAACATGACAACTGCTTGGTGATATTTTTAGCGATCCATTCCACGGCAGATGGCGTTTTATACTTTTCAACGCGGACGAAGTCGCGAGCACCAGCTAGTGTTTTAATAAAAAAAAAACTTACATACTGTATGCAAAAACAAAGTTATAAATATGTACTTCTTTTGACGCGTTTTGCATTAAGAGTGGAGACCAACCATTTGTTGATCTCTGGTACGTTGGTGACCGCGACTGGGATTGCGCCTGCGCAGCGCAGCAGCCGCACACACTCGGCGTCGCAGTCGGCGCGCGACTGTCGCCGGCAAAGCACGCCCAACGTGTGCCGCATGCCTTGCACAGCGTGGCTCTCTTTGCACGTGAACGGCACGCCTAACACAACCGACACCAATTCATATTTAACTTTTAAACTCGAATCTTAAACATAAATTTATAAAGTAACCCCGACTCCTATTAAGTTAGACTTACCTAAAAATGGTTTATCTTTAAAGTAGTCTTCGGGTACTCCTTCAGCTATCTTGGTGTCTATATCTCTTGCCTCCATCAACGCGTCCTCAAATCTCTCATCAGTGACTGCATTCAATATTGGATTTACCTAAAGAAAATCCCACTAATAATACTTCGATCTAAAAAGTTAATATCCTGATTTTCACATAATTATTTTGAAAGCCTCAATCTATCTTATTTTTTATGGATATACAGGCTGACGGTCAACTTGATGGTATGGTAGGTGGCTACCGTCGCGTATAACACAATAAGTAAGGCCATAGGTTCTGCAAGTGTGCTGCCTACTATGAAGGATTAAGGATAAGGGATTAAGAACGTGCGACTGTTTGTTTAACAGCTAGTGTTACTAGCCACTAGACTAAACGTGTCGTCAAATCAAGGAGGTCATTCTACAGCTGGTGATGAGGATGATATGATGAGATTTGAGTAAAATATTCCACATTATAAGGAAAAATAAAATCATTCATACTCACCAATAGAATTCTCTCAATGCAAGCCTGCACCAATGTCTCCGACTTCAACTCTTTGCTCTTTATCTTAGCTGCGAGTGACACAGCACTTTCTGTTAATATAAAATGCTTCTTTTCTAAATCTGGAATGTTCTGAAAATAAATATTATGCCTCTGAAACCACAATACTTGACCTGCTGTTATCTATATAGTATATCTTTGGGGGGACTGTAACTCCAAGCATTTGTACTGGGGATCTAGGTTGACCACCACCCGGGGGCGAGAACTGAAAAGGTGTGTTGAAAAGCTTGGACAAACCCCGCTATCAACTGGCGAACCAACATACTGGTCAGCGGATCCTCATAGAACACCAGACTTACTTGATTTCTTTATCATAAAGGGCCTATCAGATTCTTATCTAGATGTCAGGTCTTCAGTTGATACTTTATCTGACCATAGTCCAGTTATAGCAACTCTGAGTGCAACTGCAATATTTAAAGAGCAAAGAGAGACGTTGTACAACCACAAAATGCATTTTGTGAATACTTGGAGGATGTCGTAAATCTAAATGTTAGGCTGAAAACTGAACAGGATATCGAGGTGGCCATATTCTATATTACGGACACTATACAGGAAGCAGCTTGGAAGTCAACCCCAAAACTAGAACCAGTTGGCAACCAAGGTAACAAGGTTCTCGGTAACAATCCAAAAAAAGCTTGAAAAAAAAACCGAAATATGCAGAGAAGGTGGCAGTTGAGTAGATTAAGTGAAGACAAAGCAAAATATAATAGAGCGGCCAAAGAACTTAAAGTAATGATTCTTGAAAACAAAAACAATATGTGGCGATACTCCACATTACAAAACACGCATATACAACCTCTTCATAGAACGCTGGTAGAGAAGATTCGAAAACGTCAACATTAAAAATTCGAACGAACATTAAAAAGGCTGCCACACCTATTTAGGAATCTAAGTAGAGATCTCGTGATCACACTACGCTAAATTGATTTCTAAATCGAAGATATAGAGTTGAAAATGGATAAACTCTCAATTGAATCCAATCTGTTCTAACTGCGATCACACCTTTCGATTTCCTATATAGCCTTTTTAAATATAATTCCATGATTGATTTGAGTTTGAAATAGAATGTCTTGTCAAAATCAAAATATATAAGGGTTGCCAAAATTTGTAAATAAACATTCTGCTATTGCTTATCAACCTGACTTTTTCTTGAGATGCTGAAAGGCGCTTAATAAGCTCGGTTTTTAGCCTTAAATATTTATCGGTCTCCGGCGGGTTAATTATAATGTCCTTTACTTCAGCAACGTAGCAATGCTCCAGTTGTCTGACAACATAACTGAATTTTATCTCGTCCGTAGATTCTGGAGAGCAGGAATTAGCTTTCAATCTGTGCAAACCAAAGTGCAGGTTACTCTACTCCGGTTCATTTACCCAGAAAACCAATAGTCTTAGTCTATGACCAAAGAGATGGCAAATACTTGATTTGGACCATCGAAGTTAACCTTGGGGTGATGTTCGCAGGAACATCATCTATAATTTAAACAAAATAATACCACATCAGATTCTGGCTCTGGAGGCCGATTGCTGATATATTTGGAAAAAAAAATATTTAAACAGATAATAAACTATTTTTGTGTACTAAATTTCATACAAATCTACAACAATACAAGCACAAACACACAAACATTCTGAAAACCATTTTTTTGACCTTTTATTGTTATTATTTTAATATTTAATGTAAGTACAGCTAATTTGCGATTTTATTGTATGTTTAGTTATTACCTTTTTAGAACTTTCCCATATAAATGAAAATACAAGATCGATGACTATGTCGAGATATCCACGGAAGAAGAGGAACAGATCTTTGAAAAGAGTACACATCATACCCTGTACTATCTTATTTGGTTTATTCACTCCTTTCTGTAATATAAAAGTTAATTTACATTAATGTCCAATATTTTAGTTCAAATAATCCCAACAAAAAATTTGAATTTTTTTTTGCATAGGTAGACATTCTTTTTTTTTTTTTTTTTTTTTTTTATTAGAGATGGGTTTGCTCTTGGCCAACAACCAGCTTGGTAGCAAGGGAGAGGCCTAAGATGGAGCGAGCTCACCCAGAAGATGCCTATTCACTCGAACTTTGAAAAGATTAGGGTTATATGAACTCGGAAATACAGACGCAGGCAGGGAGTTCCAAACCTTGGCGGTGCGCATTATAAAGGATGTTTTAAAGCGCTTGGTTCGAAAAGGGGGGATTTCGACAAGATGAGGATGGTAACCAGCCGTACGTCTGTATGTCCGATGGAAGAAAGGGGAAGGCGGTATGAGCTCATGGAGCCCCTGAGCACACTCACCGAAGTACATCTTATAAAAGACACATAGACTGGCAATTTTGCGTCTATGTGCCAGGCTCTGCATCTTAGACTTTAAAAAAGTACCGTCGCCTATGAGTCTCTTAGCTCTGCGTTCTACCGAGTCGAGTGCGGCAAGTTGGTATTTGGCCGAGCCATCCCAGAGGTGAGAGCAATACTCCATGCAAGAACGGACTTGCGCCTTATACAAAGATAAGAGCTGTCCAGGCGTAAAGTATCGCTTCACCCTGTTTAGGATGCCTAGCTTTTTGGCTGCTGTTTGGGCTTTGGACTCAATAGATGTGCCGAAGTTGAGATTAGAGCTCATCCTCACGCCAAGAAGTTCGAGATCATTGGCGACAGGTACAGATACACCTCGGAAGGTTGGAGTTAGGTCAAAAGGGCTCCTTTTAGCAGAAAACAGACACGCTTGCGTTTTGGTGGCGTTGAAACTAACCAGGTTCCTGTCACCCCACTGGGATACAAGACCCAAGGTAGAATCAATTCGCTCAACCATTGCCTCCCTCTCGGAATTAATTTCATCGCGACTGGCCCCTGCAGTGGACAGGTATCTCTCTGTGACTGTGCTGTCATCTGCGTACGCAACTACTCCAGGAAGAAGCAAATCATTTATGTGTAGCAGGAAAAGAGTCGCAGAAAGAACAGATCCCTGAGGAACACCGGCATTGATAGCCATGAGATCTGAGGAGCAGCCATCAATGACTACTCGAATCGACCTTTCACTCAGGAAGTCAGAAATCCATCTACAGAGGCCAGACGGGATGCCGTATGCTGGAAGCTTGCTTAGCAAACTTGCATGCCAAACCCTGTCAAAAGCCTTCGATATATCAAGAGACACGGCGAGAGCCTCGCCATGAAACGTGATAATATGTTTTACCATCAGTGTTTCTTTCAAATTTATATTCTCTGACAAAAATCCCAATAAAACAAAATACAATTTATAATATTTTTCAAAATATATATACGTATGAAAACCTACATCTAAGCTACAGGCAAAAGTTTTCCGCAACGCAAGTAACTTTGTACCTATGTAACATTTCCGTGATGACACTGACGAAATATGTATTATGTACCGTTGTGGTACATATGTAATTAGGTTTGGCAAATATTTAATAAGAAAGTAGGTACTTAATTTAATGAAATACATAGAAAAGTTTTACCTTTGCAACTGGTGTACCTTCCGCTTTTTTTGTAGACATAGCTTATAAAATAGATAATGTAATATGTATTAATAAAAATACATAGGTATCAAATATGTATAGCTGTAAGCTGTTAAAGTGACAATGTGAAGTTAAAATTAAAATGACTAAAGAAAAATAACCAGAAAATAATTTATGCAAAATTTTAATGAAACTGTTTAATTAACTGAGTGACAGAATACGGCAAAAATACGGTAAATAAATATCAATTCAAATAAATGTGTCAAAAAAAGTCACAGAACAAAATATCTTTACTTCATTATATTTCTATATTTATAATAGTCTGTGGATAAGACTCCTATTTTTAAGAAATATGTATTTTTTGGTATTACAAAACAAACTAAATAAGAGATAATATTAAACAAATTGTTGCTGTACCTGTACCCATTTATGTTAAATAAAAAATTGTATTTAATTACTAGCTGGTGGCCGCGACTATACTGGACATCTTTCTCGCTGTGCTGTGACGACAGTTTTTAGACGATTAGATCATTTTCCATCATTTTTCTAGATGTTAGATGGATCCTTTTGGATCCTAGAAAAATGCAGTCTCAGGAAATTTTCCTTCTTTCAAGCGAATTATTACAATAGTGCTTCTGATCGATTCATACTCACCCACTCATCCCTATAATGGATCCATAGACTCGTTTTTAAAAATAAAACAGAATTATTCTCATTTGTATATTTTTTTATTTTATAGTTTATTTCGACTCCGACACAATTTCATACGAATAATAGATAAGTAAATAATGCCACTCTCTTATGAAAACACACAAAAAATAATTACCTATTGGTAAATGGAATACAGGCAGATTACTTTATGCTGTAGGCAGATTACAGATACCATTTATTTTGTAACAATATTAGCAATTTTAATTGTAACAATATTAGCCCTAGTAAGACCAATTACTAGGACGGAATAAAAGAGGAGAGATGGTCCAGTACCCTAACTTAATCAGGGTCTTTACTTACCTATTTTTTTTTTATAATTAAAAAAAAGTTGTTATTATTTAACAATTGTATTATCTATTCACTAGTAATTTTACATGCCATGACTGCTCCGCCAAATTCTTTCTCCAAGTAGCTCGCAACAGCTAAGCAAAGTGCATCGTTGTTCGGCGCAGCCACAACTTGTAGACCTAGTGGCAGCCCCTGACTGTTGGCGCCAATAGGAACCTTAAAAAATTTTTTTTTATTAAGTTTTTTTTTTAGTTTGGTTACTTAGTTACCCCCACAAGGAAACACTTTACCTGAGTGGAAGGGAACTTGAGCGCATTAATGACAGCCCAGTAGGCGAAGTTGTATGGCCTCAAGAATGAGGAATAATGATACTGCGCCGGATGTGGCCCACTGGGAAACAGTAGCACGCCATTTGTGCCCAATTTGCTCTGGAAAATAGGACAAACAATTTCATTAATAGTAATAAAACGTTAAAAAAATTCAATTAATACCTAATTAGATAGATAAATTTAATTAAAATCAATTTTTAATTAATAAAAATCACTTTTCCGTCTACCAAAGGTTTAATAGGCTTAAATTATTTATAAGTGTTTTTTGAAAATAATTTGTTTTTTTATTATTATAGTTATTTAATTTGTGGTAATTAATTTTTAGATATGTAGTTATATATAAATTATTAGTATTGATAATTAAAAAATAATAATAATAATCATCAGTGAGTGAAAAAAAAAAAAATTAAAATCAATTAAATTAATTAACTTGATTGAATTAATTTAATTAAATTGAATTTTTTTTTTAATTTTAATAAGTAGGTATTATAAGTGGTTACTTACAATTAAATCATCTTTCAAATCTTTAGTTAGTTTCTCCGCCCACTGTGCGTTGGCCTTTGGCATTGTCTGCAACTCTAGTAGACGAACTATTGCAGACAAGCAATGTTTACTCTGACCAAATAACTGAAAAAAAATAAATACATAAAATTGTCCACAAACAGTGTGCTTGACTGTGGTTATGTCTGTTTTAGTAATAGAGAGAATGAATTTGAGTAATGCCCTCATAATGAACACTCGCTAGAAAGATAGAAAGTTGTCGTGCGGCCAATATCTATCTCAGTAACCTCAGACCGAATAATTTACCTAATATACTATGTATTAAGGTGCAATATTGCGCAACAAATTTTTGTAGCTCTTCGGAGATAACCGAACAGAGTTAAAATTGGAATGTTTTTCTTAAATATTGCGTAAAATATGAAAAAAGAAATAAAAGTAGCCGATTCAAACTTTAGTGTAGAACGTAAATTAATTAATAAGCCCAAAAACAAAAGTATTTGTCACGGTAAATTTTTAGTACTATGAACAGTATTTTTTTTTATATAGCAGTATTTTACTAATTTTTTTTCTCAGAAAATGGATTTCTTTTATAAATCTGCCCGATTCAAACTTTTTTCCATATAGTGTATTATGCACTGTATTTTTAACTAACTTGTGATTTTACTCTAAGAAGTGAAACTAGGCGACGAAAATAACGCTTTTCTGCTAAGTCCCCGCCTCATTGCGATTAAAATGTTTTAGTTAATAGGTATTATAGTTCCATAGCAATTTGTTTGTAAGATTTATGCAATAAATATTTGTCATTTTCATAAAATTCTAGAAAAAGACAACTGCAGGCCACACGATCGCTTCGTCTCTCTCACACTTTGCTGCTTTTCTACCCTTTACAAGTGGATTTTCTCTATGTCCAAGTTTTGTACTGACTCTAGACTAGATAGGACGTTTAGGCTGCTTATATGGTACGAAATAATTATAGACGTACAACGCGAAACCTTTGAACGCCATTGATTTTTTTTTCACTATTTCGGCCATAACTTTTTTCGTTTTTTACTTTTTTGAAAATCTCTTTTTGCACCTTACAGCTCTTTTGAATACGCCTCTTTTGAGCCTTTTTTGAATATCTATCATATTTTTACAATTCTCCGAGATAAAAAGGGATCGCACTTTTTCGTAAAATCGACGCCTAATATACTGAAGCGAACGAAAAGACATTTCCAATGTCAAAAACCTTCCTGGCTAACTTAAAAAAAAAAAAAATGATTGTGGGGCTCGCAGTTCTTCAAATAAGTTACGCAGGGATTATTTTTGGAAAACTGTTTATTTCCGAATTTATTGTGGTCAATGTCGTCGACACGTAACAGTTTAGCGTGGTGAGAGCGGTACGTGTGACGCGCGCGGATAGACATTAGGCACCGGCTCTTCAGAAAAACTACGATCGGTTTTATTGTTTTGCCGCGTCGCACGTACCTACCCTCCTCTTTTTAATAATAATACAGAAAATCCTTAAGAAATGTGGAGTTACCCTCACACTTAAAATTAACATTATCAATTTACAATGTAGGTAACATTGTAATAAAACTAACAAAAAACTAAAAATGAGCACGTCGCTAACACGCCCCACCCCAGTGCTGGCTCAGCACTCATTGACCAAAGGGATTCTAGCGACGCGCGCCGCTGGCCGTCTCAAAATGCCGGACTTAGTTTTAACCTCCACCAGTCTGATCCGTCCATCCTTACCTGGGAATACTTGTTGTACCACTGCTTTCAGCCAGACGTTGCGTGGTGCTCCTGGATCTACAAGTAGCACTAGGTCTCCTACCTGAAGTGGCGTCTGCTCTTGGTTCCACTTCCTTCTAGGAAGTAGTTCCGGTAGGTATTCCTTTACCCACCTCTGCCAATACATATCAGCTAGCCTTTGGCTTATCCGCCATTGCTTCCGAAGGAACAAGTCGGAATCGTCAAAGACCCCTAAAGCAGGTGAGTGAGGAGACGAATGGAGAAGAAAATGATTTGGTGTTAAAGCTTCCTCACTTCCCGGCTCAACTGAAACGTGCGTCAAGGGGCGGCTATTTACAATGTTCTCCACCTCCGCCATGAGGGTGCCGAGAACTTCTTCTTTAGGTACGCGCTCTTTTAAAATAACGCTAAGACTCTTCTTAACGCTTCGGATTAAACGCTCCCAAGCCCCACCCCAATGGGGACTTGCTGGGGGGATGAATTTCCATCCTGATCCATGATTAATGGCGACATCACTAATCGCTCTGTTGTCAAGCTCCTGGATAGACTTTTTCAACTCGGCATCAGCTCCTCGTAGGTTCGTCCCATTATCCGAGTAGAAACACTCAGGCCATCCTCGTCGCGCTGTCATTCGACGTAGTGCCATAATAAGCGAGTCGGTAGTGAGGGAATGTACGATCTCCAGATGGACCGCCCTTATCGTCAGGCAGGTAAAAATGACCCCATATCTCTTTTGGCGCCCTCTCCCTACCATCACTTCCATGGGGCCGAACAGGTCTAGGCCGCAGTGCGTGAAGGGCCTCTGATGGTGTGCCATTCGACCTTGCGGTAGCTCACCCATTATAGGAACATTCGGTTGCGCTTTGCGTATTCTGCAAAACATACATCTCGTGGCTACATGTTTAACCGTTGGCCTTATCCTAGTAATCGCATATTTTTGCTTGAGATTGTTAACTACTGTCTCTTGGTTGTCATGCGCAGCCTTGACATGGTAATGTCTCACGAGCAATCTGGTTATATGATGCCGTCCGTCTAAAATAATCGGGTTTTTCATATCAGCTGGGACACCGCGTGCAGCATTAATGCGACCACCACAGCGAAGAACTCCGTGCTCATCCAGGTAAGGCGTCCAGGTAAGAATTCGACTGTTCCGATCAAGGCTTACAGCTTTTCTAATCGCAGCTAGTTCTTCCCCGAAGCATTCTTCTTGTACCTGTCGAACCAGTAGAAGCTCGGCCTTCCGCATCAGCTCAGTGTCTCCTTGAATAAGTTTTCGGCATATGTTCACAAACTTCAGTACATAAAATGTGCTCCTCAACAGCCGCAACCACGAAGAGAAACGTCCAGGATCCGGGATAGGCAAACATATAGCAGGTGAGTTAATTAATAAATTAATGACCTCTGACCTTTCAGCTGCTACACCAGTTGCAGGACCGATAACCGTACGAGGCCAGGATGACTCATCACTTCGTAAAAATAAAGGTCCTCTTAACCATTCATTTTCAAAAACAGCGTTATCATAACTGTCACGTGTTCCAATGTCCGCAACATTTAATGCAGTAGGTATGTATCGCCATTCATTACTGCGAGTGAGCTCATCTATTTCTCCCAAGCGGTTGGCTACGAATGTTTTATAATTACGCGCATCATTGTAAATCCAGTGCAAGACAGTCGTAGAATCGCTCCAAAAGTAGCGGCGCTGCGCCACTATCCTATGTCCTTTTTCCAAACTGTTTGCTAGCCGCGCTGCTAGGACAGCTGACTGTAATTCTGCTCGCGGTACAGTTAACACAGGTTTAACTGGTGTAACTCTGCACTTGCTAGCTATAAAGGCGACGAATATTTTATTGTTGCATGTCCAACGCCAATAAGCCACTGCACACATCGCTTTCAATGACGAATCACAAAAAATATGCATCTGTAAATCATTATAATAAATCGTAGCCGATAGCGCACGAGTAGACGTAGGCGCGTAGCGCGTAGGGCTTGAGGGGGCGGGTACCTCCGCTACGCTCGTAGAACCGTCGGCTATCGCTTGATTCTCTGTCGCACTCACTCTTATGGGGCTTAGATAACATCTAGGTATGCGTACGTAACGCATTTGTTTTAAAAGAATAAGCCATTGTTTCCATTTATCGAAAATATTATTTGGAATATTTTCGTCCCAACCTATAGATAATTGCCAAAGAGATTGTAACATTATTTTTCCTTGTATGGTAAATGGTGACAAGAAGCCGAACACGTCGAATATTGACATAATTACTTGAAGCATGATCCTTTTCGTAGGTACTTGTTTACTATTAACAATATCGTTAGGTATGCGTTTGAGTGACAAGTCAAATCCAAACTCGTCTACGCCCGGGAACCAGATAAGACCAAGTGTTCGCTCACCTTCGTATTGCCGATCTAATTTGAACCTTAACGCCGCTGTACCTAAGGCTTCTTTTGGCATGCTGTCCAAGACCGTCTCGCTGTTGCTTATCCAGTTACAGATTTCGAAGCCGCCCTGTTTGTGAATAAAAGTTACATCTTTTACCATTTTAATAGCCGTGGCTTCGTCCGGAAAACTGTCCAAATAGTCGTCCATGTAGTGCTGCTCGCAGATAGCGGTAACCGCTGTCGGCATTGTAGACACAAATCGTTGTGCATTCCTATTTTTTATATATTGGGCCACGAATGGGGCACAATTCGCTCCGAAGACCAATGACGTCATCGCATAAGTTTTGACTGGTTGTTTACAGTCAGTCCTCCATAGAAACCTAAGTGCATCTTGATCCTCGGGTCTTATTTTGACTCTAAGAAACATGTCACGTATGTCCCCGGCCACAGCATATCTGTTCTCCCTAAATCGTACCATAATGCCGAACAGAGACGCGAGTAGGTCGGGTCCTTGAAGTAAGTAATGGTTTAAGGACGCGCCGTTACTTACTGCTGAACAATCGAAAACAAGACGCAGTTTTCTTTTGTTTGGATTGTCTACTCCAAAGTGTGGTAAATAGTAGATGCGCCGAGATGTAGATAACGGGTCGTTGACTTCCCTTGCAAAATTATTTTGAAATAAATGATTCACCCGATCCGTGTACCTTCTAGCATACTCACCGTCCGCTGCCATCTTCTTCTCGACTCCCTTTAACCTTTTTAAAGCGTTTAGGTAACTGTCAGGCATCGCGCTGTTCTCGTCTCGCCACGGCAGACCCACTTGCCACTTACCGTCAATAAAAGTCGCCGTGCGGTCCAACTGCGCTAAGGCACGGACATCATCCTTGTTTTGTCGAGGCTTGCTACATACGCCTAGAGAGTCTATTAAAAAAGAACGTCTTACTTCTTCGTGAAGATCGCGGAGCCCGTCGTCGTGAGCATAGGGCGCGCCGGCGGCGCCGCCCGTCGCCAGTAGTAAGCTGGTGTGGGCCGCCTGAACGCGACCACTGCGGGGTGTGTGGACAATACCATGCACGCACCAACCTAGGGGGGATCGTGTAGCAGACGGCTCATTGGGTTTACCTATACTTAATTCTAGTGGCACAAGTAAATTATAATTATCCTGCCCAATTAAAACTTCAGGTATACATGAAAACATATTTGACATTAATTTATCTTTTAATTTTTGCAAATGGGCATATTTATTACAATCAATTGACCTTAGGTCTTGTTCAGGAAGTTTCAAATTATCTACGCTACGCACAATCATATTAAAAATATTACTATCGTTATAGCCTGACACATTAATAGACATGACTACAGAAGTACAAACTATATCGCTATCACTCCATGCGCCGCTTACGCGTATTGTTTCCGAGCGCCCGCGCGGACCGGCGCGCTCGGCTAGCGATTTACTAATTAAGCTAACACTAGATCCATCGTCCAACAATGCTGTTGACGTAATAATACCGTTAGGTCCGTGTATATTTATTGGCACTACTTTTAGTAACACTTTATGTTCACTTACGTTTATATGCGTTACCGTTTCCGTAGAAGGGCTGGACTCGACGACATTCCGCACGTCCGGACATTCCGGATCCGGAATATCACGCTCTCGTGATTGATTACGCTCTCGTGGATAATGCAGTAACCGATGGTGGGCCTCGCCGCACCCGTCCTTATCACAGACCGGCGCGGGGCACGTTTCCCGGTCGTGGCGCGACACTAAACACTTGAAGCAAATACCGTTGCGTTTCACATGGCGCCACCGATCTTTCCGCAACGCTTTTTTAAACGATTTGCACTCACATAGCATATGCTTTGCCCCGTGGCAAAATAAACACTTATTTTCACTTCGCGCCGATTGCACTAACACTGCTTGTTGGCGGTAAGAGTTATTGTTATCACTTTTACTTCGCGGATGATAACCGACGTTGCGCGGATCCGTAGAAATGTTAGCCGTTGTTGTGATTTTAATTGCTTCACTGTTCAAAAAATTGCCGAGTATTTCCAAGCGTGATTGCTTGCCTTCAGTTATTATTGGGAAACTGTAATCTGACCACTTTGATATAATGACTGCTGGTAATTTAGATAAAATTATATTGACCATATTTATGTCGTATAGGTATTCGTTACGGCCAACTGCATGTACGGCTGCGATGAAGTTCTGTACCTTTACAGAGAATGACACGATGTCTTTGCCGTACTCGTTTGACATAGCTGGAAGTCTTCGTAATCCTTGCGTGAGCCGGTTCAGAATAGTTTCAGCATTACCACATACCAGTTCTAATGTTTTCATTACTGTATCGGGGGATGTGGCGCTTATCATTAGGGCTGACACTGCTTCTCTCGCCGGTCCGTGGAGACACTTCCTTAGTCGCCACAGGTTTTCCTTCGGGCTGAATCCGCACACCTCTGTGGACTCCTCGTAGGCCTGCTTAAATTGGAGCCATTCCAACGGGTCGCCAGAGAAGCTTGGTAGGTCTCTGGGAGTACATAGTCGGCTAAGCAGGTTGCTTTCTGTCCTGTGATTAGCGGAGCTTGCGGCTAGATTCTGAAGAGCGCTCGCGAGCATTTGAACCGTTCCAGAAGTGCCGGGGTCGACGGCCGCCGGCGGGCACTGCTGGCCCTGCTGAGTACCATGATCGGGGGCTAGCTGTGCTGCGGGTTCATGTTCACGATGGCTTCGTTCCAGCCACCTTTCCACTTCACTGTGGTCGATGTGAGCGTCTTCGTGTGGACTGTATATCTCGTCGTCTAAGTCGGCCACATCAGCCTCAAGTTTCTTATCGACGAGTTCCATTTGTAGGCGCGCTTTCTCCTCGACGAGTTCCATTTGTAAGCGCACCTTCTGTTGAGCTGCCTGTAGTTCCAGCTGTTTTCTCCGAGCCGCCGCAGACTTTGATGAAGACATGGGCTTTATCCCCGTTAACGAAGCGGGCGTACTTTGCTGGTGCTGTACCGACTTTACGCTGCTTGCCGATGATTTCATCGCGGGGATAACAGTCTGCGTTTTTGCTGCATCAGTTGGCTGAGAAGGGGCTGGTGGCTGTCTATCTTCATTGTCACGCGCCCTGCGCGTGGTGCTGCGAGTATTCACCATACTCCTCGGAGTGTGGAACATGAGATCCGGTCGAAGTGACCAACTTTGTGGGGCTCGCAGTTCTTCAAATAAGTTACGCAGGGATTATTTTTGGAAAACTGTTTATTTCCGAATTTATTGTGGTCAATGTCGTCGACACGTAACAGTTTAGCGTGGTGAGAGCGGTACGTGTGACGCGCGCGGATAGACATTAGGCACCGGCTCTTCAGAAAAACTACGATCGGTTTTATTGTTTTGCCGCGTCGCACGTACCTACCCTCCTCTTTTTAATAATAATACAGAAAATCCTTAAGAAATGTGGAGTTACCCTCACACTTAAAATTAACATTATCAATTTACAATGTAGGTAACATTGTAATAAAACTAACAAAAAACTAAAAATGAGCACGTCGCTAACAATGATGAAAAAATAAAATCTACGCGTTGGAATAAGAAACATAAAAAAAACTAAGAAACTTGACAATATTCATTTTTACATTACCTTTTTAATTATTTCAAGGAATCCGTTGGCTTCTCCTTTATAATTACTGTACATGTTTGCAAAATTTTCCGGTTCCCTTGTCATCCAATAGTTCCATAGTTTATACATGTGGCTGAAACCTTCGTGTTGGTACTGTTGAGGGCTGTTCGCTTCCGTGGCTATCTTCCGCTTTATATTGGAGATAACTCTGAAAATGTTCATAGAAAATTAAAACAGGGGTTTCATTTGTAACACTTCTTTTTTTTTTTTTTTTTTTTTTTTTTTTTTTGCCAATCATGCAATCGGTTCTAAACCATAAGCAGATGTTTTGTGAGCTTTTATTGACTTGTAAGGCCAGTCCTTCCAATGAAGAACTCGCCTTTTATTTTATTTTATTATTTCACCAAATGTGGTAGCGTTTAAGCCTTTTGACCCTTCGTGTTTCGCCCAGCTCCACGGCTAGGGCGTTGACATGTCTAATTATTCTTGTCCTATACGCCTTTGTTCTGTGCTCAATCTCCTGTCCTACGGTATTCAACCGCAAACACTCGTGCATTTCAGAATTCCTGATAAACAGAGGTGCACCCGAGATGGTTTTAAGAGCTTTGTTTTGAAACCTCTGAAGGATCTCAACATTTGAGTTCTTAGCTGTACCCCATAGTTCAATACCGTAGGACCAGACTGGTTTGATTATAGCCTTATAGATGAGCAACTTATTGCTTAAGGACAAGGATGATTTGGGTCCCAAGAGCCAAAAATATTTTCGAAGTAACAGTCTGAGCTGGTCGCGTTTCTGTAGAATGTGGTGCCTCCAAGTCTGTTTACTATCAAGGTATATACCCAGATATTTGGCTACCTTACTTTGTGGCAGTGTGTCCCTTCCCAATTTCACAGGAGGGCAAGCGCCTTTTCTCAGGGTAAATGTCACTTGGACAGATTTACTGGCGCTGGCTCTTATGCGCCACTCTGACATCCATCCGTCTACCTTATTTAAGTGGTTTTGAAGGACCAACGATGCCATATTAGGATTCTCATGTGTGCATAACGCTGCGGTGTCATCTGCGAATGTTGCAGAGAGAACTTCCTGTGTAGTCGGTAAGTCTGCAGTGTAGATCAAGTACAAGATTGGACCCAAAACTGACCCCTGAGGCACACCAGCCCCAATGTCAAAAAATTTGGAATAGGCGTCATTAACCTTCACTCGGAATATTCTGTCTTGTAGGTATGTTTTAAGAAGGGCATAAATATTGTGGGGTAGCTGTCTTTTAATTTTATAAAGTAGACTTCTAATGTAATTTTTGTAACACTTCTAATGATAAGTTGCAAATGAAATATACCTCTTCATGACATCTTTGAGTTCTGGTCTGATGGCGCTCACGTGGCAATCATCGCTCGATTCCATGTAGTAGAATTTCAAATCCTATAATAATATCCATACTAATATACTTACAGGGCGTCCCAAGACTATGCGACATGAAGGAAAAGTACAGTCGGCCGCATAAGTCTAATAACACATTCAAAAGTGCAACACAAATGAACACTCAACGCGCCATAAGTCGTCGTCACGACTAGAGAACAAAATAAAGTTCACGTACAAACGATCGTAAAAAGCTTCAGTAAGTAAGTAAATTGAGTGTTCAGTTGTTTTTCACTTTTGAATGTGTTATTAGACTTGTGCGGCCGACTGTACTTAGGGTACGTTTCATCCACTAAAAAAGTACTGGTACCAAGGTATTATAGGTCATATTTCACTTCAAAGTCAACGCAGGGTGATTATACAGAATATTTTAAACATTATAATTATGTTAAGTATGTATTTTTAGTTATTAACATTATTCTATCAAATTCACCTCTATATTGACATCTCTATCAAGTTTGAGAAGGTCAGCTTTGTCACCAGCGATGACTTTCATCAGTGGTGCCAAGTCCTCAACGTGTTTTGTTATGAATCCCAGAGAGAGCATCGACTCCTCGTCACCATTACGAAACATTACTCCTGAAAATGGAATAGGATTTTTTTTTGAAGTGAAAACTTCTATAGCCGCGTTATACGACTTTGGATAGGGAAAAAATGTATCGGTTCGCGTCAGCAACATGCTAATGCTCACAGTTAGCCTAGCGGAGCTGTTATCTATTTATTTATTTTATTGTAGGGAAATTTACAGGTACAATTACATAATAATAGTGTTAGTAAATAACTTAAACGTAATTTAAAAAAATCCACTTATAGATAACAAAAAACGATAAATCTATCTACTTAGTGAGATTATAAACTGTCGACAGATTGCGAACGGAAATTGAAATTTACAATCTAACGCTTAAATTTTCGTAAGTTTATAAACTGACCATGGCTAAGTAAGCCGTCAGTTTATAATATTACTATCTCTAACCCGTCAAATTACAAACAAACCAATCACGTTTTTTTTTGGTGCCATTTCCCCTATCGTCGCCATTAAAAAAAAATAGATACCTTTGCAATTAGTAACGTTAGCGGTAGGATGATGTCCAAACATTCCAGTGAAGAAGGCAGGCATTCTAGTCGAACCGCCGAGATCCGAACCTGAACACAAGAATCAAATTAAAACTAATAAGTGAAGTTTTTTTCTCGTTACTGAGCTTAACAATTAATATCCTATTTTGTTTTAAAAGGTTTAAAAACCTTTTTAAAATTCTTAGGGCCTCTTTCACCATCTATCTAGTAGGCTAACCGTCATTTTAAAGTCACCTGCCACCGGGAATAATTTAGCTGATAATTATACCTTTGTTTGTACGGTAAAAGTCCTTAACATTAAATAGAAAATAATAATAAAAAAATGCCTATCGAAGGAAGCACTAAACCGAGTGAATAATTTAATAAAACATAAAATTATTTCTAAAAGTAACTAATCTTACTTACTTTACTTGTACTTGTAGTTGGTGAAAGAGACGCTTAGAGAAATATTACAAGGTACCCACTTATAGTACGGGATATAGTCTTATATGGTTTAAAACGCAGATGATCTATCGTAGCAACTTACATAGAGAAATAGCGGTTGCATAAGTCGCCGTCAACGCTGCTTCCGCGCCACTTGATCCTCCCGGAGTTCTCCCAGTGTGATGAGGATTGTTTGTCATACCATATACGTTGTTCCTTGTTTCTTGCCTATTTCAATTAAAAAATTGAGTGTCATTTAAATTTTAATTATGCCATACACGATCAAGCCTATCGTCCATGCTTTGTTTAATGAGTGTGCCTGAGAGCTTCATGAACTCATACCACCTTCCCCTTTTTTCCATCGGACATACAGACGTACGGCTGGTTGCCATCCTCATCTTGCTTGTCGATATCCCTCTATTTCGGACCAAGCGCTTTGAAACATCCTTTATAATGCGCACTACCAATGTTTGGAACTCCCTGCTGGCGTCTGTATTTCCGAGCTCATTTAACCCAAATCTTCTTTAAGTTCTAGTGAATATAACCATCTTCTAGATGAGCTCGCTCCATCAGCCATCGCTCCTGTGTAGCAAGGCCTCGTCCTTGCTACACAGTTGGTTGTTGGCCAAGAAAAACCCATCTCTAATAAAAACAAATGTTTTTCAAACAGATTATAGGCATTTCCAATATTCAATTACTTACCAAATAAGTAGCTCGGGAAGATTAGTGGCTGCGACCGGTATGGCACCAGCTTGCTTCAACCTAACAATAGCCAGGCTGTCCTCGTTGGCTTTCAAATCGCGACGCGACCAGAGGCCCAAAGTCAGGTGGAAACCTCGCATGGCCTGACTCTCTTTCGTTGTAAAAGGAACACCTGAAAGTTCATATAAATAAATATCATAATACTTTTGACGACTATTCAGTTCACTTTAAGAACAATTCATATTTATTAATGGCCGACTGTCCACTTTATGGTAAAGCTACTTTCTAATTCTTCTCACATTTAAAATGGTAGGAACCTTATCTAAGTGACGTGACGTCTAATCTAAAATAAGTGCTATTTCGGAAAGAAGGTTTACAAGCATACATTTCAACATAATATGTTGAACTTCACAAGCAATAACTCACGACGAATTACCATACTTAGTTGCAAATATAAGGTGACCTCTATACATTCTCTTTCTCCGAAAATTCTTCCATGGTGGCTTTAAGCATTTATATAAAAAAATAGCTGTTGCACGCGACTTCGTTCGCGTAACTTTATAAAATATAGCCTATTTTACTCGCTGATAATATAAAGTTTCTGTCATCAGGTACTGCTTGATAGTTATTTTTAGAGGCGCCAGCTTGTAAGATAATAAGATGTACAGTCGGCCGCATAAGTCGATTAACACATTCAAAAGTGCAAAACAACTGAACACTCAACTTACTTACTGAAGCTTTTTACGATCTTTTGTATATGAAGTTTATTTAGTTCTCTAGTCGTGACGACGCCTTATGGCGCTTTGAGTGTTCAGTTGTTTTGCACTTTTGAATGTGTTAATCGACTTTTGCGGCCGACTGTACTTTTACAAATTGCAAAAGTTTTTGCATTGCAGCAGTTTGTTGGCCAGTGTGTCGCCGTGTTAAGTGCGATTGTGCAATATACCGGTACCTACTCTTATGTAGGTAAATGCGAGGTAAGCATAATTGCATATTACGCACAATAAGCATAAGAAATGTCTGCGGTGTATTTTTGCGGTAAGAATGACAGTTATTTTGTTATAAAATATTAAGTTGTGACAATAGCAATGACATTAAGTTGATCCAAATACTAAATTTGTTACCTAGGAATGGTTTTTCCTTAGCCTCTTCTTCAGAGAGACCAATTTCAATCTTCTTATCCACATCCTTGGCCTCGTTGATGGCTGCCTCATATCTGTTCTCGACAACCGCATTTATTATTGGATTTACCTGAAAAAATTACATTATTTTTTCACATATTCGTCACTCGTTACTTAACCTTTTAACGGATTGACACAGAGGTTATTTTTATACCGATTTTTTTTATTTTTTGAGTCCCTCCCCAATCCTACTTATCCTACTGTAGTCGGCACTTGCAGCACCTACTGTGGCGTTGCTTTTGTTATAGGCAAATGTGTTATAGCTTCAGTATCATGTATAGAGCCTACAAAGACGATATCTCTGAAATCAAAGTAATTTACTCTACGACCCACCCTTACAGATTTACTATTAGTATTGATTATGAAGAAAGTGTTATAGAAATTGTAAAAATAATATTGTAAATGACGACAATATACGGCCTGTGGGGATGGCGTAACCCTTGGGGAAAAAAAAAGAATCCTACCTCTTTAATCCTCTGTATGACAGCACGAACTAGATCTTCAGATTTCAACTCCTTCTGCTTGATTCTTCTAGCCAATGTGACTGCGCTTTCGGCGAGGAACGCGTGTCTCTTCTCCAAGTTCGGTATCGGCTGCTTTTTCCCTTCCCAGTACAGAGAGAAGATGAAATCTATCACTCTGTCTAGAACTATGCGTACGTACGTGCATATATTCTTCAGTATTTTACACATTTTTGCCTAAAAAACAAATTAAATAAAGAAAATCTAGTTACAACAAAGTTGCAAAGTATTGGCAGGGGACACTGCGTTTCACGTCGCAGTCGTTTGTGCACCTTCTCACAGAAGGCCACTGTGAAATTATTTTGTTTACTAGCGTTTAATAGCTAGCGTCCGCGACTTCGTCCGCGTTGAAAAAGAAAAAAGTAGCCTATCCCATGTCCTGTACTTCTAAATGTTTATCTACCAAGTTTCATGAAAATCAGTTAATTCGTTTAAGAGTTATGAAGGAACATAAATTCTATACCTACACGTACAGATTTACTATCAGTATCGATTGCTTGATTTATCTATACTTCTATACTAATATTATAAAGAGGAAAGATTTGATTGTTTGTTTGTATTGAATAGACTCCGAAACTACTGGACCGATTTGAAAAATTCTTTTACCATTAGAAGCCGATATTATCCGTGATGAACATAGGCTACTTTTTACCGAGGGAAAATGCTTCATTCCTACGGGAAAACGGGCAATAGGACAACGGGTAGTAAGAATTATCCTTCCGTACTTATCTTTTTCACATAACTTCTAAACGGCTGAACCGATTGGATCGAAATTTTGTACGTGTATTTCCATGATTTCACAGACACGAATGTATTATATGTTATAAAGTTACGCAGACGAAGTCGCGTGCAACAGCTAGTAAATTTATAAAAATTAAATATAAATGAAAAAAAAAATGAAAAATAAAGAGTCAATGGGATGCCCGAGCGAGACCATTCTCTATCCCTCATCCTTAATCCTTCCAAGGTCAGTAGCTCACTTGTAGCACCTGTGGCGTTGCTTGTCTAATGTTGTCTACACTAATATTATAAAGAGGAAATATTTGATTGTTTGCATTGAATTAGGGTCCGAAACTACTGGACCGATTTGATAAATTCTTTCCCTGTTGGCAAGCTATATTATCAGTGAGTAACATAGGCTACTTTATAAAGTTAAGCGGAAGAAGTCGCGTGCAACAGCTAATAGAGTAATACAACGGTAACATCGGTAACCCCCAACCATCACTTGATGGTTGATGGTTACCGTTGTATATAATACTATCTGTTGACCGTCAGCCTGCTATTTTACTAAATTTAACCGCTTGGTTTTGTCTCTGTTTGATCCGTATATTTTTTCTACGATGTGCCGACGACATATATAAATAAGCATTATATATGTCGTCGGCACATCGTAGAATTGGGCATATTATGATATTCCTGGGCAGATCATATTTCTGTTAAAACTGAGAGTTAAAACTAAACTGTTAAAACAAATTTATTTCCATGTAAACCCTCCTCTTCGCTTTGCTTCGCTCTGATCCTCGTCGCAACTATTTTTGACTTTTGGTGAAAGTTTTTCGATTTCATACTTTACCATCTGCCCAATTCTACGATCTGGCCAAGTAGAGGAATTTGTCGTGTAATTATATTACACGCACAGGAGAAATGGACACGAAAATAATTGTCATATAAATCCGACTCTGGACGGTTGAAGGATTAAAAGCCACAAGAAATTGTAGAAAACACATTTTGGTTTTGAACTTTCTAAACGAGTCAACGAGTCAATGACAAAAATGTTACGTTTTGCAAATGGAATCATCTAAACCAGAAACGCCTGTTGTACCAGTATTCATTAATGTAAAACCTTATGTAAAACTATGTTAATTAAGTCATGGTTAAGTTAAGTCATTGAGTTAAGTCATGGAACATGAATTCTCGTTTTTAAAATTGTAATTGTTGCCATGGTTACAAAAATCAGTGTAATGAATTAATAAAAGTTAGGACACAGTTATCTAAATTTATAAATATAATAAAGTGGTTTTTTTTTTATTTGTTAGTTTTTCTAACGTGGTTCTAAATTTTGAGATAGTTATTACGACAATTTAAGAGTGATAATATCAGTAACATAAATCATACTGGGCAGGCAGTATAATACTTGATTTAAGATAAAAAAAAACGTGTTTTCGCAAGCAATTTATAAAAAAAAATGTGTACAAACTCCGTTATACTGTACCTAAGTTTTTGTTGCAAAAATTAGCTAAAAAATTTAAAAAAAAACTGCTTGTAACCAGGCTCCCATACATTTTTGTTGTTGTTTTAAATTGTTGTTAATATATATATTATATATATATCTCTGTTTTTGATATATTTTAAAATTACTTTAATTTTAATAATTTACTTATATGTGCCTCTCTTTCTTAGAATAGGCACGATGAATTTGATATTGCGACGATAACAAACATGTTTTTGTTTTACTTGTATGAATTCTTTTTTTTTTTCATCTTTAGCATGTTTTTAGCATATTGCTAATGTTTACGCAAACACACACAATGCCATGTCACGCAATTTTTTTTTATAAGACCGCATTCGTAGCGAAGTGAATAATTAGTGAATTTTAATTTTTAATTATAATTAATCCTATAGACTACGTATTGGACAGTTTATTTAATTCTTTAATATATCAATCGTAACTTTATTGTAAAATGCAAAACATACCCCCCCTTCCCCTAAACACAAACACACATTATTTTTAACACAAAAATTTTTAACTTACTAAACGTACGTTCACTTTTAAATATCCGAAGAAACTGAGTAAGAACTTCTTCTTTGGCTTGCACACCTTTGAACCTACTGTGACGTGGGGATAAACAACGAATTCAGCTAACGAATTTTCGAGAGTATACATAATTTAATTTATTAATTGCACTTATGCACTTATGTTGGAGTGGGACAAGCGGGTGCGTTGGATGTATTACTGCCAACAAATTATGTACTTATTGCTTTTGTAGTATTTCTGTGTTATGTTTGTAATTATGTATGATGTATTTTCTATTATTATGGAATGGACAACTCAAGTGTACGCTAGAAACTTAACCGAGTTTTTTGTGTGTAAATAAATAAAATAAAATAAATGAATAAAAATCACATGATTTAGCGACGGCATAATTATTTCAATTCCGTACATTTTATTGTTTTCGAGCTTTGTTACCGTTTCGTTATCGTTTTAAATTGTTACTTAATATCGTTTAATGACTTTAATAACATAAAAAAATTATAGGTAAAATTCGCATAACCTTCGCTTCTGGAAGTTTATATACCACTAGCTGGCTACCGCGACTTCGTCCGCGTTGAAAAAGAAAAAAGTAGCCTTTCCTGTGTTATCTAATCCAAGTCCTGTGTTAACCAAGTTTTTAATGTTATCTACCAATCAGTTAATTCGTTTAAGAGTTACATACATACAATACCTACACTTCAGATTTATTATTATATAGTATTGATTATATATGGTTTCGTAATGGTTCCATTTCAATAATCTCATAAAACCGCTAAATTTGGATTAAAATTGTATAATAAAGTAATCATTCAAGTGAAATATCAAATCGTAAATTCGAGAAACATGTTCATGCCAAGCCTCTGAACCAGTGTAGAGTTAATCTGCTGCATCGTTTATAATGGTAACATATTGTATTTTTACTTTTAAACTAAATTTTTTGTTCTCTTGATATCATTTTGATATAAGACAATTTAATTAACCACCTCTAAGAATATTTTGAGGTACTTTCATTTTTTCTTCTATAAAATCGTATAATTTTCTGAAGGTGGCATGTCATACAAGAAAAAAATATGTGCGCGAGATGACCACTGAAGTATTTATGTAATTTAAAGTTGACTTTTTGCACATTTCGTACGATTTAAAATCGATTCGTGCAAGATAACTACTAAGCCACATTAAAATTGTATTTAAAAATTAATCTGACAAAAGAAAGAAAGCATTGATGTTTGAAAATAAAATAATAATGGATCCCACACTGGAGTGTGGTTGTGATGCAGTTTTCACTAATGGAAAGAACGATAAACTAGGAAGGGTTGCGCATATATTTTCAGAAAAAAAAATACATCCGTGTGAAAATGGGAAGTATTACAGAATAGCCCAGAAATTACATATTTTGTTATATGTGGCTGTATACAAGTGGATATTATTATAGAAGTAGGTACCTCTTTAGTGAAGTAGTGTACCTACTTGTATAAAACTGGTTTACTAGACGTCTTCTTTGAATTTACTTTTGTTTCATATGCTGGGAAAAGCAAATAATATTTTAGTTATGAAATTACAATAGGTAACTAGGTATTACTATAATAGGCAGTATAGTATAGGTACTTAGGTACTACGAATTTTAAAGAAAATGCTGTCAATTTAGCGTGTATAAGTAAAAATATTTAATATATTTTTCCCAGCAGAATCCCTCGAGGCAAACCCTTATAAAAATTCAATTAATATAATTGAATAGTAGGTACCTATATTACTTACTTTAAAGATTTATTAAAATTCGTTCAGTAATTTTTAACGCGGACGAAATCGCGAGCATCAGCTAGTAATTTAAATAAACGAATAAAGCTATGGTTATATAGTAAGTAAGTAAGTAGGTAGGTACCTAATAGGCAGAGAAAAGGTCTAATAACTAATACAACGAACATCGTAGGTAACATAAGAGTATTACGACACTTATTTTTTGTCAGCGTAATAATTTGTCTGAGGTAATCATCTGTCCAGTAGGGCGAAACGAAAAGAGAAAGTGCATGAATACGCTCGATTCGCATTTAATCGATAGGTAACCTACTTGCGCTCTAGATACCTACTCTGGCTCTAGTACCTGACTTTCATTTTGTTTGAACCCTAAGAACCTTTTTATGGTATGAATATAGCAATAGCGTGCGCATACTTATATATTTTTTTAATAAAATTTGCCTAATTTAGGTAGGTACTACTTGTAAGATCCGCTATCTACCAGAGAGAGTACCGTCAAAATCGGTCGAGCCATTTCGAAAATTATATGTGATTATATGTAACCTGTAACAAACATACAGCCTTTGCCGGATACTTTAGCCTGTGTCGATTATAAAATTATCTAAGAACTTTTTAAGTCGGATGGATGACTAGTTTTGAAGATTATAACTCCTAGAAAGTTAGATACCTAGAAATATTAATAATATATTTCGTAATTTATTTAATTAGCCAAAATTAAAACTAATAAACCAATCTGTCAATGTCAATTTGACGTATTAAAATTATTATTTTCTTTAGTCTGTGATCCATCTAGGCTGTCACATGGCTGTCACTGTCAGACAGAATACTGTCATGGCATGTCATTGTCATTGTCAAGTGTCAGGCTAGATTGGTCGGTCGTGATTCAGACAAAATATTTTATTGCGGTATTTGCGGTTTTGTGTAAAAATTGTAATAATTTTATGATATAAACAAAAATTTGAATAAATAATGGGCAACGCCAGTACTGCTCCTGTACAAGTAGCCGCTGCGGCACCAACAAACGCTGAGAAACCTAAATTAAAGCCATGTTGCGCTTGTCCAGAAACCAAAAAAGTCCGAGATGCATGGTAAGGTTATTTATGTTATTTTTATTGTCTGTAATTACGCAACAGTTAACTTAACACTTGAGAATGAATATAAAAATATAGTTTTTATGGTGAGGATAGTTTTTAGTAATAGTGCTAAATAATCTCGCTGCCAAACACTTTATAAGCCTTCTATACACATATTTATTTGTATTGTAAACAAATTAAGGTTATGTGTTAAAATGTAAAATTAAAATGTTTTAAACTAACATCCATTCCTAACTGATTAAGCCTATAAATACCCAAAAAGTTTGCCCCCCCCGATTCTAAAGCCAACCTAAAATATATCCTATCTTTTAAGTTGGACCAAATTACATATAGTTAGAAAGTTTGATCAAAATCGGTTCAGTAGTTTAGGAGTTCATAGCAGTGGAACATGTGACACGTAATTTTTATATAGAGATATGTGTAATTTACATTTTTTTTTCAGCATTATTGAGAAAGGCGAGGAGAACTGTGGCGACTTGATTGAAGAACACAAAGCGTGCATGAGGAAAATGGGGTTTAATATTTAATTTAGATATAATTCATTTGTAATTTTTTTTAAGAGGGGGCATCGAGGTAATGAATACTTGTATAAATAATTATGTGTTCTTATGTGATACTTATACTCCCTCTTAAATAATCATTGTTACTTTTAACTGTATCAAGTAGATATTTAACAACAAAATGATGATCTGTTGCCATACCTTACATGTAAAAGTAAATTTTCTTATTGACTCTTTATTATTCTTCCAACATTACCTACAAGTTTGGTAAATGGTAGTTAATTCACTCTTAAGCTAGTTTCTTTACGTGGATTATCTGGTAATTAAATTTTTATTTACTTGAAAGTTCTTTACATACCTAGTATACCCATAACTAATTTAAAAAAGAAAGGATATTAAATTTTTTGTTGTAAAATCAAAAGCAAATTTATAAGCCTGCAGCAAAATTTAAAAAATAAAATCAAGTTAAAATAAATCAAAATTATTTTAACTTAAAATTAGTTAATTTTCTTGGAAGATTATTTGTTTTTTTTTTTTAGTTGAAATGAGAAGCAGACAGGTTGAAAGTCCCTCTTACAGTTATTCTATGGCAAGAATTTTAAAAACACATGTTTCAAATGCCTTGCATTTTATTTTTGCTTTATTAACTTAAATGTAGTTATCAAAATCATCTGTTAATATTTATGTTTGTCACCAAAGTTTAGGCCATAGAGGAATCACGATCACTTTATTAAGATTTTAGGTCTTAAACATTGACTGGCAAAATTTAGTTTGTCATTGTTGATTTTCATCAATCATCCATTTTACAGCTATTTATTGTTAGTATCATTTGTAAATAAATTTATGTAGTATTTAAAAATGATGTTTTACTTAATTTCTAAATGCCTAGCAACATTATGGTCGTTGTCCTTAGTAAGTAGTCCTTACATAGTTGTTTATATATCAGGATGTATGTACATATATCAAGAGATACATTAATACTAATAATAAATCTGTAAGTGTAGGTATTGTATGTATGTATGTATGTGCCACCATAACTCTTAACGAATTAACTGATTTTCATGAAAATTGGTATACTGTGTATAGGACATAGGATAGGCAGCTTTTTTCTTTTTCAACGTCAACGCGGACGAAGTCGCGGGCGCCAGCTAGTATGCTAATAGTGCAGAGCTTGCAGATGCGGAATTTAAAAAAAAATGAAATAAGTTGAAAAAAAGGAGAGAATTTAGTTTTACATTAAAATGTATACTTAACTTTTTCTAAAATTAAAACAGAGTATAAACCGTTGCAGTGTTGATGATATAATTTCTTAGATGAGTAGAGATTAAATGATGGCGACTGATAGATTGATGTATGTAAATAATAGTCGATTTTTGAATGTTAAAATCATCATAAAATTAAGAGAAGAGAAGACTTATTTGATATTAACGACGACACGTTTGGTCTAGTGGCTAGTGACCCTAGCTGTTAACTGTTAACCAAGCGGTCGCAGGTTCGAATCCCGCTAGGGGCAAATGTTTACGAGTTTTGGATGTTTTTATATATAATATGTAAGTATGTATTTACAAAAAAGTAATCTATGTAGTATATCAACTTTCTGGTATCCATAATGCAAGAATTATTTGCTTACTTTGGAACTAGATGGTGCTGTGTGGAATGTGTGAAGATATTTATTATTTATTAAATGCTATTGGTGGCAGGATACATTAGACTAGGTAGGAATAGCCCCAGTTGGCAACTAATGGATGATGAAATACCGATAACGGTTTCATCAGCTGATATTTTGTTCCATATTGGTAGCTATAGGTACATAAACTGTAGAAAGCTAGGAATAAATGTTATTGCAAATAATAAATATTGATGTCTCATTAGTAGGTACCTACCTAAAGAGTCATAAATAAATTGTGTAATTAAAATATGACTATATTTACAGCTGGTATATTATGTTTATTGTGCTAATGTAACATAATATTGATTAAAAGGATTTTAATTAATGCTAAATGATCAATTAAGTAAGTCTAGATTGTGTAAATATTGGGTATATAATATGGAAATAATCTAAGTGAAATAATTGCACAGTAAAAACATCTTACAATCTACCTAGTAATCTATTTAAACGACTGAAAAGTTATAAGAATAGTTAACAATAAAATGCAAGCCGGACTAGATTTAAAGTGAAACCATATAAAATTTTAATACAGATAAAACAAAGTTATACTACAGCTAAGTATTTGGTATTTTATCTATAATTTTTGCTAAGTAATAAAGTGCCATTTTACCAAATTATGGTTTGGTTTGCGGGCTATGTGCCCAAAGTGATTAAGAACTTTTTTTGGAAGTTCCCAAGGGAATACACAACCGCCGTGGGCTATATATTCATTAAATATTACACGAGGCTTATTAATAGTATGTACAGTCGGCCGCATAAGTCGATGAACACATTTAAAAGTGCAAAACAACTGAACAACGCGCCATAACGTCGTTACGACTAGAGAACAAAATAAACTTCACGTACAAATGATCGTAAAAAGCTTCAGTAAGTAAGTTGAGTGTTCAGTCGTTTTGCACTTTTGAATGTGTTAATCCGACTTATGCCACCGACTGTACATTAAATGGGGGAGAAAATCGCATTTACCCCTAGTAACCTAAGTAGGTAATTACCATAAGAACTCTCTGATAGCAGACGGCGAGGCTTGTACGAATTGCAATCTGTTTGAGGATGATTGTCCTCCTAGCCGTCCATGGAATAAGCAGCATCCGTCTCGAGTCTCGAGCACCACACTTCAAAGGCTTTTTGCGGTCTAGAGATAGAATCGTCCAAAATTCAGAGCAACACATACCACTGGATTTTCTCACTATTCTTATTTTGCTTTTGACTTTGATTATATATATAACTAGCTGGTGCTCGCGTATAAAACGCCATCTACCGTGGAGCGGATCGCTAATAATATCACCAAGCAGTTGTCATGTTAGTCGCTTCACCTGATTCTGGATAGATGGCGCTATCAAGTGTATACCGAGCCAAGCCGCTAGTAATTACTTTTATTTTAGATTTCCCGTAGAAATAAAGCATTTTCCCGCGGTAAAAAGTAGCCTATGTTCATCAGGGATAATGTCGGCTTCTAATGGTAAAAGAATCTTTCAAATCGGTCCAGTAGTTTCGGAGCATATTCAAAACAAACAATCAAATATTTCCTCTTTATAATATTAGTAATGGAAGAATATCTTCATGTTTGCTTATAATGTGACACACATACCTAATTTTAGTCGGTTACGCAACGAAATAATTAGAGCGAATAGATTAAAATCTACGCAAACAAAACAAAGGCAATTTTCCAAAAATAATTCGTAGTAAAACCGTTAAGTTCAATCACAATTTATCGGCGTAAAGGATCAAGGCGAAGCCTGTTGCCTTGAACATTTGTAAATAAAATGTCATTGCGCCGGTGCATTGACGTGCATCGCTTTAATTTATTGCAGATTTTGTGGGGAAGTTACCTACTTTACTGATAACCGAAACTGTTTATTGTTTATTTGCATAATTATTGGAAATTATTGATAATTTAATTAAGTGTAAGTTTCCGAATAAATGTGGAAAACTAGCTTTAGATCGCGTCTCTTTATAAATTAGGTTAGAAACATTAATGTCTTCCTAAAGGCTGAAAACCTTGAAATCGTTTTAATAAAAAAAATAGGTGAAAGATTATTTTTTATCTATATTAATATTTAATATTCTAAAAAGGTAAAGTTTCTATATAGGAGGTAATCTTTGAAACTACTCATCTGATTTAAAGAAATCTTTCACCAATACTTACCTACCGTCAATGTTGGTAACTTTGCCTGCTCATCAAAATTTGCCTATTGAGGTGACTTGTTGACAGAAAACAATATTATTCCGAAACTATGGTTGGATTAAATATTTATCCATAAATTGTAAAGTCACATATCTGACATAGTTTTGGAATAATATTGTTTTCTCCAACAAGTCACCTCAATAGGCAAAGTTATCAACATTGACCGGTACCTAATTAGAATAAAATTTCAGGATGGACATAGGCTAAATATTCCAATAGGAGTTCCAATAACCAATCCTGAAGGTTAGCCATCAACTTCCTGAATTGGTCCCTGCGCCCATCGATGTACTTATTATGTTGGGCGTTAAATCGTTAATGCATGTCAGGCGTTTTCTCTTTCTTTTTTTACTAGAGATGAGTTTGCTCTTGGCCAACAAAGAACTGTGTAGCAAGGATGAGGCCTATGATGGAGCGAGCTCACCCAGAAGATGCCTATTCACTGGAACTTTGAAAAGATTTGGGTTATATGAGCTCGGAAATACAGACGCCAGCAGGGAGTTCCAAACATTGGCAGTACGCATTATAAATGATTATATGTTTCAAAGAGCTTGGTCCGAAAAGGGGGGACTTTGACAAGATGAGGATGGTAAACAGCCGTACGTCTGTATGTCCGTCCGATGGAAGAAAGGGGAAGGCGGTATGAGCTCATGCAGATTGCAGCTCCTGAGCACACTCTCCGAAGTATATAAAGACACATAGACTGGCAACAGACGTTATAAACAAGCTATATATTTTTTGTTGTCCTAAAATAATTTACCCCTATTCATTTTGTTATCTGCTTTTCTAAATTTCTCAAGAGTTCGAATGACGTAGTTATTAATAATATTATTTGTTACATAGGTTAAGGTACTAAGCTTTAAATAAAATACAGGATGTTTAGAAAATTACTAAAATTTTACGAACTAATAATTTATGACTAAAACAGAAAATAATTGTTTGATAAAGAAATAATTGTTGATATGAAATCATAAAGGTATAATTCCAACAAGTAGGTATAAGAAATATATTGCTAAGATTGGTGTTTGGTCTCTCTGCGTTCTACTAGATACGGCCTTACTTCCTAAAAGTATAATATCCGTGAATGCGGCAACTTTTTACACAGTTTACTTAAATAATTATATTTTTACACAGTTTCACTACGCACATTGGCATTTTATTATGCATAAAAATTAAATAAAACGTTCGGCACGTACACATTGTTCTATTGTTGTGGGAATTCATTTTAAATATATTTTTCAGCCGAGTATTATATTAAATCATTAAATATGATTTTTTTATTGAATATAAATTAGGTATATATTTTTTAGATATTTTAATTTTATTTTTGAATTAAGTAAGTATAAGTATAATGACTTAAATTACCATAATGTAACTCTATATATATGTATATTCAATTTTCAAATATATCTGAATTATTTGTAAAAATAAAAAAAAATTAAAATAAAAACAGCCTGTATATATTTATATGTTTTTATCGGCACGCTGCTGCAGTGATAAAGCCATGACCATATCAATATTTGCCAAGTGTATACAATATCAGAACATAATTTAATACCGACAACATATTTAAGAGGTCTCACAATACGTTTCCTTTTCTTTGAGGAAAACGGTTACTTAAGTTTAACGGTTTTAAGTTATGGTATAAAGATTTAATTAATTTTTATTAAGGTGCATTTTATTATTAAAATGAAAAATACTTTATATTAAAATCTAAGATTTACTCAGTGAAATATTATCGGATTTTTTTTAGTGATATATAATTTAAATATTTTTTTAGTGTATCCAAAAAACCTTGAAAAATCGAAGGACCACACATTATTATTATTATTATGTAATTTTTTTATTTTGCCTTCCAATGACTTTTTATTACAAAATAAACTAATTATTTGGAGTTGGTAAAAAGTGACATCTAATTTAGAATAATTTTGGGTAAGTGGCCATTATCGTAGTCTGCAGTACAAATTACTTATTTATTTGTTTTGCTTCGCTCTTTTCAGTAGAATTTGTAACTTTAAATACTTACATATATCGCTGAAAAACGCTTTCAAATTCAAATTCAAATTCAAATATTTTATTGCAAACCATAATGTATAAACGATGTTACAATATAAAAATTTAGACCAGTGTTATGGACCCTATTGGGCATGCAACTTAGGGACTAGGAGAGAGGAAGCATATACATATAAGTATACATAAGCGTATAAATATTTATATAAATATAAAAGAATTTTATTTTATTTAAATTAAACATATTTACATTTATATTATTTATATTTAAATAATAATATTATATAACTTTTGATATAACTCTTTTTAAAAACGACTGCAAACCGTGTTCTCATGGATGCCATTGTCAAAACTGGACAAGAATGAAATGGGACCACACGGAGCAGAAGTTTTTAAATAAAAAAAGAATCATCAGAATCGGTTCACCCAAGTTCTGAGGTAACAAATATTAAAAAAAATAGAGTCCAATTGAGAACCTCCTCCTTCTCAATTCGACTGTATTTTTTTGATATTTTTTATGTTTGTTACCTCAGAACTTTCGACTGGGAGAAAGAAAGCCCATGAGACGGTTTTAAGCCTGTTTATTTTTTGCTAATTTGGAAGTCGATTGAAAACCTAAAAAAAACACGCTAATCCCATGTTCAGAAAATAGTTTTGTATTGCTGAACTGTATGACTTTATGTACTTAACAGCAGGTCAGGTCAGCAAGTGTGTGTCAGCTAGTTGCAGTATTCTTAGTTCTGCACAATAATGGACATCGACACCTGTCTGCTGCTGGGTACCACTGGCTCCACCACATACAACGCTATCAACGTAACACCTGAAACTTCTGATTCCCTGGTCAGTTCGACTACCTATACGATGCTTACAAGGCTTTTTACAAATATGATTGGTCTCGCTGCGCTCGACTAGATACAGCCGCCGTACTAGAAAAAAACGAACTTTTAGTACGCCGAATGCGGCGTACCCGAGCTAGTCACACTGCAAACTGTCTGTGATGTGTACGTGCCGAATGTTTTATTAAATTTTGGGCATAATAAAATGCCAATTTGCGTAGTGAAACTGTGTAAAAATATAATTAAACTCTGTAAAAAGTGATAAATAGTGACGACACACACTACAACAAAAAATTGCCGCATTCCTATATTGCTTTTAAGTAGGGCCGTATCTAGTCGAGTGTGCCGAGACCAATCATTTATCTCTGGCTTTTTAATTAATTAAATAAAAAATATTTTAAAAAGCATTCACAGCACGCTTCTATGGATTTGCAGGTAACTTTCGTACGTCTACTTCATAGCGTAGTATATACTGTAATGTCTGTAATAATAATTAGATATATTAAAGATTTATTATTGGACAAGCCATACTTATCGGGACAGTACCTAGTTAATTTAATCAATCCAGAGACCCAAAAAAACATAAAATTTCATCAAAATCGGTCCAGCAGCTCAAAAAGAGTTCAGTGACATATACAAATATTATAAGTAAAGATAATGGAAATGAAAAACCAATTGCAGGGTCCCGCAGAGCTATCTTCAGATGAAATTCTATCGACGTACAAGAAACAATTCGAAAAACCATCGAAATCGGGAAAGCAAAATTCTCTTATCACTATGTGAGTTCGTATATTGTTACTAGACGTGTGAGTATTTTCAACTCAGATAAGGGGGTGAAGTCGCGGGCCAAATTTAGTATCTACATAAAAAAGCACGTAACATTGAATGGGAAAATTAATTAGAGTGTAAGTACCTTGCCGCTGTAATAATAACCGGCATATAACTTGGCAAGATTTTACCGTAGTGGGAGAAAGTTTGCGCACATGAGATAAAACTAACGCAAGTGTACGAAGGAGTGAGCAGGACATATGCAAAGTGCGAGAGGCACGAGGCGAGTGGCGAACCAATCGCGCGGTCGGAACTATGTTATTTTGCTCCTTTGCCCCACCCAGATCTAAAAAACGACTTCTGCGCATCTAGCCATTCTTGCCAAGTTACGTGCCGGGAATTATACATGCAGGTACTTTTTCAGTTTTTCAGTATGGAACACGATAATGGGGTCGTCGTTGTTAACGATGGCTTGGGGAGTGGAAAGGGCCGGATTGCCAGTAGCCTTGGTTCTGATGGCTTTCATGGCTGCCATCTGCCTCTACACCGCTTACGTGTTGCTCAGAGTCAACAAATATCACGGTACGGTAATGTAGTAGTTAATAAAAATCATTTTTTTATATACAATTAAAAAAGGGGCAATGTGTTCGGTAATATTTTTAATTACTTAAATTAATAATTATTGAATTTATTATAAGTCTTTCTTTCACAAGTAGGTAAACTCTATTGTAAAAAATATAAACCGAATCGGTAATTATATTATGGAATTGCACAAGCTAATTGTCTGCCTGTCTAATAAGGTATTGATTGAAAAACTTGAGTCTGTTTCAGGTGGTGCAGCTTGCGAAGTGCCGGCGCTGTGTCGAGCGCTGCTCGGACTGACAGCTGAAAGAGTGGCGCACGTTTTCAGCTTACTAGTTTTACTAGGCGCCAATATCGTATACTGGATACTTATTACTAACTTCTTATATTTTACTGTTAACTATTTCACTGGTGAGTGATGACTTCCTGTTTTAAAAAGAAACCTAATAAGCAAAAGTATAACATTTCATATAAATATGCCTCGCCATAATTCTGTACTCTTGAGATTACCCTACGGCTTGAGACATGACTTCAGAAAAAAAATATCAACAGTTATTATAAATAATTGATATCATCAATAATAATAATAAATCTATAAGTGTAGCTGTAGTGTATGTATATGTATGTTCCTGCATAACTCTTAAACGAATTAACTGATTTTCCTGAAACTTGTTCTTTTTAGGGTACTTTTTCTTTTTCAACGCCGACTAAGTCGCGAGCGCCAGCTAGTATTATTATAATAGAGCTGCTCATTTTCAATATTCGATAATAAATGTTGAAGTTACAACTATTACCTACATAAAATAAAAACAAATTACAGACCTGAATACATCGAACGCAACGGAATATGAGTCATCGCCCCTTTGCCCCAATCATGGAGGCGAGAACGGATCGCTTATAATACCAGAGGTTGAGAACGAGTCTCCTTACTGGGGCCTTCACAGTACTGTGCCACTGTTTGTAGCGCTCATAGTCTTCCCGCTATTGAACTTCAAAAATGTTAGTTTTTTCACAAGATTCAATTCACTTGGTAAGTATAATATGTAGATTACGCATGATTACAATGGATTACTTACATACTACTTAGTCCTGATTAAAAAAAAAAAATTACTTATAAAAAATACGTTTTGACTCTTATATTCTTTTATTGGACATGTTTAACAAGAAAATAAAATGAGATTTCAAAGTTTACTATGAAAAAAAATATTTTTTTGGTTTCTTCTTCAAATTTTTGCATTTAATATTTTGTAATTTCATATCAAGAAAATTCAAAAGGTCAAAGCACAACAGCACACATGCTGTTTTTTTCACTGTGGTCTGTTTTTTTCTAAAAGGGGTACCCAATTAATAATTTATTTATTTAATAATTTATTTTATTATTATTTTTTATTTCAACACAAATGGATATCACATAACAGGGAGCAACCCCAATTAGATGTAATATTATTTTTAGAATTAATTTTAAAAACCATTTCGACTACTGTGCCTCGCAATTATCTACAGTGGACCCCGGTAATCCGACAAACGTTTTGCAGGGCAGTGTCGGTATAGAATTTGTCGGATTTAATTTACTGCGACTACTGCCAAGACCCCCTTTTTTAATGACATAAATTGCAGATTGGCCTACGCCGTATTCCTTTGCTAAACTACTGAAATATTAATTACGATTTTAGTGGTCCAAAATATCACATTTTTCAAATTTTAAAAGACGTTGAATCGTCTTTTAAAATTTGACAGTTAATTTGGGTTCCTAAACAAAATCGTTTTCATGCAAAAACGAAGTTGATGGTACGAAATAGCAAATGCAATCCAGTTTAGGTCCTAAATTAAATCGTATTAAGAGTTGATAATATGACTATGACTTGTAACATAGCGAATATTGTCAAAAAATATTTAATAATAATATGTACAGACATGCCGGATTACCGTATTAAGAGTTGATAATATGACTATGACTTGTAACATAGCGAATATTGTCAAAAAATATTTAATAATAATATGTACAGACATGCCGGATTACCGTATTAAGAGTTGATAATATGACTATGACTTGTAACATAGCGAATATTGTCAAAAAATATTTAATAATAATATGTACAGACATGCCGGATTACCGTATTAAGAGTTGATAATATGACTATGACTTGTAACATAGCGAATATTGTCAAAAAATATTTAATAATAATTATGTACAGACATGCCGGATTACCGTATTAAGAGTTGATAATATGACTATGACTTGTAACATAGCGAACATTGTCAAAAATATTCAATAATAATATGTACGGACATGTCGGATTACAAGGGGCACCGGATTAGACAGGGGCCGGATTACCGGGGGGTCCACTGTATTGGTATTTTTTTACAGGGACGCTATCAGTGGTGTATCTGTTAGTATTTGTGTTGGTGAAAGGTTACACATGGGGTGTGAACCTTTCCAACATGAACATAACACGAGGACGAGACGCGGCTGTGCTCAGCGGAATGTTGGCCTTGTCTTTCTATATCCATAACATCATAATCACTATCATGGGAAATAACGCGAGGCAGGAAAACAATGTAATTAAAAATTAATATTTAAATATTAATAAATATCTTCACAAATTCCACAGTAAGCAACTAATAAATATAGGTATTATTTATAAATACAAAATATCCATGACTCATGTACAAAGGTAAAATTTTACCATATAAACATTAATTTGCCCCTAGCGGGATTCGAACCCGCGACCGTTTGAATAACAGCAACATTAAATCAAAGTACATAAAAGTAAAAGTAAGTACCTAATTTAACTGAATTCAAGTTTGTACTTCCCTTATCCTTAATCCTTCTATGGTCGGCAGCGAACTTGTAGCACTTATGGCGTTGCTTGGGTTGTGTTATAGGCGACGGTAGCCATCTACCATCAAGTGGACCGTCAGCCTGTCTGTCGACTTTAACATTAAAAAAAAAACTAGGACTTAGGCCATATTTAATTTTCAGGGCAGAGATTTGACGATAGCTTTCGTACTAGTAACACTGACTTACACTTTAGTTGGAGCTGTTTTCTACATCTGTTTCCCACTGGCCAAATCCTGTATAGAAGACGTGAGTTTTTTTTAAAATATTTTGTTCTAAATTTTTAATTTTTTAATCATGTGACCAAAAATAATTGATTGATCTCGCTGCGCTCGACTAGATACAGCCGCCGTACTTGAAAAATGCGGCAACAAATACTACGCCGAATTCGGCGTACCCGAGCTAGTCACATTGCAAACTGTCTGCGATGTGTACGTGCCGAATGTTTTATTAAATTTTGGGCATAATAAAATGCCAATTCCAATTTGCGTAGTGTAAAAATATAATTGAACTGCGTAAAAAGTGATAAATAGTGACGATGTTTTACACACATTACAATAAAAAGTTGCCGCATTCGCGGAGCTATTGATTTTAGGTAGGGCTGTATCTAGTCGAGTGCAGCGAAACCAATCATTTATCTATGTATGTGACCTATAGAATTAAAATTTAAAGTATTTTTTATTTTGTTTTAAGAATATTCTAAACAACTTCGAGATGCATGACGTGATGACAGCTGTTGCAAGGATACTTTTGTTATTTCAAGTGAGTGTTTTTAATTTTTATATTAAGCTTAGACTAGTGACCCGCTCCCAGCTTCGCCCAGGTTTCTAATAAAAACTACCTATCTTATTTAAGTTGGACCAAATTACACATAGTTGCGAAGTTTTATTAAAATCGATTCAGTATTTTAGGAGTTTATTGGCGTCAAACATGTGACGCGAAATTTTTATATACTTATCATTTATGTAATGTATGTCATTTACAATTATTCTCTGTTGTAACAAGTTATTTTTTACCTTTATAGGTTAATTAAAATATATATTAAAAATATATTATATATATATTAAAAATTAAAAATAAGTACAGAAAACAAAAACAAAAAAACTACCTGATACCCATAGATAAATGATTGGTCTCGTTGCGCTCGATTAGATACGGCCCTATCGTCACTATTTATCACTTTTTACACAGTGTAATTATATTTTTACACAATTTCATTACGCAAATTGGCATTTTATTACTTATGCCCAAAATTTAATAAAACATTCGGCACGTACACATCACAGACATTTTGCAGTGTGACTAGTTCGGGTACGCCGAATCCGGCGTAGTATTTGTTGCCACTTTTGTCAAGTACGGCGGCTGTATCTAGTCGAGCGCAACGAGACCAATCAAATATCTTTGGTGATACCTACTAATAAAGCAATATTAATGTAGGTGGTCACAGTATACCCTCTAGTGGCGTTTATGCTGCGCTGTGAAGCCATACTCCTCTTACCGTTGCGTGAAGAAACAAAAATGACACGATGGTTGACGGTCACCATCAATTTAACGATAGTGTTTGTATGCATACTGTTCGCATGCTTTTGTCCCAGCATCGGAACAATTATCAGGTAAAATAAACAAGTGTTATGTTGTATAAACTAATAACTCTTAACCCTGTAACTGCCAGAGCCGGATTTATTCGACAATTATTTTTGTGTCCATTTTGCCAGAGCTGTGTAATTGCATTGCTTTCTCTTCTCACGGATTGAGATACAAACACATTATTTTTGGAGTACTATTATATAAAGCTGAAGAGTTTGTTTGTTTGTACGCGCTAATCTCAGGAACTACTGGTTCGAATTGAAAAAATATTTTTGTGTTGGATAGTCCATTTATCGAGAAAGGCTTTAGGCTAAATGACATTTTGAACGCGGACGAAGTAGCGGGCAATAGATAGAATTAGGTACTTAATATAAGACCGTGGTATGAAAATTTATGGGAGTAAAATCAAAATTGTTACACGAAAGCGTTATATTTAGTTTTACAGATATTGCGCTAGCTGACACACACCCCATTTTTTTTTTTCAGGTACACTGGAGCAGTGAGCGGGTTAGTGCACATATTCGCCATACCTTCCTTACTGCACATGCGCTCTTTACACTTGCGCGATCAACTGACATGGTGGAAGACATCTTTCTACGTTTTAATAATAACTATTGGTGCCATAAATTTATTATTGCAATTTTTCATAAACGAGTGACGGACGCCATTAATAAATGGCGGTTCTTTACGTGACAACCATGACTCGACTCGATGGCTTGGTCCAAAGTGACAGAATGTCCGTTATTCCAAAATGACTAGTCTATCAAAACGTCTAATATGTGGCGAAATCTCCAAACTATCAAAATGGTCACTTTATCAAAAGAACTTTACACTTGTCCAAAAAAATATGGGTTTTGTATAGAAAATCACCTCCTGTCAGAGTATTGATAGATCGGGCTTAGACAGTAAAAGTGGCCATACAAAAATTGTATAGAATTTCCTTTTAGAAAAGGCTCAAAACTTGTAAACTAACCATATTTATTTAGCTTTTTTCCATAGAAAAAAAAACTGTTTCTCCAAGGAAATGCGCGTACGCGTCCATTCAGTTTTGAAAATCTACATAATTAAGTATTGCCGTATCTAGTCGAACGCAGCGAGACCAATCATTTATCTATGATTAATATATATATTATAGATACGTGTGTGACTTAAATCAAGTTTTCTAAGATGACCGAAGAAAACTTAGAAATGACTTTTAAAGCCAAATCATTTTTCGTTGAATCATTTTTGTGATGTTAATATTTATTATTATCTTCAAATAAGTGGTGAGGGTAACTCAATTAAAAAAAATACAAAATATTATAAACAAATTACTTTAACTTTATTCAAGGAAAACGAATAATAAATAAATTTCTTTGGTAAAAAAATAAATATAGATAAGTATACAATTTAAGAACCAGTGTATCGAAGTAATTTAATTTAAACATTCCATTACTTAAAGTTATTAAGTATTGCTGTAAACTTAATTTTAATAAAACATTTTAAAACTAAAATGCAGTTTTATATAATCAAAATTGCAAATCAGTGACACAACAGACGTACATACATTTTATGTAAGTATTATAATAAATGTTAATCCATTCAACTAATGTATTCACATTTCGTTTTAACGTTAAATGTTGGCAGGAAATCAGAAAGAATGTCAGAAGAAAGAGTGTCCAAGTTCGGCCAAAGTAGCAATTAACGGCCTCGTTGGTTTAATAATATGTCGGAAACGTAGATTCCCGTTAATAATTTTGCACCACTCGTGTGCCGGAACGTGGATCCGCGTTTCCAGTCGTGTGCCAGAACGCGGATCCACGTTGCGCCTACTGTATGTATCACAAGTGACACTTTATTTTTATGGTGATTCGGCTCGTCGGCGTTCGGCACACGAGGGGTTAAAAGGCCTTCACAGCCTTTTAAATACACTTTGAATAACTAGGCCGACAATTGCTCTAATTCTGGATTGGCTTGGCAGTATGTACTATTGTTTTTATTTTTTAAGAGAAATATGAAATGGCACTGAAGGCTAGTAATTTAGTATAATAAATAAACGTGTTCGAACATCAAAAAATTAATAGTAACTAATAGTTAAAGAGTAGATTAGTAAGTAATTTAGTCGAGACAATCCATTTTGTTCTATTGAAAACAGATTCATACTAGTTTAGTCGGTAGCAGACTAGTTTTTAGTCTAGCTGCCGCAAAAAATTAATTTCGCAGGAGTGACTTTGAAATTTGTTTTTAAATAAAATGAATGCTATTGAAATTTTAAGTCTCAACAATACAAAAATCCATCAAACAAATTTGTTCATTCAAAAATAGGTTTATTGGCTTACTTATTATTGACTTTATTGAGTTGGAGGCCAGTTTATTGAGTTTATTGAGTTGGAGGCGTTACTGTACTCGATGACGTAACACAATTTGGATGTCTTATAAAACATTAGAATGCGTTACAGACGGGAGGTTATTTTTATTTATTTATTTTTCCGTTTTTTTTGGTAAAAACCCTTTTCATTGGTAAAAATGATCAATTGGTTGTTACGTAACGTACGATTTCTAGTCACTGTACTAAATTACTAAAGTAGTCCGAACGAGCCTTTAGTTTAGGAGTTCTATTTTTAAAATTGTTAAGACAGGCGACAGAGTACACTATATCTCCCGTGTACTCTGTGCTTTCTTGTAACCTGATATTTTCTGTTCTACGTGATGACTGTGGGCGCGTCGCGACCGGTGTATTGAGGCAAACGAGAAACTTGCAAAGCGACATCTATTAACGGTTTGAGCATAACTTGCGCGTCGCCTAGAACGTTGTTAGCTTCGTACGAGTCGATGTATAACCTGAAAAATTGTATAAACAAATTATTATCAAGCCATTCCTTATAGATATAGGCCAGACGGTAGCCACATACCATCTGTGGTGTGGGACTGTCAGACTTTAACATAATAATAAAAAAATCAAACCTTCACCCATCAATGTAAAGTCGGGGTACGAAAATCTTCGTCAGTTTTCAAATTCATTCCTTTCTCAAAATCGTAGACTATTAGTACCTTTTGAAACTAAAGCTCTAAGCACTGATGAATTGCCCTGGTGCAAGCAAATTTCGACTTTAAGGTGACGAACCTTTTCTTACCCCGACTGTACTACAACTGTGGATTTCGCACGCCATACAAAACACTACGAACTTTATGGAACATTTAAAAATGACATATAAACTCTGTCATCTGTTATTTAAAACCAACCAAACATAATTATGTCGTTTAAAGAAAATGTGACTTTACGTCAACACGTTACAGTTTAAAATCAATAGAACTTTGTCATTACCGCCTTTTACCATTGACTCCGCCGTGATTCCGTTTTAGGCTTTGAATGTGCCGCTTTGGCATTAGTGACGCAAATTCCACAGTTGTAGTACTTTGATGTCTACACCTGGTGAGAGCTTTTCGATTGTATGCTTTTTAATTGTAGGCATTACGTAGAGTAACCCAGGGGACTGACGCAGAGTTAGAGTCAGTCCCCTGCCACTACTTTCCAAATTCAGACCAGAGTCAATTTTGAAAAGTTCCTTTCCAAAATAGACTCTGGCGAGAATCGAACCCGGGACCTCGACCACTCATCCATTAAGTAAAGTGGTTTTACCTGACAGTGGCTCCGGAACTGCCCGTTCCACTCAAACGGAAGACAATACGGGAACCGTCTTCAAATATTATGCGAAGACCCTGGAAAGGCAAAAAGACCTATTCAAATACTATATCGACACGCCCCGGCTTTGCCCGCGTTAACCAGTTAAGTAGTATATAAAAGTATACCGATATTATTTACTATAGGTACTTATATAGGTAAGTAATAAGTAGGTATCTATCTAAACTTATGTAGCGATAATATTTTTACACTTTATAATATTATTATTAGTTTGCAATCTCGTCATCTTGTGATTTAATAAATAAATTCCACACGGCACCATCTAGTTCCACACAGTAAGCAACTAATGCTTGTATTATGGAATTATTACATTGAACTATTAACTAATTATTAACTAATTACATTGAATACTTTTTTTTGTAAGTATATTATAAATACAAAACATCCATGACTCAGGTACAAAGGTAAAATGTTAACACATAAACATTTGACCCTAGCGGGATTCGAACCCGCGCACGTTTGGTTAAGGGGCAACTTTCAAACTCGAGCGTCTTACCAATTCCATGATTACTCATTAGTTATTGGTTGTAGTAACACATGAAAAAACATGACTTTTCTCAGACATAATATGAAGATTTGCATCGAAACAAAAAAACTGAAATTTATTTTATATCTAATATAATAATAATTCTTTAAAATGTGCAGAATTTGTCACATTTTCGCTGGTTGAGATCTCGTAATTATTGATTGAAAGCCAATAATGTTTTCCAATGAAAACATCCTAGCTAAAGTGTACATAAAAAATTGGGATGTCAATAGTTACTATCTATAAAGGTTTTTCTAAAATATTGGAATTGTTGGCGTATGTTTCGCTAGTTGAATAAGTGCGCGAATGTGTTGTTTCGCATTCTGTCTATCTCATCTCTGTCTGTCTATGTCATATCTCCGCAATATCTCCCAAATACCTATTCTATTACTGAGTTCCCACGCTCGTCTAGCGCCACCTTAACAGCTACGGTTACTAGCCACAAGACAAAACGCGTCATTTAGTCATGAAGCAATGAAGGAAGATACCTGTTTAGTGGCAACGCTCCCGTCGACGGGGTCCGTGTAGGCGAAGTTATCAGCCATCTTGACGACGTACGTCTTGTCGCCGCTGGTGTGCTGCGACCCTAAGAATCCTGGCTCATTCAATTTCTTCTCGAGGGATTCCATCATTTCGTTGCACGGATCGCTGGCGCACTCCTCGTAGTCATATCTAATAGATTTATTGTAACATAAATTGTTAAAAAAACTCTATTTTAATTTTAGATCAGTGCCTATTTGCAACTTGTATTGTAACTCATATTGTTCTTATTACTGTTTTTTTTTTGAAGTGAAAACTTCTATAGCCGCGTTATGCGACTTTGGGTAGGGAAAAAATGTATCGATTCGCGTCAGCAACATGCCAATGCTCACAGCTGTCTACGTACGTGTGTATACCCGATTGTATGTGTGTGCGTTGGACGCTCAGTTTTAAGTTTTCACTTCTGTCGGCAGTCATCATGACTGCCTCCGTTTTTTTTTTTTTTTTTTTTTTTCCTTTGTCTTTATTATGTTACTAAGTTACAAATAAATGTTTGCTTTCTAAGATAGACAGGAGTCCATATTCAGGGCCTATGAATCTTTTAAACACCATCATAAAAAATTTCCTTTTTTTTGAGATTACCAGTAAAATAAGTCAAGTTACACCATAAAAATTAGGAGAACGTCCCTGTGAGGATTATTTAAAACAAATCAATGACCTGGTGAAGTAGTTCCTGCCAAACAGCTTCCAATGTGCCTCGAGTGTGCCTTGCACCGTCTCCCCGGAGTTGGCCAGAACGGAGAGCCAAGCGAGGGCAGCCCAAAGGCCGTCTTTCTCCCTCACGTGGTCGGAACCAGTTCCGAAGCTCTCCTCGCCACACAAAGAAACCAGACCCTCGTCCATCAGGTTGCAGAAGTACTTCCAACCTGAAACCAACATGAATCTGAACACCAAAAAAGAAGGAACAGCTGGAAAACGACAACAGTGTCTTGTGAATATTTTTTTGTTTTGAATAAATATTGGTTAATTTTCTTATTAAGCTTCTATGTATTTGTTTTTTAGTAAGTTCGTGGCTCTAACACGAAGACCTCTATTTAATTTATTTAAACAAATACGTAAGTCATCTTAACAATGTGTTTCAATACTTCACTGGAAGATATTTCGACTGGTTTAAGTGTCACGCTGATCATCAGCGCCGAGATCTCAGCGCGTAGCTGATCAGCGCCGACCATCAGTGCGAGTCGTGCTGGCTGTCGCTAAGTCTCTCTGTCTATATCGCGACAGGACATGATGATACCTCGCCGGCACGTGCGTTCAGTACGACACTAAAACGGTGACGCTCGTCAGCGCTGAGCGTTACTCTAAAATGCTTCATAGCACCAACAAATGTAGGTTTGTGAGCGCTGACGATCACAGCGTGATCGGGATTTGGGCTTACCGGTGGGCACTTCGAATATCTTCTTTTGTCGCTTGGCAGCCACCCTGTCGACGGCCGCGGCCGTAGGCATACTACGAGCGTACCCAACAACGTTGCGCTGCGCGAAGTACGGGATGTGGTGCAAGTTGTTGGCCAGCACCGCAAGCGAGTCCGACGGCGTCACGAAGAACGCGTCGCGACCGATTATCATATTGCGGTCACCTGTTTTAGGGAGTTTTGTATGGAGGTCAGACCTTTTTTATTAGGTTGAAACTTGTACCATTGGGTACGATTATAGATTTTACTGGAGAAAATGAGGTTTAATAGATATTTAAGTTTGAATCCTGTGAAATTATTGAAATTAAGAAAGACTTTTATTACAAAATACAATGTCTTTTGACAAAATAAAGAGTATTTTGAAAGGATCAAAATGATCTTTATTTTGTGAAAAAGTGCAAACGACCAGCTGGCTGTCCCCTTTTTAGTGTGACTACCGTCACCTATGAGGTGTAAATAAAGTAACAAATGCGCGCAAACTGCTATAGTCTATCTAAGAAAAAAAAAAACAGTTACAGTTGACCTGGAAACCTGGTGTGTAGGAATTACATCTCAATGGCGACACGTTTGGTGTAATCAAGTAGGTATGTCAACTGTCTGGTATCCATAATACAAGCATTAGTTGCTTAGTGTGAAACTAGATGGTGTTTTGTGTTCATTTATTTATTATTCAAATCAAATCAAATTATTTATTTGCATTGACATGGGTGTAAAACCAGATGTCATAGATAAATCAACTTCCCAGCAAGTACTACATACCACATTTGGTGTGCAAAATATAATATCACAGTCATGTCAATTTTACCTTTGTTGATTATATTTATTTACCTTATCGTTATTTATATTTACCGTTATTTATATTTATGTACTTTATCGTTATTTATATTAACCGTTATTTACATTTATTTATCTGATCGTTATTAATATTTACCGTTATTTATGTTTATTTACCTTATCGTTATTAATATTTACCGTTATTTATCTTATTCCTTACCATCCCCGTCGAAAGCAGCACCGAAATCGTAGTCGCCATTCTTGACGGCTTCCACCAGGTCTGCAGCATAAGTCAAGTTGGGGTCCGGATGAGCTCCTCCAAAGTCTTCCAAGGTGTTAATACGCCTCACGTTCTGCTCACTCGCACCCAACTCTTCTACGAACACGCGTTTCACATACGCACCGGTCACTGTGAACAAATTAAACAAATTCATCAATAGGCTAGCCATCGAACGCGACTTCGCCCGCGTAACTTTATAAAATATAGCCTACTAGCTGGTGCCCGCGACTTCGTCCGCGTTGAACGATATAAGGTGCCCTATGTCCTTTTTGGTCTCCCACATGTATTGGTTGTAGTTTTTGCGTGAAAGAGTAACAAATATCCATACATCCATACAACTTTTCGCATTTATAATATAATTATAATTTATATTAGTATAGCCTATGTTACTCGCTGACGATGTAGCTGTCTATGGGTGAAAGAATTTTCAAAATCTGTCCACTAGTTTTTAGTTTATTCATTAAAAAAAATTACTGGACCGAATTCGCGTGCAACAGCTAGTCAATTATATAACCGAAAGATTTTTAGTTGTTCAATGAATTTCTGAAAAATTATATATAATTTATATTTTTTAATTTATTTTATAATTAATAGAATAATAAAATTAATTTATTAGTCGATCATTTAACATTTTCATCAATTAATATTTTGATCTGATCTATATGACCTAACTATAATATTTAATGTTAAGACATGTTTTTTTTTTTAAATAAAGATTTTTAGTGTTAACGACGTTTAGGTATCCATACAAAAATTAACTTACCACCATGCATAGAATCAATGAGAACATTGAAAGGTTTCCTCGTCTCCGTCCCTTGGATCAAAGTTTTGATTTTGGCAAAGTCAAATATACTCTTCATGTAATCCACGTAATCCTTCACAGAATCTATTACTTCCACTGTGAATTCGCATCCGTCCACCTAAAAAAAATGAAAATAAAAAAAAAACACACATTGAAGGGTATGCACCATGGCGTATGCCCCCAGTGGCGTATGCCCTCAGTGGCGTATGCCCCCAGTGGTGGACGCCCCAATTCGAATAAAAATAGGACAAAGTAAATTGTCATTTTGTCGAGGTGTGTTAACTACTAGCTGTTGCACTCGACTACGCCCGCTTAACTTTATAAAATATAGTCTATGTTACTCGCTGATAATATAGCTTTCTATAGGTGAAAGAATTTTTAAATTTGCACAAGTAGTTTTTGAGTTTAATATAGATTGAAAAAATTTAAAATACTCTAATATTATAAATAATATGAGAGTGAGTTTGTTTGTTTGTTTGTTACACTTCCACGCAAAAACTTCTGAACCGATTACCACGAAATTTTGCATACACGTTGTCTGGAACACCAGAAAGGAGATAGGGTGCCTTTCATCAAACAACGCGGACGAAGTCGGGTGCAACAGCTAGTCAACAGCAATGAGATAAAAGTTTCTTACAGTAAACTTGTGCACTCCGATTTGGGTGATATCGCAAACCAAGTTGGGTGCAATCTTGTATTGCTTAATCTTTGTGGTAATAGCATAAATGCTGTTGGTGATGTGGTCCGGAGCTGGGGCGCCATTGCTGCAGTTAAATTTGATGCCAAAGTCATTGTTAATGCCACCAGGGTTGTGAGACGCAGTGAGGACAATGCCACCTGAGAATTAAAAAAAATATCTATAACTACTAGCTGTTGCACACGGCTTCGTCCGCGTAACTTTATAAAGTATAGCCTATGTTACTCGCTGATAATATAACTTCGTAACAGTGAAAGAATTTTTCAAATTGGTCCAGTGACTTCGGAGCCTATTTAATTCAAACAAACAATCAAAAGAGAAAAGATTTGTTTGTTTGTAATGAATAAACTCGAAAACTACTGGACCGATTTTGAAAATTCTTTCACCTATAGAAAGCTACATTAGCAGCGAATAAAATGGCTATATTTTATAAAGTCACGCGGGCGAAGTCGCGTGCAACAGCTAGTAACTTATAAGTCGTATGAAAAACGTCTTTGAGTGTACACATACAGGAAAACTTGTCATATCATAATGCATTGTCATCATGATAATTCATTAATAATAATTATATTCTAATACGACAAACAAATCCTAAAACTGATAACAAGGTCAATCCAATTATTTCAATTGATTTGACATTCAATGCAAATCTAATATATAAAATTAATTCTCGTGTCACAGTGTTGTTGCCATACTCCTCCGAAATGACTTGACTGATTTTATGAAATTTTTTGTGTATATTTGGTAGGTCTGCAAATAGGTCGTAATCTATTTTTTTTATTGTTAAGCTCGACAGACAGGCTGACGGTCCACTTGATGGTAGGTGGCTAACGTCGCCTATAACACAAGCAACGCCATAAGTGCCACAAGTGCGCTGCCGACCATAGAAGGATTAAGGATAAGGGATAAGGGAGGGAAGGGGTAATGTGCTCTGGCATCCCTTACTCACTCACTGAAACACAACAGCACATGTACCCCTAAGTGATAAGGGTGGCCCACCCTGTAATGTATGCATCTTTGGGATTCAGTGATTGATTTACTTCCATTGTGAACGGTCGCGTCGATTATTTCGCGTTGTGTTTAAGTAAAGCGCTGACAGCGCAGTGGCAACGGCCGCGTTGTGCTGACTGCAGTCGTCGCGATGACCCAGATACCGTTATTGAATCACGCATATTTTGTGTAAGCAAATGTTAAGACGTAGTTATACCTACGTTTAATTAGGGAATATGGCCTCACCAATGGAAATTACAGTTACTACTGAAACAGAACATCTGTTGTATGACCTTTACATAGAGGGAAAGAAAAAACGCGAGAAGTTGGAGCAACTGGTTGAAGACCTCAAAGTTCAAATAGAAAATCTTCAAAGTCAGTTGTGCAAACAATCAGATGCTGTAAAGCCTTCTGAAGCAGTCCAGTATGAGACTGACGATGAGGAACTAGCTAGAGAAACTGAGTGGATACGTCAAAAGAGCAGGAAGAAAAGGAAACTAAATTTGTCACTGTCTCCACCGTCTCAAGAAGATACCGTACCAAAAAAAACTATTGAAAAAAAGGAAAAAACACGGAAGGTACCTCAACCACCTCCTATAATAGTAGAAAATATAAAAAACTATCAAAATTTCTACGATCTATTAACAAAAAACGTAGCTAAAGATTCATTTTCAGTAAAAATGATGAATAGTGAAAATGTTAAAATTAACGCCTCCAATGAAGATTCATACAGATCCATATCTAAACTTTTGTTATCAAACAATTGCATATGGTACTCGTATGAAAACAAACAAAATAGACCCATTAGAGTAATGGCAAAAAATTTGCACTTTTCTTGCCTAAAAGAGAGAATAATTGAAGACTTGACATCCAAAGGATATAAAATCCAGGACGTGGTCAACAAACTTAGTTGGAAAACCAAGCAGCCTCTCAATATGTTCATGCTTTCTTTCCACAAAGACGAAAATATCAACAACATTTATAGTATTAAGTCCATATTGGGATGTAAAGTAGATATACAACCAATTAAATCTACCAAACTGATACCACAGTGTAAAAAATGCCAAGCTTTTGGTCACACGCAAAAATATTGCTCCAAAGAGCCGAGATGCGTCAAGTGCACAGGCAAACACTTAACAAGGGACTGCGACAAACCACCAGATGCAAAGCCGAAATGTGTGCATTGTGGGGCGCCTCATCCTGCTAATTATAGAGGTTGTGTAGTCGCTAAAGAATTACAACAAATAAAAAATAAAAACATGAAAAAAAATGAGCAGATACCCGCCGTCCACGTTCCAAAGGTGAACACAAAAAAAGGTGTTAGTCAACCTGTTACAAAAAATCTAACTTTTGCACAAATTACCAAAGGAATACAGCCAGACCTTCAACCACAAACAATGTCTAAGTCAATAAGTACGAATATAGAAGACAAATTTAATAAAATCCTGAGTCTTTTATCATCGTTCGATGAAAGACTTAATAAACTTGAAAATAGCACTAATATCGCTATTCCAAAGCAAAAGAAATGGCGAACAAATTGAAAATTATGGCATGGAATTCTAATGGGCTACTCCAACATCAGGATGAACTACAGGTAGTCCTAAATACAGAAAATATTGATGTGTGTCTCATATCAGAGTCTCACTTCACTAGAGAATCTTATTTAAATATCAGAGGCTATAAAGCTTATCATGCACTACACCCTGATAATAAAGCAAGAGGAGGTAGTACTATTATTATAAAAGATAATATATATCATTATGAAAGTCATAAATTCGAAGAAGCTGACATACAAGCTGTGGGAATCTATGTCAAAACCAAACGATATCCTATCACAATATCAGCCATATACTGTCCGCCAAAGTATTTGCTAAAAGCAGAAAAATACAAACACCTTTTAAGAAATCTGGGTAACAGGTTCATTTTGGGAGGTGATTTTAACGCAAAACACACCCATTGGGGCTCTAGACTTACTACGTCAAAAGGAAGAGAACTATTACAATCTATCAGAGATATAAACTGTAATGTAATATCAACAGGTAGTCCCACGTACTGGCCTTCTGACCCCAAAAAGATTCCAGACCTAATAGACTTTTTCATTATTAAAAATATACCTCCTAACTTTATTCAAATTGAGGCAGGTCATGATATGAATTCAGATCATTCGCCAATAATACTAACTCTCAATGAAATGCCGGTACAAAAAGAGAACATTCCCACCTTAGTGAATATATACACTGACTGGGAAAATTTCAAATTAGATTTAGATACAGCCATCGATCTGAAAGGATCATTGAAAACTTCAGAACAAGTTGACCTAAACGTAAGCCAATTTATAACAAATATTCAACGGTGTGCCTGGAATAATACACCAGTCTTTAAAAAAATTGCTAGAAATAATCAGTACCCAATAGAAATAAGAAACCTCGTTGCTCTAAAAAGAAAACAGCGACAAAAATGGCAACAAACCAGATATCCACAAGACAAAAGACTGTTGAACAATCTTACAAAAAAGCTTAAAAATTTAATCCAGCAACATCGAGAAGAAACTATCAATACTTATCTCAGTAGTTTAACGAATGATCGTACAACAAATTACTCATTGTGGAAAACTATTAAAAACATAAAAAAGCCAATAATGCACACTCCACCAATAAAAATGATTAATGGACGGTGGGCTAGAAGTAATGAGCAAAAAGCAATGCAGTTCGCTGAATACTTAGAGCGAATTTTTCAGCCTAATGAAGAAGCTGTGAATGATACTACAGTAAGTGAAACTACTAATGACAGTGTAGACATAAGATTCGTTACACCAAAAGAAGTACAAAATGAGATTAAACGTCTAAGTCTAAAGAAAACTCCTGGTTACGATCTTATTACAGGAGAAGTTCTAAGAAACCTCCCACGCAAAGCAATAGTAAAGCTCACCAATATTATCAATGCCACTTTCAGACTCAAACATGTACCAGATATGTGGAAAGTTGCGGAAATTATAATGATACCAAAGCCTGGAAAACCGCTCCACGAAACAACGTCATATAGACCTATTTCCCTGCTGCCAATCATTTCAAAAGTATGGGAGAAATTACTTCTAAAACGGTTGAAACCGATTATAGAAGACAGAAAATTAATTCCCGACTATCAGTTTGGTTTTAGAGAAAAACATTCCACGATAGATCAAATACACAGAATCACCACTATTATAGAAAAAACATTAGAAGAAAATAGGGTTTGTTCTACAGTTTTCCTAGATGTATCACAAGCATTCGATAAGGTTTGGCATAAAGGCCTTGTATTAAAACTAAGAAATATGGTACCGAAGCAGTTTGCAGATATTTTAGAGTCTTACCTATCGAATAGAACATTCAGGGTAAGACAGGATAGCTCATATTCAGAGCTTAAAGAAATAAGAGCTGGAGTCCCACAGGGTAGTGTACTAGGTCCGCTTCTGTACTTACTATACACCTGCGATATTCCAGAGTTAGAAAATAATACAATTGCAACCTTCGCAGACGACACAGCCATAATGGCCACTGGTGATAATCACAAACAAGCAGTGGAAAAAGTTCAAGAAGCTGTGAACATCATCTTTGATTGGACAAAAAAATGGCGAGTCAAACTGAATGAGGCGAAATCTATTCACATAGATTTCACAAACAAGCCCCACAGTTATCATCCGGTATACGTTAACAATCATGCGATACCGTACGAGAATACAGCCAAATACTTAGGCATGACATTGGACGCTAAGCTTCGCTGGAAAGCTCACGTAAAAAAAAAACGCGACGAGTTAGAAATTCGCTATAGGAAAATGTACTGGCTATTAGGAAAGTATTCTTCGGTGTCAGTACATAATAAAATATTGTTGTATAAACAAGTTCTCGTGCCGGTGTGGACTTATGGGATACAGCTATGGGGCTGTACCAAACATAGCAACATTCTGATGATCCAACGATTTCAGAATAAAGTACTAAGATGCATTGTAAATGCACCCTGGTATATCCGCAACGACGACCTTCATAGGGATCTCAAGATAGACCCCGTGATTACAGTCATCCAGAAATATGCAGAGGCTCATCAAAAAAGACTTCATCATCATGTGAATGTCGAAGCTATTCAGCTTCTCGATATCACAAATATAGTTAGACGTTTGAAAAGGACAAAACCTTTTGAACTAGTGTAGTGTTAAAACAGTGATATTCACAAAGATCACAATAACAAAGTGTCTTTTGAATTAGTGCAGTGACAAGCTAGTGATATGTAGTGAAGTTAGTGCTACTTGCATAGAACACAATAACAAAGTGTTCACCCTTTAATAGAGACAATAAGAATCGTGTTAATGGACATTATTCTTAGTAAATATTACAGTTAGTAGTTTAGGTTATATTAAAATTACTCATTAGTCTTAAGACTAGATTGTAATCTTATAAGGATGCACTTTTCCAAGTACACCCTTAAAAAAAAAAAAAAAAAAAAAAAAAAAAATCTTTGGGATTTGTTCAGTAACTCATACTGACAAGCACAGTCTTAAACGTACCACGTGACTGACGCGAGCAATCCACATGGGATGAGATAAATATGCCGGTCGCGTGTCGGTGGTCTGTCCGAGGAAGCGTATGTGATATGAGCCAGTGAAGCGATAGGAAAGACACCACACACCCCAAAGGCCATAGGCCATAGTCGGCTTTCCATAGTGAATCGGCCGTTACTTTAAATGGACACTGGATTTTTTTTGAATACAACTTCTAGTAGAGCATATTTATGCTGAGTATCAACGTCTTAATTGTGACAGTTTTTTACTTATGATTTATTAACAATTTTTTTCAAGCGATTTGTTCCAATGCTTCATTAGAAGTTGTTTTCAGAAAAAAATAGTCAATTTAATGTAACGGCCGATTCACTATGGGAATCTTTGTTATTTTCTGGCAAAACAATGTTTGCTGGGTTCAAGCCAATTGTAAAATTTATTGTAAATCTATACTATTATATAAAGCTGAAAGAGTTTGTTTGTTTGGTTGTACGCACTATTCTCAGGAACTACTGGTTCCAATTGAAAAATTCATTTTATGTTGGAGAGTCCATTTATCGAGGAATTCTTTAGGCTATATATATAACATTTTGAAAGCGGGCGAAGACACAGATAACAGCTAGGTAATACTATATATTTAAATTAATATTTTTTGTAGGTACCTAATGTTTTGTAAATATTAATATGGAGTGAGAAATAAATTAAATTATTATTATTATTAAAAGCTTGAACATACCCAAGGTATTGTATTTCCTTATGATGCATGAGACGGCTGGAGTAGACAAAATGCCATTCTGACCAACCAATAATTTTGCCACCTAACAAAAAAAATTATTTAAGCTTAATTATGATTTTCTTGATCTAAAATATATCTGTAATATACCTAAAATTTAACCTAATACATATCTCAAACACTTTATATTTAAATTTGAAATTCGAACTCGAAAGTGTTCTAGATATTCTTGAAACTAATGAATAATATTTTAAGCAATAAATTAAATATAAAATAAAAAATAACTTACACCATTGGCGGCCGATATTTTGATAATTTTGTCGACAACCTCTTTCAACAAATATCTGCCATCACCGCCAACTACCAAAGTAGATCCAACTAAGTTCTCGTTAGCATCCAAAATACTTTGAATAAAGTTTTCCGTATAGTTTTCTTGAAGAAAAACTTTGACTTTTTTTCGCAAACCACTCGTACCCGGTTTCTGTCCTTCGTAAGGATTTGTATTAACTATCTGCACTTGGGACATTATCTAAAAATACTAGTAAATTCTCAAACTAGTTCAACAAGGATTCTTCAGTCAATAAAGACGGAATAATGAATTTTTTATTACGATATCAAGTTCGTAAGGTCATACAAGACAAATAGAATGAACTGACATTTTATCATAACATAACAAAACCAAACCAATGTCAACCAAGGTCAAATGTACGACCGAGTGTTGCCATGTTCAAATTCTAAAATAAAATACGATGACAAAGACTAAATCAAACTAAATTGAAAAAATTTAACGTTTAAAATCCTTTTTTTTAAATTAAATGTTGATTGTGTTTACTTTTTCATTTAAAGTTAAGCCAGGTAAGCATAATTTCTTATAAGTTTTTATAATCAATCTTGTAAGAATTAGAAAATTTAGTTATATATGACGTATTACGAAATTTTGTAGTTCCAGAAAAATATTGACATTTTTCAATGACTAATATACTTTGTTAAGTTGTTACTGTTAGAACAGTTACTGATGGTACTGCGACAAGGAAATCTAAATCAGGTCAAAGTTAGCATGTCAAGGAAAATCGAAGTACCTAAACTACCTAACCTATAGGTACCTACTCATTTTAAATAAATAGAACATGTGGAAGTTCGTGAAATCCCTTCGTCAACTTGGAAATGGTCTGATAGTCTTCAAATGCCTGAACAGATCTTCATAAATTATAGCTAAGAATGATCACAATACACCTTTCAAACAAAAAAAGGATCAAAACCAGTCCCATATATTTGGGAGCTACCTACGATTCCACAAAAATATACACACGTTAAACTTATAACACCCCATTTTGCGTCGGGCGTCGGGAGTTGAAAAAAAAATATGTCTCCCAAACTGTTTCACGTATGTACTTATTAGTATAATTACTCAAAGTAACTCTTTACGACCTATTTAGTAATTTGGGTTCATTTTTAGCGATTACCTAACATTTTTTATTAAAAAAGAAACACATTTATTGCTTTTAAAATTTATTACCATAAAAAACACAAACTTAAACGTGCGGAGCTTAAAAAAATTAAAACAAAAACTCGACATTTCTTCAAAACTTAATCTGGCAACATTCCCTCAAAAGGACTTTGGAAATCTCTATAAAATCTCTAAAAATAATTCACCGTCGCTTTCAAGCACAAAATCAGTAAAAGAACAAACCATTAGAAATCTAAATCATCTTAAAACTAAAATCTAAACTTAAAACTAAAAAAACAACTTTCACCATAAAAGTAAGAGATTTGATACATAATTCATTGGTCAACAATGTTTATTAATCATTTGTAATTGAATAAATGAAAAAAAAAAAATCCGCAACTATTATGTATCAGAACTTTACCGAGCATTTAGCGTTACACAAATTAAAAGTAAAATACATAAAAATAAAATGCATTCAAAAACATAGGTACATTAGAATGTTAATATGGTTAAAATCACAAAACGCATTGTTCAAAATGCTTGTTTACTTAAAATCTAATAAGAACACTTACATACTAAGATAAGACAACACGATATGTCTGGCATAAAATTTCAGCTTCGAGTGTGTTTTAATATTATTTATTTATTTTTACCAAAAATAAAAATGTTGGTACAGAAAAATAAAATTTTGGTATCAAAACACAATATTCTCTTGTAACTAATTATTCAAACATAATTTTCCTTTAGTCATATTATCGATAATATGCAATCAAAAGGATTCTCAAATAATTAAAGTAAGGCCAACGAGACAATGCAATTAATGTAAACAAACTTTCCTTTAGATTTCAGATGAAACAGATAGCGGCGGCCGCTTCGTGTGAGGGAAAGAGACAGAGGGCCGGTTTTTGTCTACATTGTTTGCATTGTCTATTTGGCCTTACTATAGCTGAAAAGTATGTAGTTTAAAGATAAAATCAAAATTTAAAAACATAAAATTGTGATAATCATTCGTTATTTTAATAAATCAAAATGTACAAATGTAAAAAAAAACGTGTTCGAAATCAAAATAATAAAACATGCTTACCTTAAATGGCTAAAGTGAATAAAATATTTTCATTTACTTTTTATTAATAAATTTACTTCAACAATTATTGTCTTTGAGTTCGTATCAAAAATTCGTATCACCGATTGCGTGTTACATTTAAAAAAAAACTCATAAAAAGGAATCCCTTTATTTCAGCTTTTATTTACCGTTAGATAAAATTTAAGGGTCACGAAAAGGTTTTTGTTTAGAAATTTTACTAATAGCGATTAAATTGAAAGAATTGTAAACTAGTATAATTTAGGAATATTCAAAAATTCAAATTCATTTTAGAAAAATACAATTATTCAGTTTTTTATAATTGAAATTCTAATTTTTGACACACTTAAATAGTTTACAATCATGAGATTTTTTTTAAAAACATTGCTATTAATAATACTAGTCTTGGTCTATTGGTCATAATATAGAAGTGACTAAAATCTAAAATCACCCAAAAATCAGTCTTGATTTCATTCAGATTAAGATCATAATATTTTTCTTACAAAAATATATTATATAATTTATAGATGCTTTCTATTATTTGATTATATTTCGTTTTTGGGTCACAGAAAGCAGTCTATGTTTTTTTTTCTATGTCGCCTGCCACAGACTATATAATATGAAAAAAGTTCATTGGTTCTCAAATTTTCATTAAAAATATATGTTGACAATCTATCAACTGTATTCAAATAAAACATAAAAAAAACTTTTTTCTTTTACTCGATAAAATCAATTCTATTAAATTGTGTTTCCTAACTAATAGAATTGATTAAATTTAGACGGGCTTGGTTTCGTTTCGACGACTTGGTTCTTTAGTTCTGAAAATATAAATAATATCTGTTACCTATTAATATTTTTTTTATACTTAGTTTGTTTTATGTATAATATTTTTTGGTATTTTTTGTTTTGGTATTTATTTCTGTTCTAACTCTCCTAATGTAAGTTATCTATCTGTGGACACGCCTGTGGAATATGCGTGCGTGCGTGTGTGTATGTGCGTGCCTGCGTGTGTGCGTGCGCGTGTGCGTATAACTGCGTGTGTGGTTGTGTGTGTGGTTGTGCTCGTTGTGTTTGTGTAGGTGTATAGGTATTGCTGTGCTGTAAGGCTGTAGTTACCTGTAATAATTAAGAGCATTTTTCGTCGAGCGCCGAAAGCTGTGACTCCGATTTCAATGAGGTCGGCGTCGTTCAACGATTTAAACGTTGTCATGTCGAGTTCGTGCTTCTTAAACAGATCTGTAACAGACATCATCATCATCATCATCATCATCATCTTAGCAGTAGAATGTCCAATGTTGGACGTGAGCTTCCCGCACAATTCCCCAATAGGACCAGTCTACCCTTGGCCATAAATTACGTGAGGCAATTTTGGCGATTAAATTCAATAAAATAAATAAAAGAATTACATACCAATGTATTTGTTTAGACCTCTAAGTTGAAATAGGTTGTATAAATCGTCGGTGCGACATTTACTTGGCGTCTTTGGCGATGGAGTCGGTTCAGCTATAATCGGACGCACCAAGTCCGACTTGTTCCACAATTTTTCCGGCTGCAATTACAACACGAATACATGTTTTTTCGTGTAAGCTCTTGTTACTGTGTAAACACCCTTTTACAGAAGACCACCGTGAAATGAGAGCATATTATGTGCAGGGGGCCTAACCAAGTGTGCTAGTCATTTACGCTACGATACGCTACGCTAAGAGAAAACTTGGTGATTGATTATTGTAACGTCAAAATAAAATTTTGACCAATCACCAAGTTTTCTCTTGGCGTAGCGTTGGCGTAGCGTAACCGATTGTAGAAAGCACACAACACAGTATTTTTCATTTTTTACCCAATTTACCCACACATTTACCATACAAAACCAAACATCACGTTTACCATTCACCTAATTGAGATTAGTAACTTACAAAAAATAAAAAATATACAATTTATTTAAAAAAAATATTTACAAATGTCTAAGGCCTTAGAACATTATTTATATAATATTGTGACATTAATTTATTAAACGCAAATTTCTGATAATTTTTAAGAGCAGATATTATGGTGTCACCCGAAAAAAATATCTGTATTAAGTTTTCGAAACTTTATTAGTGTTTCATTCGAAAGTTTTCTGTACCTATGCTGGTAAAAAAGTTTTCGGTAATTAGTAAGTAATGCAGCAATATTCAAGAAGGTCATTTTCTACTTACTTTTCGGAGGTTTCATTACTAACGTACCGTGATTTGTTCGCCAGGCCTGTTCAAGTTGATGTTCCCCGGGGACGTATTGCTGAAATAATGGCCAGCCCACCGAGGGGTCGGAATACGAGGTGCGCCGCTGACACTCTCATGCATAGCCTTCAACACGTATATATACTATTTTTATGTTAAGTTCGACAGACAGGATGACGGTACACTCGATGGTGAGTGGCTACCATGACTACCATCGCCTATGGCACAAGCAAGACTTTACGTATGCTCGAGGGATTGGGAACGGATGGTACTCCATGGAACATGGAATCCCTTATATCCCTCACCTGGATTTTTTTCTGATTACTAACAGGCTAAAACTCAGTGAGTAGCTTCAGTTTGCCGAGACCCCCCTCCACCTTTTCCCTCTGCGTAAATTCTCTAAAGACGGTAGCTAAAGGAGTTAGCAGCCGTAAAAAGCGTAGGGTCGTAAAAAGCGTAGGACTGGGAAAACGTACCACTCAATTTGTAGGACTATGCAGCCAATTGATTATACAAATGTTTACTAAGTTGCAGACAAAAAACCCCATCTCTCCCAAAAAACCAATCCTAACATATCACAATAAATAAGTCATAAAAAAATTATTAATAACCAGCAGATTTTTTGTCTACAGCTTAGTAAATAGTAAGTAAACATAAACGAGATGCATTTTTTTATTGTAAAAAACCTTTCCTGATTATCCCTGTATCCAAGAGTGAAGACAGAATCAAAATCGGTCCAGCCGTTTTCGAGTTTTGCGCTTAGCAACACATTTAGGGATTCATTTTTATTTATATACTTAGATACCTAGATAGGAGTGCCTCTACACTTAATTTGTACCTAGGTTTAAGATAAAAGAAATTAAACTATTTTGTATTTGTATTTAGGGAATTATAAAATACCTTGTCTGCATCGGCTTTAAGCTTTCTGTATTCGGAAAGTGGCGATAATTTGTTGAGGACTTCGCGGGTTTTCTTTTCGCAACCCACAGCGCGCCTGTCAGGCAATTGCAGGTCTGACAGCATATTTGCCAATTCTGAGAGTTAAACGTCACACATTTAATTTTATTTAGAACTAGGTGGCGCTCGCGACTTCGTAGAAAAGTATAAAACGCCATCTACCGTATTTTGGATAGATGGCGCTATCTCCCGGGCCAAGCTGCTAGTATTTACTTTTATTTTAGATTTCCCGTAGGAATGAAGCATTTTCTCGCGGTAAAAAGTAGCCTATGTTCATCACGGATAATGTCGGCTTCTAATGGTAAAAGAATTTTTCAAATCGGTCCAGTAGTTTCAGAGCCTATTCAATACAAACAAACAATCAAATCTTACCTCTTTATAATATTAGTATAGAACTAGCGGGCGCTCGCGACTTCGTCCGCGTTGAAAAAGAAAAAGTAGCCCATCCTGTGTCCCGTACTTCTAAATGTTTATCTACCAAGTTTCATGAAAATCAGTTAATTCGTTTAGGAGTTATTGAGGAACATACACATACATACAGTACCTACACTTACAGATTTATTATTGATGATGATTAGAATAAAGAAAGAAAAAACGGTTTCCAGGAAGCTCTAAGAATACAACAAAAACGTGAATTAAAACACAAGAAAAATATTAAAAGAACTTTTTAGAACACTAGTCATTTGAGCATATTACTTCAGACTAAGATTTTTAAGTAAAGTACGGCCATCAAGAAGCGATACAAAAGTTTATTCACCCTACAATCTATTATCTCTTTCTATGTTGTATTTATTTGACACAAGATAGAAAGAGCATAAAAAATGACCTTGTGGTAACTTTGTTTACATTTGGTATCGCTTCTCAATGGCCCTAGATTAGTGAGAACTTAAATTGCATAAGTAAAAAAACCTTACCGTTGGAGCGGTCAACGTCGGCGGAGGTCGCAGGGCTGTGAGTTTTGCTTATCGGAGATACAGAAGGCGACACCATGTTGCTGGCTTCACCGCCTGACACACATATAACATTCATTATTCAAAATGTAATTAGACACGTGTGGTCTAGTGGCTAGTAACCCTAGCTAGCTGTTGGCTAGGGCGACCGTTTGGCTAGTAACCAAACGCGCGCGTTCGAATCCCGCTAGGGGCAAATGCTTGTGTTAACATTTACCTTTGTACCTGAGTCATGGATGTTTATAAAAATTTTTGAAAGAAAGTAATGTATTTAGTATATCAATTGTCTGATATCCACAATGCAAGCATTAGTTGCTTAGTGTGTAACTAGATGGTGCTGTATGGAATATGAATATTTATTTATTTATTATATGTATTTTAAAGATTTTTGGGGTAAAAACTATATAATTTATCAGCTTTTGTCCATAATACAAAACAATTTTAAGTAGGTAATAATATATAAGCAATGACTTAAGCTACTTAAAACAAAATAAAACAAATAAATTATTTAGAACTTTTATTCAAATCTTGTGAGTTATCCACTTTTTTGAAACTTATCTTTAAGAATTCCTACACTAACAAGTAGCATAGTAATAGTAAGCATAATATTAACATACCAGACAAGTTGGGTGTGTCGAGGGAGACAGTGCTTCCGGTGAAATTGCTCTGGTATCCGCTGCTTGGCACAGAGCTGGAGTTCAGCATGTGGTGGGAAGAGCTCTGGAAACATTAATTTATAATTTCGCTACTTACCCGTGGTACTACTTACCTACTTACCCGCGTCGTTTTACAGGAATTTCTGAACATGATTGTGATTCAAGTAAAAATCAGTCAAACAAGTTAGCACAATATTTTTTTTTTCTATTTTATGTTGCAATTAAAAATTACCTATGTAAAATAAAACATAATAAATACGGTATATAAAACTTTATTACTCGTCATACTTTATTTTAACCACAGAAAAATAGCTTTGTTTAAATGACGTGTTATTATAATATTAGTTAAAATAGAATATAATATACTAACTGGTCCAGAGTCCTGCGGCTGATAAGGTGGCTGCATCATAACTGGTTGTTGCATAGGAGGCGCCATCTCGGTTCCAGCCGAAATTGCTGAACAAAGTCGCTTATTTTATTTAGTTAATGTAAATTTACAATAAATTATAGTATTCTTAGATGAGACAGACTGCGTATTGGATAGATTAGAAATGAAAATAATAATAAAATACACGTTCAATAAACATCTATTTCGAATTATATTAAATTGCTCTAAATAAAACATAATATCGACATTAATATATATACATTTTTTATGCAACAATCATAGATAAATGATTGGTCTCGCTGCGCTCGCTAGATACGTCCCTACCTAAAAGCGATAGCTCCGTGAATGCGGCAACTTTTTATTGTAGTGTGTGTAAAACATCGTCACTATTTATCACTTTTTACACAGTTGAATTATATTTTTACACAGTTTCACTACGCAAATTGGCATTTTATTATGCCCAAAATTTAATAAAAGATTCGGCATGTACACATCACAGACAGTTTGCAGTTTGACTAACTCGGGTACGTCGAATTCGGCGTAGTATTTGTTGCCGCATTTGTCAAGTCTAGTCAATCAAGGGCAACGAGACCAATCAAATATCTTTGAAAACAATACAATTTTAAAAATTGACACATTTTGAATTTCATTAAAATGCACGTTAAACTATATTAATAAAAAATGTTCAATTTAAAGTAAATTTTATCATCATGATCATCATCAGCCTCTTCCAAGAGTCGCCACCTCGCAAGGTCGTCTGTTTTAATTTTATATTCTAAAGAAATATCTGGTATTATATACTTTTAAAATTAAAAAAATAAGTTAGTGGGTAAATTTTTTTTTATAACCCAAGTCTTCAAATAACTTTACCCGATGTAGATACATGCAGTAGTTTTGTCAAAAAAAAAGCAAAAGTGTATGTTTTATAAAATTGGTAACATATATTTTTTAAGTTTTCTTGTATTACTAACACTATATTATATGGACACTAGGTATATATGAAATAAACGCATTATTAACAAAACCAACCAATATTATCACCACCATCACAAAAAATTTTGATAGAAATTTTCAAAAAACACTCACGGTTCCATGCTCCACCTTGATTCTTGTACATAACAGGATTGGGGTTGGGAACATTCAGTGTGGGATATTGGAAAGGAGTGGTCCTGTGTTGGGGTGAGGGTATCATCCACGCGTTTGGGAACATTTGGGGAGCCAAGGACACAGGGGATATGGGACTGGGGTAGCCACCGGGCTGCCCATACATGGGACTGCCGAGGCCTACGAAATTTGTCATTTCCAAGGGCAAGTAAGGGGAGCATTGGGAGTTAGGGATGTTCATCCCGGGATGGGATGGGGAGTAAGGGTTGTAGAGACCGAAATTGGGCATGGTATTGCCTGTGGCGGCTGGTATTGTGTAGGTGTTAGGTATCTCAGCAAGAACTGACGGTTCCCTCTCTCCCAAAAGTTCGCGACGAGCCTCGTAAATGTCACCTGTAATGACAATTACTTATGAAAATTTGAATGTTATGGAAATTTAATTATGCTGTAATATGAAGAAAATAACTTAAAATAGTTTCGGTAGGATTATTGCAGCAAAATACGGATTGCCACAAGTATCTTGACAAGAAAATATTTTGTTATTTTTTTTTCCTCTGTAATTGGGGTTAAACTATGAGTTTCTGAGTATTTTGTTATTACATTTATCCGCTATCTGTATCTACATATTATATTCTTTAATGTGTAAATTTATCAATTTACTGGTGTTTTCAAAGGCTTCGTATTTCAAATCACAATTAAAATAAAGAAGAGTTAATTTTTGAATTTTTGGGGAGATCTTTGCCAAGAGGCAAGCTGGCAGAGAAAAAGAAAACCAAATAGGTACCTATCTACTTCTTAAAAAAAAATAGAAAAATGTATGTTATTAACAATAATATAGAAGAGAAAGAAATATCAAATATTTGTCAGAATGTCAGAAATTTATAACACAGTTGAACCCGCAGTTGGCAACCCTACAAACATTACAACATACCTGCACACCGTTCAATGCCTTTGATGACGATGTTGGCGATGCCCTGCTTGGGCTTCCTTCGGATGGTGATGTAGACGTTGTGCTTATGCATGAGGCGAGACGCGTCTTCTGTGTCCACTCGCACCACCTCCTCCATCACATCGAAGATCAGCACCAGCGGGAGGCAGCCCTAATGTAACACAGCTAGTGAGCCCAATCACGTATTAGCACTCTCTATTTCGAGAAGTAAACTCGACAAATAAAGTGCTGTTACCCTTAGATTGAACATTTTTTGTATTTTGTAGAAAAAAGGTAAGGAGGGTAGAGATCAAGTAGAGATATCCTATCCTTCTTGCTAAAAGGGGCGCGGCCATACGACATCGTTCGTTCAACTGACTGACTGATACCCTTTCAATATCATACCATCGAATGAATCTGAATGAATGAGCACCTCTATTTGAAACGTCTAAGAGCACATTTTACTATACTTTCCGCCTTAATCAGTCAGTCTTAACTTCAGTCGACATAAATAGCAGACGATAACAGTAAGTATTTTGTATGAATGGGAAAAAACTAGAGATAAGATTTTTAAAGTAATTTGGCTATGGGGGGTTTGAGGTATCAGTTCATTTTGGAACAGGGGTCTCTTGCCCAATATAGTTTGGGAATACCTATACTTTAACTCAGGGATTCCCAAACTTTGGATTATTTTTGTCCCAAACTATTTTTGTTGTTAGACAACTGTGCCAACATAGCGACAAAAATAATTTCGACAATTAAGGGGATTTTTAAACTAATCAATTCTCCGGTACTTTTTTGACATAATATATACCAAATTTTCAGATCAATCTAACCTTTGGAAGTTAGTGAAATCCCTTGTTATGGAACGATATTAATAAATTCTAGGAATTAAAAACAATCCAGATCACGTCAGCTTTCAAACCAAAAAAAAATCTAATCAAAATCGGCCCACCCGTTTGAAGGATACGATTCCACAAATAGACACACGTCAAACTTATAACACCCGGTTTTTGCGTCGGGCGTTTAAAAACTTAAGGCACTTACAATTAGTTGCTGTCGAGCCGCGTATACATCCGCAATCTGACCAGTGATGGTAACGCAGCTTTTTCTGATGACGGGTATGTTGGGGTCTTCGGCGTCAGGTATCAATATTTGGGTCTTCGTGCCCTTCATTATCAGTTTCAACTGTTCAGCTCCTCGGCCGACCACCACGGGGTGGTGCATCGGAGAGATCTCCATAGTCATCTGCACCTTGGTCTGACTCTGTTCAAAAACATTTCATCAATACTAATAAGTTCCTCCATAACTCTTAAACGAATTAATTGATTTTCATGAAACTTGGTCAGATAAACATTCAGATAACATATGAACTACTATCAACTTTTAAAAAACGATTCAAATTCAGAGCAGTTTAATTTGGGTTCCTAAACAAAATCGCTTTCATAGAAAAACGAAGTTGATGGTATGAAATAGCAAATGCAATCCAGTTTAGGTCCTAAATTAAATCGTATTAAGATACAGTTTTGGCATTTGTGACGCAAATTCCATAGTTGTAGTACTTCAATGGTTGTAAATGTTGTAATCAAATATATTTGATGGGTCTCGGTGCGCTAGACTAGATACAGCCGTCGTACTTGAAAAATGCGGCAACAAATACTACGCCGCATTAGGTTCGGCGTACCCGAAATAGTCACACTGCAAACTGTCTGTGATGTGTACGTGCCGAATGTTTTATTAAATTTTGGGCATAATAAAATGCCAATTTGCGTAGTGAAACTGTGTAAAAATATAATTAAACAGTGTAAACAGTGATAAACAGTGACGATGTTTTACACACACTACAATAAAAAGTTGCCGCATTCACGGAGCTATTTTGCTTTTAGACAGGGCCGTATCTAGTCGAGAGCAGTGAGACCATCAATCATTTATCTATGGTTGTAATGCTAATTTGATAATACTCACCGCTAGAGTGCCGCACATGTAATTCATGAGAAGTGTGGTGGCCTCCATAGTGGCTTCCACTTCCCATTGCTGACCCTTCACTATCACCAGGTTGGCGTGAAGTTTGGCACGGCTGCGTATCATCACCTGCAATATTACAACATCAATTCTATTGTGTGCCTACTAAATTATTTGCGCTATCACTATTTAGACATGTCAACATTAACAGTATAAGACAAGTTTAACTCTAATAACAATACACCTACCTAGTCCACCATATACTAGGAGTCTATTAATTAATCGTAGAGTAAAAATGAATATATCCAAATTTGTAGAAAATTTTATGTAGAAACTTTTGTTAGAAGTTACAGATATTCGCGATATGAGTAAAAACCTGAAAAAATAATACTGCGTTCCCGCATTTGGTGTGCAATGACCTCGTCGTGGGCTCATAACCCTATGCAATGCGTAGGTTTTCCGGCCAAGCTAAACTTAAGCAAAGTCAAAGAAATTCGAATTATAATTAAAAGAAAATTATAAGCAGATAACAAAGATATGTGATTGGTCCCGCTGCGCTCTACTAGATACAGCCGCCGTACTTAACAAATGCGGCAACAAATACTACGCCGAATTCGGCGTACCCGAGCTAGTCACACTGCAAACTGTCTGTGATGTGTACGTGCCGAATGTTTTATTAAATTTTGGGCATAAGTAATAAAATGCCAATTTGCGTAGTTAAACTGTGTAAAAAGTGATAAATAGCGACGATGTTTTACACACACTACAATAAAAGTTGCCGCATTCACGGAGCTATTCCCTTAAGGTAGGGCCGTATCTAGTCGAGCGCAGCGAGACCAATCATTTATATTAGAACTTCGTCCTATTTAGAAAACATACCTGTACGTTGTACTGTTCCTGTATTTGTGTTACATATGGCGAAGAAGGATCAGGAATCGATTGTGGAGAACTAACTATAGGCAATTCGAAGCAAAATATGAGCGGAGTCAGCGCCTGAAATTTTTTTTTTTATATATTACCTACATAAAATATATAAATCAACTATCAAGGTGTAATTAAAAATTATAAGCCCCGACATTTTATTGAGCCCAAACGAGCTATATCTGCTGTAAGTTGTTAATGAGTTGCCTATTCCGCAGACTACTTGATGCTGCAGCATGAGATGGAGGTTACCATATCATAGAAATACCGCGGAATAGTAACAGTATACCTAATTTCACATCAACCGAACCTACTAGTAAATGTCTTCAAACGCCTGGGGCCCTAGCCAAGATGCAAACGTTTCGTTGCGTACTTCGAAAACGAAGAGAGAACGCTGAGAGAAAACTTTGTGATTGGTTAAAATGATATTTTGACGTTACAACAACCAAGCTTTCTCTCAAGGGGCCCATATACGGAAAGATCCGCCTGTACATGATCTGTACGATCCATCTGTACGATATTGTGACGATCGATCGCTTAAAATTTGCCGCTTACACACGAAACGATTGGATCATTTACTTGTTTGAAATGGAAGGATAAACGTGCTCAAAGCGATGCCAGTGAAGGCAATTAATTAATTTCCAAGAAAGATTGTATTGTTTAGGTACTTAGTAAGATGGAAATACATACTCGGACGCGAGCCCGGGCGCGCTCGACCCTGTCCATGTCCCCAGCGATGGACACTTGGTTGCTCTTCTCAACTGCGCTGGTGCGGTTCGAGTCCGGGAAGTGAATGTGGCAACCGGTTTCTTCCATCACGCGTTTAATTGTCAGACCACCCTGTATTGTAATTTTTTACATAAATTAGCGCAAACTGGGCGTTCTGTTTGGCCTTAAAGAAGACCATCATCGTCAAATAACAGCATCGGTTGTTATTCAGAGCCTATTTCACGGTAAAAGTAAAATGCGTAAATTTTGCTAAGTACATCACAAATTCTAATAATTGTACTTGATTTAGAAAAAAAATCTATACCATAATAATATTATAAAGAGGAAAGATTTGATTGTTTGTTTGTTTGTATAGAATAGGCTCCGAAACTACTGGACCGATTTGAAAAATTCTTTTACCATTAGAAGCCGACATTATCCGTGATGAACATAGGATACTTTTTACCGCGGGAAAAGGCTTCATTCCTACGGGAAATCTGAAATAAAAGTAAATACTAGCGGCTTGGCACGGGAGATAGCGCCATCTATCCAAAATACGGTAGATTGCGTTTTATACGTCGGACGAAGTCGCGAGCACCAGCTGCTAGTGTTACTATAAAACAGAAATAAATTAAAAATATACCTTTCCTATGATGTGGGAATGGTCGGTGTAACTGACGTCAATTTTCATTGTTACCCGATTGCCCTAAAATGAAAAAGATTAACTTATAATATAATTATTATTAAACAACTATAAGTATAGTGGCAGGGCACATTGCGTACCTACCGCAGTTACAACTTTGGCAGCCCGTCTCCAAGAGACGAAAGCAGAAGGAAACTAATTAGGTACAGTTTTCAGAAGCACAGAGGGCATCTGTGATGCGCATTAAATTTTTGGGGAAAACTGTATCTGGCGTGGCGTCACCGCTCGATCGAACAGTTGAAATTTGGCAGCATAAAACATTGATCCTAGAAAGTAAAGATGTTGCCATTCGAACATTCGCTTCGAGAGCATTTGGAGAAAAAAACTAACGCCATCTATTAGAATTTTAAGATACTACTTCCTTTACTTCTATAGCTCTGGTCATCTGGTACATGGGCCGGTCTAAGCTGTCGGTGCCACTTACTAGGAGCGTTAGCCTTGCCCTTACGAAGTATTATAATAATAATTATGTCAATGGCATAAAACCGTATTATGTTCTTTTAAAAAAAATACGAGTCACAGGCGCTATTGACATCGTAACTCCTACAAAACTAAAGGGTTAAAAAATTCGTATACTCATATGAGAAATTTCATGTGTTCTTTCAAACAATTTTGAGCATAACTCACACAACACACGCACACATAAATAAATGCGCACACACATAAAGATACAATAGATATCAATCTACCGACACATCGAAATATTTTCAAGTAACTAAAATTTCAGGTCTAACCGGGAATAAAAATGGCTATATAAGCCATAAGCCTTAAATTAATGCAAATTCACTGGACCATTAAGTTTTAATCTAATGAGACTAATAAAAAAGTTTTATGAACTGAAAAATTTATGCAAGCAAGAGATACTAAATTAATTTATAGTGTACACTATTACATATATACATGATTATATTATATTATCTATAAAATCGTCAAGTTTATAATAATTATTGGAACTTACCCTCGTGTCCAGTAGTTGCATAATTTTGTCTCTTGCAAGTTTAACATCTTCAGGTCGACCAGCAACCCTCACGTGCGGATCTAGACATTTTGTAAATACTTTACTACTTAGTATTTATTTTTGTCTAAAACTAACAAGTTACTACATCTAAAAATGGAATAAACTTACCCAAAGTAGGATAGAGGCTAATGAATTTATTTCTTTTCAGTTCTCTAAGTAAATTATATACATATTCGTTTTTATTTGATTTTGGTAAAATAGTCATTTTAACTCCTGGTACCATTACTTATAATTTTTGCACAAAAGTAATCAAAAATTATTAATTTTCTTGGTTTTAATATTATACTTAACCGGCCGTGGCCGCAACAGTTCACAAACAAATATGTACATGTATAATGAGTTTTTATTTGATTGAACAAAAACGTAAACAAATATAACGTCGTCAAGGTCAATGACCTGTTTTAGAGATGGGATTTGTACATTAGACATATCAAAGAGAGTTGACTGAGTGAGTAACTCATTTAGAACTTGTTCATATTGTTTAATGTGATGAATTTATTATTTACTTGTTATTTGACACAATCAAACATTATGCATAATGATAAACTAAAACTTTAAAAATGTATGTAGAATAATTGTGAACTTGATAATTTATGTACGAATCAAAACCTCATGTGACTCGAAATGACTTAGGTTGTACATGTCCCGTCTCTAAAACCACGTTTTTTTACATTTTTCTCTGAAATAATGCAATTATTTTGGATATATATCGTTAGGAATATTATGTTTAGTGAGTGTAATTTAATACGCGTATATATGAATGTGTAATTAAGATTAAAACTGGTAAATTCTATGCAGTGAATTGTTTGTTTACCTTTTTGTTCAATAAAAAAAAAACACACTATAATAAAAAATGGATGCGCGACCTCGCGCGACAGACCGGCGCCGATGGCGCCAAAATTAAGAATGCGTTCAAAATAAATAAATTAAGGTGCGTTCAAATTTTCTCCTATTCAAATTATAATACATCATTTGATATGTAATAAATTTCATTAAGTGACGCTATAAATAATGAAATTAAATATAAATATTTATTATAAGAAAACTAATGATATACAATATACCTTTTTTTGAACGAGCACCAATTTTGAGACGCACAGGCCAATTTATTAACGTACTGGTTTCATTCATCACCTAGAAAGCATTTAAAACACTTGTCAGTTGGAAGAGTTAGATGAATTTTTATTAATATTTATTATCAACGAATACATCTATATTATGTGACATAATTTATTTATATTTTAAATTTTTATAATCTCACCCGATGAAAAAATGCTTGTGCGGTTTGTGACTCTTCTAAATTATCTGCAAAAATACATATATTAATTTTTTACTCACAATTTTATTAATATTTTCGTGTTCTAGTTCATGATTATTATGTAAAAATCCATAATTACCAACAAGCATGGCTTCCAAGCGGCGTCTATCAACACGAAATCTTTCTTGATATACATCTTCAGCACTATTTAGACCGAGGATTACCGCCAATTTTTGCAAGTCTTCCGCTGACGTGACGGAATTACTTGTACCGCTTTCTGAGGCCTAAAAATTAAAA